>OX463778.1:27430764-28040764 GCA_949825025.1 Siphlonurus alternatus
AAATTTGCATCCGGATGCGCATCCACGGATGCACGAAAAATAAATTTGCATCCATTTAACACTTTTTTTTCTCTTTTTTTATCAGGTTTGTTGCTAATGGCCTCTAAATAAATCTTTAACACGAGACATTTTTTTAAAATTTATTTGCCACTTGTCGTTTAAAAATTACAAGAAACAAAGTGTATTATGAAAACCAAAGATCGGATGCAGATGCAAGATGCACACGGATGCGCAAAAATGGACCGGATGCGCACCCATGGAGGCACGAAAAATTAATTTGCATCTGGATGCGCATCTCGGATGCACGAAAAAAACGCGTGCATCCGGTCCCTCTGGTACAAAGTTAATGGTTTTCTATATATAACAAATTATATATATGATATTCTGATATTATATATACTGTATTAGTTTCTGCAGAAAATAAATGAAGTCTGATTGAAACATTTTTGACATGATCCGCGTACCCGCATGCCATGCTGACAAAAAGGCCCTTGTCGATTAGATTTCCTTGAAAAATATTGCGTGGTAGCTTATGCAAAAAGTATTGGGATGTTTATTACGATGTTAAGATGTTATATTATAATTAAATATAAAATACTTAAAATTTTTTGTGTGGTACTTGCGTGAACATATATATAATTATATTGTTGCCTGGCAGTACATATATTTAATTTTATTATATATATAATATATATATATATATATATATATATATATATTATTTATGCTCGACTTGCCATGCTAATTTCCATTTGAGACATTTTGAGATTCATTGCATATTGACACGATTAAAAAAAAAAAAAAAAAAAACAGATTAAAGGAAACTTTTAATTCCATTTCAACTTCTAATAATATTTGAGAAAAATTTAGTTCTGTTACATTCTGTATACGTATTTTTCATAAACGTTACGTTTATGGTATTTTAACTATTTGTCAATAGTCAATAGTATATACACACTAATATATACTTAATAACTTAATTGAGCAACGTGATTAAAATTTGGAATACACATGCTATTCAAAAGTGATTTTATAATAGTGGTATGGTGATTATACAGCAGGCCTCTTAAATTTATATTCTTATTTTAAATCTATTTATATATAATATATATATATATATATATATATATATATATATATATATATATATATATGCAAGAACTCTAAACCTTCTGACACTCGATTAGATCGTAACAGAGGACGAACTTAAAAAAATTCTTATAACATATGGATCATTCCAAAATTGCACAATTTTTTTTTAGTAATCTGCATTCTTACCATCCATGTTATAAGAATTTTTAAGTTCATCCTGTAATAAATATATACGATCTAATCGAGTGACATTTAGGATTGCATCAAATTTTTTGTGTAGCTATGTTACGTGATTTTCATTCTTCCAGAGATGATTGCATTGTGCGGTGAGGTGACGTAATATACTGTTGCACTCTAGGCTGCAGCCTCTGACATTTTCCTGATGTCAGCTGGTATCAAGCCTCTGGTACCTGGTTGTTTTTCCCCGGTATGGATTGGTACTCCGATTTGATAAATAGATAATGTAAAACCAATTTAAAGAATATTCTCATTAACAATTTAAAGTACTCCATTCTGTAAAAATACTAATCCTAATCCTAAAATACAAAAATAAGTTTTGTCAGAAGATGTATTATGCGTGTAGTGTTATTTTTTTTAGTTATTTTTGTATTTTTATTTTTCCATGAATTCTTATTTCAATATTATTGATGCTATTGTTGTTGTTCGTGTTTTAGTTATCTAAATATTTTTATATTGACGTAATCCATGATTTAATTGTATTATATAATCAGTGTTTGAATAAAATGAAATTAATGAAAAGTGTCCGATCCGAGTCATGAACTGAGATTTCATGGAACGGGGCTGACAAAAAACATATTATATTATATGATTTATATTATATATACATATATATATGTATATATATTTATATATGTGTGACAAAAAATAAATAATTAAAATAAAATCTTATTGGTAATGAAATTAAGAATATATGCATGATTATTGATTATACAATAATATAAAATAAAATGAAATTTGATCATTATATTAATACGTAAAAAAACAAAAAACTAATTGAAATATAAAAATAACGAAAATCCTGAAATATTTTTTTTTTAATATTGATGAAAGAAAATAATTAATTTAATTAAAGATCAACTAATTTATATCATGTAACATGGTGAGAAATATAATAAAAATAAATTATATAAAATCTTAAATTATGCTATTCTAAATTGCTCGCGTGGCCACGTCTGGAGGCGGATTGGCCGGCTAATTAAGAATCAAACGCCTCCAGGCGTAGCTATAATATATATTTATATGCGTATATACTTTCAATGTTTCCTTTTTTTTTTAGAAAATATTTCGCAAACGCTTTTATCCATGCATGCACATATAAACAGATGAAAATATTCCGACTAGCATAATTTTGTACTAATTAATTTAATAATTGATATCCTGTAGTAATTTACTCATTTTTTTGTAAATATTTTATATATAAGCCTGTACACACACAAATACACGATGCAATTTTGCTTACAATTTTCCTTTACAACAGAATTTCATCCCCATGCATGCAAACATGCAAGTATGGAGTTGAATTTAACTTGTAAATTAAAATTGTATCGTGTTAATACTGGGCTTTAAAATACATAATATACAGACTGGGCCGATCTCATGCTAAAATTTGGGCAGGTTTGCCAGGTTAATTAATTAGCATTGAGCTATACAAAGTTGAAATTTGGCATACGTATAGCCAAGGGGTTTAAGTCTTTTTTTTTTTTTTTTTCATGTGCTAAAAAAAATATATTATTTCATACCTTTGTAGGGGTGGACTCACACTATTTGCACTTCTTCTTTATATTATATATTATGATTTCCATGTTAAATTTAATTAATTCATGGAAAAATTTTGTCCGATTTGCACAAAAATGATTTTTTAAGCGTTTCAGAGCACGTTGGATCTAATGGTATAGTTTAAAAAGTGGTGAAAAAAAAACCTAATGAGATAGTGACCTTTACTACGTGGAAAAATTATGCTATTAAAATTTTGATTACGCCACTGAAACTAGTTCTTTTTTTGTTATCCCAGAAACAAAACCTTTGAATGTTTTTAAGCAAAGCAAGTTAAGGATATAATTTTTAGGGGTTGGAATTTTCACACCTAAAAATTAAATCCTTAACTTGCTCCGATTAAAAAAATTTAAATATTGTTTTTGGGGTAACAAAATGAGTGGGATAGTCAAAATTTTGATAACATTGCACTAGCTATTAATTATTTTTCACGTAAAGTTCCTTATCTCATTCTCTCATTGGGGGTAGTTTTCACCACGTTTAAAATCACAGCGGCCATTAGATTCAGCGTGCTCTGAAAACCCTTTAAAAATAATTTTAGTGCCAAAATCTCACAAAAAAATTTTTTCTATCAACTTAATTTAACATGAAAACACCACAATGAAAGAAGTGTAAATCGTGAATCCACCCCTAAAAAGGCATGAAATAATAATTTCAAATTTTTTTAACAGATTTATAAAAACTTACAACACTTGGCTATATATATAATATATTATAATATATGCGGGTCTGTATATTATACACAGGCCAGGTCTTTAATACCTATTTTTTACGATTGACCTAACATTACTTTCCTTCCGAAATGACAATAAGCGGCTTATAGACATGCAGATAGAATAAATTTAACGTGCATAAATAAATTATTTGATTTTTTTAATGTGTTATTTTTATAATATATAAAATAAATATACCTGTTTTTGCACTACATATTTTCCAATTTAAACTTGAATTAATAAAGTCTATACAGCTCGTACTGTAAAAGTACAATATCTGGCTTATTATTTTTATTTACAGTATTTTACATTTGTTCTATGATACTGATGATACACATTACTTTTATACACACTGTAGTCACACCACATTCTACTATAGTAGTCATATTGACATACTCATGAAAGATAATAGTGACAGATAAGGTGACAAGACAAGGTAGTAAAAAAAAAATATTATATTATAATGTTTTGCCGATGTATATTTTATAATAATAATATATATAATTGAATTTTATTTCAAAATCTAATTTATTATACAAGTTAGATTATAATTATTATAATAAAATTATTAATAATAATAATAATAATAATAATAATAATAATAACTGTTTATTGAGCAAAATGAAATACAATACAATATTATGTGCAACAGTATTATTCTTTGAAGTACTTGATAATTGTCTTTTTTTTTAAGAATTTGAAGTTTTTTTTTCTTTTCAAGTATTGATGGCCATAAACGTAACGTCTATGATTGATGGCATTATGAAAGAATAACTCTCTCTCTCTCCTCCCTCTTCGATCTCTCTCAGCGGCAGCAGACTCCGCCGAAGAGACTCAGGAGTCAGCCTCTCTGTCTCTCTTTACTCATGCTGCTCACTGCACCCAGTCAATGGATGTAACGGGAATATATTAGCCCCCTTCCCTTCCACCCCCAGCTCTCTCCGCACCTTTACTTTGCAAAGAATTTTGTACAGTCAACAACAAGCAAATAACGACCCACACCGTTTATAGTAAAGATTTTTTTGCGTGCAAAATAAAACATAAAATGTGGTATACATTAATTGATAATTATTAGTATTAATTAATATGTTCTACATAAGTTATATTGATTTTATTTTTAATATAATTATTATAATTATATATAAAAAATAATAAATAAAATAAAACTATGTTTTTCGGATTTTTGCGGAAATTAATACCTTGCATGATGCATGACTATAATAATAGTCACATGCTGATCGAGCACAATCATATAAGGTGAACAAAAAAATAAGACAAAATACTTTTATGCAGCGAAAGCTTTAATTATTACGTCATTAAAATAATTTTAATGCAGATTTTCCATTACCTATAATGTCCTAATAATTCATGCGTGCACTCTCTAACTAATATTAAATATTTTAAATAATAATAATGACAGTTGTTTATTGAGAATAAGTAAAAAGTACAAAAACCCAAAGGGTAAAAAAGGATATCTCATTCACAAAAGTGTCCAGTCACCCAAGAAACAAAAAAATAATTCCATGCAGATATTTCAATTGAAAATACTCCTTCGTCAGAATACTCACAAAATCGTAGCAATTAAATTAAAGAACATTAAACAGCGCGCATATATATTTTAGAAATAAGGGTACGTCTCTTAGTGCCTTGGTGGATTCAGGGAGTGAATTAAAAACAGAGACTAATCTAAGCAATTAATTA
Organism: Siphlonurus alternatus; assembly: GCA_949825025.1. Taxonomy (NCBI): domain Eukaryota; kingdom Metazoa; phylum Arthropoda; class Insecta; order Ephemeroptera; family Siphlonuridae; genus Siphlonurus; species Siphlonurus alternatus. Next base: position 27,436,065 of record OX463778.1, read on the forward strand.
TTAAGATTGTGTTGTTGCATTTGTTGCAAGTGAAGGTGAGGGATCAAACCATCCATGGATTCATACATGGATTTTCATACATGCAGTATGCATAATGCATAAATTAATTAAATCCGTATAATATATAATATTTTTTCATATATAACTTTTTTTCTGGGGTGTTAAATACATGTTAAGCGGACGAAATACCTCGATCCGGACAAAATACCCCCGTCTGGACGAAATACCCCCTAGCTTTTAAGTGCAGTAACTATATATATATTATGAGATTATGAGTATTATGACTGTATACTTCGTGTTATTTTTAATTTAATTATATATAAAAGACCCCTTTCCACAATTGGCTGTCCGGTTTCTTCCGATTCAAAAAAGGGGTTATTTTGTCCAGGGGTATTTCGTCCGTGAATTAAATACATTGCTGCATGGTGGCACGGCATGAGATTTTTTTTTTTTTTTTTACGATGTATTTTGTAGCACTCTTTTACACTTTTTCCCACTAATTATAAAAGAGTTAATTGTAGGTCGCTTTTGACACCTTCCGCCAGTATTAATATAGCTAAGTGTTTAAACATAATTTTCATGCATTTCGGGATCTTTTATTATAGGGGGAATTGTCGCTCCCGTGCACCCACTATAGCCCACTAGAGCTGTTCGTGGATCCATAACTTTAAATTTAAATATAGCATGCTGAAAGCATTTAAAAAACTTTCATTTCTCATATGGAGTATCGACCTCAATATTTTTTATTGCAGAAATAGATAGAGGGTGAAAAGTTATGATACTCTGATTTTTTCAGATTTTTTAGAGCCCTGGAACTATTTTTAAAAAATTATTGAAAGTCCTTTTTGTGACGTCACGCGGCGGCAAGTCCTATCTTTTTCTTAAGGCGTCTCGTGACGTCACAAAAAGAACTTTCAATAATTTTTTTAAAAGTAGTTCCCGAGCTCTAAAAAATCTGAAAAAAATCAGGGTATCATAACTTTGCACCTTCTATCCATTTCTGCAATAAAAAAAAATTGAGGTCGATACTCCATTGTTGAAATTAATCTAGCCTTTAATTATAATATTATATTATATAATATTATAATTCCGTAATGAACAGTTATATAGCATTAAACATTTTTATTGCAAGAAATTAATAGAGGGTACAAAATTACGGCACTCTGAATTTTCTAAGTTTTTTTCTGAAACCGGTAAATATTTTAAATTAATTATTATTGAATGATTTGCCACGCTTTCTGGAGAAGTATATTAGGTATTAGGTTAGTACCCATTATGGCCATTATATCCTTTTAATTACTATAACTAGCCGTGACCAGTGCTTTCAATTATTATATAATTATTTAAATTGATTCCTGCAGGTCTCAGAAAAATGAAAAAAAAAAAAAAAAAAAAATCACAGAGTATAGCATGATTTTTACCCTCTATACTGAGTCTATACACTTTTGCAATGAAATTTTTTTATCCTAACTGCCCACTCAATGATATACATATATATATTATATAGCTTAATATTTGCATACTATATATATAATATAAAATTGGGGGCATACATGACCAAAAATACCAAAATGGTCCCCAAAGTATACAGTACCAACCATCATGCAATAATTATATCAACTATATTATATATAATATATAATACATATATAATAATACCGAATGCCTATTAATCTGCATGTCGCTACTGAAGAGTAACATTTTACATAAAATATGTATGTAATATTTTAAAGATAAAATCCGATATAATATATGACGGATTTTTATCATATAATATTATATAAATTTAATATATACATGCATGCATTATTTAAAATTAATTACTTTATCTATTATACGCAAGCTCCATTATGATATACATTGCATTGCATTGCAGGCAAAATTTTAACGGACAAACTAACAGAACCTTAATATATAATTATTTAATTTAAAATTAATATAGTTCCGCAAATCAAAACATTTTGAAAAAATTCAAAATGTAATAATTTGATAACCCCTTTTTGCAATAAATAAATTCATGTAAGTTGTCTATTATACAATTTATAATTTAAATACAATTTTAATAAAAATTAAAGAATTATTTTTAAATTGGATCGAGCATTAATTGGAGCAATTAATTGAAAAATGTGTAATTTTATATTATTTGAATGTATATATATAAAACAAAAATATTCATGCATGATCGATGTGTATTGTATTCTTAATTAATATTAGCGAAAGCCATTATATATATATATATATATATATATATATATATATATATATATATATATATATATATATATATATATATATATATCATGTAAATAAATTTAAGTTTCATTTCAATTAAATATACGTACTATACTATTATTACTATCTTATTATACATTTATTATATATACATCCTATATAATTTAAATTTATGCTGCATGCACCGAGATCTATATTATTAATAATATAATATATAATGAACTAATTTTTAATTTTATATGAAAATTTAAAGAAAATATTTTCCTTCTATCACGTTCAATAATTATACGAAAATTAATTTAATTATTAATTTGCCATGCATGCATGCAGAAACACGTACATTAATTTACGCACTTAAATTAAAAGAATTGAAAACTGCGTGCATGTGTACTAATTAATTAAAAATCACAAAATCCATGCACTACACGAATAAAATATAGCAAGAGCACATCAATGTCATCAATCATATATCTTATATCACTCGTCGGCAGTCGAACTATATACTACCAACCTGTCTGAAAGTTCTCATAACACTGATCGGCTCTTTCAAAATAATTTAGCTGAAAAAAAAAAAAAAAAATCAACCAGTGAACGCAATTGTCATCTAGTGTTAAGAAGTGCAACTACGTCTAAAAGGGAAAATATCCCGCTACTTGTAGCAATCGATTATTTCGGGCGATATGATTTTCGACGCTACGCAATTTCGGGTCATCGCATGCCACCCATACTTTTTAAACTACTCGATATAAAAAGTATTGATACTTTTTTCACTATCGCCGATCCCTGGAATGACGGCTCACATAGGCGGGAGCCAAAACTGTAAAGGGGGGTCTGGGGAGCGGAGCCCCCCAGTAGCCCGCCGCAGGCGCGATTTTTTTTTTTTTTAGGTTTTCACTAGAATTTTTACTAAATTTTTCACAAATTACAGTAATCGCTTCAATTAAATTTTAATATTAGCTGCAGTTAATATTTACTATATTATAATACCAAGTATTAAATCTTAATTAATCAAGTCTAGTGATAAATTTCCTATGTTTTTTGAAAAACGAAAGAAGAATAGAAATCGATCTCTCCTTAATTTCAATTCCTTAATTTTCTATCTAAAGCATTGCAGCATACTCCTAAATTTACTGCATTAAAGCATATTCATGACGTATCAAAATATTTGTTTGATACAATATACAAATTAAACCACTGCTTTCATTAAATTTAGTAAGAATTTAACGACGCGCGCGCAAAACACGGTATTCTGGTATTCACCCATGAATTTAATTTATAATCCTAAAAACAGAGACACTTGTTTATAATATAGGTATACGGGAATTTCATGTTTACATTTTGGGTTGCACGGAGATGCCCGAAGCCGCCCGAAGAGCTTCGGGATGTAGGCAGAAAACCCTAAAATCCTATGCTGTGCGTGTTAACGTACGTAACTCACAACACCTCTTTTCTCATAACAGTTTTGGTCACCAAATATTTTTTTTCACTAGCATTGGTTCTTCTTGTCACCATTGCATTTATGAAAGAAAATTCTACGAAAAATGATACACGAATCGTCAGTAGAAATTAATTTCGAGACCAACTTTAACACGTATCTGCTATATATATGCCGCTGACAATGTTTTGCCTAATACACAATTATGACGTCATATTGTTTTGTGACGGATGGTGAAAGACCCGTATAATATATATGCATTGTGCATTCAACTGGTGATTGAACCATGCATGCATCATGCTCAACAAGGAGCTTAATTCTCAAGAAATGAAAATCGGTTAAATCGCTGTTGACGATCTAACTATCTCGCCGTGCTCTCCACAAACCAAAAATAATAAAATTCCTGTACTTACCGGGATGTCCATGGACTGCGCACGAGGCGGACTTACCTTAAGCTTCTTATTGCACTGAACACTAAGCTTGCTGGTCACTTTAGTTCGGAGATAGGAGAACAATTTATAAAAACGTACAGCATGCATGCAGGCTGGGGCACACGTATATACATTATGCATACCGCCGACCGGTATGTATGTATTACGCACCTATAATTGTAAAAAAAAATTAAGCCGGCTGTTGGCCGGGGGTTGCATGCGCACATTAAAAACACATTTTCTTGCAAAATAAATAATATAAGCCCTAACTTAAACTCTTAAATCGTTTATTTGAATATTACATAGCAATTTGCTTTTATTTTGTCCATTTTTCAAGCATAAATGTCCTACAAAATCACTAAAATTCACAGAGCAAAATAAACACATGTCCCTTTGGCGCGTTCGTACAATTAATTTTCAACGCGTTTTCAATCTGCTGGGTGCTGGCTAGAGGTGGCAGCACTTTCTGGCTATCAGGATGCGTTTCGATGCGTTTTTAAAACCCAAAAAGGCGCATTAATTTTAAAGTAGTTTTCTTGTCTGCAGCATTGCCTTATTATGATGACCATTGACCAGAAATTTGACCAATAAATTGCAGGCATTGCAGCAATTCCACATATATTATGCCAGTTATGCCACATGACAATATGCTGCAGACATGACTGGAAGTCATCAAGAAAACAACTTTAAAATTAGTGCGCCCTTTTGGGTTTTGAAAACACATCGAACACATCTACTAATAGCCAGAAAGTGCTGACACCTCTAGCCAGCAGATTGAAAATTAGTTGCACGAACGCGCCAAAGAGACATGTGATTATTTTGCTTTGTGAATTTTAGTGATTTTGTATTTTGTAGGACAGGACCAGTAGGACATTTATGCGTGAAAAATGGACAAAATAAAAGCAAATTACTATGTAATGTTCAAATAAACTGTTTAAGAGTTAAAGTTAGGGCTTATATGTATTGATTTTGCAAGAAAATGTGTTTTTAATGTGCACGACCTTTAAATTTGGACAATTAGGTGCATCATGTGCCTCGGCCGGCCTGCATGCTGTGTTTATGCTCGTATCCCCGCGAACTTTAGTGGCTTTAAGCTTATATATAGTGTTCAGTGCAATAAGAAGCTTAATTAATTTAAGGTAAGTTCGCCTCATTCGAGCTCATTGCAGTCCATGGACATCCCGGTAAGTACAGGAATTTGATTATTTTTGGTTTGCGATTAAGAGCGCAGCGAGATATTATAGATTGTCAGCAGCGATTTTCATTTCTTCAGAAGCTCTTTTTTCGATGCTTTACATTTTACATATATGTATGTTGAAAGTAAAGTGCGCGCGCATGATAGTTTGTTTTTAGGATTGCATGTAGCTCGATGCTGGATACCGTGTGTTTTGCACCATATTTCTTAATTGCTAAATTTAATGGAAGCAGTGGTTTTTAGCTACTTTGTTGTATCATATATGCAGACAAATATATTTTGATACCGCGTGAAGAAATAAGTATATAGGTTTCTCATTGTGCCCATGGTGGCTCTATTTACTATGGTGGTGTCACGTGCGCCTATTTTCAAATTTCGCGCGTTTACTGTTCCACTGTTAATCCAATCACCGGGCGTAATTGTTGTCACGTGACAAAAATTACGCACTCTGATTGGCCGAGCCTTATACATGGGTCTTATCCGTGTCACTTCCCCTCCTAGGTCTCTAGCTTCCCTGATTGTGCCGAGATGTTTTGCGCGTATATTAATTAACTATTATAATTGCTTAAATTTTAAATTTTGTATCAAATTGTCGCATAAATTATAATTATGAATTCTTGATTTTTAAAAGCCAATTAACAAATAGTTTGGCCGCACTTAATTACATTAAATTAATTTAAAAATACTTCCTGGACTTGGAAGTATATTATACCAGCATATATGGAGGAGGAGGAAAAAATAGCAGAATTATACCTTCGATAGCTCGAGATATTCGAGAATTGTGTATATAGGTAAATTGTTCACTGGAGAAATATATAAGGATTTTGGATTCCAAATAAATACAATGTTAATTAATAAATTTATAAGGAGTTTGAGAAAGGACTTTTCAAGCAAACTGAGAATGTTTAATTTCTTTCTCCATTACTTTACTTAAGTTCAAGTTTTTTATATTATAAATTGCTTATTTTGTATACTTTTTTCAAGGTAAATGCAAAGTATTTTACTGAGAATTTTTTATTTATTGATATGAAGTATTTGATTGTAAGTTGTAAGCAACAGTTAATTTTAATTATTATTAAATTAATTTTTGAACTTCATTTCATGCAAGACCCACGTAGCACAATTTCCTTGCTGCTATAAATGTTTTGATTCATCTTTCAATTGAAAATTAATTATTAATGATGATTAGAAATACGTCAAATTAAATACGCTAGCAGCTATATATTATAGTTAAAAAAATAAACCTAACCAGGAAAATAAATAAATAAATTTTGTTTTATTCAGAATCATAATTTGTATAAATTGTGATGTATGTAGAGCCTGCAAGATCACCTTTTTTTTTTTAGTTTTGGTAAGTCTGAGGTCGAGTACTCGCCGCTAGCTATCGGGTATATGCTATTGTTAATTTGTTAATCAAAGTTCCTCTTTTTTGCGGTAAATTGTAAATTTAGATTATAGATCAGTATTTAAAAGAAAAACGAAAAAAAAAAAAAAAAAAAACGAAAAAGAAATGTATAAAATACGAAAATACGATTCATAAATCTCAATCACACGGACAATTTTTTTCTCTTGTATAATTATTTCATATAGCGCTTGATTTTAAATGCATGATATGCTTTCATAAAATATATAAGACCAGAGCCCTAAGAAAGCTCTGATTATAATATGATTTAAGACGGAATAATAATTTAGAAATGTAATTTAAAAGATCGCGGAAATAATTGTCACCTGGGCTAGACTACTGCAGTACATATTGTCTTCTTGATGCCACAAATAAAGCTGATGCATGCACTTTCATTCCCTCTAATTCTTTTATCAATTTATGTAAGAGATATTGCTCTTAAATTCCATTTGTTTTTGTTGTCATTTTCTTTTTATTTCCCTTTTTTTTTTTTCTCCATCTTTTCTTTTGTCCTTTTTACCCTTTTTTTTTCTTTCTGACCGGCGGCCCACATTTGTCGCGGCCCACCGACCCATGCTCGGTGGATCAGTCCATGCCTATTTTCAACAAAATTGAAAACTCGATATTTTACAGAACAGAATGATTGTCCAAAACACAAAATTACGATAAAAAAGTACCTAAATACGTACCTAAATATAAATCCTGATAAAAAGAAATGACATGTGAAAGTATACTCTCTTCAAAATAGCATTAAGATTTTACAAGATGGACCAAATGAATTATACATAATGGGGGACATTCACAAAGCTCTTTAACCCCAACTTTAGCCCCAAGTTTAATCCATGGTACTAAACGTAGTGCTAAACTAGGAGCTAGACATGGTTAGCCCCTGGTTTATCACCATGTTTAGTACCAGGGATAAAACTTGGGGCTAAAGTTGGGGTTAAAGTGCTTTGTGAATGCCCCCCATTATAAATATACAATATAATTAATATAATTATATTTAAGATTTACCGTAGAATAATCAATGGATTAAATTACATTAACAAATCTGTTATTTAGTTGTTATTAAATTTATTATATTTTTAGTTAATTCAGATTTGGAATACTTAAAAATAAAATTTCTTCTTCAACAAAATTTAATTAGGATCCCCTTAACCTTTATTAATAAATAAAGCATTATTACTTAAATATATATTTTTATTTATACCACATTAAATTAATGAAGATCGTCATCCATCATGAAGGCCCAATACTCCAGCTGAAACAGCAACAATAAATTACAATATAACTGTCTTTGTCTATAAATTTTGAGGAAAATAGCTATAAAGCAGCTGCTCAAACAATGGACAACTTGCATAATTTTTTTATTACATTTTGAGTAGAAGACCTCGTGTTATGATTTTTTTTTTATATTTATTTTAACTCTCGTAAACCCTCAAAATCGAAGAAAAACGCTGTGACGTCATGGTCATGCCAATATTTAATACGCAAGCATAGGGAAAAACGTTGTATGACAATGACGTCTCGTCTTTCTCCTCGATTTTGAGACTGCTATTGGGTTGAATAAAATTGATAATAGATAACTCGACGAGGTCCTCGCTGTTTTTAAAATATACAACAGAAAAATTCAAGCAGGTTGTCCATTGTATCACTTTTTTATTTATTTATTAATTGTTTTGTTTGAATGACATCTTATAGCTTTAATAAATTTAAAATCTACAGCAGGTCTGAGATATAGAATTAATGGTTATATACTGCTATCATTATTTAACGTTTACATTAAAATTAATGAAATGAATTAATTTAACACAATAAATAAACATTATCAAACAAAGGTCTCTTATGCTGGTCTTATAGTCTGTACAGTGATGTGCGATCGATGCAGAGTTGCCCAGTGACAGAAGGTCTGTTCGTAATTAATTTCCTAATTTTAATAAATCCTGTGCCCCTTGTTCATTTTCTCCACACGATCGTCCTTACCTTACGTCCAGGTACATTAGGAAATTCGAGTTCAGAAAACAAACACCAGGGTAGGGATTACGAACAAACGTTGAGTCTCAGGTATGCACTTTACGTGATATAGTTTTGTTTTTTTTAATTCCTGAACCTATAATATAATATAGCTAAAAAAAATTCTATATTTTTATAATATTCTTTTAAAATATAAAGTCAAAGGGTCGGGAAAGGAAACGTATGTGTACCTCTGGTCAGCTCTCTGCTCTCCATGTGGGAGCATTTTATTAACACTGTCCATGTGTATAATTATTATAGGGAAAATTAAAAAAAACTTCCCCCAAGACAAATTTTAGGGGGCATATCTTCCCCCAAAGTTAACATGTTCAGACAAGACTGTTTCGAGATGAGATCATTTTACGTACTGGCTTCTCCTCTCTTGCACCTGAGGTAGTTCTCGCCGAACGCTGTGTTGCGAATGGACTTTTCGCAGCCGAAGCCGCCGTGATAGTGGATGGACGCGAAGTCATCGCAGTCCGTCACCCCGTCACCGGTACAGTCCTGCGGGACACAGTGGGCTTGAGTCCTCCAGCACTCAGTGGACCCATTTTTGGAGTTGAGGCGAAGAACCATGAAATATAATTATTATTCATGGGATGTATCTCCACTTTTGCAACATGAAAATTAAATCAAATTCTTAATCGGAGAACGACGAAAGAATGTATAGATAGTTATAGCACCTCTCATGTGTTAAATTCGGGAACTTTGGAATTCGCCTTTAGATGCAGATGAGATTATGAAACGTCTCGCACCATTGTGTTTAACTTACTCTGCCGTACTTCCGCATGTACTTGGTCAGTATGGTGCTTGCGCAAGTGTAGTCCATAGCGCAGTCCTCCCAGGCTGCAACAATTTTTGACCTCCAGATTACCCACACAATCTTCTTCAACACATGAACATGGCATGTTTTGGTTATTTCGTTGAAATATTGGCACCAAGATACGTAATTAACATCAATGATACAAGGAAATTTGCAAGAATTAACTTGCATGCGTTGCTTTAGTCGTCACCGTCATTAATTAAATGCATTAGAAATAGGGGATATTTTAAAGGGAAAAAAGTATAATATAATTTCGTGAAATTATAATATATAAGTATACTTTTACTTGATTAATTTTAATTATTATATCCCTTGACTAAAAGAAATGTGTTTTTCATCCTATAATAGATATTGAATTTTCTTGTAAAATAAATAATACTGAACCATATTTAATACGCCAGCCACTGTGTTCCTGCATTACTTTCATGGTCTGCAGCAGCGCCACCAAAAGATATTGCAGTTCTTGGGAGTCGAACCCACAGCCTTACCTTTGTCCCTCTCGTGGGTGTCGTCTTTTAGCACGTGTCGGTCCGCGTCCGCCCAGTAGATACGGGAAATGTAGAAGGGGCCGCAGTAGCCGTCCTTACAGCCCGAGCTGCGGCACGACGTGGCACCGTAGCACAGGCAGCGCACGCACGAGGCGTTCAGGTTACTCACGTGAAGCCTCTGTGCCAGCGAGTCTGCTGCAAAGAGACAAAGTTTAGTATGGACTTCGAAAATTCATATCAATATATTATATTACTCTGCATATTTTTTTTCCCGTTTTTCTAACAGTACTACTTGTAAATGAACTTGATATCACGCCACATAAAATAATATCTGAAGCTGAAAAGGGGCATGATTGTAAAAAAATATATACTTTTATTTTCTTTATTCGAATTTTTTCGATTGTACAAGACAATATATGTTCATGTCAAATAAACTTAATATTAACAAAAATACATGACAATAACATCAAAACACAATACATTCATGACTTTTTAGATATAACAAAGAAGAAAAAATAAGTATAAAGAAAAATGAACCATTTAATATTAATAAAAAATATTAAAACAATTAGCTTCTTAATTAATGGTCAGCATTGCATCCATGATGACATCACCAATCCTTTGTCCTCCCATTTACTTACAAAAAAAGATTGGGCGCACGTAAGATCCTATACGGAGCAATTTTTCGATCACTTATTGTTAACCCTCTAAATAAGTTATGTTTGCAAATTTAAAATTACGTATTGGCACTAACCTTTTACGTTTGCTGCTATAAACATTTTATTATTTGCCTTGGGTCAGTTTAATTAAAGAGCATCTAAAGAATTTCGCGGTAGTAGTGTTTTGACTTCGAGCCGAAAAAACGTGCGCAGAAGGGTTGCGCGCCGATGCGCGGTGGTTGTAGCAGGAGTCAAAATTAGCAAACGAACATGGCGACTATATAATTTTTCTGATGGATACCTACCATTATAGACTCGTGATTGAAACTAGATATGAAATTCAATCAATTTTATAAAACTATGTTATGCCAAAAGGAAATAGTCATGGCCCGTATAAAAAAAATATATTTATAATTTATTAAGAAATTTCGTCAAAAACCTAAATTTTACATTCGTTTGATAATGGGATAGAATAAAACGAATGGGTTTAATTGTCCTTTGCTTTGCACTGACAAGTGAGAAAATATTTGTGCCATCTATTTTTATAGTGTTCAATCATGAGATAACTAGATTTGGTCATGTCTGGAGGAAGCTATATAGGATGTTAACAAATCATGTCATTAATTTCCTGTCCGCTTTTATCACCAGACCACATTTCAAACGTATATTTATACAAAATATCGAAATATGTATGGAGCTAAGATACTTGCCGCAATACTTGAAGCAATAATGTTAAGTAAGCACTAGTTTAATCTGCACAGGTGCATTAAATGAGCATGCTTTGATGCGAGACCGCGATTGGTAGCCAAACAATCAACATGGAGCCTCAGGGAGAGAAGATGCGCTCCTCGCTACAATAGAAACATGAGTCATCATCAGCTGAGACGAAAGTAATTACGGAAATTACCTAATCTTAGGTGAGGGCTGCATGGGGCTTTCGTGGGTTGCAGCTTATAATTTATGAAGAAACCTCGGAACAATTATCAAGCTATCCTGCTTAATGCACTAACTTTTTTATGCATGATATTCCTAATCGGGGCCATTTGTACTAATTAATGCAATTTTTGCGTAAAATTAAATTTATATTATCAACCATTTGATATAAGTAATCATTTAAAAATACAACGTACACATAGTTACTTAATTCTAAGATTTGTCTTAAGCACAAATTATATCATTGTGATTAAAGTTAATAAAGTGAGTTTTTCATGTAACTGAAATATATCCGTTGTCGCGCGTTGTCACATAACCGTTATGTCAAGTAACTGCAACCAATTGATATACTTATTAAACTATTCATTATAGACCAACAATACGTACATTACATAGCATAATAATGGTCGTAATCAATTATATTTGCAATCGCAATTATATTCGTAATGCATGACAATTAAAACAATATATACTTATTGTTTTTGCAGAAGTTGTTACCATTAAATTTTTTCTCCAAACAATTACAAAGCATAGACACAGTCATGCTGATCATCATCCAATGCTGGAAAGTCAACACACACTGCTGGCCACTCACCGCTGCAGAGTATCGACGCCAGCGAGAGGAGCACCAACAGGACGCTGCATCCCTGCTGGACCCTGCAGCTGATGACCGTTCGCCGAGGCATCTCGTGGCTGGATGCTGTTGGCCGCTGGCTGGAATTGTGACCTCCGCGGCTCTTGACGTCATTGTACTGCATGCGCTCCATCTGGCCACTGGAACTCGAACCTCAGTATATCATCAGCGGACTGAAAATTTCCTTTTTGCGAACATTTCCTGAAGCTCGACAAATAATTGTAACATAAAAATTAAAGCCAGTATTACACGATACAATTTCGCATAAAATTTTTCCCTACAAGAAAATGTTAACTCCATTTGTTTGTATGGAGATGAGATTTTCTTGCAAGGGAAAATTGTATGCAAAATTCTATCGTGTAGTACCGGCTTTACACGCCTTATTTTTATGCAACAAGCAGTACTACAATGCAAGCACACACTGAATGCGTACCAAAGCATGACAGAATAACTCTGTATAAGGATGAGTTAATTAAAAATACCTCGTTCACGTGGCTCACTCCATTTAAACTGGTGCAATACGTGTGGAGTAAAGCATACATCATCATTATTTGCACGTTGGGAAATCTGCTCTAGAAACAGATGGCAATAGCAACGATGAATTGTGTGCTTTTTAATAGACACGGCACGCTATATTGCCATCCCTTCGTAAGGTAAATTTTTCGGGATGATAACTTTACATGCGCATATATGAATTAGCATGCAGTTATATTTTAACTGTCATAACTCTTACAAATTTATTTATTTTTATTTAAAAATATTCAATCTGAAGATTTTTTAATGTATTTCTCTCTCCACTGATGTATACATATTTAGTAAATATTCGTGGTATAAAGTCTGTACATTTGTATAATGTATTTTAATGACTGTCAAACAGAGAAATAAGTTTATCCATTATTTATTTCATAGTTTATTATTCTTGATTTATATTTCAGTGTTTAAAATAACTTTTAGATGATTGCTTCGCTATATATATAATATAAGAAGAAATCATTGATTTATATTAAATAAGGTGTATCATAAATGCAACTTTACTGTTGCAATAAAAATGAAAAAATAATGTAACAATAATGTATTCAGTTGTTAAATTTTTTTGTTCTATCGTTATTCGTTAAGGATTCCTCTCAACTTTCTTATAGTGTTATATATATATATATATGAAATAAAATAAAGAGTAGTTTTATTTAAAAATTTATTATTATCAATTTAGAGTTTAAATATAATTATTGTACAGACAGTCCCGTGATCGTTGCAGCTCGTCAGGCGGCGGACAGACGTGGAGTTATCGTCCCAGGCCGCCGAGCTGCGCCACGTGGTTCATGCACGCGTTGAATTTCTGCTCATACTTGGCCTCGAGTGGAGCACTGCAACCGTAGCCGCCGAGTCGGTGGATGCGAGCGTAGTCATAGCAGTCCACTACGCCGTCGCCGTTGCAATCCTGCAAGCACGCCCAAACGGATAACGGATTAGAGTGATTTGATACAAATGAAGTGAGGGAGAGATTTAGGATTTTGTTTCTCAATAAATTCTGAGATGTTAAATTGGACAACCTGATTTTTGTTTGTTTTTTTAAGCATATTGTATTTGGATACAGGACCTCGAGTTTGGTATTGTCGTTAGAAATTATGTTGCAAAACATCGTGACGCCATGTTAGACGTGTATTGAATACTTTAAAAAAATTCAATACTATTAAAACAATTCTTTGCTATATATTATTTAATTTACTACAAGTATATATGATAATAAATAATAATAGTTGTTTATTGGGTTAAAAATATACGCATATATTATAAAAGACGCACACTGTCAGTGTGAAGGAAAAGAAGGTTGCTGTATACTGTATATTTTTATTTGTATAAAAAAAATGAACTACCAAAGTTATTATTATTGAATTAGTAAAATAAAAAAAAAATATAAGAGAATATTATTTCTTTTGGATTGTTGTTTTGCTTTTTTACAGGTCGTGTCAGAAGGCCTTCAAATTTAACAAAGGCCGAAGGTACATTTTTTTCAGTTCTTATACAGATTAGCTCGCAAGTAAGTTGCTTCGCATCAAGCTGCGCTAATTGGAATTGGTGCGAGAATCAATAAGACTTTCACACTTGACTCGTCGGGCCTTGAGCGATCAATTAGACGCCTGCAGTCAACTTCCGGGTACTTCGTGATGTCATTTCATCGTTACGTCGCCAAATGTTTCAAGGACAGGTAAAAAAACAGATCTTAAATTTTATCGTTTCAATGAACAAGGATTGAGGAGGTTTATAGAGACTATTATAAGAAATAAGAAATTGTCATCTCCGTGTCAAATAGCCAGAGAATTGACCAAAGTTTCAGTAGGTTCTGTTTCCTGTGACGATATATATAGGATGTCATGCGCTAATCTGCAGATGCTACGTCTCAAAAAATATTTTGGAATTTTGGTAAATTTTCTGGTCACTTTAGAAGGTGTAACTGTCATGGACAAAGATTCAAGTACGTCACATTAAAAGGATTCTCACCTGGGCGTATTTCTGCATGTACCGCTGCACCACGGTGGCAGCACAGTAGGGGTCTATGGTGCACCGACTGTATGCTGAAACATGAAAATCGCTCAGTTAGTCCAATTTATTATATTATGATTAGTCCAAGGAGAGTGCGATTTGGTACCAAACACTCAAAACTTTTTGCAGGGAATTATACATAAAACATAAATTAAAATTTCCTTATAACGTTATAACGTACGTAACTTATGTATTGTCTTTGTTCTCTTTAATTGACAATTAATAATATACTTTATAGTGATGTCATGAATAAGTGTGAGAAGTAACTTGTATAATAACATTATAAAAATTATTGTTTTATCATCGATACATGAGAATAGGTTTTGCGTTTAAACAGAACCAATGTTTCATCGATTTGTTTAAAAAAAATAAAAATAAATTGTTTTCGAGGGTCAAATTCATTGCAGATAAGAAAACTTGTAAAAAATACTTCACATCCTTATACAATTTACTTCATTTTGATGACTAAAGCAACACTTAAATATTTAATTTTTCCTAAATTACACTCACAATAATACTTTCACTCGACTGAAACTTATCCTAAACATATTAAATATCATGCATCATTTTGATCGCTTGCTACTCGATGACGCACTCAGTGAAAGGCTGCACGTCCAGCGGAAAGTCTGGTCGACCGCAGGAGGAATCCCCATCAGTTCGGTCCCCAGTCTGTTCTGACGTCGAAGGTTATCGGAGGAATTGACCTTCCAGCCACGAAGTGTGGCCACTTTTTATGCTCACTCAAGTGCAATGAACTCAGTGTGAACGGCGCAGCATATTATCAGAGAACTCTGAACTCAGTTTGAACTGTGCCAGATAAATGACGTGATCTCATCCAACTCTCAAGATAATTAATATGAGCTTTTTAACATTTATTTAGCAAAACGAGTAGTAAACATTTTAAGGACTAAAAAATAATAAAATTAAAAATAAAAATGGACAAAACTTGCTGCATTTTTGTTACGTGCTCCAAGAATTTTTATGCAACATGTTGTATAATGAAAGCTATAACACCAACATTTTTTTTCTTGGAAATTTTTGTTCTTCAAATGCAAATTATATTTAATTCCAATTCGACCTAGCATTTTCAAATTGTCCTTTACATTTTATTCGCACCTTTCAAATTTTATGAATGAATGACCTCTGTCAACTTTTTATGAACAAATAATTGAAATGCTGTACTAAATTTTAGTAGTAAAAAATTAGTAGATAAGATCATCAGGGCAGTACACAAACCTCCGTCGTTGGTTGGCAGGTCGTTCTGCAGGACGGGCTTGCCGGCGTCAGACCAGTAGGCCCACGTGATGCGGAAGAGGCCGCACACCTCGCCGCTGCAGCCCAGCGTGCGGTTGCAGTTGGAGATGGCCTCGCAGACGCAGCCCAGACAAACCTCCGTCATGGGCTGGGGGGTGGGCGCCGCGCCGAACTGTTGGGCAGCCGCTGTGAACAGTTGCCATAATTATATACATTGTCAAGTTATGTTTTTTTGCATTTGGCCGCTTTTTTATAGAACATAAACAGTTCGTGTTTTTTTCATTAGATTTTAGCATAGATATTCCTTAGTAGATTCTATTATATTAGAGCTCTCTTGTTTGTGCTATGACAGTTCTACGTCTAGTCGTCATGATCGCTACTGAGAAAAAGAAAACTCTGTATTTTGTAATCTATAATTGATCTTACTAAGAAAGTACATTTCCTTTATTATCATCTGTTTTATTTGTATTTGAATTTGGATATTTATTTACACATTGTTCGTATTTTTCTGTAAACATTTGGGGTACATTCTTACTATAACCAAGAAAACATTACAAATTTTTCTTCAAGGTAGGATCAAGTAATCCACAGGACATAAAACACCTGACGCCCAGTTAATTATTATTTGTCCCCGTGTAGTGTCATAGTTGATCGCCCACTGGTGCTGGCGGCGAGCCAGATCGGTTCTCAGTGTCACCAAAGGTGTCGCAAGTCGCCTCCTCCACGCCTAATGACGAGTGATGATCGTAGTAGGCCTTGGCATTACACGCGACCAAGGTGCGGTTGCTCCAACAAAGAAAGCCAGGGCTGGCTGTTCTAACGAGATATTGAATGTATCATTTGTTTAAAAACTTGTATTTTATCATAAATTCATTTATGTTTCATCACATTAAATAAAGTAAAATAAATTAAATTAAGTGCTAAATAACTACAGGTTGGAGCAAAATTTTTTTAGAATGTTATTCTCAATATTCTTTGCTCAGGAATAAATGCATTTACAGGACAAACAGACAGTCCTGATTTATCATAATGAAGTAGTGCTGCAAAGTGTCTGAGTATATGGTCTCCTGCAGGAAACTTGCTATTGTGATCTGAGGAAACCATGGAAACCTCAAATAAGATGGTCGTTGCAGAAACCAAGTGTACCAAATGTGATCCGATGACCAGCAGATCAGAACCCTTTGCTATCTGAAGAGTAATTGTAGCAATCTTCCTATCGAGATAGTTTCTAAATGATGTCATGAATCATGATGAATCGATCATATATTACAACATGTTGGGTGTTGGGCAGGTTAGTTAGTTTCTATTTTATATGATTTACACAGTTGATCCTTATAAGGCTTAATACCCTCGATTTTCCCCCTTCTATCCTGCAAGAGGGAAAGGCATGATACATAATTTCAAATGTGGGACTAGAAAGGTGTCGTAATTCAGAAACGTTCCTCCTCCTCCCTCCGCCTGGAAGATTCCACAGCAGCCCACGTACAATTGCTTCTTTTATGATTTATTTTAAAACTAGTAATAAATTGTGCCCAGCAAGAACTAACCAGTTGGTTCTTCACTTAAAGAGAAAAAAAAATAATATATAATATAAAACTTGTTACACACGAAAATCTGGTTTCAAGGTTGAAACAATTTAAAATTTTATGCTTAAAACATGAAAGATAATAAATTTTTCTAGTCTGGAGAATGCATGTACAGTTTATTGCAGTCTTTTGCGTCAGCTGTCATATCATTGTTACAAACGTTGTTGAGCAGTTTTATAACTAGGTTTCATTGTTTCAAAATTTATATACCACATATTTCTCGCATGCGGTTTTTCAACTGTGTATATCCGCTTTGCATGTTATTGTTATTAAAAAAAATTACATCCACTATAAAACAAACGCAATATATAATGTAATTGCTCGTTGTTATTTCAAGTAGATATTATGTAATAAATTTTTATTACAAACATACAAAATGCATGCGAATTAGCATTGAGCTCAGCAGCAGGATTTCAATACAGATACTGCATTTATAATTTAAAATTAAAAAATGATGCATTTATTGATATGATATTTATTTTATTTTGTTTATTATGAAAACAACAGTCGCAGAAAGCAGTCGTTAGCCAAGCTGTCAGTATACTCAGGCTAATAACAACAAGCGGTACAGGTGTGCAAGGTGAGCGTGGTCAACGTCCTGCCGAGAGTAACCCCAGCTAATTTAAATAACACACTACACTGTCCGAGCGATGTTAGACAGTCCAGGCGCAGATCTGAATAGGTCACGTTCGGGAACCGACCTTTCACCCTATCATATCTCCAGATTTTATATCATTGCTATAATATAACCCGTGACTCTGCACCTCCCCTCCAAAACGGAATTTTACTGAGACTTCTGTACACCTCGGAACAGCACAAACGTTGCACCTGTCTGATATGTTAGAACTACAGCTCGAAGAAACAGATACAGATTTTTAATTTTATAAGAGGTAAAATGAGCTATCTGGCAAAAATTTCAAGCTCACTATACACTTCTATAGATATACAATCAGAGCAAGGGTAACGTTCATGCTGTCTCGAGGTGTAACTCCCCGGTATTAAGGACTGACCTGCGGCGAGGACGGCGAACAGGACCGCGAGCACCATATGCTGCTGAGTGGCTGCCATTGCAAGACTGAAACTCGAGTTGCTCGCGGGGCAGCTCTTTATAGCCGCGCTGCCACCAGAGCGCTGCAGGAGGGGGAGGTGGGTCGGCCTTGGCTGAGCACCGCGCGTTCATCTCACCTCCGCCCACCACTCCGGGAGAAGCCCTGCACGTTAACGACGTGATAACACAGGTCAATTTTACCATCAACTCAACTTATCAGATAATAGAAGACGGTTCTGTCATTGAGACAGTTTCCAGAAGAAACAAAATATTTAAATATTAAATTGAGGATCGATTAGGATATAGGATTAACGAAGAAATAATTTAGAAAAATAATATTAAATTAAATCTGGATGAACTCCAGTAATGTATGTAATCAAGGTTATCATAAGACATCGTTGCTAAAGAGTAGCAACAAGGCTTACAAGTGCCCAACGCAGCCTAGAGTGCAGAAAGAAAAAGGATGTTGATATTGACTCGCTGCAAGTGTCAAGACCCACGAGTGACGGTAAAGGAGATAACTAGTTTCCGGGAAATACATGAGGCAATCAACGAAAACCAATTAAAGTATTACGTAGCGTGTCGCTGCTACATTTTGTGGTAAACAGAATTGTCGCATGAACCATATGAATGACAAATAAGGATTTGGTAGTTGGGAACCAAGGGAAAAAAAATTAAAAATACACTCGTCCTTGAAGTTGTTGTCAAAATCTACTTGAACAAATAAATTTATTTATAAATGATGTTATCACAATATCTTCATGTCATCGGGGAATAACCCAAATTTATTTATTTTAATTACATAATATTATATCTAATGTGTGTACGAATCCAGTTAACATGCCAATAAATATAGTTGAATCCATTGCAATTATACTATATAATTAATAAAAACAAATATACTTTGTATTTTTGCAAGAATTAAAATCTTATTGTTTGCTTCTTCAACAATGGCGATCCACTTGAAGCGAGGTAAGTTGCAGTGACGACATCCGAGTGAACACGCAGGCTGTAATTTTCGCTTCAAGAAGAACTCGCTGAGTTCAAGCACGGCTAATTAATCTCCTTATTAATGCACCAAGCTTCATAGCATTTAATAGGGACTCACTTTTGTGTAAATTTGTCAGCATTTAATTCAATTTATGACATTCATAAAATAATTTATATTTAATAAAAGTAGAACATAGGTGCAATAAACACACCGTTGGTGCAAGTCGTGAGAACTTTTACACTTAGCATGCACCACTGTAAAACCTCTCACTGCATGACACTAGACTGCAAGTAGAATAAATTATTATAATAAAACAACATACAAAAATCAACATACATTTTTATGATAGCTATACTAAGGTTCACATTTAACTTGGTTTTCTTTAGAAACGCTCGGGTGTCCTTCGGCTCGGCTCGGCCAATGAAATTCTTCGTTACAAACAATACACCAATGACTGAAGACGTTGAAAACCAAGCTAAATGTGAACCAGAATGTGAGTGACAATGTTTGACGGACCAATAAATTAAATTTTAACCAGCTGTTTTACAACTTTTGCTGCTCATCTCACTTGAAATTTCAACTAAGGGAACCATGGACACTGGCACACACGGTCGAAAAACCTCCCAGTGATTCCCAACGTCACTTAAAATTTCCTTATATAGTTCAAGTCGGAGCTAGGATATTAGCCTTTCCATATATATAGCTCGGTGCACATTGTCAAGTGACGTTGTTTCAGCACCCCCGAGCTGAAGCCACCTCCACACCACCTGCAGGACTAACGCGAGCAGGGAAGATGAACGCCTCATTGTAGGATTTTTTTGCTGAAGAAACTCGAGCGACCACGAAGGCTGCTGAAGGCCAAGTCAAGGCCTGACAAGCTGGAACCACCTGGTGACGTCATCAGGCCGGATCTGGCCGCACGCAAACTTAGAACCACGCTTGACAGCACGTACAATTATCTTAACTCGAGTCTGACAGCTGACAATTAAAATGAAGTGTTTTAATTTACTTAAACGTGCATGTGTAGCTGAGATTTAAATATTCATTCTAGATTTGGAGCTAGAAAAATAATAGGAAATTATTTTTATATTCTTTTCGTTTTTTATCTTAAAATAATAATATGATGTCAATAAAATTGTAAATGGAGAACGAAGGGAGAATGTAACTGATTGATTAGAGGTAGATTAAAATAAAATTCATACAACACAAAGAAACTCAATAAAAATGTTTTAAAATATGCAATTTTCTTAATCAGCTGCATAAAATAAAACACAAAAAATACAGAATTTTAAAATGTTATGAACATTTGTTTGCTGTATACGCTTAATTGTTTCCCTTTGTTTAATAACAACATAGCCTTCGTCAGTTTCCCTTTCTATCGTGTGATTTGTTTTTGCACGTGCGATGATTAATTTGCTTGGGGTTAACAAACTGAGCGTTTACTGACAGTGGCTTCCCAAACCGAGATGTGTAATGTTCAATATGCATGCACATGTCTGTATTGTTATGGACATGACGCGTAGCAACAAGCGTTCATTTTCTATCCAGTACGACGAACCCGTTGAGCTAAGAACAATCACAAGTTTTGAGACCAATGCTACGTATCATTGCAATAAATTAATTTTATAATAACCAATTTTATATTTAATTTATTATGTTCTGCCAGAAAATAATGTTAAAAAATTATGAAATAATAGAATTCAGATCGAAGTGAAACCGCCGACTTACAGTATAAGAATAAATATTTCAGTGACGGGGTTATTTATTCTCACCTGCAAGTTATTACAAAACCTGTTTGTTACAAGACTTACACAGTTTTATAACGGATCTAAATAAATTACAAGAGCATTCTGGCAATGGTCCAACTTCTACGAGGATGTTCTGAGAATCGAAGCCGGAGTCTCCGCCCTGGAGAACCCCAGACCAAGATAATCTGACTCAGGTCAGCCGCCTGTGGTATTACCAAAGACAACAGAGAAGATATTTTTAATTAATTTTTACATACGTGACTGAACCTTGATATAAAAAGAACGTAGCAGCCCTTCTGATTGGTTGTTTGATTAACATATGTAATGTACAATCATGTACACCTCGGGACAACACGAACGTCCCCCGTGCTCTCTGGTTGTCGATCGTCACTCTACCGGATTGACATTAAATGTTTATGTGACACCTGTTGACTGAATGAATCTTTAAAAATACATTACATGTTCTATTTTACTATCGAAGCTAGAGTTGAGCTAGAGTAGAGTTTGAGCTTTCTCAAGATGTACTTAATTTTTTTTAGTAATTGATGTTAGTCCTTATATTAACAAACAATAGAATTGTCAAAGTGAATTTTCTATAAACAGCTGTGTTGATGTAGTTACTTATATTATAACTGTACCAAGCCAAGTACTCCACTCAAACATATAGTTGACAGGTAAGTCTTTGCTGCATTGCCGGCGCTCAACCCGCCGAGCCTTCAGGAATTGCGCAACGGTCTGGCGGCCGAGGAGCGAATCTGCAAAACCTCGTGAGGCACGCAGAGTTCCACATTCAAATATCTCTCACGATTGTTGTGACGTCATCGGATAATTTGGAAATAGATCTCTCTAAAAACTGATTAGTTTTTATTGTTCTAATAAAACGGTCAGTATTCAAAATAAACACAGGGTTGAGGCAGCACATTTTTATGATCTTCTCAGGTATATAATTAGTGACACGTTAGCTGATCCATTTTATGATCGGCAATCAATTGATGCTGCCTCGGGCGACTGTAGAATCTATAACTGCATGAACGTGCTAGCCTCCGTTATCTGGCCTAACGATTCCCCTCTCTTTATCACAAACCATAGACTACGTGATCGATAACTGTCAATCACTTTCACGATGGAGCTTAATAACAACACTATGATATGATGATATAACTCAGTTACCCAAACGTAAAGTATATCTCACAAATAAAGCACCACTATCAGCATTGAAGTTGTGGTGTCCGGTGAAAGAAATGCCTTGCTGAGATCTACATGCTTATCTACAGTAATTTATTTTTCAGAGTAATGTAAATTATTTTTTTTTTCTCTACAAATTTCTGTCGAAATATATGATGATTTATTTTATTTTAATTTTATTTCATTATAATTCATTTGTTTCTTTCTTGCAAATTTTCTCTTGAAACGGTCGCCCATCCAAATACCAGCCACTTTCGATGGTGCTTGACTTTGTTGACTGAACCATTCAATGCACTGATTTTTTTCCATGAATAAATTACATTATAATGCTTTTATTTTTTGGCATTGTAATCGTACTATTTTATTTTTTATTAGTTGCTTTTCAATAATAGACAGTTATTCTAGTTTGAGCCACCAACAAGCCGGTAGATTTATTGTCGTGGGTTTTTAAATATCATAAGTGAACATCAAGGCCAGTTACAAAATAATATTTATGATATACAAACAACTTTTGTAGCCTAGATCATTTCCACAATTCGCGTGCTAAAAAACAAAGAATTTGCTAGAAATGAAAATTTGGCCATGAAATATTTGGATTGAATATTAACATAAAATTTGTAAGACGTAACAAGTTTTTAGCTTATAATATATAACACGATCTATTATAAACTTGAAGAAATCTCTCACTTTTTGACGATCACAGAAAATGTGTACAAGAAATGGAATGTTTTATATTATCTGTTATGTGTTTAACTAAATTAAAAAGAAAAACAATGTTGAATGTCCAAACTTGAAATCTAGATAATAGATATAAATAGGTAAATAGGAACCATACATAATATGTCAAATCACAAATGACGAAATATTCAAATGCAGTGATTTTGCCGTACACGATGTGTAGATTTTATAATACAAGATACTTAACAAATTCTTTGCATTGACTGACATTACATTTGTTATTTAGTGTGAATTTAAAATGTCTCACATAAATATATTTATATCATGCGTTGCATGTATTGTTTCAACAATCTGGTGAAAGAAGTCAATCCTGGATATAAATAAAGATTAAAAACATTAATCTTGGTTTTCCTGCAGAATGTATAGGTGTCAAGACAGAGCGTGGGGAGCTCACGACCATGCACATTTTCCTGGTCTCACAGTAGCCCTCTGGTATGCACACATTCGGAGGCGCGTACCTCGTGACCAGAGTCACAATCATCTGTGACCTTGACAGGTCGAAATTAACCAAGACAATGGACGGGCTGCATAACGCTACAATAAAACTCAATTGTTCCACGAAGGAGTCTTAGTAATCGTGTCTTTGCCATCTTTAGACATAATTAAAAAATTGTCTATATTGTAAAAATAATTATTTGTTGTTTTAAAGTGGGTGCAATTATATCTCTAGAACACCCGACTGATGTTCTTGAATAGAAAAGAGCTTTCCTAGGTAGTTATTTTCTAAGTATGGTTCTACAAGGTGGGGAAAAAATTGGTTGGTTCAACCGTACAAAAATTTAGTTTCACTCGTTCAGATTCTGCAAAGTTTCAAATTATTGGTGGGCGATTTGTAACACACTTTGTGATTGGCTCGACCAACACGGAAATTCCCGATAAAGTTTTGTTTCGACATGAAATTATCGGTAAAAAACCTTTTCATTTAAAACAATTTTCTCCCACATATTCTTAAACCTGTTAAAAATCTTTATTATTTCTTAAAATTTTGTCTAAATATATATAGTCCAATTAGAAATATTTAATGGCATTCGGTTGACTTTTAGAGCACAGGTTCACAGTACAGCTAGGTTAATTTCTGAAAATGAGCTTCAATCTACTCAATCTATTAGGTGTGCATGATTTTTATTTATTTTTTTTTTTAAACAAAAGCATTTAAAATCATCTAATTGGATTTCCCGGGGATAATTTGTTTATAAAATTAGAAGAATCTGGGACATGTCGGTGAATAATGAGCACAGGAGAAAAATAATGCAAATTAAAACATAATTTAGAACCCATTTTTCTCTTTCTATGTCATATTACTCTCTGCAGGACAAATACATTGCATGTAAATTAAATATTTTATCCCAAATTTATACACTCTACATCGCATCCATAACAAAGTCGTATTAAATAACGAAGATAATAAAAAACAATAAAAGTTGAAACTAAATGAAGGCATTAATTTTTACGATACGATTATGCAAATTTTGTTTATTGATGCAGATTCTTAAATCAGTCAATGATCACCACGTGCCATTTTCTCGTGATGAGAGAGGAGTTCACCGAACCAAAATGAGCATCAATAAGATTCTTCATTTTTGTTTTGAGGTGATTTGAAGATTACTGACATCTAAATTGCAACGATATTTGCAGAAACACGCAAGCAATTATTTATAATGAAAAACCAAAAGCATATTAATAGTTTTTACATTTAAGGTAGAATAAAAGAATAATTTTTATTTATAGACAAAATTACAGAGATTATAATCTTCATAACTTTTATTGAAATAAATAGAACAAAAGATATATAAAAAATAATAAGTGCATTTTTTATGTTAAGTTGGCGGAGTAGATGAAGCAGCTTTCTGCCGCTGGACATGAAGAACATTTTTTTTTGTTTTACGATAAATTTTGATATTTGAGAATCGTGACTGCCCACGATCCCCGAGGGGTGCAGACGGAGGTTCCTAGCTGCGGCTCCCGAGTCAGCCACGCAGTCTCCGACGGACCAAGATGCTGAGGACCGCGCTCGTTCTGCTCTCCGTCCTCTCCCTCGCAACCTGCCAGCCGCAGCACCGAGAGGCGCCAGGTAAGTGATTGACAGGCAGGGCTTCATTGTAGCGGGGTAGCTATGGTATCTTCTGGTGTTGAAAACAGTCCATCAACATTTTTATTGGCATTTATATTTTACCATAATATATGTATTGTGATTGATTGATTGGTTGGTATTTTACTATTTTGAGGCAATTGACACATTTTGGTCATGTATGCCCCCATATATGTATTGTATTCGAAAATAAACTATCATGCAGGCATGCTTGAAAGGAAAAAATAATATAAACATTTTTTTAAATTATTTTTCATAATTTTTCGTTAATATAACATTGAGCCTTCTTATTTTCTTGGTTTCGGCAAATAATGTCATTTTTACTTATATAAAACCTTAATTTACATTTTTTTTAATTGAAATATTTTATTAATTTAGTTTAATTATGAAATCGTTTTTTCACTAAAAAAAAGTTCACAAACGCAATCACATGAAACTTGCTGTATTGTCAATGTGTGATACCTGGGGAAGATTTTATTACCACACTAACTTTAAGAGAACCAACTTCCAACTGTACGCATTTCATGATGTAAATCTTATAGCACTTATTGTTAGACAAATTATGTTAATTTATTAAGTAGAGAAAACATAACATTTTTTTTTTCTAAGCTGCAATAAATTTGATTTTTAATGGTTTACCTCCATCTTTTAAGGGCAAATTCATTCTATATGGTTCACCATTTCAGATGAACAAAGATAATTATTTAACTTATTTAGGTTAAAATTAAATAATTTTTTATTCATGCAATTTTCGAATGCGTGAAATCATTTGTGTTTCCAGATAAAAATTCATATAAAAAAATGCTGCATGACAGGACGTATATTTAGGAAAAGATAGTAAAGAAATTAATTTTTCAACTCGGGATCGATTATTCTGAATAATGAAAATGATGGTATTTTCACATTAATTGCAAATTATTTCGAGATTTCGAGGTGGATGGTGCTCATTTGGTGCTCATGTGGTTCCCTCAGATGTGGGAGAGATGGTAAGCGTGGACTGCCTGGGGTGCATCTGCGAGGCCACCACCGGGTGCAACCTTCAGTTCAACTGCACCCGGGGGCTGTGTGGCCCGCTGCTCATCTCCGAGAGGTACTGGGAGGACGCGGGTCGCTGCACCCTCGATGGAGACAACCCTGACTGGCATGGCGGTAAGTTTAAAAGTCACCTCAATCGTCCTGAAACAAGACAACTTGTCCTCATTTTAGTGTTGGCACGCATGGCAGTCTATGGAGACGTGGTGGGCTTGAATTGATATTATGTGTTCTTGTGGGAAATGGAGTTTTATTAGACTGTTGAAGTTTTAACGCTTGCAAATCAGGTAGCTATCCCGCTATATTGAGGTGTACTAATAGTGATAAGCTGATAACAATTCAGTAGTTTACGAGCCGCTGCATGGAGACGCTTTTAACAGATAAATTATTCATGCAAAGATATGTTTGCAAAGCCATGAGTTGATGCTGCTTCCATCTATCGGAGACAGATAGTTATATTTAATTTTCAAGCTCTGATATCTAGCAGTAGGAAGGGGGATATATCGAAGGACTTGATCAGAAAAAGTTCATGAGTTTCCCCGCTCTGAACTGTGTCTTCTCCGACAGCGTATTACCGCTGCGTGACGCACCCCTGGTGTGCAGCCTACGTCGTGAGGAACTACATGGCGCGCTTCGCTCAGGTCAGTCATTTCGTATTTTTTCACTTCACAAGCTTATCTAACTGATAGTGTTTCTATAACCTTATAGCTTCTACTTAAATGAAATTTTTGACTAATGCATCCATCAGTACGATAATACAATGCTCCATTTCTATTTTAAAGAATATCATATTTATGGTATTCAATGTTGGCATGACAGAAACTTGAAAATTCGAATTTGTTACTTTGTTGAAATATTGAGTTAATTGGTTTCTATATCATAATTATGATTGAGTATTTTTATGTCATTTACTAATTATTATTAATTATGTTAATTAATTGCATTTATTTTTTTGTAAAATCGTAATAAAAAAAAATATATCGAGAGATGTGGGAAGAGAGGGAATTTTTTATTAAACCTCAGATTTATGAAGTGTCACCACCTGAGACCTCCTCCTTCCCAAGTTCCACCCACAAGACTGTGACACCTTTATCTCTCATTTCCCCAGGACTGTGACGGGGACGGTCGAATCGACTGCGACGACTTCGCTCGCATCCACTACCTGGGCGGGTACCGCTGTTCGCAGCACATCGAGCGCACCACCTACTTCCGGGCTTTCCGCGAGTGTCGCTGCTCTATCAGCCTTCTCAACGGCTAGCCATCCTTCCACCATCCCTGGTCATCAGTCGCAACAGACGGGTGAATCTCCAGCTGATGTTACCTACTGGAAAAAGATTATCCTTGGAACCCAAAAATAAAAGAAAAAAATCTTTTTAATAACTTGTTGTAATTAAATAAACATAAACTTGAATTAAAATGAAATAGTAGGCAACAGAGTATTTAGTTCTTAAATAATATATTATTGTTTTAATTGAATGAAGTTCATGATATTTTTTTATTTCATGAAATATGCATGAACATTTAAATTTAATTTTTAAGTAAGTTGAAAATAATTGGAAATGAAATGAATTAAAAAGTAGTAAATAATCAAAGTAGATATTAATTTTGTTAGATTGGTAATACAACCCAAATGAGCGAAGTCAAGTACAAATAAATTAATATTAATATAAAATTGTGTTGCGTCGTAATTTTCCCTGCACCCATTGAGTTGCCTAGTTCCAAAACCGGCAATATGCATTTTCAGTAAGGGTTAATTTTCTGGTAAAAAATTTGGGATTATGATCTTAGTTGAAAATGCATATTGCCGGTTTTGAAACTAAGCAACTCCATTGTTTCATTAGATTGATTTTACTAAACACAAATTAATATTTGTTCACAGATTTAAGGATTACTTTTTGACAATCAATCATTCTAAAAATAAACCAAAAACTTTTAATTTGATGTTTAAAAAAATATATGTATAAACATTAAGAAATTGCAAAGCGTTCTACGATAAATTAAAAAAGATAAGAATACTGTTAACAAAAATCAATATTACAATTTACATAGACTGTATTAAGATTATATTCATAAGCTTTGACAATGCATAAGATGGACAATTTTTTTCTTATTATTATTTTTTTTGTGAGCCGGTAAAAGCGATCAGCTGCTTGATGATGGATGGGCAACGTGTCTCTTGCTGAGAGAGTGCGCGTGACAAAGCCGTGGCGACACGCAACCGTGGCTATCTTTTCTGAAGATAAGCCGCTAGGCTGGCGTCCACTGAACTATACCACCTTATGCAAGACCCTCGCAGGGACAGAAATCCGCCATGTATCCATGTACATGCAGCAACTTGAGAAAAATATTGTATGAGCATTTATATTCTTACTATATTTATTATTATTTTTGTTCTGAAGATATTTGAACTTAAGACTGACATTTTAAGGTCCTCTAAAGGTTCAGGTTCTTGTATTTTTTTCCTAATATCTCATTCTCTTAATGGTCCACAGGCTAAATAATGTGATATTATTACCTCTAAAAATATTCTTGTTAAGAAAATAACTTAAGAATTAAGAATCTGAGAATTTAAATTCACAGGCCCTTACTTCAATCGAAGAATTAAAATTTAGGATAATTCTTTGCTTTGATCTTCTTCTGACCTTTCCTAAACCTCAAATTTACAGAACCTCACCGCAATAAAGCTAATAATTTATATTCTATAATTATATAGCTTCATCATGTTCTCTCTGCTCCAGCTTGAAATTGTAAAATTTATTCGCGCTGCCTCTCCCCTTTAAATTTTAAATGTTTGTAAATTGTACTCAGAATCGTGAAATTGGTTTGCGAAGTTCATCAGAAAGCTTATTAAAATAATCAGTTTTAAGTTTTAAATCATCATTGTGACGTCATGGGCGTCACTTTCAATGAAAATAATTTGAGCACCAGTTACGTCACATGAAGATAATTTTGTTGTCAGTACTTGAGCTCAGAAATAAAATTTGAGAAAATTTTCAGTCTCTTGGTATCCAAAATAAAAATTCATCTTGTTGCTGCAGCGTGTTACCCAAACTGAGAAGCTTGATGACGTCATAGGGTCGTTTGGTGGAGAGTCGACTAGGGAGGTCGATAAGCCACGACACTGTAATATCCGGTCTTATTGTGCGGCACGGACGGATAAACTCGGGAGAATGAATCCTATCATGCGAGCTCTCTTCGTGCCACCACAAATATTGTAACGTGTTATAATTGTTAAGACTGTAATGTAACATTTTAATGAGACAAAAATTTAATTGGATGAATATTTTAAATTGACGTTAGATTTAATTATGATCTATGATTTGAAACTTTACAATAGATCTTAAGTATTTTAACATAAATCATGCAATGTTCTATATATCATTATAATTATACTGTACACTCACATAAACGACAAGTTGCCTCTTCAGTTGCTTTAATGAACATTTTGGTCAACTGCATGTTTTTACGGGCTGCAGGAAAAGTTGAAAAATGAATTTTAATTAATAGTAACCTTCTACACAGTCCAGAGCGAACAATCGTTACAGCAGTTTTGGTGTACTTTTGGTACCTTAACTGAAGCACAAGGGCGGGTCCATGCTGTCCTCAGTTTTGTCAAAAGGGATGTAATTAAATATTACTTTACTTTAGGGGGAAGGGGCTTGCACAATCCTGTTTATTGCAATCATTTCCTGGTTTCTGCTATAAACACCATGTTCATGATATAAAAATAAAGCTTAATATTGGGCAAAACTTTCGACCTGTAGTCCTGGGTTGTACTTCAAACTTTGCTGAAAATAGTATCAACATGAATATTAGGTTACATGTGAATAGGCTATTATACATCATATAATCAGATAAACATGAATTTCTTTGAGGAAATCATTTTTATACTATATAGTTCTGTCGTAAAGAATATTTAATCATATAATAATATTTTAAAGATAAAATAATAGTATTGTTAATTACTATAACTTTAAATTAATTACTTCTTGGAATTAAAATGACATGCAGAAACAAGTAGAAGAAAAGTATATATAATACCACCACGTGCTTGGTAACTGCTTGCATGTAATTAGAGAAGCAACGACCATGCCAGTCCCTCATTACTCACAGCTCGCTAAACCGGCGGCTCCAGTTTATTACCGGCGCCTGTTGCACATATACATGTAGCTGACCTTTGAATAAATTAACACGACTGGTAGGTATAGTCGTGATACTTAAGTCTGTGTAAGTCCACATTTATCTGATGAGCTCCCGTAGAGCTGATGTTGCTACTGCTTGTGTTACTACTCGTTAGTTGCCAAGCTAGATAGAATCAGCAGCGCTGCAGTAGAGGAATAAAAGATGTTCATTTTGAGGCAGTAAAATGTTTAGTTAATTGTAAAAAATTAGCATTGTTCTGCATTAAAAATTAAAAAAAAATTAAAAGTGGAGTGGAGAATGTCCTGACTAGTGCTGACCTCTCGCGACAAGTTTGAGAAGTAGTGATGTCAAAAGTTTTTGGAATTGCTATTTATTTTTTCCAATTTTATGCAATGTAAGTTTAAATTTGCATTTACAATAATTTGTTTTTATATTAAATGTGATACCTCCAATAACATGATCCTGTAATCGAGGTAATCTTCATAAAATATACAGTACATTTTTAAGATGTGTGAAAAATATTATAAAATAAGTAAGTCTGTAATTTACAAATTTACAAAGTCAAGCTAGATGTATTAAATAATTATGTAATAAACATTAAAAACTAGGTGATTTTTAAGCTCGCCTCTATTTCAAAATGGTATACAAATTTATACCAAGGTAAAATTTTATGATCTTGAAGCTAACAAAAGTTTTCTGTTAAAAAATGCAATTGTTTTGAATGAAATTTAACTTTTCATGTAAATAATAATATTATGTACAAAATGCACATAATTCACTCTCAACACGTTATGATAAGTGATATATTAAATCCACAAAATTGTAATCGATTTTCATCGAGGCTTAAATATATATTATTTTCAGTTTAGCTCGCTAGATATATATAATTATGTGTATTAAATTCTATATTATATCCTATTATTTTATTATAATCTTTCTTCATATATTTTTATATTAGATAGATAATAGGTATCAAGTGAGCATTATCTTTTATTTAAAAAAAGGTTGACTAAATAGTTGAAGAGAGAGAAGAGAGGACGGTGCTGCCACGCTGCGGTGAAATGATTACATGTAGCTCTCTCATGTTGACGACGGATAATGTGCAATAATAAGCTGCTGAACTAACCGCGTGTTGTTACGCATTATTGCACTCAAGTAGGAGACGAATAGCCAGTGTCAGCAGTGCAACAACGACCCTCTCATTGTTGCATCGTTGCTCTCACTACATAGTATGTTACCTCAAAGAATGCTGCGGAATATTTTTTTTTCTTTAATTGCAATTATGACTGTATGCAGTCTCTTCCTCTTACTTACATTTCTGTTAAATTATCCGACCATTAGACTATTATTGCAGCCATCAGCACAACGCAAGGGAATATGATAAAAACAACTTCTTGCAGTATGCATGCAGTCACAAGGCATTTAGCGTCAATGTCTGCTCTCTTCAATTATCAAGCAGGTGTCTAAAAAAAAAAAACTTCTCAAAATAGCATTTTTACTGAAAACAATAAAATAGAAGCCTGAAATTTTTATCCGCCTGTGATATTTTTTTAAAGCAAGGCTTCTCATTTGTTGTGGACCCAAAAAAAACAACTCACAATCAGAATATAACTTAAATTGATGTTCTAGATATAAACCAAAAAATTTATTTATAGTACAAAATTAAAAAGTCAGTTCTGAAATTATTGGCAAATTTTGATCAAAATTCTTAACTCAAACTTAAAGCAAGCTCTAAAAAGGATCAATTAAACTTTTGTCCCATTACTGGACACATGAAAATAACTATAATGTACTCTTATAAGTTAGTTTCCTATAATTAGAGCGACAGGTTTATTGTTAATTTTGGATCAAAAAATCGTATTATATTATATTTTATTAATATTTCAGCTGTTTTTGGCTTCAAATTTATTCTCTTGAGACCATAATTTTTAGAATGAACTCAGAGAATGTTCATTTATTTTAAGAAAGAACCTAATAAAATTAAACCATATTTTGCATTATATTATAATATCATATATTTATTTTATTTTTCACTAAAGAACAGCAATGGACTACTGAATTAATATTCAAGAATCACACTTAATTAACTTTCTAACTTTTAATTAAAAAAAATTTATATAGCAAATAAAAGATTTAAAAAGTTGTTTCATTAGATTTTAGTAATTGATAATAATTATTAAAAACATTCACACTTATTTCTGTAAACTTTTCCAATGAAATGTAACGCATGATTTATTTCCTTTCAGCCGACATCACAGTCTGAAAGCGCCACTAACTACCCCATTCGTCGTCCTCCCACCTCGCGCAGCAACAAGACACAGTTTCTCGAGAGGGCAATTAGGGACGCAGCCTCGCGAGCCTCTTTATTACGCAATGTTTCTCACGTATTAAATGAACACGTATTCATGATTTTTCACACCTTATTTCTAAACATTTTAATATTACTTATTCATATTTAATGATGTGAAATTAAATGAAAAATCTAATAGAAATGAGACCTTTATTAGCAAGTAATTAAAATAATTCCATAAGTATTGTAAAAATTATACGCAAGATTATATATATTGTGGTAATGAGTTTAAATTTAATTAATTTTATTCAACTTTTCAATAAAATTTATAAAATGTTACATTATAATAATTTCCCTGTTTTTTTCTCTGGTAAAAAAATAAAACTCGAACGCAACCCGCATTACAGTCATGCTGAAATAGTTGTCTAACTTACAGGCGCTTGATTTAAAAATATTGAAAAATGTTATAATAAATAATATATTGTAATTGATAAAAGGCACAAGTCTATCTATGACATTGTCTAAAATGAATACCACACATACTGCGTTTCTCCTAGAAATGGACTTTCGTCCTTTACCACTTGCAATCCAAAGAATTTATGCTCTTTTCATTTTACTAAATATATTACCGAATGTTACAAGATATGAATTTTTATATTATAATGTAGTATATTAAAGTACCTAACATTATACTGATAATATATTTAAACTCTGGTCGGTAGGTTTTATGTGTGAAACTTTACGACGGCATAAACTCTAAAAGATAAGTAACAAGCCAAGCTCGCGTCTCACTTTCAAGGCGGTAATGCCAGTAGCAATTGCCGTCAAACCCATGAAAATAGCCATGAACAAGCGGAACAGTATATATGATTTAGGTTAATATAATGATAAAATAGAATGCATGCGAAATACTGAAATTATATAATATTTCTTGTTGTTTCAAATGATTTGATCTCTGGAAAATAATGAAAATGAAAAGAGGGTACCAAATAATGCTATTCTGTTTTTTTAAAATTTTTTAGAGCCCGAAACTATTTTAAAAAATTATTGAAAGTATTACAGAAGGAGGCATCAATAGGCGTCAGCTGTCACTTTTTAATAAATGGACAGGACTTAAACGAGGCGTTGGTTCAAACTGAACTTGGAATCACTTTTTAGCAATACTTTCTGGCCTCTAAAAAATCTGCAAAAGCGCAGGGTAATATAATTTGGTGCCTTCTATTCATTACTGCATTAAAAAATTCCCTGCATGTTCCTTGTATGCGCGTACAAATTTAAGTTGATCATTTTCTGCAGCCCCGATATTTTGAATGCTCATATTTGGTAAATCAAGTATCGAAGGTGCATGCCTATTTTTGATCGCTCCCTCCGCCTCCTGGCATTGCAGTGATGTCAAGCACACCCCGCGACCAGATGACGTACGTGTTTCTCGGATGTACCGAGCGGGTGTCCCGACCAACAAGTGGGGCCACGCCCACCCGATCGATTGTGACGCAAACTTCTGTACCTTGTTAATCAAGTCAACTAAAGAAGAACAAGTTCTGCTCGAGTCTCATCAAATAATTGTTGTTTAATTATAGGAGGCCAACTCTCATGTTTGGTCAAGTATCAATTTCGACTTACGTTAGTATTTTAGTTGAAACTTGGTAACAATTTCAATAATTGTTTGTTGTTTCGCCAATTGTTGATTTAGAGTAAGCTTGCTGCAGAACTTTATGGTTGCATGCAATGCAAGTGATTATTTTCTTTAATTGAGAGATTTTTTAATAAAATAATTCTGTAACAAGTACGACAATGATTGAAATAGCGTAATAGACTTCAAAGAACCAAGTTAATAATAATCAACTCATTGCAACGTTAAAACGTAAAGCAGTGAAATTACCCAGTTGATCATTTGTACACAATTACAGAAAAGATTATATGGTAAAAAATATTTCTAAAGACTCCGGACATAATCAAAATAATATCTGCAATTATTAACCTTTGACCTTTTCTCCCAATCAAGGTGGAGACAAAGGTGGCGTTGAGATTATTTTGATCCCGCTTGTTCTTGGAGTGATTCTGAGGGCTGCCGGGGTGGCCGCCGCAATATTGGTTTCCTCCGCCCCCACAGATGGGGCACGCGGCGGGGACTGACTGACTGCGGTGGTGAGCCTCCCTCGCTGGCTATTGATCGTAGCAGCAGCTTCTCCGCCGAGCAGCAAGCCAGCGAGCAGCGTCCTTCGGTCTCATGGAATGCTCCTCTGCTTGGAGCCTCCTCTCTCTCTCTCTCTCTCTCTCTCTCTCTCTCTCTCTCTCTCTCTCTCTCTCTCTCTCTCTCTCTCTCTCTCTCTCTCTCTCTCTCTCTCTCTCTCTCTCTCTCTCCGCTATTGATTTCCGGCCCGACATCGAGAAAGAGGAGGAGGAGGCGTAGCAGCGACTTCTCTTGCCATCTCCTCCGCTCGCTCTTTGTGCCTCGTCCTCGCCACTTCACCCGATGCCAACTGAATGACGCAAAAGTTTCTCTCCAAATACAGCAGCAGCCATCATGCTCGCTCTCATCATAAAGTAAACTAAAATGTTTCCGAATAAATTGAAAAAAAAAAAAAATGTCATATCGTATATTTTTTATATGGACTCAATTTCATGAAAATATCATAATTAATATATTGTACACTCAAACTATTAGTAATTGTCTGTTTAGTCAGATCATCTCTCCCTGTACTGAGCATTAAAATTCAACCATAAATTCACTTTGCCCCTGCTGCATATGCAACCCGCTCCATTTGGAAGCTAAACAAGTTGCCTAATTTTAAGGCGAATAGCACTGTTAGACTTTGAACGTTCCATCTTATGTTGGTGTTTGTAACAGCTAAAAATCATCAAGGCTGCACGATTATATATAATTGTTTCATGATTGAAATTATACCTTTTCAACTATTTTGCAATCTGAAATTCAATAATTCGATTTCTCCTCTGTTTTTTAATTAACAATTCCATCGCAGCAGTGTAGTAATCCAAGCCTTTGTCTGAAATACGCACACTCCAACTTTGTATCTATCGTTGTAGGTGCGATCTTCTTCATTTTCTCGCGGTCTCATCTTCAGCTGTGCATTGTCATTGGTTATCTGTGTGATGCGCTGTATTGTGCTATTGGAGAGGCGCCAGGCGAGGCATTGGGCGTATCATCGCAGCGAATCATCACGCGAGCCAGCGAGACACTCGGGAGCATCTGCCGGCGGCTGGGGGGCGCCCGGGCATGCGCGCCTCGCTTGGGGATGAGCCGTCGCCCGTCCGTACTGTCTGGCCAAGAATAGCACGGGGGACGATGACGTGTCAAGCAAAGAGTCTCCCGAAATAACGCAACTCACTGTACCTCTATAGCCAGCAGCGACAAGAAATACATACTTATATAGGGGTGGTCTGAAGTCTTAACATTATCATACAGCGATTTGTTTGATCCACCTGTGAAAGTACCATCACTCATTGTATATAGCTGGCCTATGGACCGTCATGGGACCAGCTTCTTGAGAATAATCCAGGTAATGGTGATGGTATATAGACCAAGTCTCAGTACGCATTCACTGATCAAATAATCAAATGCAATTTGACAAATCATACATGAGAAGTGAAAATCACCGTCAGCAATTTTTTTATTCACCAAGTTAATTTCTGCAAAGTGAATATCAGACCTTCTTCTATAGAGCTACGTGACTTCTCGGAATGAAATAAAAATGAATTCCAGAATCTCTTGCCAAGCTGTAAAATAAATATTCATCCATTTGTTAAAAATCTAAAAGAACCTTTGTGTTTCACATTTAACATACAATATTGTACGTTAGTTCGGCGGGGTGCAGTTTGAAATTTTATTAAAAAAACAGTTCAGATATATCTTTGACTCTGCATGCCATATTTAGTCTTGAACAGGTCTTGAGATTTGCACTTACTCAAAATATGTTCATATTTGACATAAAAAGTTTATGTATTAAATCAACAGAATTCCTAAACTACACACGATTCGTTTATACAAGCTTTCGATTGACGCTGAAAATTGTAATTAATTCATCAATCACACAGTCGTGTAGTAATATTCACCTGAAATTAGATTTTTCTAAACCCAGCAGTGTTATTTGTAACAAAAATTGTGATTGACAACATGCTGGTATGTATATATGTATTATAGAGACTCGTTGGTATTTTTATTCAAATTAATTGAAATTTAGAAGAACACAATTTATTTTAAATAATTCATTTCTACTTCTTTTAACATTGTGTATACACTTGAATTTTATATATAAATCATTTTTGTTCTGAATTTTACAATTTAGAAGATATTGAAGAGGGGAAAGGTAAAATGGACGTGAAATTTGAAGTGTATTTCTGCGAGGATCCTGCGAGCAAGCAGAAGGGAGCGATGTTTGTGCCGTTCTGAAATACGGCTCACCGCGGTAGAGCACCCCATACTGTTGGGCTGGAGAAGCGAGGCGGAAAGAGCGAGCGGAGGCGCCCGGGGGCTGGCGCGAGGCGGTGATGCCCCTAATACACTGCAACCAGCACCACGCATCAGTGACGTCACAACCAATTTGTGATGGTTAAATATGAACTATTTTATGGAATCAACTATCAAATATTTATGAAAAATGAAATGTGCTGCCAAAAAAAAAACAATGGGCAACTTACAGGAAAATTTTTATTGCAAAAATGAAAAGAGGATATCAAATTATGCCATGCACTCTGAAATTTTTTTTAGATTTTTTGGAGTCCCGGAACTATTTTTAAATAATTATTGAAATTCTCTAAGTTATGTTAGCATACCCCTGAAGCCTTAATAAAAAGGTTAGGGCAAAAACGCCTATTGACGCCTCCAGGGGGCGTGGCTGCACTTTCAATATTGTTTTTAAAAATAGTTTCAGGACTCAAAAAAATCTGAAAATATTCAGAGTAGCATAATTTGGTACCCTCTATTCATTTTTGCTGTAAAAAAAATCATGTAAGTTGTCTATTGTATAGAATAGATATTTCACGATTATTGGCCAGTTAAATTCATTGCAGGATTAAATCATTTTTTTTTTCTATTCCACTATTATTTTTTAATTAATTACTAATTTAAGCACATACAAAAAAAAAGCACCTTAAAAAATATAAATTTCTCTTTGACTCGCGAGACTACACTATAATTATGAAGACGCTATACCCATCCAATTAAACTGAGTTAAAATATAAAGGGGGGCTTTTCATTGTGACGTCATTGCTACGTTACATCACTTTAACTTTTGGTATCACAAGTTCTATCAGCAACGGAATCTTTTTTTTTTTTTATTTCTCTCTTTCTCTTCTCTTCCTATATATATTTTTGCTTTTATTTCTTTTCCACGTTGAACGTTCATCCGCTTGCCTGAGCTCCAGGGGCAAACCAACAAAGGCCAAGTCAGCCAGTTAGAAAAACGGCCGCGCTGCGTCGCTAGTAATTGCTGCACGTGACCTCAGAAGAGCTCTCGTGGCGGCTGCGGGGCGGAAACTGCGGTGAGATATGACAGAGGGAGAAACGAGACTCACATACGAGCAGAAAATATTAGCTGAATCCTTCACAATGAAAAATGGTGAAAAAAATTAATAATAATATGCTATATAGAACATTTTTTTTTAATATTATTATTATGCTGTTAATGTTAGCTGCTTGTTATTCTCTACTGTGTTCTGTAAGTACGTACGTATACGTTGAAGAAATTTTCTTCTTTTTTACACCCGGTAGCGACAACCTCAACAATTGACTTGGAAAAAAAAAAAGAGCTAATTTGTGAAGGCAAACAAACGTACACACATAAAATAATCCTTTGATCCAAAATGTGCCAACAACTACCTCGTTATGTTGATAACATTAGCATTCAAAATTTTGCTAGGTGAACTTTTTTTTTTTTTTTTTAAATGCTACGTTTCTCAGTTCTGTTAACTAAAGAAAAAAGTAATAGAAAAAAAAGAGTGCCTTTGAGCTCACTAAATAACTCTTAAGTGAATATAAAAATGTGCTTCATAAATATTCATTGTTGATGGCATGCAACATTGTTGTTGATAAATTCATATCAACTTATATTTTTTTACAGTAATAAAATGTTACTGGAATTACACTGAAGTTAATTAGCAAACAAAGACTTGGTTTATTCCAACATTACGTATTTGACAAATTTTCTTCATAACTCGATGAATTGCATTGTTTTGAGATATAATGACTGTCGTGAGTTGGATTCCCGGTACCATTATCCAAAGACGATAGCTAAAGAACACCCACTGGTGCATCCAGGACCTTCCATCAATTACGAAACCATAATGACCAAAGTTTTCATGGTTTCCTTAGTCCCAACTAAAAAAATAGAATGGATTGTTAATTATTAAGCCATAGCCTTGTTTTAGCTGAAACCCACAAACGCTAAGTTGGTCCAAGAAGCAATAATTTTTTATGTAAATTAGCAGCCATGACAGTAACTGAATGCAGTTGAGAATTTAAAAATAATAATACCATATTATATAAGGAAAACAAAGCATATTTTGAATATTTATTTTGTGTATTACAATAAAAATGATTGATCTGTTTGTTAAGTTTAAATAAATATATGCACCCCCCTTTATACGGAAGATGGGTAGGTCCTGTTTAGAAGTTAGTCGCTTGCTATATAAGTATACCACTGTATAATAATAATATTTTGATAATGCTATCTGTAAGGTGATCCTATAATATATATAGGGACTATCCATGGATATATATTAGCGGCGATCGGCAGGAGGGCTGGCACTTGCATGTCGGATATCTGACATTTTCATCGGCGTGTGTTTTAACCCGTTTGAGTGATGGAGCCAAAGAAACTCACGAGATTACGCCCAAAGTTACTTCTTTTGTTTTAAAAGGAAACAAAAAAGTGGCTTTAACATTCTTCTAGTTTTTTTTTTTTTTTTTACAATTCAATTTATTGAACCTTTAGCTTGTTGTCAATAATTTATACAGAGATATCATTATTTAATGCTCACCAGAAATATTATTATAATTTAATATTTAAATGAAATCTGAGAAGGGTGCTGTTGATAAAAAATATATCTATACACGAACGCCATAGAAATATCCAGTAAGTAATGAGCTACAATAGTCATAAGTGATGAATCGTACCAAGTATATAATGTTGTAGACAAAAGTATTTTATTATACAATACAACTTTATAATGAAAGGATGTGAATTATCTGGTATAAATTATATTGATAGGGGGTAAGGTATTTGGAATTAGTTATAACTTTATTATAACACCATAAAATATAATTGAAATACTGTAAATATTGAATTTTAATATTATCTATATACTATTATGATGTTATGACAGAAAATAAATTGATAATTATGCAAATAATCATCGCAGTTAAATAATTTCAAATTTATTAAGTTTATTGATGCTGTTTTTACATGGTGTGAATAATTTGAACTCGTCCTATGACAATGACATGAAACGGAGCGATTCATGTAAACGTATTAACGTAGGTTAATTGTTTATTTATGTCATTATTTATTTTCTTTAGTGGCAAATAAAAGAGTGCCAAGACATCATTGTATTACAAACCGATTGTATTTTTCCCGATCAATTTAAAATTAGTATAAGAACTATGAGATCATTTGCCAAAAAAGGTACATGAAGTTTTGAATTGTGTTTTACATATAAAAAGAAAGGGTATGCTTTTTTTGTTTATTTTAAATGTAAGTAGAACAGTAAGTGAGTGCAATTAGCTATATAATTTTAAAAACAATTACGAAAAAGACCAAAAAAAAAATTTACAAACGAAACTCTATGAATATAATTACTATATAAACAATTATTACATAAAATATTTATAATATACCTTACTAAAAACTCAAGAGTCATTAACTCATTATTAAAGGCTGCGCATTATCATGAGTTAAAAGTTAACTTATGCAAACTTTATATGTTGTATGTGCAAGGTAGATTTTAATAATTACTCCACGCACCCGTATATTTTTTTGTCTTTTATAAATTTAACATAAAATATGCTGCACCAAATCATACAGCTCGCATGTGAGTTTTCGTGACAAAAATTATATGCTCCCTCTTTATACACAGCATAATAATAATAATAACATACATATACGCGCATATTATAACTAGCGTCGTATATACTGCAAAATCATGTACGTGTTATTCATATCATTTTGAAGGGTCACCCACCGCAACACTTGCCGGGGGGAAGTGCAGATAAAGAGGTGGAGCATTAATGGCGCTCGGGTGCCGGGGAAACTCGGGGGGCGAATCGCAAGTCACAACCTAGGCACTAGTTTCAAGGCGAATAACTAGTAACCCAAAGTAACATATGTACTCAAATAAAGACACCACATCTACCAGCAAGCTGTGGTTTTAAATAACTTTGTAGTATAGGAATGTGACAGCATAATAAGGTGAAATTAACGTGTATTTATGTTTTTCGTCATTTCATTTCATGTGGTCTGAATAGATAGCAGAGTTATTAAAACAAATTTATACGGGGGTATAAATTTTAAAATCGAATGGCCAGTAGGAGTCAAACCTAAAAAGATGCAGGATAATTTGTAAGGACTAAATTTACTGTTGAGGTTCCCTGACAAAAAATATCCCTATACCAGCTTATATAATGTAAAATACTATTGAAATATTAATAAAGTGTCGATTGAACTTGTTTCCGTTTTACATTTTTTATTAATTTATTTATTACAATCTCCTAACATGATTTTAATAATACGAACAAAACACATGGGTCAAGTCAGCCGTTAATTAACCATGTTTCAAAACGATCAAACGTTCGTTGGACTTATTTACGTAATATTTCTGTGACAAAAGTTTTTGCACAAGAACTAGCCAGTTGAAGAGTCATTTAATCACCCCCTCCCCCCTTCCCTCGACCTCCCAACCCCCTTAAAGCTTTTATGACGGCAGGCAGTGGGCAGAGAGGATCTAGGAGTGAGATAGCTTGGCTCTGTTCGAGATAATTACCTATAAAGACTACGTCCAGTGCTTGGGACACGCAACAAGAAAAGACGGTGTTCTACCATATAATATAAAAAAATATATATCACATGGAAAAGATAGCAAAGTAAAAATCCATTCATGCTTTAAGTTTTTTTTATGTATACGATAGAGAGCGAGGTGTTTGCGTGTTTTGCATCTCTAGTCGTTACACAGCTACTTTACTAGTACCGTCCGTTCACATGGAACTCAAAACTTTCATATACCTAAATTTATAACATTGCATTTAAATGGAATAATTCATATTTAGTATACTATTTATTAAAGCAATGTGATAAGCAACATTGCATAGAAATTGTCCTAATTAATAATGTCTGTGCATTAGACCAAATCTTAGAGTATTTTATTCGATTTTTATACTGATTCTATATGGGTATTTAATACCAAAGACTACATATATAATCTAACGTCCAATCCTATCGCGTGTGTATAAGAACAACATTGTGCAGTGCTTTATCAATTTTACTTCAGTCTTATAGATATGAAATACAAACCTTTACTTTTTATTATGCTTTAGGTATAAGAATTGATAAAGTTGTATACCAATATATCATCGTTCTCTTGCTCAATATTATTTATTTGAATTCAGATTATCCACTTGATTAACATCACTACAACTCTCAATTAATTCTTTTCAACGGCTGGGGATGGCAAAATAATCCATCATGATGCTCTCTCAATGAAGAATTTTCAACTTTTTGCAAAACAAAATAATACCATTTTAGTTTCTTTAACACGATTAATTTAACAGTATATTTTAAAGAAAACTAATCTGACCATGCTCTTTCATTTCGATTTTATGATGTTTTTATCAGGTCTCTTGAAATTTTAGTTTTAATAGACTATATATATCATCTGCTGAAACTTCTCAGGATGGAAGGATAATTATGAAGTGTTTTAAAACCGGCTTTCACTGATATGGCTGCTCTCCAGTCCATCACCAAAACGAACGAGTGAAAATGAGAGAATTATGGGATTCTAGTGCTGCCTGAAAAGATTAATATACTTTAAGGAAAAGTATA
Source organism: Siphlonurus alternatus (assembly GCA_949825025.1). NCBI lineage: Eukaryota > Metazoa > Arthropoda > Insecta > Ephemeroptera > Siphlonuridae > Siphlonurus > Siphlonurus alternatus. Next base: position 27,479,007 of record OX463778.1, read on the forward strand.
AATTAAGTATTAATTTGGTCATTAAAACATAAAGTAAGACAAGAAATATTTCAGGACCGGCCTATAGGTTAGATGATGTGACAGGTTCTATCAAAATCCCCATAATTCTTCCATTGCTCAGCTGATGGGAGTTATGAAGGCTTTGTAGTGAATTGCACTTGATTCTAGCTCCTACGTAATTTAAGATTATTATTTAGCCTCATGTTAATATCTCCTTGCTGTATGCAACTGTTTGAGCTGCGGGACATCGCGGGTTGAGGCAATACAGGGACTATCCATGTGCGGAGGGGTAGAGTGATACAAAAGTTCTCCGTCTAAACTTGTGCAGTGGAACTTTCTTAGAAATAAGACGCAATTTGAGGGAAAATAAGCTTATAGAATTTAAATTAAATCTCACTGTTCTCTAATATGTACTTTAAAACGATTTCATGAAGTGTCAGCATTTATAAAACGAGCATTTTCTTCAGTAAATAAATAAATTTCTTCAAAAAAAAAAAAAAAAAAAAAGATTTATCAACTAAAGAATTTTCTATCTGTTCATCTATTTATTATTTTTTTTAGTACATAAAATATGAACCCTTTTTAATAATAATAAAAAACAACATCCTTTATGATATAAAGATAGTATTATTATTTTTTGTGACATAATATATGACATATGTACTTAACCTAAGGTAGTATAGAGCATAATATTATACAGCCGCTGATTTGTATTTATGATTTGAAGTGCTTTACTTTTATGAAAGGTCATACAACGCGAGCGTCCACTCTCATATAGGGGGCTCGGTATCTAATGTCCCCCATCTCGGGCTTGCGTGCCACGGTGACTTTGGCGTGAGGTTGCTACCTTACGTACCTTATGATTCATGACCCCACCCACCCCTACCTCATGTCCCATAACTGATAACAGCCTCATTGAATCTCAACAGTCCATACAACTTTCAAACAATAATTTTTAATATTATTAAAAAAAATATTTTTTGATTATTTTTTTATTTACTTTAGAAAATGTACTCTATATGGATATGAAGCAAATTTATATTATTTATTGGATAAGGTAATATATATTTTTTATAATTAAATTTATGTATATCAAGTAATATTTATCTCTTGTTAAAGGGTATAAAATCTGATTTATAAATTAATAGTAAACAGTATGCATTAAATATTCTACTCAGCCTAGCACACATAAAGTGTAATATAAAATTATACAAACAATGACGGAATGAATGCGCACAGTGAGTTAGCCAATTTGTGAATATCATGATAAGCTCCAATATCTAAGTTTTAAATTTGCTGCCAATTTTTTCCGTTAGAATTTTATTGTTGTCAATTAAAGAGGAGTCAGCGAGTTGAGTGCGCAGTGCATGACGGGAATGACGTCACGCACTATATATGTGCATACGAAAAAGTTACGTCGGCTCCTCAAAAGCTGCGCAGTAGAAATTTATGCAAGTTGCGCAATACGAGCATCTGCTGAAGTTATATAGTGTTGTTGATCCCGTTGATCCAGTCAGCTGTTAACCGGTAGACCGCATCATTTGAAATGAAAATTTGCCACGGATTTTGGTATTGTATCGGAATTTTCTCAAAATTTTTATGAAGGGCTAATAAAGGTTATGACACTTTCTGATTCACCATAATATGTTCTATCTTAGAATATTTTTTAAACACATTTTACGGGAGATTGCGAAAGAAATTAAAGTTCGAATAAAAAAGAAGCCACGTTTTTCGAGCGTTAGCTTATTTATGGTGCTCCAAAGTAACTTTTTACATGCAAGAGAATGAGCTTTACCATCGGTCAATTTTTCACTCACTCTACTTTAATTAACAAGTTGTTAAATGCTGATAAATATTTTCCTCGAATTTCAGTTACAAAAATATTACATTCCCTTTCTTTAATTTTAAACAGAAATCATGCAAAATCAGAATTTTATACGCTTTTTTTGCAAACAAAACATCTTATTGTACTTTTAAAAGCTCCAAAATTCATTTGTTGAAATCTCGAGAAAAATCGTCAATTGAAAAATATGCCTTTTCCGAGTATATTATAATAATTATCTAACACCATGCTCATTAGTTCTTTTGAATTCTTTTTTTTTCTAGCTATTATATGAGAATATGCATTGATTATGTTAATACAATAAATGAATTTATGAACTTATAATTGATTGAAATTTAATTTAGTAGCATGTTCTATTTTCTTATTTTTATTTTCTGATACAAAACTAAATCCTTTTAATTTAACAATATTGAGCCCACGGCTGTTCTTGCCTCCAAAGATTGACAAAGTCCTCTGGTAGATTATAATATTTCAACGGACAAAACGATAAACACAACACTACTTAAATAATGCCCTTTGTTTACTATTTTATCATAATATAACTTTTATTGTAAGTGGAGGTGATTTTCAAATTTGTCAAATATTTCAACTATTAATTTAATTTTCCTGTGACTTTTCATCACTTTCCAGATTCCATTTGTTCCAAGCAAACTCATGTTACTTTGTGGTGAATTAAATATACACGTGACGATTAAATCAGTTCAAAAATATTTACCAGCAGTAACATTGATTCTGAGAATATACACAAATAACAAACTGTAATTACCATGGTTTATATCTTTATAATTAAGTGACTGAAGTGTAACCTCCTCAACCAGTCGGCTCACAACAGAGGAGCACAGTTGGCGTGACCAATTGAAGTGATTACGCTTAATTCCTGACTCTGCAGATATTAACTTTGCTGCGTCACTGATGTGTATTTTAATTTATTACACTGCCATCCGTGCTCGTACTGCTGCTCAGATATTCTCCACACCCAGACACCTGGGACATCTCCCGTGACCCCTGAGGTCATCCAAGGTCACTAATCCAGCGTGAGGATGCCATCTGCCCATCGCACCCTCCAGCCGTGTAGTGTGGGCGGTCTCACAGATGTCTCACGGCTTAGGCGTGAATCACAGAAGAGAATCGTAGTTCACGGCACTTCATTATTGCTGCGAAACGACTGAGAGGCGCTTGACGTCAAAGCGCTTGCCTGTTTATACTGAATCTAGCTCTATACTCTAGCTCTTTGCTATAGCATTAGTTGTAATATTTGCAGGTTAGCAGCCACTTTGTGATATGGTTATACTTTTAGTGCCTTGCTTGCTACCCCCACCCTATTTTCTTGTAATACTATGTGTACCTTGGGTGAAATAATAAAATAAAAAATAAATGTATAAATAAAAATCTTTTAAACAAAATTATCATTTTAAAATTTATGAAAACAGCATGTTTTAAATAATAATATTTTATAATAAACACCCCATTTTTTGTATGTCAATTAATTCATTCAAAATAATATTTACATAATTATCTTAATTAAAAAAAATTATAATTTAATATGAAAAATCCATGTTTTTTAAGTTATTATGTAATAAATATTAATAAAAAATATTGTGACTTTTGATTCACTTGATTACACAAAAAAACGCAGACGAATTCCACTTAACAAGAAAAAAAAAAAATATACGTATACAAATTCATTCACGAACTTTTGATGACAATCATTTTAATATAATATTATATTTATACTAAACATATCAAATTATACATGAAAATATATACATTTTTTTTTCTTTCTTAATCACACGGTTGTATCAAGGTTCGTAACATTACTATTACAAGTTTGCTATAGCAAGAGCGTCCGTGCGGGAGGGCTGGACCCGCCGCGCCGGATTTACATAGATAATCCACTAAACACATGTTTCCACGGTACACTAGTGCTATTAAAAAACGACCCCCGGCGTCCGTGGTTGGACACGCATGCTCCGGAAGGTCCCACTGAGGCCCCCAGGAGGGCAGATGTACTCCGAGGGACCACACGGCGCGGAATTACGGACGAGAGTTATTGGCGGCACGAATTGTAATGACGATATTTGATCCTGCAGTTGAAGTAAAAATGTATCCCGGAACTTGGTGAACATGAGGGGGAATATTGGGGAGGGGGGGGGGGGGGTCACCCCCAATTTTTGATTTGTGTAGACGATGCTGGGAAGGGGGAGGAGCATTTGTTTATTCTACAAATTTAATATATATATAAGTTTTTTTTTTAAAGATCGAGAATTTGTTTCATATAATTAAACTATTACAAAATCTTAAGTCTAAACTATAATATTTGGAAATTTAGTCGGATGAAAATAGATATAAAATACTGTAACAAACACAAAATCCGCACTTTAAAACAACATGTAGCTTACGGAATGAATAATGAATTTTCATTATTATAATGCCAAAATAATGCTTTTTTATTTTTTAGTAAAAATGACAGAATTTAATTACTAATGAAATACCTGTACAAAAAACGTAACAAAAATAAACTTTCGAGGAAAAAAAGAAGCCTCGTAGATCAAAGTAAATTTCGTTCTTCTTTTTATGTTACTTTCCTTCTTGTAAATTAGCATGGTAACAAAAATGTTATGGATATAATATAATACACTTTATTTTTTTGCTTTTAAAATAATCACAAAGTTTACTAAAGATAATTAATTTCTACTTGGAAAAAATTAATTAGATAAACTCTTGAAACAAAAAAGGAAGACTTTAAAAAAGAAAACAAATTTTAATTACGTTTTTTTTTATATTAATATTTAAAGTTTATCTTTGAGGGAAGTTAATTTCTCTCCGTCGTTTTCTTTGCTATGAGGGTTGAAGAGAGGGGTAGTTGTGACGTCACGATCCCGCAGCAGAGAGGGTGCTCGTGATAAGAAAGGGAGCTAGATCATAACGCAGAAGAAAAGTGTCACGCAGTGTGGCGTGAGAGGAAAAAAAAATTAACCAACGCTTATTTCACGCCACCGGATGTGACGTAACAGCGAATCACCTTATGTCCCTTTAGCTTATATAGCTCACTAAGATCGTCATTGTGATAAGCAGCTCTCTTATATACTAAAGATAATAACCCATGTTTCCATATTTTTGTCTCCGAGTATTATAACGTATAATTTTGTCACAAGTAATAATCATAAAATTTTTTAGATTTCTTATATTACAATTTTTTTCCATTTTTATCTTTTTATTTTAGATATTATAAGCTGATTAAGATGTAGAAGTATCTAATTTTCATGTAGCTATTTGATTCACAAAACTAATAATTTCTATTCACATGAAAGGGTTAATTCCACAAGGCTAAAGGCGATCGAGACTTGCATAAGTGCCAAAGGAGTTCGGAAAAAATTATTTTTATCCCACAAATTTACTTTTACTGGGTTTTGAATACGACAAATATGGAGAGAAGACTGAGAGTTTTGTGTTATAACTTTGAGTTTTTATGCTCAAAAAGTTCTTCAAAATCCATGCAGGTATGTACAGGTACACGCTGTAATGTCATGTATAAAAGTTTATTTAATTTTGAATATGACTATTAAATTAAAACAGAAAAATTCACCGCAATTTAGGGAGTTCAGAGGCATTCTCAATGAATGTACATTTAAAAAAAAAAAAAAAAAGGAAAGCATATCATACTGATGTCTTACAATCATTATACAAATTTAATACATAAAATAATTGTGTCAATTAAGTACAATTATGAAGCATTGCTTAAAACGAAAATTTATTGAATTTATTTATTTATAATATTAAGCAAAATTCAAAATAAAATAAAAATTATTACACTTTTTTTATGATAGAAAATGTCACTATAAATGTATTTGAAATTGGTGATAGAATAATAATATATGTAAAAAAAAAAAAAAGAAAAGGTTTCAGCAAAAAGTGATAATTATTTTCTTCGTATAATAACAAAAATCCAATCTTCAAAAGTTAACTTTTGATGAAAATGAGTTTTTAAATTAAAACCTGATTGATTTTCTTTTTTATTAAACTTCAAGTCAAGTCTCGACAGACATCTAAAGAGGAACTTTACACGATTTTGCGCTTGTGAGAGGCTGGCGTGAGCGACGAGCTATCTCCCGTGTGCCTCGCTGCAATTAGCACAGTAACCATAGCAACGGTTGGGAGCGTACACACGGACACAGAAGTGTCGTACGTCGGTACACTCATGATGGCTCTATTTACTATGGTGCTGACACGGATAAGACCCATGTATAAGGCTCGGCCAATCAGAGTGCGTAATTTTTGTCACGTGACAGCAATTACGCCCGGTGATTGGATAAAAAGTGGAACAGTAAACGCGCGAAATTTGAAAATAGGCGATCGTGACTGCACCATAGTAGAGCCACCATGGGTACACTCAGGTATAACGAAGTGGAGATCTCTCACTAACACTCCTCACGATTACATACTTTGTTGCAGAAAGTTCAAGATTGACAAGTTAGTTCGTCTTTGTTTTAGTCGTGCAAATTAATTGCATAATTTTTTTAGCATGTCAAAAATAAAAGTTTTGCTGCAGATATACTGCTTGTAAAAAACATGATGTATTGCTCGATAATATGATAAATATTAAAAATGTAGCAGCGACATTGATATTTTTTTTGGCAATGTTATTAATTTTATTTTACTCAACCATAAAAAAAATCATTGTATTTTTGTGATAATATTTAATTAAAAGCTCTCATTTCTTCTCGATTTCTCCCTCGATTTCTTATTGAGCGAGATCAAGCAGCTGATAAAGCGTGCAATAACGTGGGAGAGGCAGGTCCGCCAAAGATCGCGACACGATGACACATTGGCGCCAAATTGAAATCGTGACCAGGCGAACAAACGACTGTCGCTCCCTGGTCAACCGAGAAATGCAATCAAACCTTGAAACTCAAAGTTTACACGGAGAAAAGATATGAGAACGAGAAGAATGAAAAAGTAGTAAAGTATTTGAAGAAGTTCTAATTATATTTGTCGTTTTATATCCTATAACTGTGGTAATGGAGCGAACAATTGTTTTTATTCATATGCATGTCAAAACAGCAAAAAAGAAAGGATGAAAAAATAATACCATCTCAGGTTTTTCTGAGTCTTGCGAACCAGTTGCATTCGTATGTAGAGTTAAATTTATATTAATTATCAAGTTTCAATCTGTGAAAATGTCACCTATTTATTATAGTTTTAAATATGTACACGGTAACAAAAACTAGTCATTTTTGTTTATTTTTAAAGTAAATATTAGAAATGATATAATAGTGGGCCTCTTTAGCCTTATTTTTAAAGCAATATTCTTTATTTTAAATCCAAGAGGTGAACTTTAAAACAAGAAAGAGATACAGTGGCCTCGGACCATCCCCTCCCCCGTGTTCTTGCCTCCCGACAATGGGAGGGTTGTTTTTTTTGTAGCGACGGTACAGACGCCCTTACGATACCCACCCCCACCATAGGGATTTCTTTAGAAAAACGACGGTTAGTGACGTAGCAGAGGAAGTCGGCTTGGCTTTTGGCTTGTTGCTTGGCAGTAGAGATTGAGAAGTGTTTGCTGTAAGGTGTCTACTAGTTACTGTGATGTGCTGCAGTGATAAAATATTTTTTAATTCGTATTTTTTCTATCAATTTTCGTTATTTTTTTAACTTAAATCATACATTTTGTTGATTAAGGTGTTATACTGAACTTGAATTTTAATAGCAATTTGGTCATACAGACCGATAATGTCTCCAAAATGCTTCAATGAAATAAAGCTACCAAATAACACTAATTTATACACAATGTACATAAAAATTATTGAAGTGTCGTTCTCGTTTTTCATCATTCTTCTTTTTAACACCATATAAAATAGTAAATAGCCACCACATATGCGTGTGTAACGTACTAAAAATTGTGAAAAAATACGAAAGAAAATGTTTTTATATAAAATAAGATGGATGCCCCAAACCTACCCCAAGCCCACACTACACGTTCATCTACTACTTGCATTATTATTGCATTTTAAAATTATATTTAATTTTGTCTTGTCATTTGATGAGTAAAGTGTAAGTTTGATAACGATTAAGTTTTTTTATATCATAAAATAATAATGCATAAAAACACACTTTTATACAAATATAGTTAAGTTTTATAATATAGAAGAAAAAAGAAAGTACTAGAAGAAAAATATAACAATGCCAGAAATTAAAGGCATAACTCTAAATGAAAGTAAAGTTACTTCTTTGGTTTCAAAAAGAAATACACCGACAATAAAGAGGCGACCCTAAAATATAATACAGTCCTCCTTTATACCTGCTGTCCGGCCCCCTCAGTTTTAAAGTCGCCTCTTGGAAATGACTTGAAGATACAGTGAAGAATTAAAGTACCCTCTTGCATTACATTGCGAGGGATTTCTTTAATTTTATGGACGAAATTTTTTACCGTGTACAATTCTTAGTATTCGTTGTTTAAAGTTTAAAATAAAAATATAATGAAATTTTTTTAAGTTGAAACAGAAAGTGTACATTAGTAATTCCTCTCCGTTAAAACTTCCATGCAGAGACCAATATTTTTTTTTTTTTTTTTTTTTTTTTTTTTTTTACAGTGCATGACCAGCTTCTATCATTTCATCGAAATTGACAAAAATACTGAAAATAGAAAATTTAACCAAGAAATATTTAGAGTATACGTAAAAGAAAGCTTAAATCATCGTTAAAAGAATGTGATTTTAATCTTTACTTAAAAATACTTGTATAAAAAATTATTGTATATGACAAAAAGTAGCCACATCACGAAGGTTCTAAATATTAGTCTTTCTTGTCTGACCGTTAGGCTTACGTTATCTCCAGATCATTTCATAAGAAACATTCTTTTACTTTTAAAGGGCTCATATTTTTTATGTGTAAATATTTCAAAATAGCTTACACTCATAAAGTATAGCACAATTTGTCCTGCTATACGAAATTTTTTTTCATTCTCACGTCATTTTGTTTTATTTGAACGAAGAGGCGGTGAAAATTAGTGTACGTGTATTCTGCTCGTGTTCGCCGCGATTTGTCATGGTACGCGTTGACAATGGAGCGCGAGTGGGAGTGCCCCCCCTCCCCCCTAAGACCGCCCACACCCCAGACGTCACCGCCCGCACCTTGCTGTGGTCTTGCAAGTCGTCATACGGTCGCGAGTACTGGAGCCCCCACCCCCTTCCCGCGACGACGAGGCTACATGAAAATGAGAGGAGTTCCTCAGCTGTTAAGACAATTAAACCATGTGCATGGTTTTAACTGCAGCGTACGTCTTGAACTTGGCATCTTGCGTGGGGTTGCAGGAATCTTTAATAGCATAAGCATAAACTGAGCATAAATCTTTCCAATATTTATCTTCGCTTCAGTGATCGATTCAACATCATCCTGAAATGTATGCAACTATTTGAGCGAAGGTGTTCGGCAGTTTGCATAACTATCAGGAAACTCAGAAAAAAAAGTTAGGAAGGGGAAAGAGTAAACTAATGGTCAAAAAGTAATCTTGGCATAATTAATATCTTAAACGATGAAAAACAAAAGTACACAATAAATTTAAATTTCTTGCATGTATGGATAAGTTATACAAACAATTTATACTTGACATGAAAGTTTAAAAATCATTTATTTCTGTCTGAGAGTGCTAAGTAGTTTCACATGAGTACAGTATGTTGTGGAGTGAAGTTTTCACGATGCAAGCGATATCACAAATGGAACAAATAAAATTATAATATTTTCACTCGTTTTATTCTACACGCAAAATGATCATTTTGCAATAATATAAAAAAAAATATATAGAGGCCAGGGAGGGGAAAGATATCGAGAGTTGTTAAAGTGAAGTAAGAGAGAGAGAGGAGCTGTGGATTCTGCAGAGATGGGGAGCTATAGAACGAGCGACTATATTTTACGCTTAATGGAATGCTGTAACATCGATTCTGTACTCAAGCTTTAGAGAGAAAGAAAGAAAAAAAAAAAGGGACGAGTAAAAACGAAAAGAGAGAAAAAAGTTTTTTTTTTCTTTTTTACGACCCTTCATGAGACGAGAGCAGCATCTAAATAGACAGAGAGTGGTGGGCGTGGTTTGTAGGAGCCACAGAGAAATGAAGATTCAAGCTAAAAGATACATACACATCTTTTTTGCTTGTTGGGGAGGTGAGTATCATTCTGTAATAAAAGTGGGGGATGGAATCTCTTGCCAATGATTGGTTCAAAAAATCTCTCTCTCTTAAGTTTATATATACTCACTACCGCCGTACCCCCTCTTATTTTAAGTTCTCTTGAGTGTTCTCTCGCGCTTGCTCCGCGGCGCGGCGCTAGAGTAGCGGTAGCAGTAAGGAGTCGCCTCCTCGTGCTGCAATCAAAGCCGCGATAGCACGCACCTAGCTTGCCGGCTCTCCCCCGCGATCTTCGCTGGACATGCAGCAGAAGCAGCTGGGAGCGTCGAGCGCCGCCGCGAGCGTCCGCCAAGAATGAGATCCAAGCCCGTGGCCAGGAGAATCGCGACAGCTCAAGGTAGGCCCTTTAATTATTTGACACATATTACTGTCGTTAGTTCTGGCTGCTTATTTACAGCTGTCACTTGACATTTGCTGCATCAAATGATAAGATAAAATCAAGTCTATATATTTTATTACATTTTTTAGTTCATGTTATAGTCGTAGATAATTTTCATAAAGAAAGTAAAGGTACAATAACATCGTGTTAATTTAACAATAAATCCTAGTCTAGATTTTACTGTCAATATATGACAATTTAGTGTTAAATTGCTAGATATATTTTTTAAAATGAATCATACCATATGTTTCCACCATCCCCTATTTATAACACTAAAAAAAGTTGGAAAAGTGATCGCTTGTAATATAAAGGGGGTGGAATATAGGGGAGGAAGTGAGCCGATTTAAGTCATTCTGTTATAGAATCATTATTTTCATCTCGATTTCACGTCTAAGCGCATTGCAATAACTTTTCTATGCACATATATTTTTAATAGTCATGTGTAAAGGGTTAACCGATTCATCTATCACATAAAAAAAGAACTCAAAAGGGTTGCGTATCATGGATGGTCATTTACTACCCTAACATACAAAAAATGTGGGGTCAAAAGCATTATGCTATAAAAGGTAGGAGATCCTTACTTTTCTTGCGTGGCCAAAGTATTATATACACATGCAACACAAAAAAAGAAGGGGTTAACTTTTTTTTTAACCCCCCTTATATTCTTTAAGGGGGCGTGAATAAAGACAAATTTTACACGCTAGAAAGACCTAAGTCAGCAAACGATGACTTACATTTAGAACTATCCAAGTGCATAAATATATCTACTTCTTAAGTCAAAACGTTTCACAAGGGGTTTCAATATTATATATTTTTTATTATTATATATTACATTTTAATGTTATAAAAAATTTATAGACGTGTAAAAAGAGATTTTGTGTTTGATTACATTCATGTATATATCGATAATCGGAAGTCTGGAAATAGGTTATTGCGGCCTACGACAGTTAAACATCAACGGGGTGATAGCTTATTCTCCTCCACAGATAACGCCGTACAGAAGGAATAACTCTTATATAGCTTGTCTTTGACAATCAATATAGTTACGACGTCTTGACTTGCCATGTTAGAGACTCAGATCCCGTGCTCAGACTTGGAAAATTTCATTTGTCAATAGATGGCACCAGATTCAGATATAGCTGGTGAACGAGGGAAGGGGGAGTATTTCTCTCCCTCCCCCCGAAATGTTGAATTTAACATGGGAAGCATAGGCATTACCGTTAACCTTATGAGGATCATGTCTTATTTTTTTTTCTGGATCCGTGCTTACTACCAATGTATAGATGTAGTGTACCGGCAGGTGCTCAAGAAATGCCTGCTAATTAATATTTTTATTTTTTATTTATTTATTTTTATCCTGGAATAAGCATTTCTTCAACCCTCGTTGGTACTCTTCTATATAATATTTGATATATTTATTGCCAAGGTAAACCTTGCACGATGACTACGAAGCCTAATAATCATGATATTATTGCTTGACCAATGGTCTGCGCTGTCACTTTGACGATTTCAAGTATTAAGTATTATTATGATCCATACATCAAACTTAAACTTTGTCAAAGTTATCATTTTTTGGTTAAGGTATAATATACTCTGGTATCTGTTCGACTAATTAAGACGCCAAATGCACTGACCGTTCGTACCTTTAATGGCGTTCTTACCTCTATTACCTAATGTTAATGACCTAATATCTGATTGTATAATTAATTGTTTTTGATCACCGCATTTTATTTCTTTGTGAAGACTAATACAGTACATTCAATGTTCTAGAAAATCACTGTCAATGTTAACAAATAAACAGTGTCAGCTACAAGTTACGTAAATCACGTCTTAATACATGTAACTTATTATCACTGCGGTAAAATTATTATTACATTTACCATTAAGTTGGAAAATATATTGTTGCAATTTTTACAATAAAAAAAGTTATTTTTTGTCCCCTTCTCTAATGGGGGGATCGATGAAGGTGGTTCTCCGATACATGGTGGCTGGTCACCACTGCCGCGATGTTGCGGTATCAGGGGGGGGGGTGGGGGGCTGCGGTAGCCGAGATGCTGCCGCGGTGTGGCGGAGGGAGCATCAACAGCAGCAGCCAGCGCGAAACTGATCTGCGCACACGGAGGGGCGTGGTCAGTTATCTACGGTCGATCCTCTCCAGCATCTCTAAAGCAGCCATCACTGCGCCTGCCTGCACGGGGTTGCCACAAATAACACATTCACTTATTTATAAAAACAAATCAAAAATGTTGTAATTATATTGTCCGATTATTAACCATAATCTATAAATAGAATAATACAATAAATCCGATGTAAAATCGTCACATTCTCATTGTTTTATATTAATTTCATAAAACAGAGGGTAATTTCTACATTGAGGTAGTTTTTTTGTGTGTAAATAGTCCTGAATTAATTTGGAGAATGATTATTATTGACTTTACAGCTTGGTGCTTTCACAATCATGTTGAATGGACCCGCCTTTTTTGCTTAGTGTTTTTTTGCTGAAAACTGCGGGAACCGTGGAAATTTTAATTAAATTGAAACACTATATCAATATGGAATCTTATCTAGGATGAGCAGTAGTTTTTTTATAATTTACATACGACTGAGGGAACAGTGGAAAAGTAGGTTAAAACATAGGACAGGGTTGCTACACTATTAATAAGAAAGACTTCTTTATAAATTACTATGTGTTTTAATTTTGGTTTGATATTATTGAGTTATCGAGACGGCCTGCTCTGTAATTACTTCGCTCCTTGGTAATCCCAGCAGACTGACAAAGGCCGGCAATACAGGTTAGCTGGCTGCAGATGCACGTTGATGAGCTTGCAGGATGCAGGAAGCGGGCGGCAGGACAATACTGTCGTCGTCAGCTGCTCCGACCTGGCTGCAGACAATGCGAGAGGGAGGAAACGTCCGCATCTTCAGGATGTTCTTCTTGAATAGCGGCCACAAGATATGTAAAACTATGCTACAACTGCAGGGGCATACTAGGTTCTGTAATATTAGTAGTCTTATTAAAAAGTACAAAAAATAATCCTTTATAGTGACAGTTTTAATAGGTCTAGAGAATTTGATTGCTGATTCTTTGCTTTATTCAATCATAACTTTTCATGTTTGATCACATTTTGAAGAGTAGAGGAGAAGTTGGAGTATGTTTCAGTTGCATAGAATTACCCATGCAGGTTTAAAATTAGAACGCCATTCCGACCTGCATTAACATCAAACACAGTCTATAAATAATGCCTTTATATGACTTTTGTTCAAGCTTAAAAAAATACACCCTCTTTTATATGAAATCAAATAAAAACATGCATTAGAATGTCTGTATTCAGCATCCTCACAAATATAATTTCATTGTATTTTCAAACTTATGCTTTTCTCTCTCTTTATAGCTCTTCAAATCTTATGTTTTCTAACCATACTTATAGTTCATTTACAACATATTTTCAAATACGTTATCTTAAAGCTAAAAAAAAAAGGAGTCACAGACAAAGGATTAGATATTCTGTAAAGGGAATGACGCTGATCGCGGAGTGAAGTGCTGCGATAAGTTGGTATCCCTCACAATGGGCAACTAGACTGTGGAACTGACTGATTGTGAGTGAGCATTATACTTGTATGCCACGCAGTACTTGAAGCAGCCGTTTGCTATCATGCCGTCGCTCTGCATTGGATGCTCTCTATACCAGGTGGGGCGTTCCTTTGTCTCTGCCATTGACCTAACGACTCCGATCCTCAGAGGACCATCTCCCTCTCTTCACTCGAATTAAAACCATAATCAATGGTACGTTAAGATTTGGCCTCATGTTTTCAAGTGTTGTTAAAAAAAATCTACGTCTCAATTGGTTTATATTTCTGCAAATTATTTCAAGATTTCCTTTCTTTTATTTTTTAAAGTATCAAATGTAAGATTTTAATATTTTTTTTTTCTTTGTATAATTCTGGCATTAAACTCTTCAAAATAAAGTTTTGTCTCCATATGAATCATTATATAGAAATTTATTTTCAATGTTTCGTAGTTTTACAGTTCAAGACAAAGAATCATAATTCAAATCTGCATCAACTTATAGAGGGAAACCTAAATAAAAACACACGTGTATTTCAAAATAAGATATTCCAATTGGAGAGATCAAAAACTTCCAATAGTCTGATTTTTACAATTTCATTTGTTAACAACTTGGGACTCGTAATTAGACAAGACAAAATGCAAAAACAAGTTTCAGTTAAATCGAATAGACAAGTAGGAAAATTGCTAATTAGAGTGTTATTAATTAACCCCGAGATGCCACGTTAATTAACAGTTCTGATTGGTGGGGCGCCGGAAGTGCTTCAAGTGAAGAGGGTCGGCAACAAGTGTCCGTGCGCATCCCCAGAGCGAGAGACAGCTAGGGGAGCTCTCTGGTGTTGGCCCATCTGCCCGGAGAGATATATTACCCGACTTGGTGAAACTACTTGTGGCCATAATGTGACAGGTTGGAAATGTACTCCATTTTATTAGGTTGTAAAAATATAACGTGAAAAAAAATTTAATTCTCATTAATCAAGTTTTTAATTACACTGAATTTTTAATTAGATCGATATGCTCGTACCCCCCTTCCCTCCCCCTCGTCTCCTCACTCTATCAAAATAAAAGAAAATCATTGCTCTTTTCCTCATAAAGATACAAAAGTAAAAAAAAAAAAACAACACAAAATCTGAATCACACGTCTGTTATCTACCACGTCAGTTTCCACTGCACTAGCTCTGGCAACACGATCAACCCTAGAGGATAATAATTGGGGAGCTGCTCGTCGTAAAAACCAGCAGTTAAATCTCGGGAAGGCGTCTCATCTGGCGAGATCTGTCACCCACTATTGTGGCACTAAGGTTCACTTTAGCTTGATATAACATTAAATAACAACCATTATAACAAGTGTCTGAAAAACACCATCGTAATAATATTATTATAATGATAATTGTCGTAACTTCACTGACTAAAAAAACACCAAAAGTGAATAAAAAAATATGGGGATGGCTTGCTTCATAGTTTTATGATAATCAAAATAATTAGAGTGGGGAAACCAATTAAATATAAAAATTTATAGGGGGCCTTAACACTTCTTGGATCCAGGAAGTAATACTTCAGTGGGATTTGAATAACAACTGCAACCCCTGGAAGTGTACAGTTGTCTTCATTGAAAATTTATATATAAACTTTGAGGTGATATTTCATCAACAAAACACCGATGCTACTTCTTACAAGGCAATCAGGGCTGGTGATTTCTCTTAATCTTTGCACATGTGTATATAATACTCCGAGCAACATTCAATAACAAGTCCCGAGTGGTGCGAGACATGAATGGGGCAAGACAAATGCTCCATCAGAGCGCCACGTCATTCATCAAGGCGCGACACTTGCACAATATCGCACGCTGAAGATGCATTTGCAGCGTGCACCGTGTATACTCGCGCGCAAAATAAAGAGAAAGCATGAATGTCCTTCGTATATGCTCGTGCAAAATAGAGAGAACGTGAAATAAAACGGAGAAACTGTCTATGAATATGTCTATGAACTGTCTATATATGTCTATATGTATATGAATAGAAGAAAAGAAGACATGTCATAGCAACCTTATTTATGTCACAGTATAAATATTATAACAACATAACAAAAGTTTTAAATCCATGGCAATTATAATAATACTTGACTATGTAGATGCTTGTTTTACGTATTTCACCGACTTGATTGTCAATTATTCTAACATGAATCAGCAAACGGAATTAGCGTCTAATTTTAACGCTTAATCAACGCCAATATTCAGAGATCTCTCATAGAGAATGGTAATTAGAATTGAGGGGATAATATGGAATTTTAAAAATCTTTTAACTAAATTTTGCGTTTAAAATAAAAATCTTCATTAAAAATATTTAGCATGTGAGAGAAAAGAGCCAAGAAATTATTAAATAAAAGTAAGACATAATTATTTTAAAATCTCAAGTATTTACTCGAAACATGAAGACGAAGAAAAACAACTCTAAACTGATTTAATGAGGTAAATGTCAGAAACCGTCACAAAAAATATCAAATTTTTGCGAGATTTTTTTTTATTTTTTATTTTTTTTATATTTTCAAGACGTTCGCAATTAAAGAGTAGAGTTACTCGTTGGTTTTTCTCTCTGGTGCTCATTATGTTATATCTGCATGATGGTGGATAACAGCTGCTCACTACAAACAAAAGAGCCTCGCAGGGCGCACTTGAGCGAGTGGGTGGTGGTAGCGCATAATGATGAACCGTCGTCGTCATCCGGGGCTTGACATGTTGGAGCAAGTTGCTTTCCAATTAAACTGCAAGAAAATTGTAATTAAAAAAAAAAATCAGAGACTTTTTGCAGTTAATGAAAGTGTCTTAATATTTGAAATTACTATAATATTACACAAAATGACTGATGTTGAGATTTTCTTATATATTTTTAGTAAAGAAACCGCGGAAATCTTAATAGATATGATCTATGTTTGCTGATTTATTAATTTAATTTTTACTGTCGTATTTTTTTTTATTTCAAAACAATATTCATGTTAAATTGTAATAGGTTTTATGGTAAACAAACTTTTAAAAAAATGTTTGTTTAAAAATTGATATTGTATAATATAGTTCTATTTAAATATGTATATTTTTATAAAAAACACACCATTCCATTCGTAGATAAAATTAATTAATAAAACAAAATTTACATTTTTTTCCTGTTCTATAAGATTTTCTTTAATTATTTTTTTATTCATATTATACAACACATTAAAAAAATATAATAAAATCTTTCAAAGAAATCAACAAAACATAGCGTGCTTCAGTCTACTTAAATACTAAAGCTTCGACTTAACTTAGTTTTACAGGAAACCAATTAAGGCCCATCAATGATACATCTCAATTTTTTCATAACACTTCATGCAAATGGGATCATCTGCTTATCTTCTCCAAACACGAAGCTGACTTCACTAAAAACTAAAGAAAAAAAAATCAATCGAGAGACCTTATTGCATAATTTTAGTATTATAATAAATTTATGTAAATGGTAAAAACTGGTTGAGGGAGGAGACGCTAACGAATTCTTTATTATATAGTAATTCCTTATTACAATTGAGTTGATGGAATTTTGATAAAATATAAATATAGACGTCTTCATTTCTATATAACTAACCCTAAATATAAATATATTACACGGATAATAATATATTACATATGATATAGATTTACCATGTTATAAGATCCCAAAGAACCAATTGGAGACTTTTTAATTTGAAAATCTAAGGGAAAAGGCTATATCTTATATAGCCACTGACAGAGAGGGCGTGGAAGTTTTGGGAGTGTTGGGGATACATATTTCCCTGTTGTATAATACTCTCTTTAATTATTTATTATTCATTTTCAAATTTTTCTAAAGCATTGACCGGGTCAAATTCTATTGTTTCCTTATAATATTAATATTATAATATTAACGCATTCGATTGAATATGATCTGCCTTTGAAATGAACGGAATTATGCAACATCACCGAGGAAAATTGCATCAACTTGAAATTGGTACACGTAAAATAAATTGTTATCATTTCACCGAATTAGTCACGTGATCTTGTTATGGATCTTTCCTGATTGAAAGTACTAACTTGTACGTACAGATAATAAGTAATTAACATTTTATGTGCAAAGGCTATAATAATTTATCTATCCTATTAATTTGTATTAAATACATGACGTACATACGAATTCTTAAGAATAAATTAAATATGTTTATTAAACAAGTATATAGCAGATAGGTTTCAGCATAACATTAACATTATTACGTTAAGCTGTAAAGAGAGTAATTACTCAGAGTACTTATCTCTATTATTGCTCTGACGTGTCCAAACGTGCCTGATAGAGAAAGAAGTGGGATGACTCGCGTCATCGCTACTGCGACGCTACTAACTGCGAGTAATAACCTTTTAATTAGTAGTTAGTATCATTACATCATATTGATTAATATCGAAGATGCTCATGCAGCTTAAAAAAGTTAGCACTTATTATATTTTTTTTAATGCCTTAACACAATTTATTTTAAAATATATCACCGTATCATTATTTATAACTTAAGTAAAAAAATATGTGTATAAGTAAGCAATTCTGTATGATGATTTAATACATGTTTGTATGTTTATATACCGACACTGCAGCCATGTGTTATTTTAAGTGTATTCTGAACGTATATAATTCCCATCATCATATAGTGGGAATGAGATTTAGTGTGCGCCATGGTTGATTTCATCTTCATCCCATCTCTGCATGTTGTCATCAAGGGACGCTAATGGTGCACCGACCCTTGCTTGCTGTTATCTTCCTCTGAGGGCCATGACAGTCAGGAACACTCAACGAGACAAGAAACAAGAATAGTCCTTGACACCAGTAAAAAAGGGTTTATTAAATATGATGGAATTAAATCGCTCGGAAAAAGTAATAATTATTCATTATTACTTTTATAAAGTAGGTATAAAAATAATATCAAGTTTTTTAAAGGGTTTATTAACGGTTAAAAACTCTTTTTTTTATTAGAAGATAGTAAAATAATATATGCTAAGAAAAAAATGTCAATCAAAATAAAATCTTTAATAAATTTTATGATACATTAAAATAAGACTTTTATAGAAACGTTAAAAAAATACTTAAAAAAATTTAGTTTTATGTGAATATTAAAATTGAGTTTTGCATGTAAGAGAGTGATGTTATCTGTTCAATGAATCAGCTGTCATGGTGTGTAATTGCAGGTCATGGGGGGGGGGGACTGATTTTAGCTCAGATAATCGTGCAGTGGGGGAGGAGATAACCGGGAAAACAACGATTATCGTGCAATTAAAGCACACACTGAGTGCGAGCAAAACAATAGACTCGAACCCTCTATAGTCAGAATCATCAATATTTTAATAGATGGAATATAAAAGCATAAAAATTTCATCAGCACATCGTTAAAAAAAAATAATAATTAAAATATAATATATAAATATGAACCTCAGTCATTCTGGTAAATTAAATCGGGCGTAATGAATTTCGTGCAAGCCAGTATGGTAAAACTAACTAAAAACAAAAATCACGGCTTTTTAGTACAATTTCTTAGTAAAGGTCTGTATGGAGATATTGGTTGACTTATCAACAATACACTCGCGGCAGACGAAGTGAATTCTAATGATAATTAATTATTTTTACTGCAGGTCTCGTGGTCTAATGCCATATAATATTTTAAGAATATTCTTAAATCTTAATTCAGATGAGTGAGTGTATATGACAATACCATGATATTTGTTTAATGATAATTTTATGAACGCAAATTCATATTTTTTTAAATATGCTAATACGTGACACAAAAGAAAACTCTCGTCAGCTGTTGTAAGTGGCAGCAAGTGTCGGGTACTCATTTCCCAAGATTCACGCCGCAGACAAAGGCGGGGATGTGCTGCTCGCATTCCAACAAACTTCCCACACTCCATCCAATTATCTCACACCTGCAGACTATACGTGCGAATAATCGTAGGTACTGTCCTGCAGGGTGTACCTGACACGTGGGAGGAAGCTACCTGAGAATATTTTCAGGGTATGTCTGGATATCGAGTATCGAGCACATTTTTTAGAACTTACGCTAAAAATTAATTATTGTTTCTTTAAAATCGAATTTAAGTTTTCCTTTGCTTTTTTATCATCGTGTGAAAGTGCGTGGTTAAATTTAGCCTGTAACGTAGAAGCTTACATTTGAAAATAATAAATTTAAAAGTATGGTTCAAGTTTACATGTTTATTTTAACCATGCAGTTTTCAGCAACGAAAAAAATATTCTAATGCCTCTAGATTTTAAATAAGTACCAATTTTATGGTGAGAACTGTAAATATTTTAACGGTTGATGTCTTTTTTTAAGATCATGTGGTTATATAATTTGGTATTTTGAGGAGATGATACGTGAATTTATGGTCAAGGAGTGTTTATTTTGCAAATCAATCGGGAAACCCATATTATGCAAAATAACAAAACTTAATACACAACTGAAATTTAATATGAACTGGCAATAACTTATGCTAATGTGTTTGATGTTATGATTATAAAATTTAATAATGAAAGAAACGCCACAAATCAAATTTCAAAAGAGACATTACACTGACAAGATGGTTCTAAACTTAGGTGACAAAAAATATCTGTTGTTCACAACTTTTTATCGTAGCGTGTAAAAAAAGGGTTGTATGAAAGGGTGACACAGGGCTGGAGGGTGCCTCAGCTGGCAACCCCTCCCCTCTCCGCCCTAAAGTTGGCTCACTAAGCTAAACCACGCACCACAATTACTCACCCCCTCTACTAAACTACCCCCACCCCGTACCATCAAAAAAGCCAAGCAACATTTTTTTCTTTTAACAGATATAACATTATACTCTGTTTTTTCATCTATCATAAAAAACCGCCAAACAATATTATTTTTTGCGCTAGTAAGAAAGTTAATTTTTTTATG
Source organism: Siphlonurus alternatus (assembly GCA_949825025.1). Lineage (NCBI taxonomy): Eukaryota > Metazoa > Arthropoda > Insecta > Ephemeroptera > Siphlonuridae > Siphlonurus > Siphlonurus alternatus. The sequence goes on from OX463778.1 coordinate 27,499,901, forward strand.
GAAAGATGGCTGATAACTTGGCTACAAATACTGAATAGTGATGACTATTAACATGTTGCAATGTGACGGTACTGACAATACAAGACAGGCTGCTACTTTGTTGCTATTGAGCCTTACAAATATGCAACCCGCTTTGATGAAGTGCTGAAAAAGTTGCATATTTTTTTAATCTACAGGAGAAGTTTTTTTAAACTATTAAGTACAAACATTCTTTAAATTAAAAACGATTTTTAATATATTAAACCCCCTTATTAATTTCAATTTGTTCAAAATTTATTGAAATTTATATTTTATTTTACCTCTAAAATTACATAAGAATTTATTATTAGTGATTCACATTTCAAGTGGATTTCGTTTAAAAAAAAAACTATATTTGCATTTTTAACAAAGAGACTTTATTTTTTTAATGAGTTCTCGTATATTTTTTTCTGTCTAAATTGATTTTAATAGCATATACATAGTGGGCACATCAAGTGGGGAGGGAGTCATATTTTTATATCTAAGCGGATGATTTTCCAACAGATTTAAGTTAACTTTAAACACGTTAACGCGTGGTTTATCATCTGAGCATTCACAGGAAGAAAAGAGAGAAAAATTGGAGGGGTTTTTCAGCTTCGCTCCCGCACTGGGGTGACGTGGGGGGTTGGGGGGGGGGCTACAAAGAGAAGGAAATGGCACTTATGATTACTCTCTCGTCTCCAGCGAGACTGAATGTACGCCAGCAACATTATCCCTGAATTACAACAAAAGTAAACACACTGAAAGTACACTCCCTTGCAGAAAAAAGTCATTATTAAATAATGCATTTTAAATTTTAAGTTTATTACATTCAATCTTTGTATATTGAATTGTTCGGCTACAATTATTAGTCTCTTTATACATTATGATATATCAAGTTTATTGTTTCAAGTTACAACTAATTGTTTGCAATTCATACTTTTACTATGATTTTTTTTATGCATTCTAATGTACAACAATTCCCTATAAATATATTTGTACCGTAAAGTACACTTTGGGACAACACAAACGTTACCCCTGCTCTATTTGTGGATGTTGTCATATGGAGGCGTGGCGAACTTCAACGATTATGGAATGGTTAAATTAGATGCCTTTCTTACTGATACCCCAATAATTATAAATCTGTAATCACTTGACACTTCTCTAGCAAATCAGCGAGGGTAAAGTTCATATGCTGTCCCGAGGTGAACGTGCTAATGAGTCATCATTATGAGTTCTTACATGACGGGTCAGCTACATAAATCAAGTCACAACATGTATGTTTATTTTTAAATTTTATGATTTCTCTAAGACGTGTCAAGTGCAAGTTATAATTACAGCTTTACGGCTTGCACTGCTGTACCTAACATTCGTTCTACTTTCTTATGAATTAAAATAAATATTATGGTCGTTGACATTTTTTTTTTACTAACATTTTTAAGCTTGATATTATTATAATGACGATGCAAGAATATTAACATGCAGGCTAAAACTACCAACCATTGGCTTCTGGCACACCTGCATTAAGAGAATAAATTCACTGTACAGTACACCTGTAAAAATATAAACAAAATATAAAAAGCTTGGGCTGACGTTCGCCCACAATTCTACAGAACGTGTAAAAAATGGCAGAAGCAGCAAAATTATGCAGCGAGCAGAACTATATTTTTTATTTTGCTGGTGTGTGAAATTACCAATGTGCTTGCAAGCACCATGTATGTTATGATATAGTAATTTTACACTTTTAGTATAATTGTAATTTTTATACAATTTTAGTAGAATTTTAGAATCAGGTTAATTTAATAAATTGTGCTTTATTTAAAATTGAATTTGAGGTCTAGAAATAATCATGTTTGGATACTTTTAAATTAAAAAAAAAAAAAAAAAAAAAATGTATAGTAGAGTTTTTCCATCCTTATATGTATATTCCAAATTCCAGAAATAGTTTTACCTGCATTTTTTACTTAAAAAATGGCGCTATTTCAATACGCACTTATTCAACACTGGCAACATTACAGTTGTTACAAAATGTAACACAGTCGCAGTGTGAAGTGGCTGCTCCGCGGGGAACCTCGTGGAGTTTGTGCTGCAGCTCCCCCGGCGCGTGGTGGAGATTCGCCGACCCGGAGATAATGCCAGACATTCAGGGTCCGACTGAAGCGCTCCTCGCCAGGTGTGCATGCAGAACCAGCGGGAGGTCTGTGCAGCATCCTCGGCTACCTGAGTTAGCTTGAATTCGTGAATCAGTTTTAGATAATTTGTTAAATTGAATTTGAAATTACATTGGTACTGATGAGTTAGATCAAAATTATGATTTGTAACAGGAAGGGGGAGAGGTAATACTTCCCACGTAATACGATAATACGAGACTTGGGAGGGGGGCACGTTGATTTGAATATGTAATATTACATTAAAAGTAACGGAAGAGATGATCTGTTATTTTAAATTTTTTACCCTCTCGTATATATTAATATTTATATATGTATACTTTTCAGTGAACAAGTATAATAGTCAAATAACACAAATCATATTATTCTCCATGATAGGATTAAAATCTTAATATTTATATAAATAAAGAAAGCGATTTTTTATTTTTATTCAATAATGATAAAGGAAATAGACTCTTGAACGGTCCCTTGCAAAGCTCCCACTGCACGCGTCACCGGTTCCTTTTACCGTGCGCGAACATCCGGTTGTCATGCTGGGCTCGATTCAATATCTCCTCCTTCATTCTGATGTCACTCCCATCCCTTACTGATGGCCCGTAGAGGAGGGGGGGGGGCAGCTGACGAGACTGCATCGCAGGCCGGGCTGCCAACGTTGTGTTGAGATGCACCAATCAGAAGTATGGTAATATCTGTGGTGGAGGATGGAACAATTTTTCGAGTTACATTGCAGAGGGAGAAATTTTTTTTAAAAAAAGGCAAAAGTTACAAAACTTCATAATTTTTATCGTTTTTTTATGCGGTGATTGGAGGAAAATGTTACTTTTTATAAGTAAAGAATTCCATAATTATTTTAATAATTACAGTCTGATTTCAAGCAATAATGCAACTGAAAAAATAAACATTTATTTATATATCTTCATGCAGTCTAAAATTATATAATATTGATAAAAAAATAGATTAACACAGATGAGATTGTCGAGTGAGTGATCTTTATTCGATATGTTCTTCTTCCTGACACGGCAAGGGGGCGTCCCGCGTCGAGGCTAAGTGTGCCGGGCCATCAATCAAGGGAGGAGACGTACCTCACAATCGCGGGGTTGCCGACCCTTGATTCGACCTCAGCATGGAATTCTAGCTGAAATTAGATTGTCGATGCGTCCGTTGACGTGTCCATACATGCAGCTCATTCTATTGAGAAATCATGTCACCCATCATCATGCATTATATATTGAAGCAGAGCACCCATCACTTACTGTATTGTAGCAAAGAGAACTAGATTAACTGTTAATTTAAGCTCTAATTGAATTATATTTGTTCCAGATATTATTTGTAACGTGAGTTTCATTATTACAAATTTATAAACAATTTTGTAGCAAGTATTTCATGCTTTATTTTATTTTTATTTATTTTTTTTTTACAAGGATACACCCCTAAGAGCTTACAGCTCGCGGCGGGGTACTGGATAGGAATAAGGTAGGGAACGGATAGTGGCCACGGCCTGCATGCTTACGCGTCCCAGCATTCGCTGAGGTGAGACTGAGGGAACCGTGGAAAACCTCAGTCAGGACGGACACCTCTATACTTTTTCTCAATGGACCAAAGCAATGTCCAAAGCCTGGGGAACCACACACAAGTGCATCACTGCACTGGGTGGAAAGCGAGATGAATTTACCCCAGGGAGGGAGCAGCGTATTTTTTACTTGAAACGGTCACCCATCCAAGTACTAACCACGCTCGACGTAGCCTGACTTCGGTGATCTAACGAGAACCGTCAATGCACTGCGCCACGCTCGTCCAAAAATATTAAATATTTCATTATTTAATATTTTATTTTCCAGTGAATAAAAGTGTATTAAGAATTTTGAAAGGAAGCAGAAACAAGTTCGTATAACAATCTTGATTGTGTGTAGTAATTTAGCATAACTTGAAGATCAACCTCTGCTGTTATTATGTTAATCAAGTCTCGTGGCCATACAAAGACATGATAGTGGCCACGAGCCGCGCGCATGCAGGCCAGGAAGTGGGTGTGTCCCGCACATCTGCACCCCGGACGTAGCCCTTGCAGTGACCCCGGTGATGGAGCTAATTAGGGCTGCTGCATTCATCTCCTCTACCCTCACTGCTCGCAATCTGCAGTGTTCAAGATGCCACCACATATTTCATCTTGAAGGGACACGTTGTTGCGAAGTTAGCAAATGTTTGTCAATTTATCTTCCAAATTTGCTCGTTTGCTGTGTATAATAAGAAAAACATACTTTCTAGCTACAAGATAATAAGAATTTCTACTGTTTATTACATTTTTTTTTTAAATATTAAGACGTGTCAAGTGCAAGTTATAATTGCAGCTTTACGGCTTGCATTGCTGATCTTTATTCGTTCTACTTTTTTTATGAATTAAAATAAACATTATGGTCGTTGGACAATTTTTTTTTTTTTTTTTGCTTACAAACGTAATTTATAATGACGATGTAAGATATATATATATATATATATTGTAACATGCAGGCTACAACTTCCAACTTCTGGAACACTTGCATTCGTATATGTAAGTGCAGCAGTTTATTCACTGTAGAGCATACCTGTAAATATATAAACAAATAATAAACAAACTCGGGCTGACGTTAACACCTACAACAAAACAACAACGTTTTATGATTATTAATAATCACGTCTAAAACCAGCTTGTTTACGAGAAATAAATAAATAAACTGCAACAAATCGGTAAAATTTGATGCACGAACTCTCAATATTAATAATAATAGTTGTTTATCGAGTATCAGTACAAAATAAAACACAGTACAACAACTCAATGGGTGACATGAAAAAGGATATCCCATTCATTAAAGTGTCCAGTCACCCACAAATATTAGCGTATACGTTCGCTCGCTTGTGCATACAAATATGCTCCTTTTCGACCAAAAGTTAAAATTCAAGTCTTTTGTTTTGCCTTTCTAAAAGTCATCACGCGTTTTCGAGCTGCAGTGGCGTATCTCGTCCAAATGTACCACAAATTAACTTATCCTTTGTATAAACATGTACGTATGTGATATAAAAATATATCAGATGTCACGTTTAATGTTAGGGGATATATCTCAGTATACTTTACATATTATTATTTCATACAACAAAGAGGGTGAATGTTTTATATGAATAATTTACTGCAGATGTACATTTCTATTATTCATCATCATACAAAATATATCTGCACACATTTATTTTTTTATTGTTATAACTTATAACTACCAAAATTCTATTGTATTATATATATTATGTATACAATCTTTTCCTGCTTCATGCATGCTGTCCACTTTAATAGTATATGTATTTGACCTTCATATTATCACCCTGGAAATTTTATTACCATTTTTTTGTGCGTAAGCTAAAAAAAAAGGAATAAAAAAATGTTGTTTTTTTGTAGTTCGAACACGAGCGTGAATTAATGCCACAGATAACTCGAGCAGGCAGATGATACGACCACCTCTGGCAAGGCCTTATGCTTATAAATCAAAACTGTGTGAGGTACACTGGCATTCATAACTTTTACGTGTCAAGAGCTATCGTGGGGTGATTTTTAAGTGTTCATAAAGTCAAGGCAGATGAGAAGACATGAAGATGCAACCGTCTGCTTGTGCATGTCTTTTGTAGAATAGTTAGCATCAGTCATGGAATGTATTTAAATAATGTTGTAACAGGCCCACAACTTAATTAGAGACACATTAAATTTTTTCATTTTTGCAAAAAAACTTATCTTCACCGATGGTATTGAGAACACAGAACAAATTATTACTATCAATAATCTCGTCTAAAAACCAGCATGTATTCTTTTGCTTAAGAGAAATAAATAGTAAGAATGCATCAAATAGGTAAAATTTGAGACACGCACTTTCAATATTAGCGTGCGTTTGCTCGATTGTGCAACATTATCCATCAAGAGACACAGCATTTGTCATAGGCCAAGCCATTCAGGGGGTGTGGGGGGAGGGGGGGACCATCTGCACGTCACCTCAGCATTGTTGGAGGTGATAAAGTGATCATTTTCAGTATTCAACCCTAGTAGCTTACATACAGTAGCAGCAAAGTTTGTTCAATGGCACAAATGTATATAATAAAAGATGATGCTACGTAGGGTTCTATTATAGAGGGTGGTATATATGTAAGGGATGTTCCACACATCAAATGTAATGTAAAACCTCTACTATCCCCAATATATTTTTATATACAAACCCTCCATTCTGTACATTTATGTTGTCTGTAAGCTGCAGTGATGTCTCAATTTTAACATTGTCATCACCGTAATACTCTCTTCTCTCCCTCTCCTCTATTATAATCGAAATTTTATAGGACAACTCTTTATATTTGTAGATAGATACTTAGTGATAGTAAAAATAATAACATGCTCGTGCTATAACATCTGTCATATATACTTTATTGTTGCTGTTATATAATATAATAATAAAAAAATGAATAATGTAAAATTTGAGCTATATTTGATAAATATTATCACAAATTGATTCAAATAATTTAAATATTTTTACTAACAAAAAACTTTATGACTTTTAGGTTTAATATAAAATATAAATAAAATATACGATAATAATTTAACACATAATGTTAACGTTACCTTTTATTTAAACTATTTATATTACAATAAAGTATTATTTCTAGTATTAAGACGGTTCTAAATTTAATTCTTTGAGGATGTACGGGTTTCTGGTTACATGCAATTATCCAGTTATGAGCTTATGGTTATTAACACTACACAAGATGCTTTGTGGTGAAGGGGGAGAGAGCGATCTGCTCTACCGCCTCATCTTGAGAACCAGAGGCGACATGTGTACCGGTGACTCCCTCTCTTCCAAGCTTACAACTGTAATCTCGACTTTGGTCAAATTTACATGATATTCCCTCCGGAAGTATCCGGAAGTTTAGTGCTTTCTATTTGTATTACATCGTGTGCAATGTGTATTATATAATTAATAGTCTACTGCAAAAGTTTCAAAACTAAATTACAAACAAAATGGTCACTTAAGACTTCCGGCTACTTCCGGAGGGAATATTAAATTAATTTAACTGTACTTCATAATATGAATTCTAACCGCAATGATGATGTAACTCCTTGCAACACATTGCTATATTATTTTTTCAAGACAATGCAATAAATAACAGCATACATTACACTTAACTATAATATACAAGAAAGACTTCCTCTTTTTACAAACATTGTATCACTATCTTAAAATAGATTGACTTATGGAAAAAAAAAATTGCAAGTGAAATATGACTAAACTAAAGAAGTAGAGAGAGTTTTTTTTTTTTTTTAAAAAAGTTAGTAACAATGTTGTTGGGGGTTTAAAGAACATCACTATGAATATAGTACTGGAGAGAGAGTAAAGAGGTTTTAGCTGAAAGTAAGAGTGCTGCTGTGAGATGTTCTATTCTGATCTCTAGTACGTGATGTACCAAGGATGCTGGAGTCACCAGACCGAAACTCAAGTTATTTACTCTCTTCTTTTTTAAATGACACTTTTCAACATTTAGACACCCTACATAAAAATTTGGCAAAGCAAGTTGGTAATTTTTATTGTTTATTTTTTTTTGTTATTACTTAGAGGACTTAGAATTAGTGGACGGCGGTACAAGAAAATTGTATTTCAAGCATAATTACATTTATGACGATCCTTTTTCTTTAAATTTTATGACAACACGTGTGTGACTTCTTTTTTTTTTATCAACTCTTTCATTTTTACCGATGTAAAGAACGCGTGTAAAATTGTTTCAAGGAACAAATTGAGGAGGAGATTTAAAATCTCTTATTTCACAGAGAAGACTCCGACAGACAGTGGGAAGAATGTAACACTTTTAGTACTCGAAATTCCCCGCGTCACATTTGTAATTGCAAGTATTTAACCTTCGACCTCACTGCCGCACCCCTCCGCAGAGAGACGACACGTGTGGTAACCACGTGTCGGCGGATCTAATTAGGTTCCAGACTCACATGTGTGTCTTCTTCATCTTTTGGTCGTGGCTCACACTGGTGATTATTGCGTAGCAGTGATATGTTTTCTTACTATGATTAATTTGCTACGATTACAGTTAAGTAGCTTGACATTGAATATAATTAAAAATTCGAACAATTACAGATTCTAAAATTACAAATTTCTTGAGTGAGAATTCGAACAGTGTATAAATAAATATATTTGTTACATATTATATTAATTTATAGAGCATCATTAAGAATTATATTAGTATTGATATAGTATTGAATTACTAACAACTAACATTTCAAAATGAGATATATTAAAATAAATGACATTTTTCTATGAAGAGAGAGATAGAGAAAGAGAGAGAGAGAGAGAGAGAGAGAGAGAGAGAGAGAGAGAAAACAATTTATCGATATTATTTTTTTAATATCGACTATAATACCTACACTCAATTAAAATAAAAATATATTATATTTACTATATAGAAACAAATAAATTATTAAATTATGCAAATCATAGCTCTTATTTACATTTGATATTCTGTCACTCATATTCAATCTAAATGGGTTAAAAATATCAACTATTGATTTTTAATACGTGGATTATCTGACATTATTTACTTTTCTCAGACTATCAATATATTTACATGGACACATAATTATATAACAAAGAAACAATGTAGTAGCAGTATAGATAAAGTACGAACTTCGACATGAAGTAGAGCAAGGGTGAGCACTCACTAAGTATTTAGGGGATTATAAAAGAGATAAGATCGACTTCACACGCCATGTCCTGACAAGATAATAGACAATTACAACCCTTCATGGCGTGCTTTACAAAACATAAAACCATCGCCAAGACTTTCATATAAAACGATCTTACACTATTAAATATTAATGGTTTATATTGTAAAGTACACTAATCTTCGTAGAACATTTTCCTTGTAGACTTTGTATTAGGACTATAAAATATAAATAGTCTTTACATATATTTATATAGTTGGTAATTCAAAATACATTAATAGAAATTCAATTTTCATGATTTTCATTCTGTTTGTGTGCCATGCTTTTCAATACTGAATAACATCATATTGTTTGTCATTTCATTTTCAGGCTAGGGGGCTTATATGGTAATGCACTAATAGAGTATTGTCCTTAATTTTTTTTATTGCAGAAATGGATAGAGGGTGCAAAGTTATGCTACCCTGATTTTTTTCAGATTTTTTAGAGCCCGGGAACTATTTTTAAAAAATTATTGAAAGTCTTTTTCATGACGTCACGAGACGCCGCTCCTTAAGAAAAAGATAGGACTTGCCGCCGCGTGACGTCACAAAAAGGACTTTAAATATTTTTTTAAAAATAGTTCTAGGTCTCAAAAAAATCTGAAAAAAATCAGGGTAGCATAACTTTGCACCCTCTATCCATTTCTGCAAAAAAAAAAAAAAAAAAAAAAAAAAAAAAAAAAATTGAGGACAATACTTCATTCTCAGATTAGTATAATTAGTATATAGAATTGGAGCCTTGATATTAATCCTGAGCATATATAAAAAAGGATCGAACGTGTACTTTTGTTTATGTACGTACAACCCAAATGTTCAAATAAAAATTATTATGGGTGCGATTCATGAATTATAAGTTGGCCAGGTTTCTAACCACGTTTAGCTTAACCACGTTTAACTATACCTGTTTTACGTGTTAAACCACCTACTTTAACGTGGTTAAGCTAAACGTGGTTAGAAACCTGGCTAACTGCTTCGTGAATCGCGCCCATATTATTATTTGGTGATCTATATACCTGCTGTTAAAACCTTTGTCCGTGTTCACTTTTTTTACGGTGTTTATTTTTATTGTACGAGGTTAACTCATCCACTTGCACCCTCTTGAGCACCCCCGCTTGCGTGCCAAGTGGTGTATATTATGTAGCGTGCGGCCGCCGCATCCCCGCGCTATATAACAACAGCGAGAAGTCAATAAGAACTAGTGTCTGCTATCTCCGAGTCAGGCTAAGATAGCCGGCTTTTCTCGGAGCTCCTCTCGCGGCCTGGCAGATTAATTTCCTGCTGTCACTGCCAACACAAACCAATCGCTCAAGTTTAAGAAAGAAAAAAAAAAGAGAAGGCCACAAAAATAGTTTGGATTGGCGAGAGAAGTGATTGGAAATAAGGATGAAATTGTAATTAAAATTGTTTAATTCATGTTTTCGGATTTCTAGAGGATAATAGACAGGCATGCTTGACTATCGTAATTATTCTAATTATAACAAAGAGAACAAGTCAGTTGTCAGTTTTCTGTTCTTTGACGTATTTGAAAAATTGAATCATTTGCTTTCCTTTTCAACATTCATTTGATTCTTAATTTCTTACCAATATTTCAATACTTTTTGTAATGAATAGACATCTATTTTCAGGCCGTGCATCTCTGGCATATATACATTTTGCATCGCGTGGGAAAAATTATGTTTAATTTATAACTCAATAACACTAAACTAATTAAAAAAAATTAAATTAAATTATAATTACAATACCTAATTAAAAATCAACTACAAATTCAACTGATTCTAACAGAAGTCCTAAATAATTATTATGTATATAGTATAAATTTCAGTAAAAATGAGTATGAATTATTTTAACTTATATATATATATATATATATATATATATATATATATATATATATATATATATTATATATATATACTTAAATTTATGATTATTAGAAGATTTAGAAGTTAATTTAATTCATTGTAATTAATAAAACTAGTTTATACTTTTATATATATATTTGTTTATTTACTATATATGAAAATTATTTATACTAATAATATAAATCGGTGAGGAATCAGAATATAATATATATTTATATTAATTAATACAAGAATGACGTATGTTTGTATTAGCACGAAAAAGAAAGCTCCCCCTCATAATGACAATCAGACACATCCTTATAGTGCTGCTGCATGTATTATGTCAAAGTTGCTACTGCTATACATTGTCAGTTGGGGCGTTATTATGTTGAGTTGCAAACTTGCAAGGACGCAGCCTGAATTGTTCTATCGCTACAGAGTTGGTGGGATTCCTTACAAGCGCAATCAAAGTGACGGTGTCGAGCCAATTAAATGACACACGCTGACAATCAAGCTGCTCTGAGGCTTCAAGCAAAAGAACCTTCCCTTCGATACATCTCCAAACAATAAAGAGAGGCCGTACAAACAACGTTACTGAGACAAGCTTGTTTTTGTCAAATTGTAGCTCACTGCACAAATTAATACAATCACAACAAACAAAAGAGATATTATTGTTGGTTTTAATTAAAATATATATATTTAGTATAAGGTATATAACATCAAAGAATAGTCATGATAAACAATATACGAGATAATTGAATTGATGGAAAAAAAATAACAATTTTAGAGAAGCAGGAGTTATTTTTTTTTTTGTGATAAATTGTTGAATTTTACAGCGAGCGATATACTAATTAAAGTAAGTTGCATGAAGTTCTTTTTCTCCCACTGTTTTTTGTACTTTATTTTCTAAATAATCACAGCTAGATTACGTAATTACAAAACAGATAATTTAAAAAAAAAAGAAGATTCATGCCTGTAATAAAAAAATTAATATAAAATATTCACCCTCTTAGCTGCAACAACAGGGGATCATGGCATCATGTTGTGAAGACAAGGGTTTTTATGACTCGCTAAGAGAAAAGTTTACAGAGAACCAAGTATATATGATCTGGCGAAGTGTGTCGCGGGACTCGATAAAGTTTAGACAAGTCGAGACAGCTGGAATGTTCTTTACGTCTTTCAAATGATATTTCTTAATTAAAACGACGACGGCAGCAAATAATGGCTGCTACTACTGCTGCTGTGTTATATATACAACACTGGTGCTCTGCATGTATAAAGAACAGCGAGGTTCATAATGTGAGGGAGATGCCTTACTTTGCTTGTGGAACTTGAAATAAAATGAGGGTGCGATTTACGGCTAGCGCGCAGTGGCGTGTGTTAATTTACTTCACTCCCGGTTAAGTCCTGGTACAATTATTAACAGAAGATAATTATACAATGTGAATTAAAAACAGTAAAAACGTGTGACTCAGAAAATAAACATTATTATTTTGATAATTGGAAGTGACAAATATTTACGAGAATGATATTTGATGAATTTCGACAGGGTTGAGGCTGAAGATATAATACAATGTTCTCCGGGAGAGTGCGGGAGTAGACTTACGTCACAGTCGCGGATGTTCACCATCATGTCAAGGATTGAGGATGAGCCGGAGTGGACCTTCGCGGAGGTCATGGCGGCTGGTTACAGAGAGCTCGATAAACGTCGCGGTCCGCCGAGGGAGTCAGATAACGCCCCGAGTGCGACGACGTGATTAGAACTCAATACGGCGTGTCGGCTCCTGGTACATCTGTCTACACGGTGATAAGAATCAGCTGTGTGGTGGCGGCGTCATGAAAAGGGGATGAAGCAGGATGGAGAAAAGTAATCAATGACATGCTATCGGAGACTCACACATATATAGGGTGGCTTAATCAATAATCCATTACGTAACCTTATCTAATAATCCAATGATATTCATAACAAAAATATAAGGTGTCAATTGTTTTATTTTGTCTAAATCCTCGATAAACGACATTAAATTTTATATGAAATTATAAAACAGCAAATCCTGATGGTTTGTGGCCTAAGTGACATAATAACAATATTGTGGCGCTGCGGTTTCTCTCTTAATTTCCCGTCCTATCTCTGGAGGAAGATGTCAGCGGGAAGCAGGAAGTCTCCCTAACGATGTGGACAGCACCGCCTTGTTGATAAGCACGCTTGTGAGAACCAGCAGATAATGGCACGCAAGACATGAAGCAGCGTTTTCCCAGTACCGGCCATACTCTTTTTGTTTGCCACAGTTTTCTTAGTCACAATTACAAAATTTTCATCTGTGATCAATTTGGCAAAATACCGAACGCTCCCTGAGTTGAATAATATACTAATACTCCCCCACACTGCAACGTACAATGTAATAATTTATATTCTCAAAGCTATTTCTTATGACTGGAGAAATGCCAATTAAATACTAATAAAAATATATTGTTAACAATGTTGATACAAAATTAATTAATTCGATGTTTAAAAGGAAGTATTTATTTACTTTTTAATTAGGAATTCATAATTATTTTATTCAACATAATTGATAATTTTGCACATAGTATATACAATAAAAAAGATTGCGGGTAAGCCCTCCTTGACCGCAACTGCAAAATAGCACTTCCTTCTCACGCACAGAGGATTGTGGAGAAAAAGGGGGTGGGGGGTGGGCAGGAGCCACAAGAGTTGGAGCCCACGCGGGTGGAGAAAATGAGCACCACAAAAAGGGCAAGTTGGTTGGTGTGATCTTCGAACAAAGGTCAAGTCTCACGTTTGACGATGTCGTAACAAAAAGTATAAGTTTTATATTGAAGAGTTTTATGTTTGCAGGTTGCAGGTGTTGAAAGAATTGCAGTACAGAACAAAATGTAATTTTTTTATTTTGAAATTTCAAATTTAATCTAATGAAAATTAGACTTCTCATTTGAAAATAAAATAATAATTTCCTATTCATCGCAAAACTTGAAATTAAAAATAAATAAAATATTTTTAAAATGTGATATTTAAAAAAATAAGACATAAAATTTTAAAATCACATACTCAGGCTCTACTTTTGTTAGCCTAAAAAGGATTTTGACATCAATTTATTAAAACAGAAATAACAAAAATTGCAATTTTTTAAGATTCTTCTTAAAATTTAGTTGTAATTTCACAGTCTCTGATTTTGTTTAGTTGCCAGATTTTCAATCCTGCCATTCTCTCGAGCGAACAGAACTGACGCTTGGGTGATGATTTATTGACGCGATGCATCTGAATTGCGCGAGCATGCAAGCAGAGGTGTCGCGTTTACTTGCACTAACGTACGTGCCCACGCACCAAAACAAACGTATATTTATAGAGCTGCAACTTCCTCCGATGTCTTGCAAGTGGCTATAACACCACCAATTTACTCAACTCATCAAAATCATCTCAGTTTTATATATAGCCTACCAGAAACGTGCTCAATGCAAAAGAAAATTTATAAACTAAAATCTATTTTAATATTGAATCTTGGTCATGGCTACACTGTTAAATGCTGCTTCAAAGATAAATGTATCAAACAGAGTACAGATGTACCATGATAAAAACTGAATAATATCGTCTGCAAGTAAATGAAGTTTCTTTGTTTTTTATGAAAGACATCAATAATGATTAATAACAAAATATTTTGTTTCCATTAGCACATGCTGTTTGTGTAAAAATTTAGTGTGAGCTTCTCAGAATGAGATAACTTGAGTCAAGTGTTAAAATTTTTACATTATTATGAAATATACATAAATTACGTTACAACACGCCTATCATCACGTACGTATCACTTCTTAATTTAAAATCAAGCAGAGTATTGTATATTTCACAGTATTTCTAGAGTTAGATTACGTTTAGAGGTATCAGTGTCATCATATATAGCTATTAAAACAAGACACCACAGCGATGAGATCACGACACTGGAGCAGTGGACGCTCCTGTGTCAAGCATGTAGAGGCACGCACGGGGTCACGCCGCATGACACCGTAGCCAAAATAGCCACGTACGTCGTAAAAATGTTCTTTCGTCGCTCTTTTGTTCCTAACAATAACTTAATTGCTTTTGTTTGAAAAATGAAGACAAATAAAACGAGTTATGAATCACTTTCCCCAGACAGATTTTTGTTGTTATGGCTTACCAACAAAAAACTTGAATACTTTTGTTCATTCAATGTTATGAACAAATAATGGCAGTGAACTTGACCGTCCAAGTTGTACTTTTTGAATAAGAAGAGATTTAATTTGCATGAAATGTAATGAGATTCTTTAGCTCGATTGAAAGAAAGTATATGAAGAATTAATTAAAAAAAAAATAAATTTAATAAATAGAGCATAAAAATATATAAAAAAAATCTTTAAAAAAATGACAACAAATTTTTTGTACAACATTGTCAACATACATCAATATAAGGATGGGAAAAGGTCTCAAGTCTATTTATAAAATCTTTCATTAAGACTCAAATCCAGTTAATAAATATTTTACCAATTTTACGCAAGACTATTCTATGCTACTGTTATTACATGTAATATGTTTTACTGTCATGCTAGGCGTGGATCCAGAAAAAAATTTCGGGAGGGGCTGCCTCCATAAGGCCAATGTTAAAAAAAAAAATTTGGAGTGGGGGAAATGCCTATATTTCCCATGTTAAATCCAAAATTTCGGGAAAGGGGGCTGCAGCCTCCCCCCAGCCCCCCTCCCCCCAGCCCCCCTCCCCCCAGTCCCCCTCCCCTTCCCCCCCAGCCCCCCCTGGATCCGCGCCTGTGTCATGCTAAGGCATAATAGAAACAAAACTATCAGTTTGTTATAAAAAAAGTAATTTCTTCTGAATTATTTCAGTTGTAACCACACAGACTTGATTTAACTAAAAAGTTTGTTGTTCCCCCCGCTCCATCGGTAAGCGATCTCAACTCGATCGTGATCAGCTGAAGAGCGCGGGAGAGAAACTCCTTGAAGTGACAGCTGCTGCTGCCTAAGCCGAGTATTTTATTGAGTATGTCGAATAGGGTTATAAAAACACTTTATTCTGTTGAAACTAAAGTTCCTATTATATTATTACAATTTTGTTACATACTTGAAACTTTTATAGCCATAAAAAAAAGTACGTGTATAGATTACATATAATAATGTGAGGGTGGTTTCAATTAAAACATTTTATAAATGTATATTATAGCTTTCAATAGAAGCATCAAAAACCGTTTCCAGATTGTCAAGGATGTTATTTGTAAATGAAATAATACGATTCTTTTCATTTATCGTAATCAAACCCTTATTTTTCATCTGCCCATAATACCATCATCAGAAACAGTACACAAACTCGTGTTCGTTGTATATGGAAAGTGTACAAAGGTTCATTCTAAATTTTCTGCGATATGGTAAGAATATAGAGGACACCGACCTCAAAAATTTTTATTGCAGAAATAAATATAGACTGATGCGTCAAAATTATGCTATCGTGATTTTTTTTTCATATATCTTTAGAGCCCAGGAATAATTTTTTTAAAAATTTTGAAATCCATTTTATGACATCACGAGGCGGCATCATTCCTTGAGAAAATTATAGAACTTGCCACCTCGTGACGTCATAAATTGGGCTTCCAAAAATTCTTTAAAAATAGTTCCCTAGCTGTCTCTAAAAAATCTGAAAACATCAGTGGCATATATAATTTTGCACCCTAGCTCTATTCATCTCTGCAGCAACAAATTTTGAGGTCGGTACTCTATTGATGGATGATTGATTTCCATGATGTTTTGTGTCGATAATTTTCCAACTCGATTTGCTAAGATGGCACAGCAACTATTTACAGAGTCTCGAGATGATTTAGAGCGCGGTGTCTGTGAGCGAGGCCTGATCGGCCGCCCTAATCCTCGGTACACATTAGGCCAGATAGGCGGCTCACAGGTGATCACATTGGAGCCCTCTCGAGAAGTGTTATTGATTTAACGCGGCTAACTTGAAAACCGTTTATGACATGATGTTTTTAGGGTCAAATCTGTCTGGTATTATATATTTTTAGATTTCAACTTTTATAGCTTTATGATGAATCAAAATCAATAAAATAAATCATAATTCTGTTTATAAAAATCAAACTTATTTGAAAGGTTTATGAAATGTTTTATTAGGTTATTAGTTCTAAAAGACAAGTTGGTTCTAAAATTAATTGCTTTTTTTTTTTTTTTTTTTTTAAAAATGAAATTATTGACAATACTGTACTGCAGCATTTAATATGTTAAGTAATATTAATTAATTGTAATTAATTGCATGGATTAGTGCATAAATACACATTTTATAATATTTGTGGATCATGTAAATTAAGTAAAAATACAATTAATTACACCAATTCAAATACGTTTTAATGAAAACAGATTTTTTTAAACTTCTGGAAAATTGTTAAAATTTAATTAGTGCATGAATAATTATTTAATTCATTAATTCAAATTGCTAATTTCCCGTATGTAATATTTTTTAATCAGGCTAATAATGAAGTGATTTGGAACAACTGCAAGATCATGGTAATCTCGTCTATATATAAGCTCGCTTCCCAAATTGAGGAGGATTTTGAACAAAGGTTGTTCTCCCCTGCAGCACGTCAGTTCTATTTATGAGAGCCACAATCGGTGCATGTAACAGCAAAGTTTTGATGCCTCGTAAAATTACCGTCATTTCGTGTCGAGCTGGACGAGTATTATTATTATTATAGCAAGGCTTGTTGGCGCATCATTGGCGCATCACGCATGGCGCCAGCACGCGACCGGAAGTAACGTGACGTCATCATATCTTTGTTGTATAAAAAAACACGAGCGACGGCGTGATGGTCATTACGTGAGGCCACGCAGCTCACACGACAACCTCCCTTGCGCTCTCTCTCTCTCTCTCTCTCTCTCTCTCTCTCTCTCTCTCTCTCTCTCTCTCTCTCTCTCTCTCTCTCTCCCTCTCTCATAACGCCAAAGTAAGGAAGAGTTGTCTCGCTTGTTTGAATTGCAAATCCTTAACTGCTACTACCAAGAAAAATCATTAAGCGACAGTAAAAAAATATTATATTATACATCATAATAAAGTAAAACTTTTTTGTGGTATAAATAAATTTGCATAGTAATGATCGCTATAAGAAAGGAAGGACAGCACTTATTTTCTATTGTAATGACATCAAAGAAATTTAGTAATATAATATGTCAACGCATGATTGTCAACCTGTACATGTAATAACTATTACCACTAATTTATTATTTATAAAATGAAATGGAATTTTAATAACTTTAATATCATATCAATTTATTTTGAATTAGCTTTTTGTCGGTTTAGCATAAAAAATATGAATGAATTACTATTATAGTAGGTTACGTAATATTGTTACAGTGACTTGTATCATTTAAAATTTGACAAAAAATAAATTTGAATATAAAATCTTATTAGTAAATTAGACGTTATAGCTATTACAGAATGAAATCTATCTCTGATTCTCAGATTTGATTATGTATGTCACAAAAAGTCTATTACTTAATACTGTATTACTGTCACTACAATGTTTTCATTTTTATTTAATTAAAAATTAATGATTTAATTTAGCATAAATTAATTTCATTAATTTATTTTAAGCAAATTAATTAATTTGATTTAATTTAAACTAATTTTAGTAATTCAGTCAACTAAAGCTTTTGTTTTTTGTTTTCCTAGCTTAATAAATTTGTATATTAACTTTTGATCAGCACTGATTTGGAAAATCAGTCATTTTTACCCGCGAGGTTACCTCCTTACAAATCACCTAAATTTCATTTTCTGTTTTAAAATATAAAATTATAGTAACTACGGCATACAAAATAAGATTTCCAAAATGCGAATATTTTTTACAATCTTCTACGCCTATTGAACCCTGAGTTACAACACTCTAAAATCGGAGAGTGCACCCCTTTTTGAAGTGAATGTGAGTTTGAGTTCAAAATTTGATCTCAAGAGAAACATTTACATTTGTCACGTGACCTGACGGATCAACGATCAGAATGACTATAAATGTATTCAAATGAGACACAAAGACAAGAAGTATCATTTTCTATTGTTCTTTTTATGATTGTATGTACTGCATATAAAAAAAAAACAGTATCTCCTTCACCTTTTTTTATTCACTCCTCTTTATTCTCTCGTAAAAGCATTTAAGTTGCGGTTAAAAACGTTTTAAGTGGTAAAGTGCTGTTGCTTCTCTCTCACAAGAGAATCCCTGTAGCTTTTTAATGATGGTGCTCGTCGCGTCATGTATATGCTTGCCGCTGTTGCACTCTGGCTGCGCTTTAGGAGGTCGTGATACATTATCATTCATCCCCCTCTCATATCATCATCATCATCCTCTTCAGCCCTTGTCGTCGAACACTGAGACGCTCTTTTGTTTCGCTCTTAGAGTCGCGGCGGGAGATTTGAATGACTACGACTATCACTTAGCGTGGTTGGAGGGATGACGACAAGGATGCATTAAGTGACACGTGTGTCAGAAAGGTCAATTAATCGTCAAACTTCAGGTCATCAGAGAGGGAGGGAACAACATTTGCGGAGAAGTGAATTGAGTTTGCGAGGTTCCAGAATAAATAAAATCGATCGATACTTATCGTTATATCACTTGTACAACTGATATTGAGGGGGGGGGGGGTAGTGGGGGAGAAGTACACGAGAAACAAAAATAATAAATTAATATATAGCTTACTTTTATTTATATTCGATTTTCTTGCATTTTTATTTTTTTTTTCAATAATGATGTCCAATTTGAGCTCTCATGAAATTAGACATTAATTGTGATTTGTGTTTATTGAAATTAAAATTTCATGTATTTGAGCTGTGGATGCATATTATTATGATATAGTATCATATTCTACCAGTCATGCTGATTGAGGTGCAGAACATTTTACCTACACAAAATGTATATGATTTCATTAACAGTGCAGCATATGTATATACCGTACACTGACATCGAGAGAAGCAGGCAACAATAATTTATAGAATGAGGATTCAGTTTCATATTTGGATCCCACAACAATGCTACATTAATTTTGAGTGACGTGTCTTGTCTATGGACGATATGACAATACCATGCGGTGGGTTCGAGCCCCTGTCAATCATGCCATCGATGTGCAACCCTTGCTCAGGTCAATATCTCTCTCGAACATGCGCAAATCAAATTTAATTAACTTCTCTTCATTATATGTATATTTTTATCCTCACATTATTTGCCTCTTTTGAAACCGTTACATGAAAATTATTCACAAAGTACTGATGTCACATCGAACCATATTTTTTTAAATTTTTTACATGACAATGTAGATTTTCAGTTTGTTTTAATTAAAATTCTCGTTTATCTTGCTGAAGTACACTCCATTCAATTAAAAATATCCACTCCGGTCGTGTTAAAGTATATAGCTGGATTGGACATTTATATATGAATGTTCTGTACATTATATTTCACATAAATTTAAATATCCTCCATGCACATGACAACAAAGTTATGACAGTGCGGCATTTTTCTAGCTATATAAAGAGGGAGGGAGCCGCGGCTATCAGGTTTGTTCCTTGATCCTGACAGTGAAATTCGTCAGCTAGCGTGTCGGCAGGAGCTGGGAGTGCCTCTGGTCACGGGGGTCGAGGGTCAAGCGGCGAGCCAGCGAGAGACAACTGAAGCATTTTACGTCGCTTGAGGAACGTTACGTCAATGATTCAGTGTTGTTATTATATCATTCTCAAATAATTGATAATGTAATATTTATTTATTGTATATAAATGTATATAGTACTATATATACTGATATAGGAAGTTTCATTTCATATTTCTTATAGTATTATATAAATTAAAACTGTGGGGTCATAAAGTCATGGAAATTCCAAAATAAAGATTGTAGTGCAGAGCAACTGCAGCTGCATCTATAATTTTATATTTATAATATTATAATATAATGCATGTTAGCTATTAGCTACTAATGTAAGTAGTACTTCAGATAGAATTAATCAACAATGTGTGAAAAATATATTATAGACCGTCCAGTATACAGCAGCGCTCCGAAATGACAATTGTTTGACACATAAAATACCACAGCAATATGTTATCTTACTCTTGTCATAAATAGACTAACTACAGCCATACATTATTTTTTTTCTTCTTTGACTATACACTGTGTTACAACCCCACCCTTGGTTTTCTTTTCTTTTCGTTAAGCTAATAAGATTTATGATACTTGTGCTAACTTTTTACCAAGGCACGTGTTATATAGTGCTCCCCCAAACCCCCCTTTTTTACTCCTAAACACCTCCGATACTGCTGCCACCTACGGCGTTGCATCAAAATTGTAATAAAATTGTTACAATTTCACACAGCGGTAGGAGGAAGACATTGCCAGGCGAGAATTTATGAGTTAAGAAGAAAGTGTTTTTATGTAATATCCAACGTCGAGTTACCACGGAAGGGGGGGGGGGGGAGATGAGGGGAGGGGACTTGTATCAAATTGTTGCCCAACATTGCTATCAAACTAATGATTGTTAATTGGATTAAAAATTTGATTGTGATTAAGAGTAAAAGTGCGAGGAGGGATGGCAGACAACCGCTAATTTATTATCTTGACAAGGAGGAGGGTTAAAAAAGAGACAAATGAGTTTTCTAATAACAACGATAAGTGGAATAAAGTTGAATTAATTAAAATCTTGTTGTAAGATTTGTTTTATGCGCCCTACAGCAGAGCCAAAATTCTGTTTATTTTTTCATAAAGGATTTTTTTAATCATTTCATGCTGTCATTTAACATAAAGAAAAATTGAATCAAAATCATCAGACTAAATTGTTTTGCTTCACATGAATAATTAAAACTATCTCTTTCTTTCAATCATGCGATATTATTTACAATGCTCAATACTACGGGCGCGATTTACAAAGGATTTAACCAGACTGGCGCTAACAGGGTGGCTAATGCGAAATTTGGTCACTTATCTTCTTGAATCGCGCACAATAATTTCAATCATAACAACATAAAACGATTTTATTTCACTGGTCCCGAACACAGAGCCCCCAAACGATTTAGCCCCCCCCCCTCCCCCGCGCCCCCATAACTTGCACAGCACACGATGACTTGTAGACTTGCAGTTTGGAGCCGGGTTAAGGCTGAAATTCGACCATCTCAGCAATGAAGGTGTGACTAATTAAAACTATAATAGGGGTGTGGTGTTTTGGGGGGTAGTTTAGAGGGGCGGGAGGGGAGGCAAATTTAATGAATCGGCTTGTTACTCTCGATTAGTTAACTTTTGAAAGTCCTGCAGATATGATTTTACCGATCAGCTGATTGTTGCGGGAGCAGCAGATCGCGGGGAATGAGATAAATCAGAAGAACATCTGGCCGTGATGCTACCTCCCTCCCTCTCGATTATCAGCATCGTAAATAATGAAAAATGTGCGGAGAAATCTCGGGGGAAGATCGAGAGCCAAAGAAACGACGAGTCTTTTAAAAGTTACCAGCAATAAAAGTTGTTTTCTTATTGATTTCCATCAGGTTGTATAACTTTGATATCAACTCATGCATTATGTACAAATATATAGAAATGAAGAAATAGTCTTATAGGGGATAATATTTTCTATAGATATTTTTTGAGATTCAATAAAAAACAATTTAAATTTTAACACCAAATATTATACTAGCCAAGATAACATTTATGTAACATTAAAAAAAATGAAGAAAGGTAAAAACAAGCCAGAGGAGAAATTCTTGTTGTTAATAATTCATCTCTCTTTTCTGAGTGGAGAAATTGAGGATATTGCTTGCGGGGTGGCACAGGGCTCGTTGTTTGCCCCTGCCGCATTGTGGGCGGTGATGGCCCACCGCGGGCTGCCGGGGGAACTACGACATCTCAGCCGTGACATGAGAATCCTCAGGAGACACGAGACTGTAATTATTTTCATATTCATGTCGCTAAGGCAAACATCAAGTATTGTGGCACACGAGAAAATTAAACTTTGAAGCACGTCGCGCACAAACTGCGGTAAATTTTTTATGTGCATTTGAAACAGATATTAAATTAGTTTTTTTTTCTTCATAGTATGTATATGTATGTGTTGCTTATTTTGTGGTAACTTACTTATTTAATGTAGATTTTAAACCTATAATTTTATAAAAGGATATCCGGGAGTCCCAAAGTGTTTGCTTCCCAACCAATTAAACACCATGCATGCTGAGAGATTAAAATATATCTGTAATCACTAAATGAGTTACGAAATAACCAGAATTTCTTATTACTAAATATTTAGTTGATAATAAATAAAAAGCACCACAAATTGGGGAATTTTGAGTTAGAAATTTATACGTTCCTAATTTAACATCGCTCCTTTTGAGATTAACTGAACGGAAAATTAAATTCAGGAAGTTTAGGCAAACGATATCACTCGCAGAGCTGTTGTACTAGAGGGGTAGGTTCATTGGTTTGCCAAGGGGGTGGGGGGTTGACGAGCTTCTATATAGTAGGGGTGGAGTGAACGCGTGAATAATACATGCTGATGTGCTGGCAATTACATGAGGGGAGGGGGGATCCCAGTTCTCTCTCTCTCTCTCTCTCTCTGACTCTGTTTTCTCAGTTCCTCTAATTACGAAGGAGATCCAATAAATAATACAAGTACACACACTCCAACATCAGTCAGTCATGCAGTTGGCTTATGTTGGGTTTGTGTGTTTATAATTGCCATTAATTTGTATTGCATTATAGCAAACGTATGCCTTTTGTTTGAACAAACAATATATACAACCATCGTGGCTATAGAGAGGAGATGGTTTTGTTTATTAATAATTATAATCAAATTTAATGAGAATAATAATAATAAAAAAAAAGAGAGCATTGCAATCTGTTTGTAACAGACAATAGGGACAATACACCTATACTTTATTACATAACGCAATGTTAAATAAAAAATTTAAGAGGAAAAAAAAAAAATCATACTTTACGAGAAATCATGATAAATTATTTTAAAATAAATAATTATTTCGTTGATATTTTTATAAAAATAATTTTTTAATTTTAAATACAGGCTTTTACTATTGTTGCCTCAGATTATTTTACACATATATAAATATACACAAAAAATTAGCTTTTGATGCATGCAAATTTAATATAATTAATCTTTATTTTATATACATATGGAAAATATAAACTATCAAATTGTAAAGAAATTTTATATTTTGAGGTAACGTTATATTTCATAACATAATGTTTTACATTAGAAAAACATTACATCAATCTCTGTAGGGAAAAATATAATTCAATAGATAACAACACACATTTATCGAATACTCAAGGATACAATCTATTGAATTTAAACGTAAAAGAGTTTTTCTGCCATTTAATATATATTTATTTTTCAATCGAGATGGACAATCGAAAGAGGGCACTACAGTTGATAATGCTCCGGAGTGGCAGTACGTTTTCCCGGCTCTTTTGTCCCGCGGTGCGCCGCCGCTCCTCCGTGAAGCCAGGGGTGGGTGTGGTGGCGGACGCTCGCGGGGAGCGCTTGTTTTTAAATCACCACATAAAACGAACCTTGCAATTGCATCTATATACATTGCCGTCCACCCTATACTAACTACAGTAGTTCACCCCCATTGCAAACAGTTTACAGAAAGAGAGTTATTTTCAGTGTGAGCCGTCAGAATCTACGTGCCCCATGAATTCTATTGTAGTCCCTAACAAAAGAGATAGAGTGAAAAGTGCATGCAAGCAGGGCAAAAACCAATGAAACTTTTAAAATATTGGAGGAGAGAAAAAAGCTTTAATGGGAGAATCACCACCACAGAAAGATACGTTCATAACATTCAGAGAAACGCTTTTTTCACAATTGTTCCTTTTTTTATGGTAAAAAAAAAGAAGGGTCCAAAAATTTTGCACAAAGAAGAAGATTTTAATGTAAAGAGGAGCAGAAAAGAGAGAGAGAGAGAGAGAGAGAGAGAGGGAGAGAGAGAGAGAGTATACAAAAAAAAACTTTGACGAACAGTACCGCATTAAATTAGATTAAAAAAAATTTGATTCAATTTTTCAATCTAAAAGATAAAAATTTACATGCAACGTTATAATGTGAAATAAAGTAACGTAAAAAAAGACAACAATTCATTCTTAAATTTAGATTTCAGATTCGTATGATAAAGTGTGTAAACAAAACCCCCCTATATACAAGAAACTCACTCATGCAGTTTCTTGATATTTCAAGAATTTCCTTTTCTCCTCCTTCGTTTCTGTGTTAGAAATTGATTTCTATTCAAATTGCTGCGGCCCCTCGACTCGTCGCAAGTGATAAGGAGGTGATAACGTCACACAAAGGATGGGGATGGACCGTCCATCTCTTGGGAGAGATTCATCTCAGTCTGGAGACACAAAGGACCCGGGCGTTTGTCTCCATCACGACCCGTCCAACTGGCCTTGCGGAGGATTTTGGTGTATAGATGTGCTCATGCAGAAACTCAAATATTGAAGAATTATTATGAGATCTAAGTTATCACCATAAAGTTATATCAATAATCCCAAAAATACAACAGAAAAAAAAATCAATATTATAACCGTTAAAAACATCATGCATATACATCGATTGCTTGGGTCCTTTTTTTTAAGATATATTTCGTGAACAGCAATAACAAGTATAGATCACATCTGTATAATACCCGAGGGTGGTTGGTTTATTGTCATCGGTCGGATCAGTGAGTGACACATCCACAGGTAACTGCACGGAGGTGTCGGGGAAGAATCTTTGCTCCAGATGCCTCGCACAATGCACGTTTATTAAGTTGTCTTGTCGCTGAAATCCCCTCTTCTTCTTCGCGAGAGACAAACTATATAAAGCAATCATTTCTTTCTTTGGGTTAATTTCCCACGTTGAAGTTCCTTCCAATGCAATATATACGCCTTTTATTTAAACCAATCCCCGGCAGCCGACATCCCTTTATTCTTCTCTAACCCTTATGATATAATAAGGCGGGATGCTGCGAGGTATTTTTTGTGACACCTTAAAACGAGACTAAATTTATGTTAAAACTTATTATAGCATAAAAACTTTTTTTATTGATTTCCATTTTTTTTTAACAATTTTGCTACACGTAAAATTATACAGTACCTGCAATAGTAAACTCAAACCTTCCTTAATATATTTATTTGAAAAAGGTAAGTTTATAGTTAAAAAAAAAAATCAGTTTTATGATTCACCGCTTCTTTTTTAACAATAAAATTTATTATTTGTATTCAACTCTTGTAACGCCAAATCTATATGTTTTTGTAAAAAATTTGTGTCGGTGTTTTATATTTCAAGTGCATTTGGGAAACCGCAGCTGATGGGATATGGAAGGGAAGCCGCAATTTCAAAACAGTTTTTAATTTAGGAAATTGGATAATTTATTATACGGAAAAATCAAATATAGCAATCTATATTAAAAATTGACGGTGATAAATTTAATATACACTTGAGTGCAATATTAAATTAGTTTAAGTACCGTAATATTAATTTCTGTATACATATTATGCATTCTTATAAATAGTAACTGCAGTGTATCATTATCAAACGGGGGTATTATACATATACAATATTATTTTATGTATTTAACACTGTAAGTACCATTCTGAATCATAGTAACAAAAACCTTATTATTATCGTATATAAATGCTTTTGTATAAAAAACGTTTAAGACATTCTAATTAATTAGATTATCTCTACAACATTTTTAATTACTAAGAAACACCAGTTTAAATATAAACTTCCTTGATGCGTTTGTGTTAATCTGAGTACAGCAGAATTCCCCAGCTCCGTTTATCTGCCTCGAGCCAGCTTGTTAGCCCGTCTTGGTCTTATCTCACTCGCTCCATGCACCACCGCAGCCAGTGTCTTCGTTTTAATTGGCACGTCCTTCTCGTACGCTGCTCGTCGCCGCCGCAGCAGTTTCCGCCTGGTCGCGGCAGGACGTCCAGTTCCGCCAAATCGCCGCGACATCACCACCGAGAGACGCTACATGCTCATTAAGCCTTTCATCATACAGCTCGTGCAATGTCTCGTGAAGCCTGAGTCCTGTCTCATGTTCACTGATATCAGGTGTGACAAAAATTACCAATAAATAAATAAATAAATAAATAAATAAATAAATAAATAAATAAATAAATAAATAAATAAATAAATAAATAAATAAATAAATAAATAAATAAATAAATAAATAAATAAATAAATAAATAAATAAATAAATAAATAAGTAAATAAGTAAATAAGTAAATAAGTAAATTCAAATTCAAATTCAAATTCAAATTTTTATTTCGATCGTTGGCTTTACAGCATAGATCACGTCATAGTTGTTACATAGATTATACATAACAGATACTTAATTCTAATTAACATAGCACTTAAAAAAAAAAACATACATAGTACATAGATGTTTAAAAATAACATACACAGGTATATAAAATATTCGTGAATAAAAATACACTAATAACATGATTATGTTCATTATTAACATTTTTTTTTAATTTTCACAATATTTTTTTTATATAAGAGAAAAAAAAAAAAAAAGTTTCAAAATCCCTTTCACATAAATATAATTCACGTATAATTTCTTGATTCACTACATTGCTTGATGCACAATGTTTCTTGTTGCACTATATATAGTTCAC
Source organism: Siphlonurus alternatus (assembly GCA_949825025.1). Lineage (NCBI taxonomy): Eukaryota > Metazoa > Arthropoda > Insecta > Ephemeroptera > Siphlonuridae > Siphlonurus > Siphlonurus alternatus. The sequence goes on from OX463778.1 coordinate 27,527,334, forward strand.
ATAACGCTTAGATGATCAAATCTAAAAATAAACAAATTTACTGTTTTTAATTTTGAGCCATTGATAAAGATAACATTTTTTGTTTTTGTTGATCGGTAAGAGCAACGTTCCAGTTTGCGACGTCCTCATCGGTTATTTTTGAGTTTTCATCATAAAAATCTTTAATTTTGTAATATTCTTTTTTGATTAATATAGTTTTTAATTTGTTTTTGAACACATTATCACTTATTTCATTTTTTAATGACTCAGGTAAAAAGTCATATATTTTGTGAGTTTGGTAGTATGGATTGTTTTTATAAAAGGCTGAATGATGTTTTTTTATTATAACTTTTGATTTATTTCTAGTATCGTAGGGAGAGATGTCGGAAACTAGAGCGTATGACTCTGGGTGTAATCTTTTGTACATTGCACAATTTAATATGTAAATACAGGGTAGAGTTAACAATTTCAAATCATAAAAATGACTTCTGCAGGAATCCATCTTTTTAAAACCTTTTATTGTTTTAACTGATCTTTTTTGTAATATGAATAAACGGGTTAATACCGCATTATCACTTCCCCAGATTATAACAGAGTAGCTTACATGAGAATATACAGTAGCATAATAAACTGAGAGTAGAATATCATTTGAAACTAATCCTTTCAATGAATAAAGTAAAAAATTTCCACGATTAACTTTTTTTGACAGTTCATTTAATTGAATATCCCAGTTTAATGTATTATTAATGTGAAGCCCAAGAAATTTCGTATCTGTGGCTTCTTTAACTGGTTTGCCATCTAATTCAATATTTATATTTACATTTTCGGTATTAGTAGGCAGATGGAATCTGAGAAAAGTAGTTTTGTCTATATTTAACAGTAAACGATTATCTTTACACCAATTTTCAACTTGTTGTACAGTGTTATTTGCTTTTCTCTCTAATTCTTTCACTGATTTTGCTGATATCCTGGCATTGGTATCATCAGCGTATTGCTCTACATCATCAGCATCTTTTAGATATGATGCAAGATCATTAGTCGTAAAATTGTAAATGCGTGGGCCTGTCTTACTGCCCTGGGGAACTCCTAGGGTAACGGGCAGAAGAGCTGATTTATAGATATGATTTAGGTCTCCATTTAATTCAGATTTAATTTCAACGTACTGATATCTGTTATTAAGATATGATTCAAAAAGTTTTATACTATTCTCTTCGCAGCCCATTGCGCGAAGTTTGGAGATGAATATATTGGGGGGGAGGCAATCAAATGCTTTTGAAAAATCAAAAAATAGACCCAGTGAGTATTTTTTTTGTTCCAAGTCATCATAAATTGGATTAATAAATTCAAAAATAGCTGTAATAGTTGATTTATTTACTTGAAAGCCATGTTGAGTTGGGGATATAATCTTATGTTTTTTTTCATAAGCAGCAAATAAGTAAATAAATAAGTAAATAAATAAATAAATAAATAAATAAATAAATAAATAAATAAATAAATAAATAAATAAATAAATAAATAAATAAATAAATAAATAAATAAATAAATAAATAAATAAATAAATAAATAAATAAAAATATATGAGAAGAAGTATGCGCAAACTAGCTGAATTTTAACATTTTTAAACGTCTTTTAATTTTTTGATTTATATATGTGTAAGTTAAGTTATACAACCCTGGTTATCAACAAAGTAATTTATTAAGAAATAAGCCTTCAATTACTTGCAATATACAATTTAGTTTGACAGTATATACTGCATTAAATAATTATATGCTTAACTTTTGTAGATAATATCTGCTGCATGTATCAGAATTACACAATTTCACACTTTTATCACAATTTTTAAGGAAAATGGATTTTAGGGGTAGCTCTTCATCCTCAGAGGTGCGTCGGGAAGAACATCTAAAATTATTTCTGAGTTCAGGAGGGTCGATTACCCCTTGAAAATTAATTTCATAATTTTAGCACAATTTTTAAGGAAAATGGATTTTAGGGGTAGGTCTCCACCCTTAAGGGTGCGTCGGGGAAAAAATTTAAAATTATTTCCGAGTTCAGGAGGGTCGATTACCCAATGCTAGAAAGTTTCTCCGCAAAATTCCAATGATTTCAATAAAAGGTGTATTTAACATTGAATTTCCATTTAAGACGAAAATAATTTTTTTAAAAACCACCCCTGAAAGGGGTGTTATTGGTGTCCAATAAAAATTTTAACACCCTGAACTAATTTTGACAACCCTTAGCTACAAGTGTACCAAATTTGAAGTTTGTACGTAAATTTTTGCAATACCAAATTTACGAAAAAAGTTGGCACGCGAATTGTGGTTCACTCTGTAGAACGTCAATGTTTTTTCAGGTCTCCTGGAAGTTATGAAAGTTTCATGTTTTTTGTTTTGTTTTGTTTTACTTTCCTCATTATGCGGTACAATTTTCATTGAGAAACTGCACAATGCTTTTAGTACATTTTATTTCAATCTTTGTAGTTTTGATATCCTGGACAAAAAATAAAATATGTTCTTGATACCAAAAATACAATAATTGAAATATATATTTTTTGAAAGCATGCGTTTCAATCCTCAATGCATACACACACAAAACATATAGTTTTAGTTTTCTCGGATAACGTACCGCATGGCTAGGAAATTAAAACAAAATTCTGAAAGTTACATACTATAACATTACTTCCAGGAGATAAGAGTGATTTTTTTTCTTTTCAAGTTCAACGATATTGGGAATGTATAAACCACCGCGGTTTCTTCGGCCCACTGCAGGCAGGTACTATAATTATAAACAGAAAGATGTGAAATTAATGCCTTTGGATTGAATAATTTGTATTTGTACCATATATGGTCATTTCTGTAATGTTATTAAGGGGCATTCACAAAGTCTTAAGGCCACATTTAAGGCTCGATAATTTAAGACCAAAAATTTTGGGTCTAAAAAGCACGTCTAAAATCAAGCTTTAAATTATCGAGCCTTAAATGTCACCTTAAGACTTTGTGAATGCCCCTTAAGTAAGTCAGAATATAGTTCCTGATATTTATCAAGCGTTAAATTTAACTCGTGTTAGAATGACTAAAAAAATGGCAAAGATACAGATTATCACCATGTGTATTTGTAACTAATAACTAATAATTTAAAATAAAAAAAATCAGATGTGAGTTGTGTGACTAACTACCCTATACTTAAATATAGGAAATCCTATTTGAAGTTGCTTTTATAGTTTCCTCCAATTAGTTCCAATGTACGCAATGTATTATAAGATTATATTAAAACCGGGGACTCTTTGACGCAAGCAATAATTATCAATTAAATTATGTTTACAGAGAACATCCGTAGAAATTCTCAAGAAAGTATTTATATCCTTTACTTTGGGTCCGGTATGACGTATGAAAGTTGCTCTTAACAAACTACTGTTTTGATAATATTTCAATAATATTTATTATAGCTCCCAGTAGCATTACTTAATTCAGAACAAGAAAATTCAATGAAAATAAATATACTCTAAAGTTTTGTTTCGTGATTTGACTGATTTGCATTCACAACGAACGTATCAGACATGATCTTACTCTATTCTTCTCACGTCCATCAAGCTACCGTCACTCGAACGGTTCTCAGGCACCATCAAGAGCAGAAATCCGACACCTCATCCCCATAGGTGGGCATAGGGAAGTGATGTTTTGACTCCTTATTCAATGAAGGAAAAAAATCAACCACAAAATCTTTTTATATAAATATTTCTCAATAGATTTTTAAAGTTTTGATCTCTTTTTAATAACAAAAAGAAATATAGTTCTATTCTATTATAAAAGTTGAATTTATAGTACATTATGTTATATTGTCATTATCGCATCATACAGCGTATATATAACTTCAGCTGTTTGTTCAAACGGTAATCCCCTTGAAAACATCTCTTCCGGTCCTTATATATTTTTCTTATTTGAATCGACTATTGTGATCAACTATAGACTGACTTCCGGAGTCTTCTCCTTGAGTAATATGAACCTCCTCTTCACTCCATCTGCTATGATTTTTATTATAGAGACTCTAATACCACCCGCGATGACAATCTATTCAAAGATAAAAAAAACACCCTTTTTTATATAAGACAAAAATCTTTTCTGTCGGCTTTACATCTGTCTTATATAATAATAATAGTAATGACGGTGTTCTATCAAAAATACATTATTTTATCATACTGGTCCATCAATGTAAAACCGTTGCTAGCCCAATGTTTAACTCAGCTGGTGATCTGGTGACTCGTGAGCTAGAAATTCCCTCTTGTATGTCACACAATGTCCCCAGGGGGGCGTGGCTCCATCCTTTGTCAGTAAAACGTCAATTTTCTCTCACACCTTCCTCTTCTTATTGTATATTTTTTTTAAACTCATCTTTTTATGATTATTAAATTTATTTCTATTTTATATACAGGATAAAACAGAGGGGTAGATTTAGCTTACTTTGACGTTATGATAAAAATATATTGTCGTTACTGCTTATATATAATAACTAAATTCAAATCTTTATTATATCATACATAGGTTGTAAAGCAGATTAATAATAAAAAAGTAAGATAATAATGTAACAATATAAATAAATACTAGACAAAACAATTGATACAATTAAAAAATAATGATTACATTTATTATATGAAAAGTTTAAAGGCTCACAACAGTTATATTATATTGTGTACAATTATTGTACATGAATGATTTCAAACTTACTACATCTTGTTCTGAACTTTCAAATTATGTAAAACAATATTACATAAACTCTTTTATATAATATATAGAATATATAGGGTGTACCTAATACACTCTTAGCCACTGAAAAGTTTCTTTCTGCAGCTTTGTTAATCACCGTGTCCCATAAGGATAATACGGGGCACGGTGATTAACAAGGCTGCATGCAGAAGGGAAATCTCCGAGGCGAGGAGTGTGTACTGTACATAATACTGATATATTATAATTATATGTGACTAACATTTTTTTAACAAAATATAGATTTTAGTTAAAAAGGACAATAACAAGCAATATTGCTACACTATTTTCCTTATTTTACAGATAGAAATTGAGATCATTTTACTCTTTTTATATTATATTCAAGGATGGCTGTTTTGTTAAACATGGACGTGATAGCACGCATGGAGGGGGCAGGTTCGTCATTTTAATTCTGTACGTTACTCGAGCAAGACCGAACACCATGCAAGGGTCGCTATAGGACGCCCGAGGGCCAGTGGAGTAACCGGCGATGATTAAGCCAAGAATAACATTGTAGTATAGTCCGCCCGGAGCAGTGTTGATTTAGTGGCTACCACAATATGTTAACATCGGGCTCAGATTAATTTGCCACAACGTTTTGTTGCTGAAAAGCTTTATATTATACACATTAATAAGTCATAGGATGATGTTGATATCAAACAATATAGCTAATCAATAGTAATGATGGGCTATAGTATACTATATTATAAATTATTATATTCAATTTAATGTTGTTGTATTTATTTATGAATATAGTATATACGGTTTTCATTACAATATATATTTGTTTAATCAAATTCAACAAAATTACATTCATCAATTTTTTGTTTGATATACAATTCTATTATACGAAACCCGTTTCATAATCTGTATTTTATCATGGAAAAAATAATTATAGAAAAATATGCTGGATAATTTTTTTAAATGAAATTTAACTAAAAAAATAGAGGAACCGTGCCTAAATACACATTTTCTTTTTACCTCAATTTTAAGCCTATATTACATGATATACAATTTTAGATACAATTTTTCCTTGCAAGAAAATTTTCTCTCCATACAAAAAAAAATGGAGATTAAGTTTTCTTGAAAGGAAAAATTGTATACAATAATTAGAAAAATTGTATCGTGTAATACCGGCTTTTAGAGAGAGCGAGAAAATGCTATATAAAAGCTATAGAGATAAATAATAAATTTTTATGAAATTATAACATTATTTATCACTATTATTTTTTTTCTAATTTTCTTGTTTTAAAATTATGCATTTTCATTGAAAAACCTTTGTATATTCAAATGTTACATTGCATGTACAATAATTACAACAATTTTAACCATCAAAAAGTAAAAAAATCCATAAAACATACAATTTGATTAATCACTTTTAAATAATTGTTATATAGAACACATTGTATATTGATTTTAGTGTAAAATTTTATTAAATTTGCTGAGTGTACAAAGGGCGAGTTTATTACTTTGTTACGGCTAATGTTGCTCCCTCGGCATGAACGGTGACATCCCTTCTAAAGACACATTATGAGAGATCACACTTTCCAATTACCAGACTGTCTGTTACAGAGTTCACTGCTGTGTGTTTATTAATGTCTGCAGGAGAGATGAGGGATGGTGGGAGGAGATTTGTCACCTTGTTGCCAGTATCAGAACTCGGCCTGGTTAGAGCAAAAGGGATGGATGCTTGAGACATAATCTCATCTTGCCTGCTCCATACCAGCATCCGCTTGCCAGTAAATATGATGAGGACCCCCCGACGTGATACTGATCGTTTTGTCACACAAAACAGCGCGTCAAAAAACAAAAATGTCATCCACAAGTGTCACAAAAGAAAAATATTTTAAATTTGAAAAATAAAAAAAGGGTGTATATATATTTTTTTTTAATAAAATATTTTGTTTTAAAAATAACCATAACCTAAAGGTATTTTTTTTTATATATTGCGTGTTTATATACATGCAATTTTTTCTCCCTGTGAAGTAAAAACTTATGTTAAAAAATAAATATAAATTTCAATCTTTAATAAAATATAATTTACATAATATATATATTTTATTATATTATATAATTCTATAAATATACAATACATTTTATCATAAATTTTCTTAATTGTTTCACACATGAATACAAACTCTTTGATATCTGACTTTAAAATGTAAATATTATTATAGATTTTTCACTGCTGCTTGTGTTACATACATTTATTAACTGAGTTTGATAAATAGCATGGAAGATAAATGAGGGGATCATCGGATGCTCTTGCTGTCGTGTAACACATGTCGCTTTTCCGTGGGGGTAGTTTAGGAAATTGCGACGACAACACCCGCGTGTAGGGGTGAGAGGGTTCAGAATTTGTCTTCATCATCTTCTGATCTTCACGCATCAAATCGAAATCAAGCAGGGGGTGGCATTGAAAATATATAATATAATGTTTTATAACAATTCAATATTTTCTTCATATACAAATTGTCAAGAGAAAGTTTCAAAATTAATGTTTTGAAATAAAACAATTTTCTTCTGAGATTATTTCCTATATATTAAATAAAAAAAAGAGTGGGAAATTAGAAGTTTGCACTTTTAAACTTAAATTTTGTATAATATTCTGGATTATTTATGAAAACTATAAAATCTTCTTCAATATTTCAAAAAAACATATTAAAATTTTGCTCCTCTCAGTAAAAAAAAGGTAATCTTTTCAATCATGGACCATACTTTCAATTTTTTTACACAAAAATATCTAAAAATATAATACATGTGAAAAATGTCTTTATAAGAGTAACTTTGCAGGAGCGGGGCATTGTGTCTTTGATTTCTTTTGCTCTCTGCGAGGCGTCCCTTGACCGCGAGGGGTCCAGTACATTCAGCCACTAGAGTTTATATATATACAAACTTTACAACAAATATATTTCAACTGACTTTTTTATAAAATGGTATTTCACTTACATATAATATGATGACAGTTTCTGTATTTGACAAGTTAGTGTACGGCACTTTGATTCTAAACTGCAGTAAAAATATATATATAAAAAAAGATACACCATGCTTGGATTTATTATTATAATAGATCTGCAATGCAGAGGTGACATATTCACGAACCAATATATATACAAAAAAAACTCCAAAATTTGACGAACAATGTTGCTACTTGAGAGAGCGGTTTAACATTGCACAGTGAATGCAGTTTTGATTTTGAACATATAGCGTGATTTTTATTTTATGTGATCTTCAGGAAGTCTTGATAGCCAAGTCGTAAAGTTAGGCTATAAAATTTTCTATCTATAAAATGTATGATGATAAGTAGCATGTCAGTTATACCAAGAATATTAGTGCGATGTATTTTCGTCGCGCTCATTGCGAGCTGAGGCGCTACAATGTTGCGCGGGTTGCCTACCTTTCAGCTACCTAACCAATAAGCGTAATTTTTTTGTTAATTTAATTCTTGAAATTAATAAAATTATTGTAAAGCATTGTAAATCCCGTCAAATAAAGACAATGACAATATTTTGATTGGTGTTATTTTAAAATATAAACCTAAAGTACTGCATTAGGGGTTAGTCAAACATAGTGGTTATTCCGGGCATCTCAGTTATTTCTCGTGCCAGGATCGATTGAGCAGGCAGCAGTAGTAACTGCATCCCATGATAGAGTCATCCCGCCGCTCTTGGTTCCTCCCCACCACCCTTGCGAGACCACGCCCCCTCTAAACCACGCCCCCTGAGATGCGACCGCGCGCGGAGACTGCGGGGATCTCTCTTGCTCCTCAGTGCTCTGCGAACCCTGGCAGACCTTGCGTCTTAGTGACGGTGCAGTAAGAGTGACAGTGCAGCAGCATGGGCCGTCAGACGTGATGGATTTGAGTGCGAAAGTGAAGGAGAACGGAGGAGCGGCAGGTACGAGCATGGCACGGTTGGAAATAATGTTTTGTTTATATAGGGATGTAAATAGCATAATAGTAAGTGGAGTATTCAAATATATTGTTCATAATTTTTGAAGTTACAGCTGATGTCAGAAAATCATATTTACATGTTCATCTGTCACAAGTCATCGTCAAGCATGTCTCTCTCATTATGCAAAAATGAGCGTTACATCGAGTCGTAAGAGAAAATGCAAGCAAAACGTGCAATAAGTGCATGCAAGAAATTAAAGGGATTAAATATTACTGCAGCTTAAATTTGTTACAAATTAAAATAATATGTAGCAAGTAAATTTGATATCATAAATTATATAAGAGCAATAAAGATATAAAAATGTAATGAGGTAGTTTATTCACATCTAATATGTCCGCCGATAAATTAAAAATTTTATATCCCGATACCCTGCCTGCTTTCGATATTGGTTCTCTGGCTATCATATCACAAGACCGTTAAGTATGTTACGACATACACGCGGGCATAAAGTTTTACGCCTTCGTGACAGGATAATAGCAGAAAGGTCTCCGTAAATCCGAGTTGTGATTTCGGTAAACGTGTGTGTGTCCGGCAGATAACGACGAGAGCACGAAACAACAGATGCCGGCAGGAGGCTGGGCACAGATCAACTAAATTAGTAAAGCCACAATATGGGTTTTATCAGCACAATGTAAGGTCAAATCTGTAACGTCAATACGCAGTTTCTATATGTTTTGTTTGCTCTAATTTACAATAAAAATCAATTTATATCGATGTTTTTTTCCTGTTTTATCTGACATAAATTATAGGTTTATCTTTTTTTATGCTATTTTTACGTTTTGTAAATAAAAATAGTTTTGTCAATTTAAAATAATTTATACAATATAATTTTGTGAACGGATTGTTTATATTAAGCTTGAAAATTATTTATATAAACTTACATAAACGTTTTATAACATTTATAAATAATAATATCACAATGCACATTCAGATGAAATATTATATACATTTCTTATTCATATAAATACTGTTTTCTATTAAAATATATATGTTTATATTATATAGTATTTATAAAGGTTCATTATATTGAAACATCTTTTTGCAATTATTTTCAATACAATCTGTGATGGCAATATGTTATTAGTGCATAATATTTGTTTTGTTATAAAAAAAAATACTAAATTAAAATTTCAAAAATATCTTTCATTTTCATAATTTTCATTATATCGATCAATTCTATATGCTAAAAATAAGCATTGCTTTTATGAGCTGACACGAACCAATATGAAAATTTTACCTCTCATAACACGGTCGCAAAGCACCATCCTCCCCTAAGAAAAATTCCCCCCCCCCCTCTTCCCTGTACCCAAACTACATTATGACGAAGTGACAACAATTTTACACCGAGAATAAAAGTCTAAAAAACCGAGTCAAAATGAAGCGATATTTTATCATTAAGTACCCCCATAAACGTCATGTGCGCACTGTGTTATCAAACTGAAACGCGTTTAATGTAGAAGTTGGAGGAAATATTAGAAACATAAACCAACCAAAGGGACATCAATTTTTTAACGTGAAATTTCATTTTGCTGTAGTTTTAACAGTAAGTCTCGGCAGGCTATGAAAGTGAGTGGGAGACTTGGAATCAGGAAAAATACTCGGGATTTAGATGCTCAAATATATTAATATTCTCTTAAATATTATATACTGATTGAATTTCTCTTTATTCAAGGCTTGGACGAACATCAGTCAAATTTTTAAATACATAAATCAAGTCAAATCACTATAAATAACAATCAAACAACAATTAAATACTCAATTTCTGACCTTTTATATTAAATAAAATTTAGTAAGAAAATATTTATAAAAATCAGTAAAATAAAAGATGTCCTATTTATGTATACAATTATTGTATATTATAGTACTCACCTTGCTCACTGCTGGCGTAAGTGTCAGTCCATGTTATTTAAATTTGAGTCATGCAGTACTTCTTCATTTTTATAAATAGTCTAGGCTCCCTCTTGCATTACGTATGTCTTGGATTGTGTTGCAAAAGTACAGCAGTAAAAAATTGCAGCAGTGGCGTTGGACGACAAAGATTTAAATAATTTATTATATCTTAACTGCATGTGGTGAGCATTTACTTTGCGTGCTGAAAGGTTGCAACAAGTGGACTCCGCGATCTGACAATGCATTCTCTCTCAAGTCATGCAAATCCTCGTGTTAGCAATCGTTCAGATGAAGATATCTTACGGTCATTTCTGATCTAGGTTAATTGCAGCTCTCAAGTTATGCAAATTAGCGGCACAAGAGATCGCTCATGGTCAACAGGGTGCAGGGAAACCACATGCACGTTGGTGTGTTATGGTAAAAAAAATGGATTTCTCGTATATTAAGAAAAATTAAGAATGAGTGTAGATTTTGATGAAAATAAATTGTGTAATATAATATAACATTTGACATATCCTTTTAAGAATTTATGCATATAGTATTAATAAAACAAAACCCAATATTTGAATTTTTACATTAAAATGCGTTCTCCAAAATAATACTTGAACATACGTAATATATATATTTTATTATGAAGATGAAATATAGTAAGTTTTATTTAACTTACAGACATTGGCAGTATTTTTATAATAATAGAAGTTTAAAATTATTATATTTTATTATATTTTTTGATAATTTTAGCAAAAACTTTGTAAACAATTTTGTGGCAAACTTTAAAACATAAATATTTGGAATTTTATTATGATTATTTTTATCATTTCATGAGGAAGACAAAAAGAAAATAACAAATATAGTAAAATTGAAATAATATTCAAAACCCTGCATGAAAGTATAAAAATAATTGCAGTTTAATTTTATTGTAATTTATTTACTTGATATCAGAAAAAAGTTGACAGGTCTACATTGTGATTGAAATGGAAGAGGAGGTCACACATTAACTTTCATGTTTATCACCAGTCGACTTATTTGATTTTCTGTCACCTCGTCGATATGACGTGCAGGAAACAATTACTCCATGCAACTATAATACTTCTATGAGGATAATGAACCTAAAATAAATCGTCCTTCGTCCGGAATAATGAGCTATCTGCCTACCCCGATCTCGTTGCAATAATGAGCTGTCTGCTATTTCGCAGGTGAGTGCAATTATGAGCTTTATTTTACAATTTACAGCTCATAATTGCGATCACCTGATATAGCAGATAGCTCATTATTGCAACGAAATCGTGGTAAGCAGATAGCTCATTATTCTGGTCGAGGGACGATATACTGTAATTAAAGGCGCTCTTCGTCATGCATGTTCTTGCTGCTGCTGACCTATCCTAAATAAATTTCATAAAGTGCGTTTGTTGTGGTTGCAGGCAGCGGCAGTGAGGAGGCCCCGGGGCCCTTGACGGCGCCCACCGCGGGACCCGAGCCACACGAGGTAGCGCCACAGGAGGTGCTAGACTCAGAGGAGGTGGGAAGCGAGAGCGGGAGCGAGTCACCCAGCCCTCCCCAGGTACGAACTATGGACCTATCTACCGCCAACACCCCGTGGAGTCCTGCAGCCAACAACCTCCCTTTGAGGCTGGCAACACCCTCCTTCCTGGGCAGCAAGATGTGGAGTGGTGGAGACTTCGAGCCGAGGTTTCCCTGGGATGTAAGTAACAATTGATCTTCTTCCGCAGTAATGAAAGACACGACATTAATCTCCAATATCAATTAGAGAAAGGGTGGCGTGCTTAGCTCCTCCGCACTCGCAATAAACTTTATCCTCTTACCGCGGCCCGGCTTGGCTGATGGCTACAGTAGCACGCAACTCAAGATACTTCTCATTACAATGAAACTTACTCGATTTAACATTACATTGATCATGAATTCTAATAAAAAGACTTGAATAGAGTTTTACTTTTCAGTTATATTATCATAATTAAGATTTTAACATTATAATTATTTTCTGTACTTAAAAAGTTAAATATACAAATTTTCATAAAAAAATAATACATTGTGACCTAATATTTTGGATTAATTCATTAAATTTACTTCTAAAAGTAATATATTTCCAAATTTATCTTAACTTTTTACAGTTTTCAATTTTGATTCCCTTATTTATTTATTTTATTATATTATATATTATCACAGTATATTTAATAAGTAATTAAATCTCAGTTTGAAAATTTTAAGTACGAACATTAGTGACTCAGGAAATTTATTATATTGATGTGGTTTTTAATACGGTACATTAAAAGATTAGCCCTCACTATTAATAATATATTCTGAAAAGTATTAGCATATAATTATTAATGAACTTTGTATCATGATTATGAATATCTAGAGCTCATAAAGTTGGGTAAGTCGTATAACAATAATTCTTTTATAATGTTTAGATAATAAAAAGGTATAAAAAAATTGATTTAAAATTGAGATATTAAAAGTATATAAGTCTTTTAATTTATGCAAATTTAAATGTAATTTTGAGGTATTACGATGTAAAAGCGTTATGGACGCGTTATAACATGTATAAGAGAACACATCGTGCAGGCTAGATTAGCGCGTGTGGCCTTAATTGCACCTTTAGCTTATTAGCATACACTTGTGAGTCTAAAACTTTGGGGACTAATTGACTCTTGATACAATATTTAAATAATTACTCTTATGTACATATATAAAGCAATTATATTAAAAAACAGTACCATAAAATATATTATTTCAAGTATAATAATGGTATAGTAGTACACACATGACAAATTACCTCCATGTTTTATATGGAGATTAGAAATTGTAAAATTTGAAAACTGCATAATAAACTAACATAAAGTTATGAATGATTCATAATATGTTCATTACGAAAACTGAAAATACTATGACAAATATGACAATGTGTGAAGTATACAATTATTTCTGTCATGCATTTCACTTTCAAACTAAGAAATTTGATATAAATTTTAAATAACCCTCTAAGTATATACTTTAATTTTTTTTAATGTTTGAATGTATTGTATACAAATATATGTATATACGTATTATTGCTAATATGTGAACTGTAGTGATAGATGTGTCCATTACTAAAAGTAAAGCTGGACTCGACTTTTTTTTTAGCTATACATCGAATATGTTTTTTAAGTTATAAAAGATGCTCAAGAAATGTCACGCCCGTCACGCTGCAGAAACTGCACTTGTCTAATGTGTTGGTGACAGTGCCAGCCTTGCAAGTACAGACCCCGCAATTAGAGCAGTCCCCGGGCTTTCGGACTTGTTGAGACTAACGACGTTGACGGGAGTGCCGAGGTTGCTTGGTCAAGTCAGCGGCTAGCGATCTCGAGGCAAAAGACAGCCCGGGGAGGAATGCATTGAAATGCCTTTCATGGGGAGTTTAAAAAATGAAATTTCTTACGTGTAAATTTTTTTATTTATTGCCCAACTGACTACACAATAAATCAACCAATTTGTGTTCAAGCATAGTTTAAAAACTGTGTTAACAAAAGTTTTAAGTGATCCGGATAAAACCATTTTACAAAGGTTTTAAATTAATATTTTATTTTACACTTAAAAAGAAAAAAAAAATTGGTTAGATGAGAAGGTTTGAACATCGCGACCCTTGAGGCAACAATGAAGCGATCGTTTTCTACTTTTTCCATTCAACTCTTATTGGCATCATTGGCACTGTGACACGACCCCCTGGCGACCCTTGGTCAGTGGTGGTGGCTGCAGGGACACTTAGCATTTCACTTTGATCACAAAGAGGGAAGAAAGTCGTCATTACCTCCCCCGTTTTTACTAAACTTCCCTTAATCTTTGCTCCCTCTCTCTTTCGTTCGCCGCCACAATTACGCTCGCAAATCTCCAGCTGCATATCTCACAACACGCAAGCAGAGAGAGAGAGAGAGAGAGAGAGAGAGAGAGAGAGAGAGAGAGAGAGAGAGAGAGAGAGAGAGAGAGAGAGAGAGAGAGAGAGAGTAAAATCTGTGCACATAACAGGCAATCTCAAAACGATAAAATATCCCAGCATGCACGTAAGCTTTAAACTATCTTCATTATAAAATGAAATATTTCTATATTGCATATTAGGAAAGGTGACCCTTATTTATATTATATATAAAATATGAAGTTATCTGCATGGCATTGTGATTTGTGATTATTTTGAATGTATTAAACACACGAAAGATTAACAATACTGATTACACAATAATTCTCTGTAAACCGCTAGAGCATATTATAGAATAGAATAGAATAGAATAGAAAATATCTTTATTGCATAATAAAGATTATGTACATAAACTGCATGTTGACGTTTTTGTTTCAATTTATTTTTGCTTTGTATCACTAAATAATTATTTTTATAACTATTATATTATTGATAAATTGTCATTTTGAGCTTTTTGACAAAACTCTTCGATGACCATATCACAAAATGAAAGTATTATATGTATATTATATCTATTATATCTTATAATATAATTAGTATACTGTGGAGAATTCAAAATTTAGCTATAACAGAGAGGAATAACAAAAATATTTATATACAAAAGATTTAATTATTATAATTATAATTCATGATTACTATGATTAGTATTTATTGAAAGAAATTAATTCCATTTCATTTAATATATGTTAATTAAATTTAATTATTGATTCAACGGTTCAAATGATAAAATAAATTATGAAACAATATTAATATTTATTATTTTTTATTACAATATATATTTTAATATTTAATATAATTTTAATTGAAAAAAAAAAACACACGATATCAGCACCATGCACAAATAAACATACAAAAATATCTCAATCATGATTGGCTTCATTCACTTACAAAAAAACAATACAATTATTAAATATCTATGATTATATAGTAGCCCATATAGTGGCAATAGTATAGACTTTGTATATAGTATAGCGTTGAGAAGCCGCCTCTTCTATACATTGTTGGCCACCCTGAACAAAGAGAACAACCTCATCACTTTGCGGTGTATTAATACAAGAGAGAGGTTGCTTGTGTACTCTGTGAGTAGCAAACGTCGGTGGCGCTACATCGAGCCATGAATAATTCGGCTCCTTCTCCCTCCAGCATCCGGGTCCAGATTAAATCTGTATAATTAAGCATCCCTTGCTTGTCTAATTACATACGAAGTATATATACAGGTTAGAGGGGGACATAACGTCATATATAAATGTACAAAAGGTTACTATATACAACACAATAAGGAATGAAGCAAAGAGGGGAGGGAGGGAGGTGTTTTTTATTTCACTACACCACTCGTTTTTTTACTATACATAACCCCTAGTGAGTAAAATAGTATGAACGAGAGAGAGAGAGAGTTACTACCATAACTATTGTTAAATTGTTAATTTAGTGTCAACAGAAACCAATGTTTAGCAGTTCTACCGCAAAAACTATATACGCTTATAACATAAATGGGGAGAATTCGTTATATGATTGCATTGATAAAATAGTGAGACTTTTAAACTGATCATTGATACAAATTAAATTGAAAATATTTTTATATTCACATGTTTTTCTTATTTATTTAATAACAAAATTCAAAATTATACAAAACTTAAAATGTTAAAATAATTTGGATAGCAAAACTATGGTAAAAAAGATAATCGACCGTGACAGGACTCGAACCTGCAATCTTCGGATCCGAAGTCCGACGCCTTATCCATTAGGCCACACGGTCTGCTGACGTGGAAGCTTTGAAATATTGTTACATAACTTGGCTTTGAATTCTATATACTGAGCTTACATAATCGATAATACAATTTCATCATTTCATGTAAATTACAATATAGTATATAATAGGAGTCTGTTTTAAATATCATCAATAATTCAAATAAATTATTCACATCTATAATATCATAAAGTGAATAATAGAGGGAGTATTGAGAGAAGAGAGAGAGAGAGAGAGAGAGAGAGAGATAAACACTGCAGATTGAATAATGTGCTGATCGTATCAATGATATATGAGATTGCAACACATTGTCGTTGTTGCTAATTGCCCCCTCCCTCCCCCTCACTGAGTTATTGTTACTCTGCATGCATGGATGCGATGTCCACTTATTGCGGCCCGTAACTCAACCGCGGCAGCTGGGCTGGAGATGAGCCATCAATCCTCAGCATCCCTTGTCTCAGATAAGCTCAATCGAACACTTCATCAATTTTATGACGATGTAAGTTTTCGCAATAAGGGAAATCCTACTGACCAAAACAGGATGTATATTGTCAAATTATCTTATTTAATGATAAATTATTATAATATATGTTGAAAGAAGGAAATTTTTAAAAAAGATTATTTTTGATTTTGTGTCCGCCTTTTACGTTAATCTGTAAACACAGACAGTTTATATTCAAAACTATTTTATTTTTCCTGACATCATATCACTTCCTTTTATTGTTGCATAGTTTTATTGTTTACTATAGTAAAATAAATAATAATTTTGTCATGATGTAACAAATATTTTAAAATTATTATTTTTTAGTTATATAATATTAAATTCACAATTTATCAACACAAAAATTTAACCCTATTTATTTTTTATCATTACAATATGTAATAACAACAAAAGATAGCAATTTGGTACAAAAAGCAGCAGCAGCAGCCACCAATATAAATCAATATTTTTGTCTCCCCCCTTTCATATATTGTCTGCGCGGTCCGGCGGTGTCGCTGCACATTTGCTGGCTCATTTCACGACTACTCAATTTACCAAGTTTCCAAAAAAGACATCACCTCCATATGTCCTCCACACCAGACGGGGGGATTACCCCACCCTAACATCGGATAGGCAGCCGAGTCAACAATATAAAACGAAACCATTGTTAGCGTAGCTTCTTTATAATACGGAAAAAAAAAATCAATTTCATATTATTTATGTCATGTTATAAACAGAAGTAATATTATTTTATGAGTTGTCATTTGAACCGTTTAACAGTTTTTTTTTATATTAATTTTTTTATACTTGATTGAATTTTATAGTATTCAATAATATTTGTAAAGGAAAAAAAAATACTTTTTTTTAAAAAGATACAATTCGTTGATTGTAAAAAAATAATATAATAGTATTGTCACAAGTTTGTAATATTTAATGTCAGGAAAAAAAAATGACAAACCACAAATTTATTCAATGTGCATTCTGTTGCGGTGTTTTCCACTCAATTCAGCAGCGTGCTATCTCGTTACGTGTTGTAAATTCACACCCCTATCTTTGTGGAGTGACAAGCTACTCGTCGTAGCTGCTGGATTTCACATCATCATCAGGTGACACATACACACCAAAGTTATTAGAGACCAGATATAAAAGTTAATATTTATATAAACAGCTAATTTAACACGAGAACTACTCGAAATAAAATATCTCATAAAAAAGCATATAAAAAAAATGTTGATAAGTATATCACTGGATGGGGAGCAAGTATAGCTTGGTAGATTGTGTGTCGCGGAGTCTCCAATATCATCATCCCCAGGGTCCAGGTGTCTTCTCTCCCAGTGTAATGACAGCAGCACGCGACATGCTGCAGGGGGCGAGACAAAGAGTCAATATTGCATCTCCCATCAGCCGGCTACTGATACGGCGGCCTGGCACGCAATCTAAGTCCACTTTTAGGCTTCAATATGCAATCAAAATAAATCGGTTGTTACACTGTGATGTGGGAGTGTTGTTACATTACACTGTCACAAAAAAAAAAAAAAAAAATCATGCATATTTCAGAGCAGTGGTTTTAAAAAAAAGTCCTGCATGGGAGTCATCTTAGACGGTTTTGTAGTCAGTCCAATGGAACCAACTCGACGTCAAGAATAAATTGAACTGGGCTGCGGGGGCTTCCTATGTTGGAAAATAATAAGGGGGGATGCACTAAGCCACCCCAATGTCCATAATCTTCGTCTTACAAGCACTGGTAAAGGGACTCAATGTTAACACGGTATGACAAATATTCATTAGGTGAAAATTATTTAAATTGTAATTAACTCCAAATAATATAATTACTATGTAATTATTATATCATTGTATGAGAACTGTATTTAATTGTATCAATCAAATTTCTAATGACTTTTATTATTTTTTTTTACACCGTGAATGAAACATAATCTGTATATTGCATGTGACAATAATAATGATGCAGTTTTCAAGCAACTTTATTAAATTACAATAAATCAAGTTGCATATCCGATCTGGTTTATATCATTACTTTCATGGAACCTGCTCACAGAATTCTGAAGCACTCCGCTCATGGCAAATCCTGTTTTCGATGCAACAGTTATTAAGCAGATAGCAGTTTCTGTTGCCTGCTCGTCAATTCAGGCGTGAAATTGACACTTAACGTAACAATAAATGTAATACTATATGTAGTTATGTTTATATAAACTTTGAGTACATGGAGAAATAATGTAAAGCAATTTTCAAAAAGTGTGGAATTTTAAATTTAATACCATATAATATAAATTAATACTATATATATAGAGAATACCACTCCCCCTCTATATCACATAAATGCTGCAGGTATCACTGAATATTTTGTTATTATCATGCACTCTTTATATTACATATAGAATCTGATAAGAAATCGTGTTACCTTCAATGTAAAAAAAAAACAAAACAAGGTTTTAAAGCGCATTGCTAATATTTGTTTTTCAAAACATCAAACAATTCTTGCCATTTTTTTTTTAGTTCTTTGTTAATTTTCTTCTGACTATGACATTTATCAGAAACAAAATTATCGTAAAAATACTACGTCTTTAAAACGTTGTTTCCGTAGAAACAATAATTCTTATTTAATGCCTGTAACAAATGTTAAAACTAGCATGCAATTTACAGAAGAAAAGTTGCATTCTGGTCTGCAGTTTGATGCACCCCCACGCAGTGTTGTTGGCATGATTGATGGTTTGAATTAAAATCTCGAGAGCATCGCTGTAACATCTGCCTCTCACCGCCTCGCTGCGTCCTTCGCTTGCGCAGACTAATCCAATCTTCCGTCCCATTGCCGCGAGAAGATCGAGAAAAATGTAATAACAAGTTCAATGTCTCAACATGCCAAGTACTTAGCTGAAATTAATCATCAGCGACCTTCTTGGCTTTCTATTTGACATTTTTTTTTCTGTTGTAAAATACAATTAGATAATACAGCATCTCATCTTTTTAGATTTCAAGAGATTTTACTTCATATTACTGGTTTTTTATTTAAATAATACTTATAACATATACCAGTATGTACGGTTTAATAATATTGAACGTTAAAAAACATGTTTAACACATTTTTACGTTAAAAAATTCTACTAGAAAGCAGGATATTTTTCTTCTTTTCATTATTGTATATGACAAGAAATTCTTGCTTTTCTTGGTTTATATATATTTTTGTACGAAAGCTTCATATATAAGAGAAGAGCATCCTGCATGTAAGCACAAAGGAGAGGCGTTGATGTGTTCATCCTTACGTCTATTTAGCGGCGGTCCATTCATCTCGCGATGCCGTGGACAGATGCTGAGCAAGGAAGATTCCATTCCGTTCTAAGCGTAATCCGGTTATTATCATCCTTCACAAACAGTGTGAGACCGACCTGCCGCTTGTTTTGTGTCGGCCAGCAGCAGCAGCAGCAGCAGACAGTTCGAGGCCAGGTAGTACGACAAGAAGAGAGCATTCTTGTACCTTGCCGCCGTCACATCTGTGCGTCGCAGTGCTCTTTCATAAGATTGGACGCAACAAGCAAAATCTCATAAAAAGTTTTATTGTGTTTAATTAATACAAAGGGAAAAATGTTAAGATAATTTTCTTCAGGTTTTAAATATAATAATATAATATTTAAAAATATTGTCAAATGTAATTTTTAATTGAAGTAATTTTATGACAAAATTCTAAAAATTTGAGTTAAATTGGTAATATTTTCTGATTTCATTCATTTTATTTTTTTTATCAGAATAGAATCATAACGTTTATCATATTAACTTATTATGTGAATTTATTCTATTTATATACAATTCAATCAGATCATACATTATATATACAGAAGATTTTTATTATTATAATTTATTTAGCGGCTAAATAAAAGTGAAATATAGGTATAATTTACCAAAGTAAAACTACTAAAAAACAAGTGAAATAATGTTGTCTTCATTGTAATAATTTAATTATAATTATATTACACGTTGAATATTCTTTAAATGACATTATAAGATAAGCCATTCATAATCTTTGAGAACTGAGAATTCAGATTCATAATATAATAAACAACATTTAACTCCGTATATAACAGACCTTATAAAGATATTTTACCTTGGAATTTTTGCTTGCTTTATATAATAATAATAATGTTCACGTAGGCTCACATAAGAAGAAGCAAAACTACCTGTGCATGCAAGCAGATTCCTGCAGACAAATGTGTCACTGCAAGGATCTTTCACACCTCTAACAAAGAGCGTATTTTTTACACCCGGCTGCATTTGAATGGGATGGTGCCTTCTGCTGCCTACCGACCGGCTTACGTGTCTATTGACGAGGACACCGCGGCAGATGACGGCTGCAACAATCGCAACCTCCCTCAAACGTTTTCCTTTCAAGTGTGAACTGTCAATGTTGCTGCTGCAGATCGATCTATTGACGAAGCTGCAAGGAGAAATTTATTTAAAAAATTAGACACTTAATTTATTTCAATTTTTTTTATTTGATGAAAAAAAATATATAAAGAAAAAAAAAAAGGTAAATGATTGATTGAAAAGAATTTTAAGTAACCTGATATATGCTGCCACCTGTATATTTATTAGTGAACTACTTCATAACTTTTTTTTTTATTATGTTAACAAACAAATAAATACAGCCAATTGAATTAAGGCTCGCTTGAAATGTTATTTTTATCTTATACTAAAAAAATATGACTTTAAATTAAACATTTGTTTATATTATTGAAATTTTTGTAAAAAAACAAATACATTCTCGATTTTTTAATACAAGCTACACTAATTTGCATAAATTTATAATCAAACATCATTATTTACATTAAAATTCTTTGTCGGTTGTATTGCAGCATCTTTCCGTTTTCTGCAACTCCATTTTCTATGACTGCCATAAAAATGACATAAAGCCGTAAAGAGATTTCTGTGTTGCACGACGAGCCGAGGGGTATCACTGGCGCACGCTCCGTCACTCTTGCGGAACCTCCTCGGCAAAGTGCCATCGAGGAGGAAGCGTAATGCACTTACCGCGTCCTAGCTGCAGTCTGCTGCACCCCAGACACCTCTCTCCCTAGCTGCCACAAAAATACATTTACTCACCAACCCCAAGCGTGCCCACAAACACTTATTCTTCTTTTTCTTAATTAGGTACATTCTAACGCAGACACAATGCATTCACTGTGGCTAATTAAATATCTCCTAACTTTCCATCTAAATAATTTGATTGCCTTATGATTTAACTAGAGCTATTAATTTCAAATGCCCAGTTTTGAGATCTATAAACATGCAGTAGTTTTTGGTAAAATATTACCAAATATTATATTATTATAAAATAATAAAATTATAATATTATTATATAATGACGTTTAATTCACCGTCAACCTCATTACTGCTCAAAACTTTGTCCAATTTAATGTTATTTAAATTATTGGCTATTTTCTAACGTATAAGATTGTAGCCAGAACATGGTAAAATATCGAGGCAATATATATCTCACTCGTTTGCGCGTGGCTTTATTTGCTCCATCGACATTCCTTATGAGGGAGGAGTCAGCAAAAAGCCGTCAAGATGGCGGCGAGCGCACCTCACTGACAACAATGCTGCTACGTCAGCGTACCCAAGACGTTACAATAAACACGTGCGAGGCTTCTGAGCTGCCGGACTTTCTTTGACCAACTTGGTGTTACGGAGTGTTAAGAAAAGTGAAGCTCTAATAAATACATCTTAATGTAAACTTGGTTCAAGTTAAATTAGTTCTATGTTTTAATTAACCGGATTTCAGTGAGACCCTTAAGAAGTTAAAGGACTCTTGAAGCTGCATAAGTTACTTAGAAAATTAGTTAGCCATCCGTTTTCAATGTAATTAATTACGACAATGCTATAATTTAATAACTAAATTATGCAAGTTTTTCATTTGTTCACGGGTTAATCACGCCTTTCTTCTCATTTTACTGCTTTTGAGAAATCTAATCAAATTATCTGCAGTTTGTGATTTGAGGTAGAAATATAAATTTCGTTTTACCAATTTTTAATTTAATATTGCTACTCTGTATTGTTTCAAATTTATTTATCAGAGTGTTTTAATATTATCCAGAATTCATTTTTACGTTTTTAATATATATTTAACATCAATTTTATATCTATATAGATATTAAATTGCAATATCACAATGAAAGAATCTAAAAAGCGGTGTACAAAAAGAGCAGTTAGATTACGTGACGTTAATTTATCGGTGGGCCACGCGGCTGCTCGGAACAATCGTCCATCGCCGAGTGCAATCAGACGCCGTCAGGAGCGTGCGACCGCCAACAATAGCCAGCCTGATGAACACTAAACAATTCAGTGTGTTGCCGTGATGTCAGCTAATTACTTTGATATATTATTAATTATCATAAGGAATATTATAATTTGTCATTGTATGGAATTATTTAATCATAATTATTTTACACAGGTTCATTGTTTCAATGTATACTCCTTGCCTCTGAAAAGTTCCCTTCTGCAGCTTTGTTAATTACCATGTCCCGTAAGAATAACACAGAGCACACAGGCTGCAGAAGGGAACTTTTCAGAGGAGAAGAGTGTACAACGTTATTATAGTGGGTGTAAAACATTGCGATATTTTTATTTTGTGCCTTTTTTTTAAATTTTAGAACAGAAACCATGATAATAATAAAATATTCCTACATATCAAACTTGTTTAAACAAATGTAACAAGAAAATAATAAAGCTTTTTTAATTAGAATCTTCGTTATAAAACAAATAATGAACTAATTATTATATTATCATACACGTATAAAAATGTCTGATTCGGCTTTACTTTAATACGGCTGGATCGGTAATTTATTTTTCAGTATTGTGTACTAGCATTGTCCTCCAAAATAAAATAATTAAAAGATAAATAAATTGGCTGTGCGCCTGCAGGTAGGCCACTTGTTTGGCTTGGGTGCGCAGCAAAAAGCCTACCTAACGCGCTGCAGGGGCTGACCACTCCTCCCCGTGTTTCAGATCCTCGGCAAGGGTGGCGCGGCAGCAGGTGTGCGGGGCCGCGACGGGGACAGTCCGCTCGGCAGCCACTCCTTCAACGGCTCTGAGGAGCGCAGCGACACAGGTGGGTGAAACCTCAACTAGCGGCATTTTATGTCATAGCTTAAATTTTGGAGTGGGACTGCGGGAATTGGGACGTCCGTGGTATATTTTTTTTTATATAATTGACTAAATTTAAATTTATTTAAGTCAGATATTGGAGAGTATTTAAGCAGGTGATATGAGTTAATTACACGATCTGACAGGTTGAAGGCTCAAGGATATATACGATAAATTCTTGATCCTAACATGTTATTGGCTGTTGTTGATTCGGGAATATTAACATATGACGTCATAGCCAATCAAATATCTGGGTTTAACTCGAAAAGCGATCAATTTGTGATTGACAAACAAAATTAAAAAGGCTAAAAAGTTTTTTGTTAAGCATGCATACTCCAACAAAAATATTTAATTTGTCCGGTTTTAGTAACCATGCAATGTCAATATGCAACTGCAGTTGTACTATGATTGGGCAACTTATTGATTCACTTGAATGCATCTGGTTGCATACCTGCAAGTGCATTTATTGATTTAGGCGTGTCATGGACCAAGTAGTCATTGCTCACTTGTGAATCTGAAGGGCATGGACAGTAACAAAGTTTATTAAGATTTCTTGAATTAACTCCCAATTTTTTGCGTCAACTAATTAAGTTAAGGATTGTTGTAGCAACAGTGTGCTAAACTGCTTATGACTGTCAATTATACCTGGTTGACATAAAGATACATTAGAACTGAGTATATTATCTTCTGTTTTATCAGCAACACAAAAATAAATACAATAGGAGTTCATGAAATATTTAACAATCATTTTCTTTTGAGCATGAAAATATATTTGAGGTATGACTGTTGTGACTACGAAAGATTATTATATATATATATATATATATATATACGGTAAGCTTGTGGCATGTACATAACAAATGAAAATAAAAGCCAACGACATGGGCCAGCCAATATGACATCGTCGGCGTCCCTGCGACCTAATCTAATGCAGCATCTTCTTGGGCTGTCACACGCCATGCCGCTCGGTTGTGGTCACGCGACGTGTGCTGGACTGACCAGAGAGAGAAAAAGAGAGTGGGAGAGAGAGAGAGAGAGAGAGAGAGAGAGAGAGAGAGAGAGAGAGAGAGAGAGAGAGAGAGAGAGAGAGAGAGAGAGAGAGAGAGAGAAGGGAGGGGGGAAGGGGCGTATGTGTGAGAAGAGAAAACCGCAGTCAGAGAGACATAGAAAAAAGAACACACATATAAAGAAACAAGTTAGAACAGCGAAGGAGAGGAGAAAAGGTAGCTAGCGAGCTTATCTTAAAATACAAGAGAATTAAGAGAAATATTAACACATATAAGATACATAATGTTGTGCGTTAGAGAGGGAGACTGACATTGATTTGGCCGATGATTTCCCGAGTCATGGCGTCATTAGCTCGTCTTACACGACCCCTGCCTGCCACCACCATACGTTTCAGGGGGGGGGGGATCGCTTGCCCTGTAGACCGCTGCACTACACACTTCATCAATTATTCAATCGAAATAAAAAAAACATACACATTTTTTTGTGATTCCAAAAATGATTATTATCAGTCTGACAATTGTGAGTTGTATCGTACCTAGTAACTCTGAACTTGTAAATATATATTAAAATAAATAATTTTTTTTTTTGTAATAAAATTTTTTAGTCTCGGTTTATAACAAACACATAATATAAAAATTATCCTTTAAAAAAAAATCCTTCCAGTTTGAGAAATTAATACAACAAAGATTTTTCACATTGAGATCTTAAAATTTCCACGCAATTTAGACGGTAAAAAATCTGGTGGAGTTTGTGGGGAGAGAGGGGGGGGGGGTTGAAGAAGTTCATTAAGCGCTTCATGTGGATAATAAGTCGCGGGTTAACGATGTGGCCATCTGCGGAGAAGAGGGTGGGGGATAATTTAAGTTGTTATCCCCTAATGGCTTTCTGTGCCGAGGGAAGTCTCAGACAATAGTCGTCTGACTAGATTACTAATCGTCACTTTTAATAGGTTTTAATTAAAAATAAAATTTCTAACTTTTAACCCCTTTTTATTTCTCTTCTTTTGTATGAACTATAAGATCAAGCAAATCACGCACTTGATAATGGAGTAAAAAATGGAGGGTGTTTTAAAATTAAACTACGCAAAGAAAGTAATTGGAAGGTGCAGAAATATTGGTGCATGCATTTCTAATTATAACATGGGGGTATTTACTCTTTTTAAAGTTATACGAAGCAATGGTAGTAATAAAAATTTAGCTTTCTTAATTTATAAAAAATTATAAAATAATAAAGTATAATGAAACTCGAAGAATGAAGTTCCAATAAGAACATGTAAACCGTGGAATCCTGTTGCTACATAAAATTTTGATCCATAAAATTATTGAATATCGAGAAGGTATTAATCAAAATGCAGTTGGTAATAGCAGAATTCCTAAGAAAGTTCTTAATCAGTTTAAAGATATAAGTTTATCTCTGTTACAAGAACACATATCTTTTTTATTGTCTCTATTTCTGACATACACATCTAATCTTTGAAAATTTTTATTTTTGCCAATGTGCTACGAGACAAATTACATCATTATCAGTGAAAATGAATCATTACTGGAAACTAGCAAAGAGCCCTAATTCTTAGTTACCAAGTGTTCATTTACATTGAAGAGTTTTTAAAACAGTAGTTGTTTGCTATGCATGTCCGGTAAAGAGATGGGGGTAAGTCACATCTGTCCGTCCAACACCTGGCCCCCTGGCTCAGATTCGCTGCCGCCACGACAATTGTAGTGATAATCACAGATAATCACGACCTGGGGTCAATTATCCGGAGGAAGCAGGAACAAAGATGGCGGCGCGCGCAGGTGTGATGCAAGCGAGACGGTACACCTGGTCAAGTGCCGCGGACTATATTTGATTTGACTTATAATTGTATTAGTACTCTCATGTTGTTTTCACCTTTTTATAGTAAGTTATCATCAAAAAATTAAGAAAAATTCCAATATTTATTCTCAAGGTAAAAAAACATTAAGAAAAATATTATTTGAAGATACACGGATGCAGATGTGTAAATTACCGGAGCGGAACGCTTGCATACGTAATTCACGTGGTTCAAATGCATCGCACATCACGTTGTCTGGCGGTGCTGACGCGGAAACGGTAACAGATGGGGGGAGACAGCGGCCGTTACCGGCATTGTTGCAGCCGCCTCATTAACAAATGGCCGCTCACAGGCTTATCTCGGCAATCTCAGCCAAGTCAAACTGTTCGACCTGCTGTGATAGCCTTTACACCTTACCCATACAAGAGTAATCGCAGTAATATGCATGCAAATTGTAAAAATTAGTTTTGAAACAACGAATTTCTAAAAAAAAACAAAAAAACAAAAAAATACAACATTTGGATCTGAAATCTAGCGCAAGACTTTTGACTGCAGATATTATTTGTAGATGGTTTCAAAATCGTTTAATTATAATATATATTGCTAAATTCAATTGATACATGGAATTAAACACGTTTGGAAACTTCCAAAGCTCTTCTGTGAGAAACTTATGCCCCTTTTTAATCTTTGACATTACATCAATATTTTAAATATTGTAGTATATGGAAAATTTCAAAATTATGTTAAATTCAATTAGTTTTCCTTTTTTTATTTCAATTTTCAATTCACGTAAAGGAAAATATAGCGTCGAATCTCCTCCATTCAGGATAACCTTATGAGCTGCTAAATGTTGTTCTCATATATTTTGAGCTAATTTCTGGTAGTCAAAATGTCGAATAATATCTAAATTAATTGTATAGATAAATTTAAAGCAAATTCAAAAGCAGTAACAATAAAAGACATTAACAATATACTCTTCAGCTGCATATAAAAACATTATTAATATAGACATCATATACAATAATATATAATATTCATGTTGTTTAAAAATTCCTTACATATATAATACAATTGTTGCATATTATATATATAAAACACGTGATATCATATCGGCTTTTCTTCCGTGATATAACTAAGGGGTTATATTCCAAATAGAAGTAGAAAAGAGGGGGGAATCAAAGGCGAGGGAGTGTGAAGGGGTATTATATAGGGGAGGGGGTGGGGGTCACACAGTGAACAGAAGAGAGCATATGTCATAAGCAACCCTATATATTATTATATATTATTCGAGTTACAATCATCATAATAATCTTTTCTTTTGTATTCTTACATATATATATTAATATTTGAACTGTGGGAAGGTTATAAGGTGTTTATGACATACATATGACCCTTTCGCTTTTTCCCGTCAACCATTGTCCATGTATTAAATCAATGACTTTATATTATTATGATGTTGTACGAAATAATAAAAAAAAGAGGCTATATTTGATGACTTCAATATTAACAACCCTTTTTTTTTCTTTTATGCTCTAACAAAACCACATCGCACGCGCACGCCTTCCTTTTATATTTTCATGTTAATTTACTTATTATTCTTACTATTGATGCTTTTAAAAATTAACATTAAAATATCATTAAAATGTTATATGTACGTATCATCATCATATTTTATTTTTACTCTCGTATAATTTACTGTCATCGACGTTGTTGCTGTTTATAATTTAACGAATGTTAAATGTTCTGTCATGTTGTGTAATGACTTTACACACTGCAGAAGTTACATCGACGTTTTGCCGGACTCAAGTGTCTATTATGCTCATATTGAGGTGTATTTTCTTACATATATTGTTTGTAATAATTGTCATTAATGTTTTATCGCAACAAATGCCATTCGCATAAAATGCTGTATGAGATATATCACTGTAAAAATAAAAATTAAACTAGCATCATTATTTGATAAGACAATTTGAATGTATAAGATGACAATGATTGAGTTTTTTTCCAAAATACAATTTTCAATAAATTTTTCCAAATTGAGTGAGAGTATTTAAAAGAAGGATTCTTATATTAAGGCCTATAATACCTATTATATAATATACCATTATTATTTAATACATTGCAATACTGCACTCTGCCGTAAAAGATATAATACAATTATTGCTTTGTAAAAACAATGGAGTATCATAAAATTTTATAAAATTAAATCATTGTATTAATTTTATTATTAAATTTAAAAATAAAAACGTGATGTTTTAGTCCACGATATTCTATTTTATCGCAACA
Organism: Siphlonurus alternatus; assembly: GCA_949825025.1. Lineage (NCBI taxonomy): Eukaryota > Metazoa > Arthropoda > Insecta > Ephemeroptera > Siphlonuridae > Siphlonurus > Siphlonurus alternatus. Next base: position 27,556,361 of record OX463778.1, read on the forward strand.
TATTAGCGATCGAGAGCTTGTTCATGGGACGAGGACGAATAAGAGTTTTTCTGAAGTGACGAGGTTCCCACGTCATCCATTTGCAGGTGAAGATCTGAGGGAGGCTGCGGCCACCGGAAGTGACACGGAAGTCGAGGACCGGTGGGAAAATTGAAATTGTGACGTCCAGCGAGGAGCTTGATTGACAGTTTAAACTACTATTATATTAATCCTTTGTCAGTAAACTGTTCGTTCACCTGCCAAATTGTACTTCATTTTAACGTAGCCATTGAATACGAAATCCTAATTTCCTCATTACAATAATAGTCATCAAAATTTGACCATTATAAACAATTTATTCATTTGTAAGCAGATTATAAGCGTGAATATATTTTTCTCTATAGAAATATAATAAATGAAATAAATATTTTATATGTTAATGTATCATCATGTTTCAATATTAAAATAAATGTTATTAAAAATTTACATAAATCTGTACAACAGGATCGATTTTATAATAGCCGTATTAATCCACATTTAATGCGAATAGCATGTTAAATTTTATTGTTAGGTCGTTGGAAAGGGGAGGACAGGCTCGGTTGACTTTCGTCCATCTGCTGTTGTTACTAAATTATTTCCCATCGACTGGCGATCGTGGGGTCAAGTCACGCTCTGCTCGGCACGCCGCGGGACAGGTGTGCGGAGGAGATGTGACTTTTTGACGGCACATCGCAAGAAGAATAAAACAAAGTAATGATATTTTTTTTAAACACAATAAGAGAACAGATAGTTTTGTTCAAGTTTAAGTCCGTAAAAATCTACCTAAAATAATTGTATTTAAATTAAATTAAATTCTTTATTAATATAGCTTGCGCTAATTATACATTGGTATTTAGAATTGTTTTTAGTGCAAAAAAATAATGAGTTACTGAATAATTCATAATATACAAAAATTAATAAGTAACTAAATAATGATATAGACATTAAAACTAATTATCTGAAAATTATCTTCAATTGCTATCATCAATATGAAATTTAAAATGTCTAGCATACTCTTAGCTCTCGATAAATATAAGTGACTATTGTCAACAATAAAATGCCCACTTTATATTTCCTATAATTTACATGAATGAAACGGTTGGACAACACTATAACAAATAATTCTCTTTATTAGCTTGAGGTTTCTCGCGATCGCCCCCCTCTCTCTTGAATGGTCGTGTCAACCCAAGCAGGGCTAATCCAATTAGGCGACCAAAGGGAGGGAAGGGGTCATGCCTCGTGGTCACAGCCTGCGGTGCGCGCGAAGAAAGAGCGATGTGTGTGGGTGGTTTCAAGTCACAGGACATCGCCACAAACAATAACACGAGAGGAACTATGCAAATGTCCGGGATAATTTGATAATATGCGAAGGGTAGTTTTTTGTTGTTATTAACTAATTCTGATTTGGTTTAAGATGACTGAGCAAAATTTAACGATTTATTAACAATACTGTTCTTACTTAAACAAAAATAAAAACAGCTTCTGACAATAAAGCTGCACGATTCTTTAATTTGACTTGAAAATATTAATTGGAATTACACAAATTTATTTCTCACGAAAAACTTTTTAGAAAATTTGCAGTGACAATGTAAATAATTAATAACATATTAATGACATGTCTATTACGTCATTTAGCATTTAAAAGTCAAACATTGATTTTTGATCAACATTAATAGCATGATTTTGTTTTGAATATAATTTTAAAATAAATGCAATATTTACTGCATACATGCACACTTTTTTGGTGACAATATTAATGACATTGAACTTTCTTCTCATCACAATTTTTCACCATCATCATCATATGTTATAAATGAACGTTACGTCGTCTTGTGTGTCAAATTGAGCGGTTTTTCTCGGGCAAGCACTTGGCGATGACGGTTGAAGGGTCATGGCTTGTGATCACGAGATATTATCGTAGAGGGTGCGCTATCCGAGACAGGTGCTCCCTCCCCTGTTGGGGTGCGAGCCATCATATAGCTATGAGGGGTGGGGGGTGGCAGTGATATGAACACCAGCCACAAAGTCGATCACTACTTGCTAGACTCACAGTGAGCGCGTATCGTCGTTTTGGAGGTAGCACGTGATTTCTCAGGTGAGTCGATTGTTTTGTTCTTTATTGACGACCTGAGAAAGCTTATCTATAACAATGTGACATCGAGATAAGGGGGTTTAAAAAGTATTCATCGTCTTATAATTTATTTTAGATTCTTGCACGATGATTGAATGGGAAGAAGAACCCACTAGACTTTTCTTATCTCTTTTTGACGACAGGTTATGTCTAAAATATTTAAATTTAGTTGATGTGTGTTCTATAGGAGGTTATCTTTTAGACTTTATTAGTCAAGTCTTCGAATTGATTATTTAAATTAGATTTATGAGATGATTGACTTGAAGTGGAAATCTTTTTAGTATTTTACTATCATTCATTTGACATTTTTATGAAGAGTTGAATAGTTCCGGTTTTATAATATAACAGTTGAACTTAAATTTTGTTAAATGGGAGAATATTTCAACTGGCGTGGTCTTTGCTCGCGATTCTCCTGTTGCTAAAGGTGAATTGACACGAGCAACAAGGGGAAATTATTTTTACCGTGAAATCTTTGATCATGATCTTCTCGTTGCGTCAACGCTTATTATATATTTTTTTGTCTGTTTTATTTTTCCCTTTTCTGTGTCTATTTCAGGCAAATATAATATATAGAAAACATACACGTATACAATGTATAGGTTACACCAAGAATTTTTTTCCTATCTTCCTCATTTATAGGCATTAAATAGTGGGAGGTGTGGCGCAGTGCGCTTGACTGGGTCTCGTCAGATCACCGAAGTCAAGCAACGCCGCGCGTGGTTAGTATTTGGATGGGTGACCATTTTCAACAAAAACCACGTTTCCCACCCAGGGGTAAAACGTTGCGCTTTTTCACTATGTGGTTCCCCTGGCTTTGGACCATTGCACTTCCGGTTCATTGACAAAGGCTGTAGCGTCCATCCTGGCTGAGGTTTCCACGTTTCCCTCAGCCGCAGGCAAATGCCGGGATGGATTTGCAAGGCCGTGGCCGCCCTCGTTCCAGAAGAGCCCGCGAAACGCTCAAGTTAGGGTTTCGGAAGGTTCGGGGTTTCAAAGTAGTATGTAATTAGTAAATAGAAGTACCCAATAGGGTTTGATTAAAAATATATATATATATATATATGATTGTTTTCTTGTTAAATGTATTATTTAAACATAACTTTTTTGTTTTAAAAAAACAAACAAAAATGGTAAGATATTGCTGCTATAGGATTTCAGTGCATTACAATATTCTCAACATGCATTCAGATACTTTTAATATTAGGATATTATGCAGTATGTCTCAAAATTAATTTGCAACTTTTTTTTTAATATTGGTTACATATATACGTAGTCCTATTATTAGCTGTGTTGTAATTTGTTTTATTCTTGTTTTGTCATCTGAAACTCCTTGTTGGGTGAAGTGAACTGACGTGGTGCTTTCATCGTTCTTGGCACGCCCTTTCTTAAGCGAGGTCTTCACTTTCTTACCAGCTTTGATGCAACAAACAACACACGAGAGTTGTATTGTTGACGTCAGGACTTGAATTTTAATGTGCCTTATTTCAGGGTATCTTCTATAGGGTCCTTGTTAAGGTACAAGGTGCTGACGCTCGTTGATGTTGCAGGGTCCTCCGCATCTCACCACTCGGCGAACGAGGAGTCTCAGTTTGAGGACGAGGAACTCGAGGAAGGTGACGAGGAGAGTGGAGAAGACGAGGGCGCAGGTCACGACGACGGCGAGGAGGAGGGAGGAGAGGCTCGCTGTCTGGTGTGCGACAAGCCTTTCCCGGACCTAGACCTGTGAGTATTGAGTGGCAGTATATTATATTCTCCTCACTCGCTAAGCAAGATTGAAAAATTACAAAATATATTATATATATATTTTTTCTTTTTTCCCTATCTTTTATATGTTAAAATCACTTTTTTTAATTGCTCATAAAATGAGTATAATTTCAATAACGTAAATATTGTATTATATTTTAATGTAAAATATAATACATAATTATATATTTACATTATAGTCTTTCCGAATCAACCACGATACATTAATAAAGTCGTACAATTATATTTTCAAATATGAATCACATGTTCATTTATATTAGTCAATTAAAACAGATTGATAAGAATTAACCCTAGCTGTTGCATACATATATAGAGATATAGGTTGGTGTCATATACAATAAATTTGATCTCTTCTTGCGGCTTCCTATACTTACTGCGCCGGAACTTATGTGTTAATTTCCTTAATTGTTAATTTAAATAATAGTATTTTCTGCTTTTTTTAAGCAAAGTTTCATATTATTTGCAACGATTAAAATAAGTCTCCAAAACGTATTCAATTTAAAAAACATAGTATAATACTATATTCCCATTGAGCACGGTCCATTTTTTTCCACCCCTGCGTAATCGAGTATAGTACGCTAGTCCTGAGGGTTCAATTAATCAAATTATTTCAAATAAATAATAAAAATAAAGTTTGAAATGAAAATTCAATGAAAAATTATAATAAATTTTAAATTGACTCCATTATAATGAAAATAAAAATTCATTTATAATTCCTCATACATACATAATTACTATTTAAAGCAAACAAATGATCAAAATCACGTAATAAATAAATACATAATATAACAGTGCTGCGTTGTTAGTATATATATTATATAAATGAGTGTGTCGATTTGATGCTGACTGTTATGAATATTTAATCATTGCCGGGTCATTGTCACGAATCATTTTATTTCCATCGTGAGATTATAATACAAAAATAAAACACACTTGCATGTATAACTTGCTGCTACCACACAGATTAAAGATATGGAGGCACTATATTACTATAATGTGCAGCAAACGATGGACTATCATTAGAGTCACTCAATTGCGATCTCGGCAATTAGATTACCTGTAACTCTTTGGGTTAATGCATGGATGAAAGTGTAGACTAAAGAAAAACAATTCAGGGGGGAGGGACTGCTTAAGCCCCAGCATAAGGTTATGAAATTGGGGAAAAAAGAAAAGAAAAAAGGGAAGATTTCAAATTTTAAAAAGAAAATATCTAGTTCATAAAATTAAAACTTTATATGCAAAAGGAAAGAATGTATTTTATTTTGTAGCTGAATATTACGAAATTAGCGCACCTTACCAGGTGTGACATCCCACTACTGACTCAGGGATTATGCAAATAACAATGTTGTGGTGATCAGCGTTTTCTAGCTAGGTCTGATGTTAAGTAGGACCATTCAAGGATTTTAAGGTCTTTAGCAGTTCATAAAATTGAAAAATAGGTATCACATAATTTTAATTCCAATACACCATCGTCATCATAGTTTCTAAGTTCAACTTTTACTTTAGTTACAATATGCGACGATAGCGTCTCTAGGTGCTCGTACTTCCATGGACGGCACGACGAGGTGCCATTGATTGCCGTGCTGTGTCACGGGTGCATGACGTGGCGGCGCCACTATATGCGGGGCTGATATGGCGCCTCCACACGCGACCAGTTGAGCTCTGATCACATCGCTTGAGCAACTCTTCCTATAGCGACCACGATAACACTCTCACACACTCACGAGCCTCGTAATTGGCAGCCACACAGCCGTAATATACCAGTTTTTGTAGATTAACTATTTCGATAATAATTGTCGTTTCATGATACGCCTTTTTTATGTTCGTCCCTCCGCCTCTACTACCTTTTTTTTTTATTTTACATTTCTTTTTTTTTTCGAGCACGGATGTTTTCCTAGTAATTGTCTTTATATAACAATAAAATTAAAATCGATTCATGGAAATTTTACTATTTAAATTTGTGCCTTCTTGTTAAATATTGAATATTTTAACTTTTATTGCTCTTTAATATCAACAGTATTAAAATATTTTTTTAAGTTATTTATACACAGTATATATTAGATAATTTTAAAATATATGGATCATTAAAAGTTAAAACTACAATGATTTTCATGTAAATTGTTTAGTATATTGATAGCACACAATTTTTATTGTAATAAAAAACTGATTCCACCCGGGATCGAACCGGAGACCTTCTGCGTGTAAAGCAGATGTGATAACCACTACACCATAGAACCAGGCTGAGAGTTGGGAGCACGAATTGCTTGTTTCTTTCAAGACAATCTAAATTTACACTTTAGCATCCTTTCCTACTTCAAGTTAGATATACGTCGTGTACTATTTCGGGACATTATACTGCGGTGTTATTCTTGCATATCATTTTGGCGTGTTCTCGTAACTTTTGAATATTGGAATCATACTATATACATAAACTACGCACGTACTATATTGAATGTATTGATGAAGTATATAATTATATAGTGCATGTCCTGCTTCAATATTGGCTATAATTAAAATAAAACATGAATCCACAAAAATCCATTAAATAAAATCTTACAAAAAATCACTAAATAATCTTAAACTATAATAATTTTTTATTTATATGTTTACGATGAATAAAGTTCTGATTCTACGATCAATTTTAGAATTTTACTATATACAAAGGTATAGGTAAAATTAAAATACCTAAGTTTTGGTTTTAATTTAAAATATAGTGTATTAAGTTGATGAAAATAAGTCTATAAGTCTGGGAGTTTAATACGTATAAGTATAGTGCTTTATATGTACCAAATTTTGTAAATATTATAAAATCAATCATACTAAATGTTATGCACTCAAAATGCATGCAAGATACTAATTAGTATTAGAAGCTTTTTTGAGTCAAAATACTGGAATTTAATTTTTTTACATTCTTATTACAAACGATTTTGTGCTTGTGTATTATAAACAATTCCATGACTAATTTTATTATTTTTTGGTCTTTATTTAATTAATTATTTGTTACTATGATAGACTCTGGTTTTGAATTGTGATGTAAATGTGCTGCTTACGTGGACACTAACAGGCTACTTGTTTTTGCAGGTTGGACGAGCACCTAATCGCGTCTCACCGCTACCAGCCAGGTCAGCACTCGTGCGACTACTGTCCCAAGAGTTACGCGTGGCGGCCATCTTTGCTGCGGCACAAGACGAGCCACGGCGAGTACCGGAAGTACCCTTGTGAGAACTGTAGTAAGGTGTTCACGGACCCGAGCAACTTGCAACGTCACATCCGGTCCCACCACGTGGGCGCAAGGAGCCACGCGTGTCCAGAGTGCGGCAAGACGTTCGCCACCTCCAGCGGCCTCAAGCAGCACACGCACATCCACTCGAGCGTGAAACCGTTCCAGTGCGAGGTGTGCCTCAAGGCGTACACTCAGTTCTCGAACCTGTGTCGTCACAAGCGCATGCACGCAGACTGCAGGTCTCAGATCAAATGTCACCGCTGTGGCCAAGCGTTTAGCACGGTCACCTCCCTCTCCAAGCACAAACGCTTCTGTGACTCAACGGGAGGAGGATCAAGCGGTGGAATGAGTCCACCACAGCATCACCTACCCTCGGGCGCCACAAGCTTAGGAGGACTGCACCCACCCCCACCCCCGCTCCCAAATAGTAACCCCCTAATGATGTTCCCTAGACACAATCCATTTTATCCTCCCTCATTGTTAAACCCATTCCCATTGTTCCCGTCTCCCCCCAACGCTCCTCCGTTCTACGGACTGTTGGCTAACAAGTTGATACAGGAGGAGAACTTGCAGAAGTCGCTCTTGGAGGAGAGTTCACGTCAGAATAACAGCTCTCCTCGGTCACCCCCTCCCAAGAGGAGCAAACCTGCTGAGCCGGAGACCCCAACACCCCCTGGGGACGGACTACCTCAGTCGCGACCCTCTCCCAGACCGGCCACGACCTACCCTGATCCTCGGGACTCGTTGCCGGCAACCCCACGCGCTAAGAGCGTTGAGTCCCCGCGTGACCTCTCCGCCCAGCAGGCCCGACGTAGCGTCTCTCCGGCCCAGCCCACTGAACAGCCATTGGACTTAAGGGTGGGCAGCAAGCGAGAGTCCGAGGAGGAACTGGACAGTCCACCAAGGAAAAAGACCCCAGCACCTCCCCCCACACCACCTGCTCCTGTAGTGGAACAACCCGCACCACCACCCCCTCGTCGACGGCGTAGCACCAGCAGCGCTGAACGTGAAGTTCGAATCGAAGAGGAGAAACAAGTTTCCAAGCCACCCCCACTCCCCACTCAACAACCTCCCCCCATGGCGTATCCTCGCCCCATTCACCCCATTTTCTTGGAGGCAATGTACCGACTAGAGAGACCACATTTCCCACCAAACTTCCCCCCTCCGTCTCACGACCGTCTTCTCCCCAACTTTGGGCCACCAAGAGGGTTTCCATTCCTACCTTTACCGCCCAATGGTCTAACAAACGGTCATCAACATCCCAGGCCATTTGACTTACTCAGACCTCCACCTATGCCTAACTTCGGAGGTAAACCATTCCAAGACGTTTTGAGTCCACATTTAGTCGCTCCCAGTGGGGGAGTTAGCAGTGGTAACAACAAACTCAAAGACCGGTACTCGTGCAAATTCTGCGGCAAGGTGTTCCCTCGGTCAGCCAACCTGACACGTCACCTCCGCACGCACACCGGCGAGCAGCCCTACAAGTGCAAGTACTGCGAGCGTTCGTTCAGCATCTCGTCCAATCTGCAGCGCCACGTGCGTAACATCCACAACAAGGAGAAGCCGTTCAAGTGCCCGCTGTGCGAGCGCTGCTTCGGTCAGCAGACCAACCTGGACCGGCACCTCAAGAAGCACGAGGCGGACGAGACGGGCATGGCGGACAGTCCTGGTAGCAGTAATGACAATGACCGCGAGGACACTTACTTCGACGAGATCCGCTCGTTCATGGGCAAGGTGGCGTACGGAGGGGGTGACCTGAGCTCCCTGGGCGCTCCCTTGCTACCCCCTGACCTGGCGAGGCACTGCTCCATCAACAATAACAACAACATCAAGTCCGGTGTCCCCACCGTAAACTTGAGTCCCGCAGTGCCGCCCTCGCCGGGCAGCGTGGCAGGGGACGATGACCTGGAGGAACGGAGTCGGAGAACAACGGAGAATGTGGCCAAGGGTATAGCCATCTCCAGCTAAAACCGCAGCGTGTACATAAGACAAAATTCTGCACAAACTTTATTAAATTAAGTGCAATTGTTATTATCAACAAGTTTATAGTACATTTCTACATCCCACCGACTATTTAATGCAAATATTAATTATAAAGTCATATCATGCATAATTTTTACTATCACAATTACTATTGTCTCTATACAAATTTGGCCCCAATATATTATGTATTGAGAGACATAGGTCTAAAGAAATTTGAATCTAATTAACATTATGAACATATTGTAATGGTTTAAACAAAAATCAGTGCCATCATTGTTCTTAAAAATGTCTAGTATTACGTAATCACAAAATAACATAATCAAATTAAATTTAATTCTCTTATTAATGGCTCACAATATTTATTAATTTTATCACAATTAAAAAAATAAAAATAAATTATTGATATTTCTTGTAATTTATAAATGAATCTCATTGAACTTAAATTAATTATAAATATTTATAATAGATAAAAATGATATAATGTAATTATTAACTGTAATGTACTAAAATTTGTAATCATATCTCGTGATGTTTTTGTCAAAATGTGACATCATTTGTGTTTTGACCGCGTAAAAGTGACAACCAAAAGGACGCTTGAACGACCCGCGGTGAATGTTGTGCTATTTAGTCAACCTGAACCAAAGCTGCTTTTCATTAAACTTGGTTCTTATTTATTTTATAAGAAAATTGTTAAAAAAAATATCAGGCATATTAAAAATATCACTGCCTCTAAAATTATTAGTTTTGTTTATTTGGCATTTGTCTCGTTTGATATGTAAACTGCCAAAGACTTTGATATAGTTTTATTATTTTCTGAAATGATCTTGACTTTTGTAAATATAGATTAATAATATTGAAGGATCATCAACAGTGCTGTGAATAGCTGCAAATTTTAAATTTCAAAACGTCATCACTTTGTTTCGATTGGATCAACTCTAAGCACTTTTTCTCTCGAACCAATATTACTTGCAGCTCATCATTTCACTAGAGCATGTTTATAAAAAAACAATTACTGTCATTAATATTACCATTGTAATGCAATTTTTCTGTACTTAATGCCCCTATTTCTCTGTGCTTTGTATACCGTGTGTTTCATGTTAAAAAAAATATGAAAAATATTTCAAACACCTCAAAATAATGATGAATTTTATTTCGCAATCTCCTTCCATTTATAAATTTCAATAATTATAGGTTAATAATGTTTCATAATTTAATTATAGATTAATTCATTATTAATATTTAATTTAGACTTTGAGAAGTGGCGCCTCTGAAAGCACACCCCACAAATTTAAAAGTAAGAAATGTAAGCTAATTAATTGTTTTATTTTTATTTATGTATTTTTAAATCCCCACAAAAAATTACACAGGTGGAAGTAAAGAGAGCAATCTATGCAATTTACCAATTTTTATAAGTTCTAGGATTGCTGGGGTATTCCATACCACGTATTATAGTTTGTAATGATTATTAGAAAAAAAAAATTAATTCTTGATTTATTTATTTATATTGAACTGATAACTGATAACATTATATATAATAGCAACATTACATCATACATGTTTCATTATAATGCATGACAAATATAAAATATAATTGTAGGGTGGTATCATTTATATTAAAAATAGGACGTTCTATATAATTTGAAAAAAAAAAAAAAAAAGTGGCCTGTTATACATGAATAAATAACTCTATGTAAAACAGTCCAATCGATTGACGTGTAAGAATGTTTTAATCATTAGCTGCTGAATGAGAGATTAACTCTAGGAAATTTATCAATGAAAATTATGTATCATATAACTTAATTACTCATTAAAACTAGTAACAAAAACACGACTTGGTTAGAAAGTAAACAGTTTCATATTTTGTCACTAGATGGAAGCACCATGCAGAGTGAGAGAAAGCGAGCAAAGATAGGATTGATAGAAAACTAGAGCGATGGTTTATCTATCGATCATCGATCGTAAAATGAATCTACAGTAGGGATGTACAAGTTCATAAAAGCAATTTACGAGAATAAATATTTTTACAGTAGGTACAAGAATATTATATTATATTTTTTTGTCGTAAAGTGGAAATGGCATCTCCGTTTTCCGTTTTATGTCTCTCGACAATTGCTTGGTTGAGTTTTTTGTCAACATATTTTTAATAAAATAACTCAATTTTCACTGGAAGCAAATATTTTATAATTTGAGTTTTATAATTTTTTTTGTAATATTTTGATATCATTTGATACTGATAGCATCGTGAGAATACAGCGCGAGTATTCTAAAATTTATCAACCGTAAAATAATATTTGTATATAACTTATAATAACTTTTAATATTCATCTAAAACGAAAAGAATTTCATGTTTTTTTTTTATTATTCCAGTTAATTTATTGTCATGTTGAATACAAACTGCAATAAAACTAATTAAAAGCTTAAATTTGTTTGCAATTAGCCGGCACGGAAGAGAGTTGTTGCATGCTCAGGTCATTCATGATTTCTTTCTCACGCGCAGCTGTTGGGGCCAAAGTTCCCACCAATATGCAAAACTGCGGCACAACCTGCATAAAGTAAATATTGAAAACCCGTCGTAAATATTGTGGAAGCATGATCGCTCAAAATATCAAAATTATTTCCGGAGTTTATTGAAACAATCAAGCATGATAAATCGCGTCGTTTATAATAGTTTATTTTTAAACTAGTTATTTTGAAGAAGTCAATTTTAAAATCACTGTGATGAACATAAATATATTAATTTTTTACACATTTTGTAAAGAGTACAAACTTTGAAAAAAAAATAACAAAAAATGCATGAAAAAAACACAGCCTAAACAGAAAAATATACTTGCGCTGTTTATAATATCATCATACATAATTATAACATTCATTATTTGGAGTGTTTATTTTTGAAAATAATTAATAATAAGCAATAAAAATATTTTCTGAGTTTACGTAACCAACGTTATACTATAGGCAACTAAAGGCAAGTAAGAAGATCGAGCTGTTTAGCTGCAGGCATTTGAGTCACCACTTGAAAGGGAGGTTGCATAACCTTAAGGGGTTTCTAGCGGTGCGGATCGTATGAAATATTGAATTAATTGCTAATTGTAAAATAATGTAAAATTAAGTTACAGAAATCCAGTGCAAAAAATAGGCTCTTGTTATTTTCCAGATTTCAGACAGATTTTACTTTAATAAGTTGGATGAGCATGATGATGTCGTGTGTAGAGAAGGGTCATTTAGATTAACACAGTGACATGAAATCACATACTTAACTTTTAATTTATAAACATAACAAAGTGGTGCAATAGAATTGTCTACTTTCTGAACAAATCAGAGCACAATTTCTTTCTTTTATAGTTTACGATTTATATTTCCTGGAGTGGCTGCGGCGATAAAGCTGTGGGCAAGGAGGAGTCTTTTGCTTTGAACAAGTGGAGAGAGTGCTGCATGTAGACCGATTTATCTCTTATACATTTGCTATAGCCAGCGAGGCGTACGGACGTATATACTCGTACATGTGCGAGTGAGCAAGTAGTGCATAAAGTGCGCAGGAGGATAAATCGTCATCTCCTCCCACCAGCTCCTCTTGTTGAGGAATTGCTCCTCTTGCAGCATCTTGCCACCTCAGATTTGTGACTCAATGTGTTTCACATAATTTTATACTAAATATGCAATCTTATACTTTTACTTTGTCGAACATAATTCTTTCTCCCTATAAATATATTACATTCGAAATCTATCTCTTCCCGTTCCATATTCTAGTGGAACGTCATAGGTGGATGGAACGTACGGAGAACAGTCCAGTTGGCAGTTCCCAGTATGTAATATTCAGCAGCAGATTACTATAGCAGCTATAATACACTGGATCTTCTTTAAATGTGTAGGCCGGACTGTAATGCCATAACTATAGACCTACACAATAAGCATTAACCTTTTACAGAACATAATATTATGTGCTTTCAAACAATGCTTTAAGCTATAAGTAAATCAAGTAGCATAAACTTAGAAATAATAAGTGGATATAAATCATATAAGGAGGTGGATCTCTGTACCAGAGGTATAACTAATGTTATCTCCGTTTTATTGTTATTGTGATGGCCATGCTTTCTTTATTCGCCGCCTCTTGCATGCTAACTCAGAATGGATGCAGACCTCGAGTGTCCACACAACAATCTGCAGGGATGTCCATGGACAGTCCCTTTCTCGCTGCAAGATAATTATGCAGTATCATATTTATTGTTCTTACTTTGTTGTAAGAGCAGTGTTTTTAAATCAAATGGTCAAAGAGGCTTAGAGACTTAGAGGCTTAATATATGTAGCAGATCATGTGTTTTAGTGCACATAATAATATTATATTATGAGATAATCACAAAGTACTTAATTAAAACTAATTTTAATCTAATAGTATCAAAATTTGAAATGAAAAATAAATATTAAAACTATACATAATATAGTACTATATTATATTATAGTTCTATGAATATACCCTCTTAGATGGATTACACATATTCCCAATATTTTCTTAGTTCTCCAAATTGTGTAATATACAGCACAATTAAATCCTGAAATTTAAAGACAACAGCATATATTATTATATATAATTATGCCTTTGAATACACGATTGTTTTATAAGTAGTAGAAGTGAAGCTAGCACAAGACAGTTTGATATGACATATAGACTTATAATTTATTTTAACATCTAGGAAAAAATACTAAAAAGCATTTAAAATACACAAAGTTTGCGAATTTAAATTTGAAATTTCATTTTACTAATATTTTTATTTTAAAATATTTTACAATCTTTTTATTTATTTATTTATTTCCTTCTTAGCGGCCTGTTTGACTCATAACCTGTAAAGTAGGCTGACTGCGTTGCTTATGCAAACTTCTTATTTGCGTTTTACTATCACGAGCATAGAAGCTAAAGGCAAACCCTTCTTAGATCGTTGCAGTCTAGCTGCAATTTTGACAAGCCTCTTACATCCTTACAATTCGTTTCTTTCCTTCGTAACATATTCAGTCACACATTAAGTTATCACAACAATGTTCTAAGAATTAAATCACAACGCATAATAATAATTAAGACCTGTAATGTAATTTCATATAAATATAATAAAAGACATTTAACTTGTTGTTATTTTTTCCATCATGTTGAACTGACAACATAGTTTCCAGCGCCGAGGAAACACGCCGAGAATCCCACTCGGGTGCTGACGTCAACTGCTCCCATTGCTCGCACTGTGTGATATACGGTGACATCGAACATGTACCTTGGCCTGCAACAGCGCAAGCAGGCCTTGCCAAGATGAAGATACAATAATAAGACACTCCTCGCATTTGCAGAACTACTATAATATTTGTAGGTGTAGTACCATGGAACCAGACAGCAATGTTCCCCCAAGTTATTTTTTTTTAAACATGTTTGGTCACTTGTACACATTCAAGCATGTCATAAATTGGTAAAAATTGACAACTAAATAATAGTGAGATACTTGAAGAGAATTTTACGATGAAATTAAATATAAGCTTTTCAGAAATAAGGTCTTCATATGTCTTAAGAAAATGAGAAACAGACCTTTAGATGACAGTATATTTGTTTTTTTGTAAATATCTTGCAATTTTTTAACCCTGATCGACAGATAAAACGTAAATTATAAACTTATTATACATTAATTCTCGAGGCTCATTTGAAAATGAAACAAACTTTGCAATTTCGGAAAATCGAAATTTGGACATCGGGTACTCAAAATCAGGGTTCGTTGAATGATGCTGATTCTTAATTCTTGGTAATTTATAAAAAGATTGGGAAAAGTAGACGATATTTAGTATTAGGTTCTTTCGTTCCACAAATCCATCATTTATAAATTATATATATCGAACATACATCAGAAACTCCGACACGTGACTTATATAGACGAGAACTCAGAGAAAAAAATTGGAACTATTTTACTTCCAACTCTTAAGACTGATGTTTTTTTTTTTTTTTCGTCAGCAGAAATTTTGTAACATTAAATATAAACTTTCTGGTATTAGGATCCATTAGGGAGAAATCAAAACATCTGTGATGGTGCTGATGCTAGTTAAACTAACTATATTGTCATATTGAAATGACAATTATACTATGTACATTGCAGTCATGTCAACATGGTGTAATTGAAGCTTTCTACATTCACATTATACTTAAATTATATATTAAGGCAATATACATATCTGATGAAACGACATCAGTCCGTTATGACTGTCAATTATCGAAGTACGAATAAAGGTTGAGAGAAAGTGGACACAGAATCGAATTTAAAATTAATTGGAAACAAAATTATCAAGAGGATATAAAAATCAGCTTTTTCTGCTGTAGTAACACAAGTTGGGAGTTTTAGTACATACATATTTGTAGTTTGATCTGATCTGATATCCAGCATTTAAACAAATCTTACAATAAATTGGTATTGATTACACTGATTAAAATACTGATATAAAATTTACTGTGTCGTTCTAAAAAGACTGGTTTTGATTTGACTTTGGGTATCACATTCAATTTATAAACAAGATTTTAGCAGTAAAAGTAAAAGTGCGTTAGTGAATAAATTGCCTTGGTCTTGGAGAAAACTGGCGATTTACGGACTTGTTCGCCACTTCCCTCCACCCCCGCCCCCGTTAAAGCTGCTGCTGAGGACCCCGCCCCTGCACAGAGCCGCCCGCGTGCTGGCGTCACGTCGGCCAGATTGCCGCTAATTGATAGCAAGAACACACACCGAGAAGTAAATAGTAACTCTGGCTATATAGGAGTAAAATAAAATGATTATACATTACATTGTATAATAATCGCTGAGAAAAATAAAACATTTATATATCAACGTATTAATCCCGCTAGTTTATTATTTTAATAATGAGAAATTTTGAAACGGAGTAATAAAAGAAATTAAGAAAGAAAACTTAATTTTGAAGCATTAAATGAAGTTAGTGTAAAAGCTCTTCTCTCGTACGAATGCAGATGTGCACCGTTTATTAATAATATATAGTAACTAATATATGCATTCACCAGCAACAATCTTAAAAGAACTGAACATGAAATATATTATTTATTACAACTACATTTTAAAAAAATACATATTTTTATTTATAAAGATAACACCTTTTCTGTAGAATATTTATTTTTGTTAAAATTTCTACGAAAGTTTTTATTATTTATTACATCTGTTACTATAATAGTGAGAGAAGGGAAGTAAAAAGAGAAGAAATGAAATGGAAGAGTAACATTATGTTTATTTATTATCATATAATAATAATAATACTTGACAAGAAATAGACATATTGAAGTACTTTGAGTACATAAAGAAAAATGTAGGTCACTTGAAATATAACAGGACTGAAGAGCAAGATGCAGCAGCGATGAAGAGGAAAAAGACCAACAAAGGTATGAAAACATTCCATGGATTTCTCTCTCTTTTCAAAGTAAACGCTACCACGTGCTGCGTACTTCCGACCTTACCTCAACACACACTGTAGAAAATATTATAAAATGTATCTCCTGATACGTTCCGTTACACAACAACTCTTGATATCCGTTCAGAAGAAGAGAAAACTCATGTAGAGAAAGATTTTCGTCGTCCTTTGTTCGAACACACACCTGACTTAGATTTCTTTTACTTAAAAAAACGAAGAAAAATATAGAAAAAAATTGTTCAATCTATTGATACATAAAGAATTTTATAGAATCTTCAATATTTAAAAAAAAATCACGCTGTTATAATACATAAAAAAAAAAAATGCTTTCCCATTATTTGATATAAAAAATGTTGTCATTGAGCAAAAGCTTAAAATTGATTTGTACCGTTTAAGAATTAGATATGTCTGCTTTCATATTACATAAAAAAAAGGTTATTTTTTTTAAATCATTCTTACGAAAACCTTTTCGTTGCAGTTTCATATGATACAAAAAGTCTGCTATATATATATTTTTTTTTTCGTTTTTTCTGCATGATTTGGCCTTTAGCACCGGCTGCGGTGAAATGCAGCGTGTTGGCTTGACCCTTGATGTGCTCTCTTCCTGATTCACAGGCTGCTGGGTGGCTCGAGTTAATTAACCAAAGTCGCAGAGACAAAAGACGGGCCTTACATGGAACCGGGTCCTCCACCCATTGTACTACATCCTCGGAGAGTAACAACTACTGTAGCTTAAAACAGAACACAAAACATGCAAGAGAAACTAATTTTGTAGTACACAAAGCTTGGGTTAAGATACAGATAACTTAGGTCACTATAGGTCTTCTATACACTTTTGAGATAATTGGATTTTTAAATTAAAAGACATAAACTTAATTTCTTATCCATCTGTGATATATTTTAATAATAAAAAAAATTACTCGTATTAATCCTAATGTTTTAGTGATGATTAGAAGATTTAGAAGATTATTAAAGTATTAAAAAATTATGCACATTGTATTATATTTTAATGTGCATATGTCTAGTTTGATATATAAGGTTTATCAATCAAAATTAAATAATTATTATATTATACTGAATGGAAAAGTTAAATAGGTTGAAGATGGAATCAAATTAGATATGGTTGTTTAAAAAGAAGAAAAATTCATTAATCTAATTTTAATACATGTTATAAAGTCATGATAATTAATTAAAGTCTTATTACAAATTATAAAAGTTGCAAAAGAATAAATTTGTTGTTGGATGAAAATACTTTCAGATTATTAGACATTCAAAGGTGTTGGTGAAACTTCTTTTCTGAGCTCTCTTCTTTCAAGACACATTTCTTTGACACAAAATTGAGTCACAATTAATTAATACTAAAGTTTCCCATGTCATTAAATTAATTGGACAGTCAAAACATCAGATGTAGTATAGCAGTGACTCTTTCGAACTAACTGTTTTTTGGTGTACCTGGAGTCGAACTTAAGACCTGCAAAGTTGAACCAAAGAAGGCGTTACCACGTATGGGGGCGTGGTAAACTTGAAATGTCTAGAAAAACTGCCTAAAGCAATTAAATCTGCATCTCCTACGGCACTCTTATCAGTTATCAGGTATTTGTTTGCCAGTGTCTCAAGATTCAAGGACGTTATATTAAATTGGAACTGATCAAATATGACACTTTTTTTATTGATAAAATATTTCTCATGTATTTGTCACATCCAATAAGGTTGACAATTTGCGGTAAGGTGATACAGCAAGTGAAGAGCAGCCTCGGTTTAGGTTCTGCTTGCCGTGCAGACTGGCCGGAATGTGAGTGCAAAAAGTTCCTCGGAGGACGTGCAGCCCGTATATAGAGTGCCAAGGGGGCGGCTGCTGCATCGCGGCTAACTCAAACAAAGAAGGCCGCCCGGCGTATGTGAGCCGAATTGTGAGATGCAACTGTTTTTATCATGTAAACTAGCACTAGTTCGTCTACAGTTTATAAATTTGATCTTCGTTTTTTTTTATTAATACTTTCAATAAATTTGCCATAAAAAGAATTTTGTTAATTTTTTTATTCTGTCTTGTTGTTCTTTTTATTCAAGAGTAATGTTCATTTTATCAAACAAATATAAAATTATGAAGTATTTCTTTGATTTTTTTTAAGTGGTGTTAGATAATGTCTAGAGAAGAGCTAACATAATTATTTCATCAGATTCTTTATGGACGTGATACCATATAATAAGGTGATACTCTACTGTAATTTTTTTAATTTATTGAATTCTACCAAAAAAGTAGATAAATAAAATTTTAAGAGCACAACAAACCTCGATGTTTCATCTAAAGCGGCAACTTCTCCACTGCCCGCTGCGCGAGGAAGGGTCACATTACCTTTGAGTCCATCACCTCGCAGCGTCACAATCAACAGGTAGCAGGCAGAGAGCGCCCGTCTTATTACACTGCAGAACATTAGTGTAGTGAGACGAGTCTATAAAATAGTTTGATTTAAGTTTCTAAATATCAACGTGTTTATAGGATGAAATAAATCATAACATTTATTGCAGTAGTGACCTCACTTGTTAAAGGATTGAGTGTAGCACCGGTAGGTGGCAACACTGATGTATCTTCGCAATGTTAATTTTCCATTGTCATATTTTTGTGCATTTTTAACCATAAGGCTTTGCCAATTGCAATAATATCAGGGTAATTTTTCTCCACACAACAAATATACTTAAAAAAACGACAAATTTTTTTAAAAAAATGTTAAAAAGTACTTTTTTTAAATAAGGACTTCATCATATTGCTGCGTAAAGAAAATACATATCTTGACATTTGTGCAATTGACAGAGCTCTAGGACCAAAATTGCAAAAAAAAAAAAAAAAAATAGATGAAAAAATTAACATCAATTGCGAAGATATATATGTCGGTGTTGTCACCTAAAATCGACGCTACACGCTTCACCCAATCGCCTTTCAACCTTCTGTGTTTATTTAATGTGCATCTGTGTTCTTTGCTATTCATTTGACAATTACGTAATTTGTGCCATTGTCATATGCTATTAACCGTATGGAATATAATCCAATTCAAGTTACACAACTTGCAATACGATGCATTGGAACTATATACACATGACTTAAAAAAATATAGGATTCGTTAATGTATTAAAAATTTGTCTCAGAGCCAACTCTTATCAAGTCATTTATCATCACTCATCAGTCATCACTTAACAATAAATGATTTTGAGGAGTTTATCAGGATGGATTTTAATTAGAGACAAATTTTTACCAAAGTAACGATTTTTTTAGCTTTTTCTCCGTGTATAACAGTGTTCGCCGTGTTTCTGTGGCAGCGCTAGCCTTCCTGATCTCGATTACCACGGGGAAGTGACTTCTCAAATCCTTTGATGCAGCCCCGCTTGTCTTTCGCATTTCGAGCGTCATTTTTCAATGACTGCAGGTGTTTAGCGATTTTCACAACGGCACAAATAATTGCATTCACGCACTTATATATTCGGACAACAATCATTTTAACAAACAAACAATTTTGAGAGTCATTGCCTTACATGTAACTTCTTTAGCGTTTCAAAATGAGCAAATAAAAGAATAATAATAATATATCATATTGCTGTAGATTAAAGCTTTTTTTTTTTTTTTTTTTTTTTTTCTAAAGGCGGATCCACATAGCGACAACGGTGATGCGACGGGATTTTGACGCGAAAGCTGTGAAATCCTATGCGGCGAGCAAATTCGCCAGGTTGCGGCAGCGAATTCGCCAGGTTGCGGCAGCGAATATCGCGTTAATTATCGATGCTCTTCTTTTAATCGTCAAATATGACCGCCAATGCCAAGTGCGCATTATTCGCTTCGCGTCGCATGATAACAAATCACCATGTGAATCCGCCTTAAGACTTTGATTTGCTAATCTTAATTTCTTCATTTTACGAATAAAATTATATTTTATTTGAAGAATTCACTTTTATTACATTTGAATGTTATAAAAAACAAAGTTTCGTAAGGTGTAGAGAATCGAGTCCTAGTTTGTTTGACAAAGGACCTCGATGGCGTTGATCGGTCCAGCGAAACGTGTCGCCGAGATGTTTGCGTGCTTTTTGTTGAAGTGCAGGCTTGTTGCGTCACGTCGGTGGCTGCGGCCTGAGGCGCACGTACCGCGGGCTGCCTGGAGAGAGAGAGAGAGAGATCATGCAGCACTCTCTATACTTATTTCTTCTTACAAATACAAGAAATAGCAATTATATCTTAATAATAAACGTATAAAACTCCCTATTTAAACATATAATGAAATGTTATGCTATTTAATTGTGTTTTTAATGTCTTCATTATTTATCAATGCTACTTTTATATATAGCAGAGTTAAAAACAGATTTTTTTTTAACGAAAGATTATATATAGTGACATAAAAGAGCAGCACTAATGAAGAATGAGCCTCCTGCAAAATCAAGAAATGGTGCTTTGTGTTTGTGCACACGGGGGAGGAGTTAGTTGGAGATTTCGCTTCGCACCTCATGGTTCGCTATGAAAAGGTATTGGGCTGAATATTGACATTTTCTTACTATTTTTATAGCACATTGCTCTAGACTTAGAAACTATGTTTTAATTTGCTTCTAGAAAAATTAACATCATACGTTCGTTGCATTAAATTACAATAACATATATTAAAATCGAATGTATAATAAATTTGAATGTCATATAAAACAGAAAATATTACAAAATGACTTTTTGAAAATTAAGTGGCACAAATGGATGCAATAATATCTTATGTAGAAAAACTTATTTGTTAATGTAACAAAAACCAACCAACTACATAATTTAAATTACATTCAAGAATAGTGTTTTATATTTTACAGTATATTTGAGTTGTTAACATAAATTACAAGACATTTTATTGAAAATAAAGATAAATCAAAGTGACAAAAAGCGAGGAGAAATGCTGTAAGAGTAACGTTCTGGTCCCGTACTTGAAGTACACACGTAAGTTATTTAATCTCATTACCAAGAGTTGCAATCGAGTGTAGCATTTCCACCCAGCTCACGGAATTCCGAGAGCGAGAGAGAAACCTCCGCGGCGCGGCGACAAAAACTTCAGTCGTCTCAGAGTGACAGTTTGGGGGCAAGGCAATCATGACGCTGCTCTCAGATCGGTTTAAATCTCCCGCCGGATGTGACAATCTTCAGGCTCTCAGAATAAACTACAGATTGTAAGAAAACTGACAAATCTTAGACTTAAAGGACCTTTAAATCCATGAGACAAATATAAACAATCAGACTCGATCGATTAGTTAATAGTGAATTTTAGAAATTCTTGATTACCCACTTCCTCCGGTAGGTACTTTATTTTAAACCTAGTGTATTTTTTACTTCTGGGGGGTGGGCTTGTCAAAATATTACGTAAAAAAACTGAGCAGTGTTTCAACTAACTGTGGTATTCTGACAAAAAGTAATTTCATCTCCGAGCACGCAATGACTCAGCACATTTCAAAGAAGGTGTAGTTTTTAGATAAAAAAAAAGTCACAATGAACGATGGTGACCACCCATTAGATGTTTTACTTTCCAACTGTTTATCTAGCGGACAGTCACTCCAGTTGCCGCTGACCACCATGAATGTCGGTAGTGCTGCCACCAGTGGAGGTAATGGTGCTCAAATCAAAAGAGGATGATAGTAAACATTGCTATTATTGGTATAATATAATTTCTGCAGCAAAGAAAATATTTTACACAAAATTTCCCTGTAATCGTATTTGTATCTCGTATTAATTAATGATATGAAAATATATATCCTTCTAGTAATAACTTTAAAGCTATTACCTGTAAGGCTTATAGGTATTCGTTTAATGATGTAATCTGCTCATTAATTTTAAAATATAATGAAATATAATTACTTTATTGGCACGTGTGTTTTAAAAGCGTAATAATGAGTGTATATTACTTGGTCCTTTCAAAGTGTCTGGAAGCCAAAGTGGGTCTACCCCCAGGGTGCCATGTGTGATGTCGATGGTATAGGAGGAGAAAGTTTAGCACGAGTGGGTGGCTGATCAGAGCAGATCTCGCTGGCCTGTAGCGCGGTAGCTGGTACCGAGGGTCACGTGGTCAGCACGCAAGTCCGTGCCGAGCACAAGAGATGCTGCAACCCACACTTAAAAATTCAGATGGCTCAAAAACAGAACCTTGTGTTATACCAGATGCAATTATAATTTTTGATTGTAATTGTAATAAAAAAATTCAAATTTTTAATTTATATTTTTATACGCAGATCATGAATGAATTATATACGAGAGAGAGAGCTCGGGATAAACACGCAGGCGGTAGAGACTTATAGCTCGACAATGCACGTATTAGCGAGTACAGAGTACGTGATTTGCATTCTCGGCTTACAATGAATATTATGTCAGAACGCAATATGAATGAAAAACGCAATTGCTCAGTTGGATACTTACAGAGAAATAATCTAAATAGCTAGTAATTCATGTTGTTGTTTTGTTTATCAATAAAGTCATAATATAATATAAATTTCTATAGTATAAATTCATGATGAATAATTTTATTAATATATGATTCAATTCGTGAATCATGATATATCATTTGACCTTACAAATATCATAATAATAAAATAACATCACTTTATAGAGAGAAGATAATCTTATTTTTTTATACATCGTTATTTTATAATATCAATCATAAATTTATAACATGAAATAAACAACGATCCGTTATTATTTATACATGGAAAATATTTTAGAAACATTATTAGATTACTACTTTTGCAGCTTGCGTCACACCACCATGTGACGTCACTAGGATTATGGTCACGATGTTCCCCGTAAAACCCTCTTAGCACCTGGCAGCATGGTGCATTGTGGAGTCAAAACCAATAATTACCTTAATGGAAAGGAAATGTTTGACAATTAATTTTATCTTAAAAATTCTCTTGCTATTATTTAGTTACAGATTTCTTTTATTACTATTATTAATGATCAATGTGTTTTTATGTTTGATATTATTATTATATGATTTTTATACTAACAATGATGATGAAATATATAATAATAAATTAAAACTGATGCTATTCAATTAAACAAAGGGAAGACATATAAAAAAAAACATGCATAAATTTTCAAAGACATATTTTTTTAATGAATTCGGTGTCATTCGACCTACTTTTCTTAAACTGAAGGTCAATTAAAAGAAAAACACCGAACCTCCCTATCAACCTGGTGCAATAACCTATTGGCTGACCATTGCTCTACTTCAGTGACTAGATCAATGATGTGCAACTGAGACTAGCTGACTGCATACACAATATGAACAGCATATAAGAGCGAGCTTTAGAACGTTATTCGCACGGAAAGGTGGAGTTTTAGAAAGAAAAAAAAAAAGTATTTTCTGTTGTCAAATCAAGATTTTGTTCATATATCTCTCTGCATGATGAATACACTCCATCAAACATAAAATGTGCATTTATTAATATAGTCTAGTCTCTAGGCGCCTTGGGGCTATGCAACTTGTTCTACATGAGTTTATTGTTATAATAGATTATTTGCTGTTGTAAAAAACGTACGTCTCCACAGCATGCCATGTTCGAAACACTTATGCATGTATCTGGTGGCATAAGGGACACTTAAAATACGTTATAATTTTTGTCTGTGCATGATTCTCACATAAATTTTGGTCTGAGACGTGAGCTATGAATTAAAATGCAAACATAATGGACAACCTGGAAGAAAAAGTTGTTTTGCAGAAATGAATAGAGAGTGCCAAATTATATATTCTCATTTTTTTCATATTTTTTTGAGTCTACAAACTATTTTTAAAAAATTATTGAAACTGCGACCACGCCCCTGGAGGCGTTAATAAGCGTTTAGGGCCTGTCCTTTTTATTAAGGATTCAACAGAACTTGTAGAACTATCATTTTTAAAAATAGTTTCAGGACTAAGAAAAAAAATGACAAAATTCATAGTAACATAATTTGGTACCCCCTATTCATTTCTACAGTACAAAATATTGTCATGCAGGTGGTCCATTGTTACCCAAGAAAGAATATTTCCTCATTGTAATTACATAATTAAAATTGTCTAAATTTAGCATGTGAAATGTATTGTACCATGTTGTTTTAGTTATGCATTTCAAAGTTTATTTTAAAAGTTTAATTTATTCATATTTATTATTTTGGCAGATTTCATCTTCACGTCAATATGTCCGCTCAGCGTCATAACAAATATCTACGTGACAAGCTGCGAAATTTGAAAGAGGCACGAGTTTATCACGCGGCAAATTTTGCTACTCGATTAAACAACAAAGTCATGGTCGTTTTACAAGCGTAATAAATTTTTGTCACCTTTGACTGTTCTTTTAGGTGACACCAATACAGTATGATGTTTAATTTCACTTCAACGCTTCACTGGTCACTGTTACAAAACAAATGCACACAAAAAAATTGTTAATTAGCAGATGTTGATCAATTGCAACGCTACGTAATGTTTTTTGTTATAGCTTGGAGTTGAATGAAGTAAAGTCGTGATGGAGCGGAGAGTAAAACTGGATGTTTCCTCGCAATATTATGCCGAGTGAGCGACTCCTACCTGTTTGCAGTAACGTGTAATTTACCGCGGAGGATATATTAATTAGCGAATCAACACAAGCAAGTAGGCGAGTTGTAGCTGCGATGCGTACTACACTGGTACGTGAGGCTTTACTTCTTCATTCCGATCTCTCTCTCTCTCTCTCTCTCTCTCTCTCTCTCTCTCTCTCTCTCTCTCTCTCTCTCTCTCTCTCTCTCTCTCTCTCTCTCTCTCTCTCTCTCTCTCTCTCTCTCTCTCTCTCTCTCTCTCTCTCTCTCTCTCTCTCTCTCTCTCTCTCTCTCTCTCTATGCTATTTTAGTTGTAAACTAGTGTACTGTATTATAATATTATTAGTTACAAATAATTAAAGCATGCAGCAATTTCCCTTTATAAGTAAAAGTGTTTTTTTTTTTTAAATTCTTCTTACGAAAGATAAAAAATAATATAATGATTAATATTATTTTTATATATAACAACCTGCATCTTATTGATTTATAGTTGAAGTATAATATTTAAAACCCGTTATTTCTATGACTTAAACAAACATTTCTTATTAAAATAATAGCTGAAGATCTTACTAACCTGCCAATCAAGCTTTAAGATACATATAGTATGGTATTTACTTCAGTTACGTTAATTGCTGACGATCAGATAAATATATAAGTCATTGTGACTTGATTTTTAATTAAAATTATTTATAATTTCAAATAAATTGTATAAATTACAATAAATCAATTAAAATTAATATATTATTTTATATTGAAAAAGTATATAAAATAGCTTTTATATAAGAATAAATGAATTTTCGATGAGCATCATTAAAAATTAAAATTCGTTGCTGCACTGAAGTCTTATAGCAGGTGTCTGGACCAGCATACAGCATCAGTGGCTTACATAACAATCATA
Source organism: Siphlonurus alternatus (assembly GCA_949825025.1). NCBI lineage: Eukaryota > Metazoa > Arthropoda > Insecta > Ephemeroptera > Siphlonuridae > Siphlonurus > Siphlonurus alternatus. Next base: position 27,582,351 of record OX463778.1, read on the forward strand.
ATAAAAATAATAACGCACATGCGGGCCACTGTCTAGCATACTGAACATCACCTGCATGCACATTAGCACCAACATATTTATATAAAAAAAATTTGGTGGCGCGCGCGAGATTTATTTATACTGCCGCTTGGTTTAACATTGTACGCGTGTCGCACAGCTACGCGGCTCGAGACTTACTTAAGTGGGGGGAAATCCCCAAGAAGATAATAGGTATGGTCCATCTCTGCCATCTCCTGTACATCAAATATAAATTAAGCATGTCTAAACTTATATAATAAATAACTAATTCTATATATCTAGCAATTATCTTGTTGAATATTTTAAATGAACAAAAACACTAATGTAATTAAATTTTATTCATAATATACCTTTATTTAATTATATTGATAATGACTTCTTGTTCTTTTGTTATACAGATACTTTATTGAATACAATAATAAATTATTATTTATATTTAAGTATTATGATGCTAATATTCATAAAAAATATATGTTATTGATAACGCTACAAGCTGTAATTAATATAAAGCATAATATGATTTTATATGACGTTAAAGTTCATATTATATTATAATATACATGCAAGGCATGTTCAATCACCAGGTGTTATAAAATTATGCTCAATTAATGCAACGTCTTGCACAGTAAATTATGTCATAGTAAATTATAGTAACTATTTTCCATTGAATTATTTGAAATTTCAATTTTGAATTCACTAATTTAAAAACATGCAATTCAATTAACAAAAATTTTAATACATAATAATGAATATTATCATAATTATTAAATTCGTCTCATGTCGGCTTCTTTAAGTGCAGTGGGTACTGGAAAAAAAATCTTCGAAGAAAAATGAAGCCCCAAATTAAAATTTTGCCTCTTCAACATATAGTATCTGTACATACATTGCCCGTAACTTCTCGCGTAGATATAAAATTACAAGTCTAATAGAAACGATACTGGTGTTGACTATCCTATCACGTATAAGGTGGTCATTTGCAGTCCGTCCGTGTCGCACCACCACGCGCCAATGATAAGAGCACGTGCCAAGCACACATCTGCAGATATACATTGGCAGGTGATCCGATCGTTCAATAGACGTCACTACAACATCTCAAGGAGATCCACAAATATACAAAGATGCAGACGACATGCGGGTACCTGCACTCTTTGATATACATTTGGGTATAAAATTCATTATTTCTGATTATTTTTCTCGGCTGGACGATACGGGCTAATAACTCGCCACTGATGTAGCAGGTGCCGTGACTCTAAGGTCTCGGGATCGTGGCCCGGCACGGACCGCTCCTCGTGAGCAGATCTAACACTTCCGCGCGGAAGAAGAACACTTGATTGTGATGTTCACGCCGTTCCCATAGCAAGTAATTTTACATGGAAATGATTTGTAGTGTCGTGACGTATTTGACACTTATGTTTATAGTTGTATTATATATTTTATTTAAATTATGTTAATTATTGCAATATTAAATTAAATTTGTATGATACTACAATAGCTTATGTATTCCCTAATTTAGTCACTTTTATACAATTTTATGTAAATAAAAAAATATATATTATGTTATTTAATATTGTATTTTTTCCATCGTCTTTATAAAATAGTTCTAATTATTGTATTTTTATTGTTTTAATTTTTTATATTCTCCAAATAATTTTAATTATTATTAAAAAAAATTCAAGGCAATTCTTATTTTTTTATTATTAAATAGGTTGACTTGTATACTTTCAAAGATTTGTAATAAATCACTGTATAATCAATTACAGCTTATAACGTCTTATTGAAAACAATCAAGCATGATTGAGCATACATTATTATATCGATCCATCAATTTATCACGTACACATTAATTGGCAATTGAAATCGATGCCCAAATATTATTGCACGAAATATTCAACGTACACAATAAAAAAAATAATAATACCGTAAGTAAAACTTCTTTTCAATTTGATTAGTACAACTTTTTTCCACAAAAAGTTGTTATTATATTTCTTGAATCATCACGACCTCTTTATGTTTATTGTGCTCGTTAGAACAAAAGCAGGCGGCGGTGAACACAACGAAGATGTAAGAGAGACGTCAGCTTCTATAACAGCTGTTTATGAGTTTTCTTGGCGGCGGGATCACTTGGTATAGTACCGGAAGTATCTTTTTCTCAATAACTTGAATTTATAGATACCTCTGAGCTTTTATTTGTGATATCTCTACTAAACTGCCTGTCATTTTTTTGTGCTTTTTGACGTGTTTATAACGTCTTCTGTGATTGGTAGACAGTTTGTAACAATCCTTCCTATTGGCGGAATACAAGCCGAAGATTCTCGAAAATACACGACGAAAATGACATTAAATATGATGGTTTCTGTATAGGAACGCGGTACTTCTGGTGTAGTTTTAAATAAATTTGAGTGTAGAACGGTAACGAGAAAGTATCCCAATGCGTGCATGTCATTACTGAAGGCCCTCGAGGCTTCCAATCTGGCTGCTCGCTCCCGATAACGTGATTTATAGTCCTATCTGCACGAGTGGATATCAGCAATAAAACATCGTTATTCCTCTAGCTAGAGGATGAGATTATACATATGGCACTGTGGTAATAGCCAAACAAATGTGTTGAATATTTAAATATTTAAATTTGAAAACAAGGTGTGATGAAATTGCATGATGTATAGAAATGTATCAAGAAAGTACCAACAGTCTTGTATTTTACCAGAGAGAGAGAGAGAGAGAGAGAGAGAGAGAGAGAGAGAGAGAGAGAGAGAGAGAGAGAGAGAGAGAGAGAGAGAGAGAGAGAGAGAGAGACGCGTTCACAGAAAAGAGACGTTTATTGACAGCATCTCATTATATATTTCAGTAGTGTGTGTTTGAACTTTTTGCAAAGTTGTAGAAAAATGAAGATTAATTTAAAGAAATTTATTTTCAACAATTAATAATTAAGAATAAATTATAGTAATTTCAAAAAAAACTGGATAAATATAATATTTGTAAAGAATGTCACATTGTATTTTAATTGTTTGCGAATGAATGCACGAAACTGTGTTCAACGATTTTTTCACATTTTTTTTTTCTAAAAACAAAACAAAAGAAAACAAAAAAAAAATGAATAAGATGAATAAGATGACAAATATTTTATCGTAAAAAAGTATCGCCTGTGATATTTCGCAGTAACTAATTAATTTTATTAAATATCTCATAAAACTATAACATTACACATAATAAATATTAATAAACATAATATTATATAATACAGTAACATAAGTTCGTTTTTTTATGCATACTCTTTAGATGCAATCAAGTATAAATCATGGTGGTCGTCCATTGAAGTATGAATATAACATCATTTTTTTTTTTTTTTTTTTTTTGTCTTGGTATTCATAATGACACCAATAAAATTTTATTCATAACATGATTGATCTGTTGCAAAATTGGTACACCTATTTATTTTAAGGAGTGTATATATGAAAAATTGATAGTATCTGTATAATATATGACGCCATACCATCTTGGTGTACAAGATTGCTGCTGGTAATTGAAGTATGTGTGGACACTGTAGAGTAAAGTGGTACACATGGTTACATAGCGGGTGTGTCGCCCGGGGGCTGTGCTCGAGTTTCTCCTGTTTGCCCACTCTGGCTAGAAAGGATGCTGGACGACGGATCACCTGGAGGGATTGAAAGTACCTCCCCCCCTCTCTCTCCTTCGTATCAAACAGTGAAAGTGATCCCCTTTATATTACTTTTCATTATAATGCTTTAAATGAGACACAATATAGCATAATAATTATAATGTATTAATTTTAACGTCAATTTTCTTACATATATATACTTATAATAGAAGTATTAAAATGCAGTAAAATACCTTCTAATTGAGAAATAACTACAATGTTTTGAAATGATGATAATTATACTTTACATGTTTATTGTTAATATAGTATGAATATTATAACTTGTACTGTATATATATATATAAAATATATGTTTTTCTTCTTATGTTATGGTTTATTTTTTTGTTTAAGAACTTAATTCGAATTTAGTTTAGTTATGAAGTTATGAACGTGTTTCTAACGTGTAAATATTTGGAATTCTGGCTCGTTTTCATAACTCATGTTCCGTTCATAGTGGATTACCAATTTTACAACCGGGCATGCAGTCAGAAGTATTGAAGACGTTGGTAAATAAATTGAGTTGTACTATAAAATATTTGGATCCTTTCTTATTAAATTTATGATAGGTTTGATATAAATCCTTCAAATGCCAAACATTTTCATTCTTGTTATTTGTCTTGCTGTCACATTAGCAAAATGAGGTTAGTGATATGGTAAGATGGGGTCACCATTAATAGGAAAATTAATTGTTTTTCTACCATGCTACATTATGTATGGTTTCCTTATATTGTTATATAATTATGATGATCGCCCCTTCTTGCCATTGCTTTCACAGTTCACTAGTGATAAAGTTTCCACGGTTCTCCCAGTCACAATAATTACTATCATGAAGTTAATTTTTAGTATTTTTACAGTATAAAAAACGGTCATTATGATGGTGAAAAATATGTCAAGTTTTAAAAGAAAATATTATTAATAATTGAATTAGGGTATTATCTTGTATCATGCCACATAATTATTCAATTGAAGTTACTCTTGTTATTCCAGTCTTTGAATTATTATTATTTTAATGTTAAAATATAATCAAATAACGAGTATTATTTTTTATAACTTATGTTAATGTTATAATTTATATAACTTATTTCGATACTTTATCTCGTTCACACTGAAGCTTAGTCACCTAGTTTTGTTCAGAATTATGCAAATTTTCGTGACTCTGATTTCGGTAAAACCATTTGACTCGGTCAAAATGTGATTTTTTGTATAGAATTAAAGAAATCTGGTGTCAATAAAAAAAGACACCCCGCAGAGCTTGTGACAAGTTTACACAACTGCAGTCACGAAGCGGCAGTTTCTCCTCTATGGTCTCAAGTGCACCGGAGAAACCTCAGTGTGGTGCATCGAAAAAAATATAACATTGAAAGTAATGTTTAACATCATGTTGTTTTTATAACTTCCAATATTCAATGGAGTGATGGACAGTAGAAAAGAGACCGCTAACATATTTTTCAAATAAGCAGAACCAATTAGGACAGTTCTAAATTTACAGATTAAGCATAATATAAAAATCCAAATTTAAAACTATTAAAAAATAATTTATTAGAAGTTAGAAGCTATTATTTTATTTATTCTCTTGTAGCTGTTCATAATACAACATAAAGACAAAGAATTGTCTTTAAAAATTAACTATGCCTTCTAGAGTTGTAAAACTTGTATATTTTACTAATAATGCTTGGAAAATAATTATTATTGCATCATATTGGTACAGTGCGAGCGAGTGTGTGCGATGTTCCGTAACGAAAAGTAACGAAAACTGTAAACTCAGCCATGCAAGCCGGTGAAAATGTAAAAAAAAAACAAATTTTGCATGAAAATAATTCCATGTAAGAATTTATGAAAGTGAATCATCATAAAAAATATATTATTCACACGTGTACACAAATTGAATATTTTAAGAAATAAAAACATCTATTTATGATTACATCTGCGTGATTTAAAAAATAAAATTTTGATTAAAGAATATAATAATATTTGACATGCAGACTGCGAAAATGCGATACTAACGAGACAGGCAAGCGTAATACTGAAGGCGGTATGAACAGTACATGCATGGTATAAATGAAATGAGCATGATCGGTGTTGAATCCATTAAAGTCACGTGAATACATAAAAAATACATATTTGTAACATTAATTATGTTAATATTAATTATTAATAAAGTATGCAAAGAAATGATTATGAATTGCAATTGCTTTTATTTTTGCCTTCGTGTTGAAAATATTATGATTTATCTCAATAAAAATCATAATTTAATCTCAGCTAGAATCGTATTACAAATTAACATTCTTTGAACATTAAGAGATTGCAGTACATTAAGAAATATAAATATTTATGATCAGAGCGGTGGTCATCAACTGATTTTCCACGGCCACTCCCTCGCTACCAAAGTGGTGCAACCCTCCACCTGTAGATCGCTTGAGGCGCGCGGTATTCACACATACAGGTATCGGGCGGGAACTGCATTCGTTACGCCAGGTAGCCTGACTACTTGCTAAATTGGAATATATTACCTTGAAAAATTAATATTCCAATATATTAAAATTTACTAATGAGTTGCAATTGTCGTGATGTGTTATTTATTATGAAAATATTATTTCTTAATACATAAATGTTGATTTACTTCCTATAAATGCAAAACATGTGAAGATGATTCTATTTTTATTATTATATATTACATATTATTTATTTATTTTTTATTTTTTTTAGGTTGGATGGCCTCGGGTTATCACGGTTAGACATTTTCATAATTTAAATTTTCACGCTTTTTTTTTTAAATATTCAATTCATAGGTATTTAAATTAAAACGAGAACAACAAAATGCCTTAATCCATGTTATATATTATAATAAGATATTATTATAATACTAATCACAATATAGTGAATCTTCATAATTTTTAATTTATGAAAGGAAATTAATTTTTATTTAATATAAAGAACATCATAACATTAAGAAAATGCCTATCAGCGATCGGTGTATCACTTCTCGACGACGTAGCTCAACTAATTTGAATAAAACTAATTATAAGAACAACAATTCGCAAATTTTATTTATTTATTAGGCTTCAGGTGGAGTCGGTTTGCAAAAAAATGAAACTCCATCATGAGGTAAGATATTTTACATGCTTTAATTTCCGCACATTCCATTTCAATTCTGTACCAGTGAAAAAAAAACAAAAAAAAATGGCATTATAGAGAAACTCTCTTCTCAACTCAATATTGCACAAATTGCATTAAAAACTTAATTTGATGCATGTTAATCATTACTTTTTGTGTGTGAACTCTATTTTAGTCATTCTATTGTAAGAAGCAGATGTAATACAAAGCTGTAACAAAACCAAACATAATTTCACAGCTGACTGACGTTGAATATCATCGTAAAGACTCCTTGTTTTTGCGTGAATGACGACGTTTATACCGAGGGGCCTGCGGGAGGCCGCGCGAGGCACCGCTGGACTACGGAGTGCTGCGGAGCCTTGTGCGTGTGCGAGACGTCGCTGCCTGGCCGGGATTCATAAGTCTAAGTGACCTTACTTCAGAAGAGTTAATTAGGAAAATGAGAATTAAAAGAGCTTTTTTATCCTACCTCCCTATCTGAACCTATAAAAAAAAAAATGGAAAAAATATCGATTTAAAATCAGAAAATCCCTAAATGAAGGGATGGGTGGATTACAAGACTTAAATTTATAAGTAAGATGCACTTAGAGAGGGATCCTAGAAATTATGCAATTTTTTCTAACTTTCTTCGTTATATGGAATGTTTTTCGGGATAAGTACATTACATTTTTAATTGCAACTGGTTTACAGAATTTAACGCATACTTCAGTAATTTTTATTTCAATTATTGTATTTTTAATTAGAAAATGAAATCATTTTTTTATTCTTCTAAATTTACACACTAAAATTACAAACGTTATATAAGACCTAAGTGAATAGGCCTCTCATATCTTTGATAATTACTGACAAGAAGAGAAAAATCAACAAAATATATTAATCGTTTCATCATGGAGCTCGAGAAAAAAAAAATCCCTTCGATGACCATCTTACTTGAGATTCAAGTAGTTTTTGACTTCAGGTTAACTAAAGTGTAAAAAGCGAGCCATCACGACCATGAAATATGTCGAGCAAAGTTGGCGTAACTGTTTACACTAGCAAAGTCGGGGGCCGGCCTCCATTATATACGTAAGCGTGAATTCAACATTAAATGTAGTGTTTTTTTTAGTAGACAGCTATTTACTATACTAGAGCACACCATCAATTTTATATGTAACGTAATATATTATAAATTATTCCCCTGATGTTGCCACTATATATTATCTTACATTATAGTGTATCTATTTTAACCAGTAGCTTAATTTATTTTATTAGCTTTTAAATTTAATATTGGATCCGGGAGTGTCAACTTGTAATAAAAAAGCAATAATTTTTGCATGCTCTATATTACATAATATATTAAGTATACTTATTTTGTAATTTTTATTTAAATTTAGTAATACATGATAACATTTATCAAAAAGGTTTAGAAAATGATTTGAAAATTCTCCGATTTTTTTTTCTAAAAATAGCACTATATTTTATGCTTCAACTGAACACCTGATATTAGGTCAATTCAGTGATCTTTAAATAATTTGTAAAAGATATGAAATGCTGCAATATTTACTTTAAATTGGTAAAAGTTTAGACTTTAATCGCTTCATCGTGAGGTAACTTAAAACCAGTCTTAGTTAGTTCATACTTGGAAGCAAATTGTGTGTGAACAAAACCTTCATCATTAAAAGACGCAAATTTACATTAAATATATAGGCTGTTATTAGAATATACTAAATAAAAAAAATCGCACAATTATATATTACAAAATCTGGTTTTTATGTTAAAAATAAGTTGGTCTCTTTCACTTCCTGAAAGGTAATAAAAAAAAATCAAGAAGAAAGTGGACACTTCCCTGGAAGAAGAGAAAGGAGGGAGAAGATTTGGCGACATCCAATCTTGCTGACACGTACGTTGTCAATTAACTAAAGCATACATTAAACTACGCTCGGTCATCGGACAAAAAACGAGTTAGCTTTTGTCGTCGTCACATCAGAGGCAGCAGAGCGCAAAGTCCACTTCATTGCAGGACGGAATATGTGCTGTTTTGATCCAACAATACAATATATACAGTATATTTATGATATAAACAGCTAAACAAGAAATGTAATAAGATTTTTTGTATTATAAATAGTATTATTATTATCATAATAATATAAATAAATTTAGTTATAGCTAGTTAAGTATACAAATTTTATTAGTGACAATATTGATTAACAGCTACTATTACAAGATTATATACTTTCTATATAATGAATTAGTTCTTAGATATTATTTTGCATGTACAATGCGTTGAATTTTGTCATGATATCATGTTCATGATGTATTACCATAAATATGTATCAAAAAATTTAAAAAAACTGGACCTGTCAGTATTGAATTCAATAAACAAATCAAACAAGAATATAATAATTTATGATATTTTTTTATACATCTTAATACTTTGGGAAATTTCGATGAGTGTATTAATATGATTATTCTTATACTTCTAACTCCGATTAATTTATACTCTTCTGTTTTATTGAAGCTGGTCTGAGAGTAAATATTTCAGTTCACCGTTGTTATGATTTAACTATATGATGTATTAATAATTCTTCACTTGAGTAGAGAGACTATAACATTGATGGGTAAATAATATTATAGTAACCATATACAATTTATATCCCATATAAAAAAAATGTTGTATAATAAGTCAATTGCGCAAACAATTTTTAAAACAGTAAAATTTCTATACTGGTTATTGCAGATAAAACTCAATTAACACATCAACTTACCAGAAAGCATCATTAAAATATTAAGATAATAATTTAATAACATGAATCAAAAAGTAATGTATGACTTTGGTATAAATATAATAACATTTTTTTTCTAAACATTGGATTTGCTATAACCATATAAGTGGTAGTTTCCAAGACATTGTTATATAGCGCAATTAATTATTGAACCTTGATGGCATTGAAGTGTTATTTTTTTGTTATTAAACAACAACAAATGGAAGTTACAAGCAGGTGAAACAGAGTTGAAAAGATGAGGGCTTTTGCCGTCTGCTTTTCTGACTGCATCTCAGTTGAAAAAAAAAATTGAGGGTCAACCGGTCGCCAGATGATCTGTTGTCATGAGATGCTGGCTGGACCAACGCGTGCTGCCAATACTTATTATCATCATACCCTACCGCAGCTGCTGTTACCGCGATGTATTGCCATGTTTAGGCTTACCAGAAGCCTGCTTACATATTGATAATGGTAAAAAATTAGCAGCAGCAACCATCACCAATAACCAGCTTCCGAAGGTTGTGCGCGCCGGCTAGTGTGCTTATTATGTGAGCTCAACAGGTACTTGAGTTTGACTGACAGACTCAGAGACTGACTTGCATAAATCGTATAAACAGTAATATACGATACACAGTTTATGGTCTTTCAAGTTAATTGAGTTTGTATTGGTACTTTATATACTTCAGTAATCTGAGAGGCATAACTTATACGTTTTTGTAAATTTACATTCTAGTCGAGAGCCTCGTCAAGTATTTTGTGTATTATTTACCTGACGTGCTCACAACTAGAATATTGTCAGTATTACATGTTAAATATTTCTACTGCAAATGTAATGTTGTAAGAACAAGTACATTCATAATTATCGAACCAATCTTGTATCATTTCCTCCTTACGAATGAAACTTGTTGATACTTTTTTGTCAACTGTTGTGTATGCAATCTTCTCAAATCATACAAATACGTCCCGAGAAAATTTGCACGTCTCATATAATGCCAAGTTTATTATAAATGTATATTTCACGTTGCCCATAAAAGTCTTTTAAATAGTTCTAACGATTTTTTTGTTTTTGTTTTTCCGTTTTTAACACATACGTGCATTTGTTGTCTTCCTTCTATTCAATTTTCTATAACGCTAAAATTTGGGTTTTCACTTTCACTTTGTTTGAGTTGCATGGACACCAAGCGGGAGGATTTTGAAGGGGGAGATGATGAAATAATGGAGATGAGCTTCAATTAAAAAAAGTTTTTACTGCACGTTTTGGTACAGATGAATCACCAGATTTGCCATGTGTTCTGCAGATCAAATCAATTTCCTTTGGTTAAAATTCCCATATACACCTAGAAACAACATGAACTTTACCCCTAGCTGATTCACTTGAGCTGCAACTCCAAGAGGCAAAGAGGTTCAATTTTTAAAGAAAATAATACACAGACTCACTATCAGCAAAAATTCACCATAGTCTACATGGCAGTGTCAACCCAAAAAATATGCAGGTAAAATTCGTGGTATCCCGAGGTGTACACTTTTTTTAGACGGTAAGAACGAAATATTTGCTAGTCATGTTGTGGTAAAACAAACATCGATCATTCTCAGGTATGCAGATATCCTGGCCCCATGGCCACCGGCCTCGCGTCCCGGCATGCAGGTATGCTGCAGTTGCAGTAATGAAGACGGCTCTCCGCGTGTGGCAACGTCCGTTTGTTGGCTGCATTAAATCACGGCTGCCATTGTTGCACTGACCCGTGTGACCTCATCGTGTGCACAAACACCACCATCAGCGACTACTGCAAGTCGTACACTTTTAGCGAGGATCGTCTCACAAGAGCATTTCTACAGCAGACGATTCTTGCCAAGCAGGTTCATATAACTGAAGATATTCGTAGATATTTGTAATTTTTGTTGTGTAGTGTTGAAATGTATTTGTAGAAATTGATCCAAAATAACAATTATTATTTTATAAGTTCGCTAACTATCAAAGTGTCAACACAGAATCACAGCCTTCAAATAAACCATTCTTTTTATCCTACTCAATAATTATATTTTTAAATTCATACTATATACTGATAAATATTTTCAAAATTATTTTCAGTATTACTTTTTTCACGGAGGATATGAAATCTAATAAATCAAATGACGTGTAATAATAATATTAATACATAATTTTTTTATAGATTTAGATGGCTTTAGAATAATAAGCAGTTTCTATTTTGTAGTAATTTTTGCGAGTCTGACTATATATATTATAGTTCACATGAGTACGTGTTGCATATCCATTGCGCATTTCTCCATTTTTTAGAGCCAGATTGCTGATTGATTTATTGAGATCCGAGGGTATATTTATTTTAAAGGTTTACATAACAACTTTATAATTTTTATTTTTTTTTTAATAAATTATATTAAATTATTTAAATTAATATGATCTGGACACTCTTCTTAAAACTTTTTTACCTTAGCTGCTGTGCTGCTGCTTGCATATGTCTCTCTCTCTCTCTCTCTCTCTCTCTCTCTCTCTCTCTCTCTCTCTCTCTCTCTCTCTCTCTCTCTCTCTCTCTCTCTCTCTCTCTCTCTCTCTCTCTCTCTCTCTCTCTCTCTCTCTCTCTCTCTCTCTCTCTCTCTCTCTCTATCTTGACATCTCATTACAGTTCACAAGTCCACTTGAACCTCCCACCCACCTTTCCACCCACGGTCACCACTTGAACGTTGATTTCTCTTGATTTCTAAAACAAATGAAATTTAAATGTCATCTGTTCAACTAAATGATCTGCTTGCATGAATTACAAACCAGTGGTAATATTTGTACTGTTTTACGGCTGGCCACCTTTCTAATATGTCAAAAATATGACACTGTTTAACATGTAGATCGGTATATTTTACATTGGCTGTAGGAAATGACAAGGTAATTTAGAGGACATTGGTTCTGAGAGATTGTGTCACACTAACCCCTGACTTACTTAGGGAAAGCCCAGGCACCAATGAGCACCAGATACTTTGCATGGACAAGACCTTCAGTCACTCCAAATGTACACTCGTCGTCTTGGAAAATTTTCCCCTTGAAGCTTCGTTAATCACCATGCCTTATGTTATGCATGGTGATTAACGACGCTACAAAGGGAAATTTTCTGAGGCGACGACTGTATAATACGAAGCATTACGTTATAATTGCAAACGCAATAAAATTAATAATGCAAAATGAAATATTTAAATTTTATGTGATATTAATTATTTCATTTTATGTCTATATATAATAATTAATTTATTTAAATATTTATTTATTATTATAAATATAATTACTTTTTAATTCTAAACACAGATAATTTTATAAGAACGATATGCATTCAAGAAGCAAACAAGCTTATTAAATTTGTTACGTATATATAGTACAGCTAATGATACAATACAATGCTTCAGATATAATAAAGTAATTTTTTTAGTCATTTTTGTATGTAAGGAATTTGCTCACTAATAGAGTGTACACAAAAAATTGGTTGTGATTAATTTAGAAAGATGTCACTGGTTAAACATGTTAAATAGATTAGACTGACATACCTGTATGTTTACGAACTAACTGTAACATTCCTTGAGTTGATTTTCGCGTGGCATGCATGTGGTGTTCAAGACGTATAGTTGACTAATTTATGGACGGACCGTGTGATGGGTGCCCCCGCGCGCTATAGTCCATTCCACGTGAAGCCTCTTCTATACACGGTCAAATTTGTTAGGTAAGAGGTCCATTTTCTAATGAATTCAGTCCATGCTGCTAAAATGAAGTAAAAATAACTAAACGATTAGGCTAGAAGAAAAAGCAGAGCTCTGATAGTTTTGATGAAACGATCACTCTACTATTTTCATTTAACCTCCCTGCAGCACCTCGGACGTGATGGAGAGAAATTTAGAGTCAGCTCTGTTAGAGAAATTTCACAGAACACTGGTTAGCAATATTTATTTTCAAATAGAAAAATTTTAACGTACAAAACGCTGAATTTAACATTAAAATAATATTTTGTTCACTACAAGAATACAGTGTCCACCAAAATGGCTGCCATCCTGAAACTGATGTCACAGCAGGACGAGTCATTGAGCCAACAAATAGATTATCTAGCCTAAAGGTATGTTCTCCTAGGGTTACAGGGCTTGTGGATCAGCTGACGTGAGAGTATACAATTTACGTTTTACTGAGTTTTCCTCCAAGGCTCGCATCCGAATCTTCTGATTCAATACATATTATAAAGAAGTGTCTTTAAAGATAGCTAGATATTTGACTGTGTAGCAGCGTCGCCGCTTCAGATCTGTATCTCGCCTCACGAAGCCAAGTGACCCACGGCTCCAAAATCTAGCCCTCCGTAGCACGGTGATAGTAGAAAATCCTAATTGGCTGAGATTTGAGCGACATCATTTCAATCTAGCTTGTTAATTTCTGATCAACTAATAAACTGTGTTCTACCAATTTAAATTTAATGAAATAAATATCTAATTATTTTATAACAGTTTGTCAATTTTATGCTGTAATTTATTAGTCACCATACCTGTTAAAGCTATATTATTTTAATTAACTTAAAAAACTTCAAAATTAACTAAATTATATTCCATTTAAATTAACAAAACTGTCTCATATTATATAAGTATTTACTTATAATTTTATGGTTAAAAAATAAGTATTATTTGAAATAATTGCTATTTTTACGACAATAAACATTGCACAAAGCCTCAATTACAAGAGACCGTCTGCTTGCGTCACTGTGCCGCTTGAGTGAATCAGTGACAAATCAATGCTTGGTGGGAACCGCGGCTAAAAACACGTCTAAATTTAACCTCGTCGCACTTGCGCTTTCCATCATCGCATCTTCACTGAACGTGACACTCCACCTGAACGGTTACATCACTGCAGGGAGGCGCGGAAGTGGCGACACCGGTGGGAGACCCGCGAGCTAAACTCCCACGCGCTTGTTTCCACGCCATTCAGTACGGACGGAAACTGCTGCAAGGTATACACTGGGAAAACAGTTGTGTTACTGGATGGCTCCTTTACTAAGTGTTTTAAATGAGAGAAGTAGTTTAATATGAAGAAAATGTAAGATGGAACAAATATTATTACTTTAATTATTCATTATCTTATAAAAAATGTTTGTTTTTTTAAATATGTCTTTAATTATAGGTATCTCAGTTTAAACGAATGAAATGAAAAAGAAAATATTTTGAAATTTTTGATGGTACTGTACAACCAAAAAATAAGTTAAAAAATCATTTGGGGTACATTGGGCATGATTTTCAAAGGAGTTAACCTGTAACCTATTTGGACTACTGTCAGCCGAACCGTAGTATTAATGAGGGACATGCGTGGTTACTTTCTTTATTCATGAAAATCACTAAAATTGTTATTTTTAAAAGTTGTTCATTGTCATTAAAACAATGTACAGTACAATAATAAATGTTATATTACGATAGCGATGCACCAACAATATATAGCTGTCTATAGAAATATAGTTATAAGTTATAACAACTATATCATAGCGTACACAATAAATAAAACTTTTGCTATGTAACGATCAGTTTTAGCTCTCCTTTTTTTTCTGTGTACACCACTTACTGTATTAGTTGTATTATGGAAATGTATACCGTAAATTAACGTAATATTCTTTATGAAGGAAGCTAACATACGAGAGCCACTTCAACAAAACTGCAATTAATTTAACAATAAGTGCTTTGTACTTTACTGTTTCAAAAGTAAATAATAGGAGAAAATCTATTTAATGTTTCCTCTTAATCTGATTAAGATGTTATTTGCTAAACTGATACTGCAATAAATTAATTTAAATGATCTATTATAATAAATTATGAAGTTTTTATTGAAATAACATCATAAAATACAACATCACAATATTATGAGATTTTTTTTTTTTTTTAAATTAAGTGCTTAGGAATATTTATCATTATAATTATTAGCTATAAATTTAGCTACACACATTTAAAATTTTGCATGTGAAATTTTACAAGTAAATTGAAAGAAAGAGTTAAGAAAATTATGATAAAAATATATTAATTCTGCAATTGGTTGAAGCAAACTTTAATGCTTTTACCTTCTTAATTATTGCATTGAAACATCTTTGAATTTGTTTCTCAAATGGAAACCCGTACGATGATGCTCAACTCCTGTGCTACTGATCTCGAGGCAGCAGTAATTTTTAACACTTCTATAATTAGATGCTATAAATCGAGCGGCTACAACTTCAAAGAAATATTAGTTATTATTATTTTTTTTTACGCTACATGATCCCGCGTTAAAATCGCCAGTGAACCGTTTTAAAAAGCGAATCTTTAAATACTATTATTGCTGTTATTAAATATATTATACTATTCACACGCATCTTAATTCGATCTATCATAATTTTTATTCAGAAGATATATACACGTTTCAACTTCTTCTGCCCCCTAAGGTTATTTGAATAGTAACTTTCTATAATTATAGTTGTGTCACATGCAAGTTTTGCGCTATAACTTTACTCCATACTTCAAGGCGTCTTTTTTATTGTAAATGCTCGCCTGATTTCCTAATATTTCAACTCTAATGCGATTTTGCAGTTCAAGCTGGAGACGCAATACGATAGAGTACAAACAATTGAAGTGAGACTTCGGTGGTTTTATAGTATTTGATATACATATAATATCAAAATGTTACACTGGTTTACAAAAAATTGATCCTGACTTATGATTTTTAGAGCACTCACTTAAAGGTATAATGTTTGATTTTTTCTGGAAGGGACTGTACTTATATTTTGCAGACAATGGACGATGAACTTTGCAAGGAGATTACTCGAGAGTATTTTTACCAAATAAGTATACGGGTCTCGTAGGAGGTGTCTTGCATTACGGTAATTGGCAGTAAATGTTTCGGGTACGTAGCATACAATCACAACAATAAAAGTGGCGCACTTTGACCTCACTAACATTGACTTATTGCTGCTTTCTTAATTGGAGTTTAGCCCGAGGAATTGATACGTTGACGTGGACCTGCAATTATTCTTCAATTAAAACATGTGTTACTTGAAATTTTCAAAAGAACAAAAAACAAAGCTGCAATAAAGTTTGATTTTACCGTTGTGGGGAAGAAGAGGAATTGAGTCACCATGCAGTAAACTTTTGGGACAGTTAATTGGGTAAAAATTCAATTATTTTTTCTCGATACAATTAATTATTGATGATATAATATCATAGTACTCATGCTTACTATATATACCGTTTAAATGATAATACCCTCCTAATCAATTTACAAATAAAAAGGTAGTACCCTGATAAGGCACGCCAGCTGTAAGTTTTCTATGCCTAGTCAGAGTTAATACTTGCAATGCTCTGCATGGGTTCTGAAACAACGACCTAAGATTATAGAATTCTGCACGTTACTATATATAGCATACATGCAGCCATAGTCAGATGATAAGGGCGTGTTTAATTAATTGCGACTTGACTTTCTGCTAATGAACTACGTTTTTGATGAGAGAGTGAGACTAGTTATTTTGATCTGGGTTGGTCCTTTCTGTCTCAATCTTCACATGTTGGGAGAGAAGGAATTAATTTTATACCAGAGATGGACCGCGGGCCTCGGGCTAATTTTCAATTAGACGCCAAGATTATTCAATGTTCCTCGTATCGGGATGGGGGAGATTAAAACCGCTTTTTGTATCATTTGCTACTCCTGTGAACCCAATGAATGGAAGATCTGGTATTAGCTGCGTATTCCGGCAGATATCATGGATCAATCTATGGATCATTTTGGGATGTTAATTGTCATAATCGAATTTAGTTAAATAAAAGAAAAAGCTATGCTTTTAAATGCTGTTTTTTATAGAAAGAAAAAAAGATTCAATAAGATGCAATATGATGATTGATTGTTCATTATATTTAAATTTTTTATTCAACTGCACACGTTTTGGGCTTCTATAGTTGGCCCATATGGTTACTCTATTTACTCCTTTTAAGGCATTTCTTTTCTCCTTTCAAATACATGATGTATAGCATATTAATATACTATTAATACTATTATTATAATATACTATTATGGTGAGGCGTTGCCCCATTACTAATGCAATGCATATATATATTGTGTTTATAACATTCTCCAAATAAATGCAAATAATGACATTTTCCTTTACTCCCCAATCGCGTGTCGACTAGTTTTAACTTGTATGTTCAATGATAACTACAGGCCGTCCTCAACTGCATTTTGGCTGCAGCTCATGTGCATCATCATTGAGCTGGCCGGTAGGACCAGCGCTCTCCGCGGCGTCTGGTGCGCGACTGAGCGGCCCGCGCAGCGACAGGCGGCGGCCAGGTAAAGGTGTGCAGGGCGGCGGCGGCCTTCAAGCCAGGCGGAGGAGAGGAACGACGTCTCCACGGATCCCGTTACGATCCCCCCCCCCTACTTTTATCCCCCTCCAAAAACCTAAGATTATATACTCTCTTTTTTTTTTCAGCAAACATCATACACACTTTCTATTTCAAGCAACAAGAACAAGTATAGCAAGTTAGCATGATGCTAAAGCCACTCCACCCAACAAAAGTATCCTCGACCCAGCCTTCTTCTAACTACTGAATTGCCGCCGCCACTGCTATTTGTTTACATTAGGGCTCTCCTCAGGTATATAAAAAAAGTGTATTACCTTCACTTTTACTAAAAAAACAGATCGGAACTGGGGCATAACTAAAAGAGGGGAAATAATATTCTGGCTTATATTTTATCATGACCAACTAAGTTCCTGAATATTTCACACTACTCATAACTTTGCGTATTGGTGCATTACAATATAATAATCATAGA
The DNA here is from genome assembly GCA_949825025.1 of Siphlonurus alternatus. Taxonomy (NCBI): domain Eukaryota; kingdom Metazoa; phylum Arthropoda; class Insecta; order Ephemeroptera; family Siphlonuridae; genus Siphlonurus; species Siphlonurus alternatus. The sequence continues at coordinate 27,600,688 of OX463778.1, forward strand.
GCGTGCGGCTACACTTTCGATATTTTTAGAAACAGTCCAGTGAAAACAAATATTTATAAAGATGAAACTGATATCAATTTGAAAAGTTAATTACGATGCTAAATTAGACTGTCGTTTTCTATAAGTAATTAAACTCAAATACAATATTTTGATGACTAATTCAAATGTGAAGCATCTCAACAATTGTTACAGTTTTCTATTTGATCTTATGTGACAATCCGCAGCATCAGTAGGGGATCACCACTTCCCCTCCGACTAGAAAGGAAAAGTGGTCCAATTGCCGCGGACAGTGTGGTACCAGGCAGCAGCAGCAGCTCATCAGGGCGGCGGTCCCCCCACCTCGCGACGACCTGAGGCAGCAGCAGCACCACTCCCTGCTATCCCTCCTTCCTCTCTTGATCTGCACTGTCTCCCTCCCTACCTTGGTATCAAACTGGAGGAGGGATAACGGGACAGAACGTAAACTACGTAGACCTCGGAGAAGTGTGCGCCTCTCATTCCCTCCTCGATCTCCAGAGGAAGCGTTACATATCATTTGAGAGTGAAGGTGCTACACTTTTTTTTTTATTATTATAATCTATATAAAAAAAAGTGGTGGGGATAAATACAATTTTTTTTTTCAAAAGGAGAATAACTAGGTCTAAAAAAAAAATTAAGAGGGGAACGTTGTCGTGTGCGGCACAAAATGTTGTAGACATTTCATTTGACGTTGTGCTGGACTCGTGCGCACACCTTATCACCAGTGAGGAGCGTGGGTGCTGTACCGGTCTGCACGCGCCATCTCCGGACACTCTCTAAGAGTGTTAGTGTTTGGACGAACGTTCTCCAGCGCGGATGTAAACTTTACCAGTGGAATATTTTACATTGTGGTGATACTGTGGACCAAGTGTTTTCATTTATATCACAAAAGACTATTAAGTGACAATCAGTTATTTAATTAACTTGATATTTATAATTTAAAATTATTATCGGGCCCTCCATTGAGGTAAGTTGTGTTTTTTAACTATATTTTTAATTTTATAAACTCGCGCCAAAGAAAATTTTACAAAAAATCTTTAATTTTTTATATTTAAACCAGAACATTAAGGATGAGAACAGGAAATAATTTTGACAATTGGAGACTTGTATGATTGCATAGGACAATAACCTAATTCAAACTTTGTATTCTAAATTTTAAGTGAAAAAATACATTCTATATGAATAACAATACAAACATATGGTTTCTAAAACATTTTATGTTTTATTATACTAATATCATTATAATTTTCATTCACATAATTTTCAAACTAACATTGTTTCTTTTAACTTATAAAAATTATAGTTAACAAAAAAAAAGAAGTAACATATAGTATACTAATTTCCATACTAACTGTGTTTTAGAAAACATGTGTCATAATTTAAAGTTGAGGTTATTTTGCTAAGTTTTGACATGATGATGCATTGAATTAGGTAAGGTAGACTATAAAAAGACTGTTGAAATTAGTGTCCTCCTCCTCCTGCTATACTATGAGATTTGTGAGCGCGGACACATTCCTTGTGTTGGTAGACACACCCGCCCGCTGTGTGGGTGACAAAATATACACCCAGGTGTTAATCCACACGATATATTCACCACTAAAATACTGGCGTATCAATAAAACATGTACAATATATGGCAATAAATATAAATACTTTCAAGCAATAAAATCTAAGTACTGACTTTTTGTATATAAATATTTAGTTTGCAGTTTATACTGAAATTTATATTAGCGTTATGTTATCTAACGTTATTGATATCAAAAACAGGAAAAATCACAACTATATATTCAGTGATGTTTTATTTGCATGGGAATTAAGTGCAAAAGGTAGTTGCAATATTTTAAATTTCTTTTGGTGGGTTAGTCATCTTCTTACTCTCATCTGCATGTGCTGGACCATATTCGTAAGTCCTCTGCCATGTTTAGACTCAAGGATGCTGCTAACAATGTTTTACACAATCGTGCGTAGGCATGACAGCTTATTGTCATTTGCTTTTAAACTTATAAAAAATAAATGTTTATCTTTCGCATTGATGATTGCTTGGTTACTTTGCTGTACCTTACTGGTATGTATTCAAAATGAGACGTCCACGTTTATATATTTGAGTAGAAGACGTAAATTACTTGTATATAAAAAAACAACATTCAATTTATTTACTACATCACAGTTTTTATGTCTGAATTATTGTAAATTACCTTTCGTGTTTGTTGTTACAAGTTGAAACATAAATTACACAAAAAATCTTAAAATAAAAGTTTTTTTTAACATATCCTCTGTTCAAATCATAAAACTTCAAAACTTTTTGATACTTTTTAGATTAAGTCAGAGATATAATATGACTTTGAAACAAAAAATAATCGGAAAGATTTTGGCATTCCCCTTTCACTTAAAGATAAAGATAAAAAAAATATAGAATCAAGCAATTGTCAATCGATTGAGTATTACATAACAATCGCTAAACAATAACTTCGTGCGCCCAGCCCCAATCACTTATATATTTTATAATAATCATCTTTTAAATTTTCTTTTATCATCAAATGCTTTTGATTTTCAAACTCTTTACAATATTTGACATGACAATAGACCTGCCTGATGTTATTTCATCATAATTAAATATAGACCATCTCGAAGTTACAATAATTGACCCTCCTCCGTAATAACAGGAGCTGCTGCTACGCCTTGCATAACATTATATTGGTACACGCACAAAAGAAAAGTCTGCAATTGCTAAGGCGTGCTCGTGATCTTCAATTCGATTTGGATTTAAATACGTTTACTTTTCAGCAGTCATTTATTTCATTCTTCTCACATTCAGTTTCAAATCTGGTTCACAAATAAATTACTGTATCATGCTTTTAAAAGCAAAACTGTAAATTATCGTTATAGTTTTTATGTATTGTATAATTTTTTTTTATGAAAGATGAGATGTGAAAATTAATGTGTAGATAATTAGGCGATCAATTTTCTGATGTAATTTCTAATGTATATATACACGATTTTACGTTGTGTGTAAATGAACTACAATTTTCTCAAAGAATGGCCTTGTCTATAGTAATATATTTTCACATAGAATAACTATTAAAAATTAATGTCTTGAATTTTATTTATAAAAAAGACAACGCAAGTATATCTAATCTAATATTAAGAAATAATTTTTATTTCATCAACGTTTAAATAATAATCATAATATTCTATCAATCAATTATTACAATTCACAATAGAATATAGTGCTAAGTAGTAAGGCTAGCTTATATAAAAAAAAGCACACGTCTGACAAGTTAACAGCAGTAAGTACCGTCTTTAACTACTGGTGAAGTAATAATTACGTGCAGGTACCGAGGCAGTGAGTGACGTCGCTACTCAAAATGATATTTCAGTTACCTCAACTGGTAATTGTAAACTACAAGGTGTAATGGATAGATCAGACAAATAAGTCCATCGCTGATGTAGATATAAATGAGGATAAGTCCAAGGTAATGGAATTTTAACCAAGTCAGTGGACTTATGACATTATTATTATATAAATAGGGATTGATCACGTTTTTAATAAGCAATAAATATATTTTAGGTTGTTCTGGTTTAAATTTTGGTCTTGGTCTGTCTGTTTTTTAGTCAATGGAACAAAATGGCGTACATATTACTAACAGCTGGTCCAATCTAATGATTACATATAGAACACCTCCTAACAGCATAAAATTTACACTGATCTGTTTATGCATGGACGTGTGGTGAATTTCATTTATTGCGCATCACCGCTCTTCTTAATACCTCTCCAAAATTGAAAGATTCATCCTCTTGAGCTACAAGCAAAAAAAAAATGTGTTTTCTAGAGGTATAGTAAACATAGCAACAAATGTACTAGTTAGTTTATGATTCGACCTTACTTTTTTATAAACACATCATTATTATTTCATAGCAGCAATGCCCGGAAGCTACAGAAGCACGCGAATCCATCTTACTTGCGTATAAATCGTGAAAGAAATTAAATTAAGGGACGCCGCCGCTAAATATTTTATAACGTTTCGTCTATAGAATATTTCACATTAATAATTTTCTTTTCATCATGTGTTGTTAATGGTCACGAACTGGCTGTTACCACGAATTAATAATTTTTTGAGTATATAAATTCTTAATTTTTATTAAATAAAATACTTTCTTTTTATTTTATTATATATATCATGCGAAAATATACAAAACAAAAGCCACATAATCAATTCAGAAAAAAAAAAGAAAATCTAATTTCTTTAAAACTATAATTGATTTTTTTTTTCCATTTAAGTGGGATAATTTAATTTATTTTTTATAACTAACTTTAAAATGAAGAATGTGGTCCCAAATTCCAACAAATCATACATCTGTACAGTCCCTGTAATAAGATAATTGAGATAAGTGAGGAAAAAATATTACAGTTAAAAAAAAATATTTACAAAATAAATTTTTTAATTAAAGTATGTTTTAGGATTTTTTTATAAAATTTGCATTTTATTTCTAAATCATATAAAAGTTTTAAATAAAAACATTTCGAAATAGCACCATAAGATGGATATTTATTATTAGGAGTGATAAAATCTGTGGATGATTATATTTTAGCATGTCAAATAACGCTTTAGATTCTCTAATAATTTAACGTTAAATTTCACTTTCCCTTTACAATATTATATGCGCCGCGCGTGGTTAGTAGTTGGATGGGTGACCATTTTCAACAAAAACCACGTTTCCCACCCAGGGGTAAAACGTTGCGCTTTTCCACTATGTGGTTCCCCTGGCTTTGTACCATTGCACTTCCGGTTCATTGACAAAAGCTGTAGCGTCCATCCTGGCTGAGGTTTCCACGTTTCCCTCAGCCGCAGGCAAATGCCGGGATGGATTTGCAAGGCCGTGGCCGCCCCCGTTCCAGAAGAGCCCGCGAAACGCTCAAGTTAGGGTTTCGGAAGGTTCGGGGTTTCAAGTAGTATGTATTTAGTAAATAGAAGTACCCAATAGGGTTTAATTAAAAAAAATGAAAATATGTATCAAATCGTTAATTTTTTTTTGTGCTGTAACATAATGATTTACAAAAAAATATATCATCAAAATCGCTTGGAGGTATACAAAAGTGAAATCTTTTTAAAATTTAATATTTTTCTGCCAATTTTCGTGATGTGTCAAGCATAAAGAATTTTGTCATTTATTTTGACCACCTACCGATGTTAATATCGGTAAGTTTCGCTCGAGACCACATGGAACTGGCTCACTTTCTCTGATCGCAAGACAGCGCTTGCATCAAGGGTCGAGGGTGCACTGGGGTCTCACCCCTGGAGGTATCGTCCGTCAAGGTACTCGAAAATAAATACCAAACTTTTTCTGACTGTTTCTACGATTGCCAGAGGATTGAACTTCTCACAAAAATCAGCTAGCGACTGCAATAATAATTATTATTCAAAACATGCGAGACTTAACAAACAAAAAAGTAACGAGTTTAATAAAATATTTAGTCCACTATAGTTAGAAAATATTAGCACCATAAATAAATCTCTCATTTTACTCATTTATTGTATTGAATCCAAACCTAATTTTTAATGCAGTCGAAATATTTATGTCTATACTGATACATTAATTCAAATTATAAATTTGAAACTTTTCCATCATGGGATTATGTCGTGATTTATATTGCCAATCATAAAATCAGCTGTTGTACTTCACAGTATGTAAATAATTTGAACGGTACTTATATACTTTTGATAAATATTTAAAAATAACTCACATTTTAGATTGTTGTAATGATAAAGCGAAAGGAATAAAATGGCTTGTTTTTTAATTCAGCGTTACTCGGTATTGCACGATATCGGCAAACTTCTCTGACTTTGGCTCAATGAGTTTTTCAATGTCCTGCTGTGATACAAGGGCCGGTCCAATCAAACTTAACATGTTTAAAAGTGATCATCTCTTACGGTACCTTCTTTTATATAAAGTATTATAATAATATTTATTAATAAAAAAATACATTTCAATTCAAATTATTTTATTATATTTTCCTATATAATGAGGTTACAACATGTCAATATAGGACAGCTTCAATTTATTTTAAACGTTTTTGATTGATACCAAGTTTTATTTCTCATTATATTTGCCCGTGAATGAAGGTGATCTGTGATACTGATTCGATCGATCAATCATTTTGTACGCCGAGGTTGTCCACGAAATACAAGAACTGAAAGGTGGGGCGGCGTGGGCGGGTGCGGCTCACTGAGGATGCTTTATTTTTTAATCTTGGATGTTGGCTGTCACACTGGGTGACGGGTTCCAATGTTACCGCCCATCAACTCATCACGTGGTTTTACAGCTGGCAGTTATAGCACAGCTTGAACACAGTAGTATTGCATTATCAAATATGTAGTCTTAAATCAAAATATATTATTACAAATTAATTCATATAACTTATGAAATAATTTCATATATTTAAAAATTTCCAACAGATGTGAATTAAAATTATTAAAAATTAAATAAATTATTAATTAAATAACCGTTAAAATATTTGAGAGTAAAGAGAGAACTTTAAATTTCTCTTTAGAGCAATAATTTCTTGTAGCATTCTTTAGTGTCATTAACGGATCTTGAAGTTCATCAAGCCTCGACGTTTTTGCGAGTGTCGCCCGAGTGGGCAGGGAGACGTGCGGGGGCGGGGGCGGGGTGCTCTACCTGCCGGTCAGATCACCTTTCAAGGTGAGCCTATAGTAAAAAAACAAGTCTATCGTCTTCTTTGTGACCACTTTCAAACTGTTCGCGCTCTAGTTTACATCTTGAGTAGTCATTTCTTCATCTCTACACATAAAAACTTTCATCGATTGGTATATATAAGATTGATATTTTTATAAAGAACGTTATTGTTAACTTCATTCACTTCCCTGCTTCATTTCACACGGATACAAACAAAATATAAAAATCACGAAAAACTGACATCTTTAAAAATCACTCTTCAAGAAATCTATTGATATCTTCAAATGATCGTTTCAGATATACTGCTAGTTAGTTTCATGATGTTGCTACTTTTATCAAGTTTCTTTCAACCCAATAATGGATGCATTTACATCGCCGTTTTTGTGTACTTTCTTTTGATATACCAAACTTATATAGAGCTGATGAAGATACAAAAAAAGGGTTCCTATGTGAAGATTTCTAGCTTTTGTTGAAACTCGTGAACTTGACGTGAAAGCAGTAGCCACTTTGGTGCTTCTTTGTTGGTGCACTAAAAATAGTAGCGTGAGAGCCAATAAAGCCAATAAAGCCAATATACTCCTCCGCAGTAATAGTAGCCGGTGACTTGTGTATTTTTTAAAATACCTATGTACGAATCCAATATAAAACATGGTAAGATTTATTGGCATCTATAAAAAATGGCAATGTTTCTTACATAGTTTCGTGCTGATATAATTTTTAACTTGTTTAAAAAACTGAAATTGATTGGAATTCTTAACATTTAACAGTCAATTTTTATATCAAGTGACGTACGAATAATATTTAATTCGGACTTATAACTTCAAGAAATTCAATTATTTAAAAAAATACATATATCAATTTTATTTCTAAGTTCCCACATTAAAAGAAGGTAGTATTAAAATTCATAACTCTGAATCCAAATTTGGTCAGTACATATTATTACAATAAACAATTTGCATTACAAAATAGTTCCTTACTGTGGTCATTCAACTTGAGTGTCACCCCAGGAGCGTCCACTTGACTGATTGCAGTGCGTAAGACCGTGGGAAACGTCAAATAAACTCGCGGAATGGGAGCGATTCACCACTCAACTTAGGTAACAAATGCCTCCTCGCTTTATGACTTCGGGTAAACGAGTTTTCTGCTCATTTGGAGTACTACTGCTTACATGATCCTCCTTCGCAAAAGCCTGCTACCTTGTTAAAGACTATCGAGAATTTAAACTGAGAGACACTTATATTAAAAAAAAAAAAAAATGCCCTCTAAAATCATAAATGTTTTTTTTTTATACACATTTACTTTTTTTTTCTATCTAACATATAGTTGTCATAATATGCTGCTGCTCGTATGTGCAGCACTTGGGATAAAGTAATGCTTTTAACTCAACATTTCTTCATAATGTTCATTAGTGCTAATAAGCAATATTTTTTTTTACAAGCGTTTAAGTCTCTTATGTTGGTGTTAAAACATTTGCATAAGTTTCAGGAGCTTTTAAAATAAATTTTTATGAAAGTTATTTATATTTAGCGTGTGCCACTAGTTAAATGATCCTATTTATAATATTTTTTTTTTATTTAATAGAAGCAATTTGATGATGGCTAGACTTTTCTTTTCTTTAATAAAAAAAAACACTTGGTGACGTCATAGTATGTGACGGAGCGTGATACGTCTCTGGTGCCTAGTCAAACCACAACGGCGGCGAGCGGTGCTCCGGAGGGCCGGGGGCGGTCACGCGTGAGCTTCTTTGGCCGGCATGTGGTGAGGGTGGCTAGCTGGCTAGCCTGGCAAGCGGGGCGTGACTGAGAGAGATGATGTGCTCGCAGTATTGTTGCTTACCCGCAACAATGGTCAAGACGCATCAGTTTCCAATTATAACGATACTTTCTTGGCAATAAGTATCATCAGAGATGATATGGTTTATCAACCAAGCATTTAATTTTTTTAACATTGTAATGATGATATAACAATATAAAAAGAAAATAGAAAAAAATTGTTGTACTTGGGTACTGAAAAACGAAAACAGTTACAGAGTTCTTTAATATAATTATGTTTTCTTTTTCTTTTAAAATGACCCTTGTAAATAGTTAGCAAAGTCATTAATTTAAAGAAAATTTTAAACAAAAACATCTTAATTAACTTTATAAACACATTTATAAATACTCAGAATTCCTTAACTACTGTATTTAGACAAAAGATTTCGAAAAAAAAAAAAAAAAACTATAATTTCAACTCATTAACTATGACACATCCAAAAGTTAACACATTTTTCAAAAATAATGATTCTGTTAAAAAAATAAACTTGCTTTAAAGAAGACTATTTATATATAATTTTTTATTACCATTAATAAAAAAAAAAATGTGTTAAGTTTTATATCACTGATTATAGGTTAAATTTAAAAATGTATTTTCGCACCTTAGTGAAATATTAGGTCAAGTTATTGACATTTGAGGTGTAGAAGAAATCGCCCAGCACCGTCGCACGCAACCTGCGGTCTAGAACGCACGGGGGGAGTCCCATCATGCGGTGTTTTTATACAAGAGGTCCTTATAGCAACACTGACTCGATCTAACATAGAGAAAGCGTATGAAATAAACTTGATAGAGTCTTTTTGTCTTATGTAAAAAATGTTCAAATTGTCTATATATAGGTGTCATTACTGAAGCAGATTTCACTTTAGATAATAAAATGTCACTTTTTGTTATAAATTTTTAGTTTTTTAAAAGGATTTTTTTTTACATTCTTTAAATACAATTTTTATATAAAAGACAATTATTTTTTATAAAACTGAAAGAAACAATAGTTGTTTTTATAATTATATCTGCTAGTTTTTTGTTCTTACAAATGACCATGTGAACTTATATGGATATGAGGCCATGGAGCATCTTGTGCGAGGTAGATGAGAATGCATCATAACTTTATGTTACATATTATTATAATACACACCTGACTCTCAAATTACACTATAGGAGTGAAAGGTAAAAATAAAAATGATAATGTATGAAGTAACAGCTGGAGAAAATAGTAAGTGAGAACCAACAAACAATTCTCACGCTGAGAAACATAACACTATTGTTTTAACTCTACGTGCACTCTTTACCACATAATTGCAACAATGCTTTTAATTGTTGACCAACATAGTCTGGGTAATCTTCTTTACATTGCCAAATTAATTCTCAACGAAAATTCCTAGCAAAATTTGTATGATAATTTACGAGACAACTAATGTTATAAACTCGTGAAGAAATAAATTAATAACTATGTTATTATAGTCAAAATGACATTGTAAATAACAACAAAACATTAATTTTATTTATAGTAAAATAATGGCAAGAAGTTTAAATTGAATTAAGTAACAGATTTAATCTTGACAGACCAAATTTAAAAAAGATTTTTGCCTAAAGCTTTCTTGTTTATTCCAATTTTATTTTTCTTATGGACCAATTTAGATATAAAATTATAGTGTGAGTGTAACTTGGGTGACCCAGTGAATGCATCAAGGTGTATACCAGAACACATCATTTGTTGGTGCTGTCTCGTGGGTTCTCGTAAATCATTGTTGTGTCCAGATCTTGCTGCGTCCAGGCCTTTAAGTTGAACCATACCATAAATTAACTTGTTGTATTAAATTTATATCTGTATTGTGTAACATTAATATTCATATTGTTGATACTTAAGTTTCACTTTATTTGTGATTTACATATTTTTTGGTTGTTCCCGATTCATATTGAAGATTTTGCGTCCTTGCAGATATTATAGAAATCGGAAAAATGCTTTTAGCTGTGATATTTAAAGCTTTGCGTAAACTGCTTAGTTAGCGAAGATTTTATCAATATCAGTGGACCGGGAGCGATATTTCTCAGTGAAATTTGTAATTTAAATTATAATGAAGGATAAGCTTTATTTCTAATTATTTGCAAATAAAAATAGCAATATTAGAGATTTCCATGACGTTGTCACACGTTCAATTAATTCTGCAATAATTTAGGACATTTAATTTGATTGCAAACTTGATTAATCATAATTATAAGCATCAGATGTTTTAAGAATATTTTTAATATTCACATATATTAACGCCCAGTTTTTCATGATGTAAAATGGATATAAAATTTGACTTTTGGCCAAACCGAATTTGACATTTGGTTGTGTCCAAAGTTCTCCAGGTGATCAGCTGAGATCAACACGGTGCTGACTAACAGGCGAGATGACAACAGCTGTTACTGAGGATCTCCACCGCAAATGTAATTAAATATTACCTGACGTGTCACTTAAATAATAGTAACCTGTAATTTAAAATAACTACAAGGAATTTTATAAAATATTATTAATTAATAGTTGACAACATAAAAAAACATTTATATTTTATGAATCCTTTCATGTAAATAACATTAAGTATGAAAACATTAAATACTTGTTTGTTTTTTACTATTTTTTTGTTTGCACTTACAAATGGTCAAGCCACGATTATACTTGCCATAACTTGTTATAAAGAAATTAAAAGATTTTTTTTCATTTAATATTAATTGCCAATAATATAAATAAGTACTAAAGAGTGCTTATGAATAATAATAATAATAATAATAATAAAAAAGTACTAGTATATAATATAAATTTATATATTTAAAAAAAAAATATCACGATTTTATTTAAGATGCATAAAGAGAGATCGTAGAGCGAAAAATTGAAAATGACGATGTATATTATAGTTAAAATAACTTACACAAAGCGGTACTTTTCTTTAAGTTTTATTTATATACATATTATAAACTCACGCTTAGCTAAACCATCGTATAAGAAAATCTATCTTAAAAATTATTATATACTTTATAACATAAAGTCATTTTAAACGTTAATGATGCATGAATATGCATTAAAAGAAGTATTAAGAAAAAAAAAATGGGACGAAGTAACGTGGTCATAGATGTATGATCTTTGGAGCACAGAGTGCCCCCTCGTGCATGCGCTGGTCCAGGCTAACGAGAGCGGTCAGATGATCCACATCCGGGTATCGTTATAGAGAAATTAACATGACTACTCCCACATTCACGAGAGTAAAAGTTCTACTTTATATTTTTTACGAGAACGTGTTCTAATAGAAAATTTTACTGACCAAGGTAATTAGTAAATTGAAAATAATAAAAAAAAAAAAAATCTGTCATGATTTTTTTTTATAGTTAAAAGTAGAGAATCTGTACTAATTGGCGATTTTTTTTCTCTTTCCTTATTAAACGAGATGTACTTGTAGAAAATATATCAACAACTTTATATATGTACTAAAAGATATAGTATAAATAACCTTTTTAAGTAATGTTTTGATATATTTCCAATTGCGGTATTTTTTGAGAAAGCCATCAATTTATAGAAAAAATAAACTTTCTTCGTACTTTAGTGAGGGAGTTTTTGTAAGCATGGTAATGAGTTGGTTCTGATTAAGGTAGAGATAACGCCGTTCGGCTGTTCGACGTACTCCCATTTTATTAACATGTAAACCTTAGCAGATTCACAAAAATTCTGAAATTTTTTTGAGAGACAAAAATATTAGTGCCCAAAAGCCATAGAAAAAATTTCAAAACAATTTAACGAGCCGATTTTTTTTAGTTATTTTCTTTTTTAATTTTCATTCCCATGGAGAGTAAAAATTAAAAACTTAATTAAAAAAAATCGGCTCGTTAAATTGCTTTGAAATTTTTTCTATGGCTCTCTCAAAAAAATTTCAGAATTTTTGTGAATTTGCTAAGGTTTACATGTTAATGAAAGGGACCTACGTCGAACAGCTGACCGGCGTTATCTTTACCTTAACTACGCTCTTTGTGTTGGCCGGTGGTCGTCCGAATTTACGCCCCAGCCAGCGGTCCGTGACGCCACATTCCTCAGTCACATCTCAAACGTAACAACTCGGGAAATTGCTGCTACCGAATTTCGTTAACTGCGCCACGTGAGGCTGTTTTTTTTTTATTTAGGGTCTTGAATAAATTCAACTTACAGATTTCAAAGATAAAAGAAATAACATAAAGTAATAAAGTTTGTGACTATAATTTTATTCCTTAATATGTGTTGTTTTTATAGTTACGTATAAAAATACTAAGTAATATATTTTTTTATTGATTTTTAATTAAAGTAGGTTTATAATATTTTCTTAGTAAAAAAAATCTATCACGTACTTTTATTACTTTCAAATTTAAATTAGTACATTTTTTATATTTAAAATTTTTAATAATAAAAAATTGTTAATAATAAATGTTGACGATAGTTATACTTGTTGCAATATATAATGATCAGAAAATTGTTTGATTTCTCTTTGAGTATACAATTTTTACCGTCATATGCACGTCTTCCATGTTAGGAGCATTTATGTTCCGGTCGATCGAGCAAAAGCGGATCGGCAGATTTTTTTTTCTCTGCTCGGAGTAAATCTGGAGCAGTAACAACACCAACTCGGCACGGGTCAAAGCCTCGCGACCATGGCGGGTGTTGGTAAGCTTATGGAGTCTGGTGGTCATCTTGGAGCAAACTCTCTCTCTCTCCCTCTCTCTCTCTCCCTTCAGACGCAAAGATGGTAAACAAGATACAAATATCTACAGGTGCAATCTGGAGCAAATCAACATTCCAAAATGACTGAAGAGAAAATATTGCAATTTCAAATTCATAAACTTTAACTAATGAACTGCTGAAGGAGCCTAAAGGGGACTTTAATTTCATTAAAAAAGGACTCAATCAATTAAATATATTTAAGCAGTCACAGATAGGATGTTTAATGTATTGAGAAAGCGATCAACTTGAACGATTCTATATTGGCAGCAGTCATCAGTTGGTCCCTCCCTATACTAATTCTAAACTGCGACCTCGTGTTACCTGTACTGCAAAGAATTACCATGGAGTTGGTAATACAGATCTGTCCAACCTTGTTGGCTGGAGCATCCCACCGCGTGGTGACGTCACCCTTCTCCAAATATGAACTTTTCGCTTCCCATCTTTGGAACACATGAAAATGAAACTTCACTTACAACATTATTAAGTGCCTTAAATATTTTTTTTTCTACACAACAAAGGAATATTAAAATTTAATTGATGATACATTGTTGTTAAAATATCATAGGTACCGCACTAACATGGTAATCACCTGTAAATTACAGTATTCAATTTAATTTTACCTAATGCTAATAAAATCATAATGAATGATTCTACCTTGATACTACTTTTTTTTTTATAAATAAAAATCTTTAACTAGTTAAAAAAAAACTTTATAAAAAAACAGATCTTGTTATTGAAGTTTATATAGTTGATATCCATCCTTGTATAATAGGTAACGAGACCGTTGAACTCCAGCAAGTTAATCTAGATTACTCGATCGCCACTGCATGTCCTCCAAGGTGTGCCTACTTTGCCGTGCAAGCAGCACCCACTCGCCTCAACATCGTTCGTCAATCAACAACTTGGTGCACACTCGGACCCTCACAATGCACTCAATAACCGGTTTGTGACTTACCGACGAGTTATGTGATGGACTTGTTGATTGTTGCAAGTATAATTTGAGGTATGAACGATTAATGTTACTAACCTTCATCCTTCTTTTTATACATCTAAATAATTAATCAAATTGAACAATGATATCTTATATTATAGTATAACTTATTATAAAATATATAAATGACGTCATGTATATAATATTGAATATTAATATCACAATTTACATTACAATGTGTGAATTAGATCAAATGTTTCTACTTTATTCTATTAACTTTTTTTAATTACTCATTTGATTTTCTATAATGTTGACTAAGTTAATGAATTTATAAATTATTAATTTATTCAATGAAAGTTTAATTTTCTGATTAATGGATATCAATATTCATTAATCATTATCTATAATGCAAAAAAAAAAAAAAAAAAAAAAAAAAAAATGAAAGCTCCTTTTATATTCTTATATCATCTTATATTTCTTTTGTAAAAATAAATTGAATTTTTTTATTATTGTTATTATTATAATATAAAAATTCAAAGAAATATAAAAATGTGCGGAATCATGGAAACAATAAAGAGCATTTCCAACAAGCAGATTGGTCACACGAACAACAACATTTTACCTTGATATCGTCTAACGAAGGAATTAAGCCAAGGGCAATTAGTCCTTACATAATTAACACTCAATATCAAGTTTAATTTAAAACAAGTATTTGACTAAAATGTAGGTCAACAAATTATGCGAATCAAAATGAATCATGAACACTTTTTTTATTAATTATTCTCCACGACATCTCCATTTCCAGAATTACAAAATACATACATAATATAATTACGATATATCTTTACAAATAAATTTGTTTTTTTAAAGGTATTATTACATGATATTTATTTTTTTGATAAGGTTCGGTGAATATGGTATGACATTGAGCAATTGTTACTTCAGATTAACGGCAAAATAAGAAGTATTCTTTGAACGTGCGAGTTATGCTTGATCGAACGGATGGAAAGCTTTGTTTCTCCAGCAAGGGTCATTTGTTTTTTTTTTCTTCTTTGAGTGTGACGAGAGGGAGAGAAAGTGAGAAAAGGCGCACGCCCGTCTGTCTGATGTTGTCAATGTTGTGTCACTCGTGTGTGACTGATGGACCATACTTCCTATCACGCTCACAGGCGGCGCTGATAGTGGTATTATAACGGGGGGCTCTCTGTCTATATTTATTGTCGTAATATTTCTTCCTAATAATATATACATGACCAAATGTAGTATATATAATATATAACATGGTCTAAATATTGGATGTATTCCAAATGATATAAATAATAAATATTCACCATTGACAGAATAATAAATAATATAATTTGTTTATTTTGATAGTATCATTTTTCTCTCTTTTTTTTTATGTGATAAGAATTTATAAACCATAAGGAAATGTTTCGGTTTATACATGCATGTTCTTGTAACATCAAATTTATTTTATATTGTTACATGGTCTTATTATATGTAATTAAATAAGCCATTTAGAGTCATGTTAAAAAAAATATATCCCTCTTGCAAATGAATGGCATTCAAAGCTGTTTACACGTTTGTACTGGCATAATGATTATAAGTCTAAGCAAGTCATTTTGCATATCATTATGCCAGGGAGGTGATATGGCCAGCCCACAGTGGTGCTATAACAGCTGTGTCATTGCCTCATCAGCCTGCAGCGAAAAACACTTACGCCAATAAGCACGCGAGCTTGAGGAGTGAAAAAGACACAAATGAATTGCCTTATAATTATGGATTTTTTTTTCAATGCAATAATGAGTTTTCATTGCAAATTAATTGATATAATTTGATGTTTTCTATAAATTGAAATAAAAATAATTTATATATTTGTTTATTTTAAAGCCGGTACTATACCGATACTATTTTTCTAATTATTGCAAACAATTTTTCCTTACAAGAAAACTTCAACTTCATTTGCTTGTAAATGCAGATGAAATTTTTTTGTAAGGAAAATTGTATGCAACAATTATATAGTAGGCGGACAACAAGTTATAAATCTTGTAATTGTTAACTTAAAATTATTAATTTAAGAAAACAAATGATCTTTTATTACCGTCGTAAATGAAAAATACCTGCGATGGAAATTTTAATAAATTTCGTTCTCTGAAATTAAATTGCTTCTAATTTTGTTAAAAACAGGTAGTGCAGTCATCGTAAACCACCAAGGCCGGCATAAGATTGCACTACATTCAGTGTGGTTCTACTTCTTGAGTTTTATGTTGTTGTTTTTTTTAGAAAAAGTGGCTATAAAAATTTAATAAAGTTATAAAATAATGTTTTAGCATTGACCTAAAAGTTCATTTTGCGGTTACTGCTGGTATAAAAGCAATCAAAACAATAAATGAATGATAAAAGTGAAGCAACATGTGTAACATTTACTTCTCTGATGGTCCATCTGAAGATTACTATATGACGTAGTTACGCAACCAAGCATGCAGACGAAACGTCATTCACAGCTTACGTGTTGTGCACTTAATGTTCTTCTTGTGATCTATTAAAGCCCACAACTTAAGTAGTATTTATGTATTTATAAACTCAAACAACAAAAATCCATAATTAAATCCATATAGGAAGTTTTTTTAATATGATTTTAATGAGTTGGAATGTGCATTAAATTAAGTTATAAAAATTATCCTATAAAATGTTGTGGTTTTTAATAGTGACAATTAAAGTTGGGACTGAAGGTGTTTGTGGTTTGTTCTGAATTAGTGTCTCATTAATGTGAAAACAATGGTGGTCGGTGCCAAGGTTTGGTGGGACGCCCTTCTTTCAAACCTTCGAAGGGAGTAGTTGCAGTGTCATCTCGGACGCACAATTGTTGTCATTGCTGGCCTCGGAGGAAAATTGTCACGCCTTTTCTTGCACTCGATTCGCTTCTGAAGATTTAAACCACCATGTCCAAGGATAAAGTTGCAGTAAATGGTGCTCATTTTATATATGGCTTCTTTCGTGACCGGTTATCAAGTTAATTAAAGTGCCACATTTTTTAAAAAGAGATAAATGAAAAAGATGTGCTCCTGTATATATTTCATTTATGTATTTTTTACCCTTCGCATGTTAGCATTTTTAAAGAATTGCTTTAAGCCAAAGAAAACTACACAGCGATTAGCATCTTACTGACACCTTTGTAAATGCCAATGAATCTTCCTTTAAAAAAAAAACTTTTTTATTATTTTTTATAAAACGCATTGTTGTCAGATACAAATGTAAAGTTATGCTCCGCAGACCACGTAAATTGTGTTTCAAAAATAAAGTAAAAAGTTATCTTAAAATCTCATTTGTTACATCAGGATGGTGATTAACTTTATGATTTTTATGTTTTGATAAGCTCTGTATTAAATGTTTAATCATAATACCGTAATTATAGATTATCTCTTGATTAGGATTTTTATTTTGAAATTTCTAACAAATATGTTGAAAACTTTCACAAAGACAAGACAAAATATTAAATTTATTATCTTTTAATGAATGATGTTTATTGCAAATAAACTTTTTTTAATCATCCGTAAATAAATTAACATTATAAAATTTTATATCAGCTTCTGTGATAAAGGTTCTTTCCTTATCTATGCTATACAGAAACGAGTTCGAAATACAAGTGATCAAATGGCTAAAGACAAGTGCATGAATGATAAAATTGATAGTATAATGACAGTTCTAAATGATGTCATAATATATATCGTCGGTAAAAAAAAAAATAGTAAAATAAAGTGGGATGAGAGCTGATGATGGGAAGAGGAATATATTTTTACTGGAAAGACATAAAAAATAAATCGGCTTGGAGGTACTTATCTTTATCCTTAATGGGAAAACGAAGGCCGATTATTTTTGTTAGACATAATAATTTATAAAGTGTTGTTGAAAATAATGTAGTACTACATAAGATTGCAATTACTCCCACAACATAAAAACATATTAATGTCGTATCGACCGTATTTAGACATAAATAAGTGACCGTTTTCTGTTGTCTAGCATCTTATATTATGTGGGTACATAATATAATAGTCAAAGAAATAAAAGAGAAATTTTCTCTAAAATAATTTATTGTACCAAAAAGTATATATTTTTTTAACATCGCAAAAAAAAAAAAAAAAAAAAAAAAAAAAAAAAAAAAGTTTAAGTATTACCAGTAGCCACACAGAAGTTAAGTTCTAAAATTACTTCATTTTTAAATAAAAAAAGGAGGACGAATTGATACATTGCTGTATGTGGTGTACGGTGCTTTTGTGATGAAAATTACTACTTGGTTGTTACATTGTTTCGTATGCCCCCTCTATCTTGTCTCGTGGTGTTGCCCACCATGTATATACTGAAGAAGTGGTTATCTTATGGAGCTGCTTATGGCACCCCTCTACCTTCTATTATAATAGACTTTTCTTGCTCATCCATCTTCTATACTCCTTCTTGCAATCTTATCCATTCTTTAAAAAAAATACAAATTTATATTTTTAAAATAGGTACTATATATAATACATACTTATACTTTTATATACGTAGAGGTGGTTTATGTGTAGTGAATTATATATTTTTGACCACTCCCTTACTTTTTACTTTTTAGCATGCTATCATTCACACACAATAGCGTCATAAGAATTTCGATTCTAAGTGAGGTCAAGTGACCCACCCAGCCCTCCTCTTCTAAAATAGGATGATCTTGACTCACATGTTTATTTTTGTTGTTAACTTAACGGGAATAAATAGAGTCCTTTAACAATTTAAACAAAGTAACACTTGGCTGTAATCTTGAATATTTTAAAGCTAATAATATTAAAATAACCGGTTAGTTCATGGTTTTCATTCAAATAAATAAAAAATAAATTTCATAATAGCTTTAAATCTAATTTTGCTAAAAAATTTTCTATTTTCAAATTTATATATTATAGAGATCTTTCTGTCACT
Organism: Siphlonurus alternatus; assembly: GCA_949825025.1. Lineage (NCBI taxonomy): Eukaryota > Metazoa > Arthropoda > Insecta > Ephemeroptera > Siphlonuridae > Siphlonurus > Siphlonurus alternatus. The sequence goes on from OX463778.1 coordinate 27,619,809, forward strand.
GTCTAACATTTTAAATGTGTTTTCTTTTCTTGATTCTTATCTTCTTTTAGTGAGCTTCCTGATTTTTTATAAATTTACATCAATCTAATTTAAACCTGTTTTTAATTTAAAAAAAGAAACAAACGTTGATTTTTTTTTTATATTAAACGCAAAGTCAAAAATTTCGCTACTTTAGTGTCATGCACGTTCAGTATAAAGCTAATTAATTAGGGAAAGTATATAGGTACTAAAAAGAAAATAAAATTCACACAAGAGTTATAAAATCAATGTTCACTGAAGTAATGCTTCGTTAAAAATAATACATATTACTGTATGTAGTAAAATCTTATAACATGAATGCAAGTAAATAATAAAAAAAAATAGTGCTTGCGGTATAGGCTTATATTTCACATTGTTTTTTTCAACGTCTTACATTCCTGTGTACCTCTAATTATGTCTGTTTGCAGAGAAAGTATAGCAATATCAAATAATAAAAGCTCTGGACTAGAAGTTTTGTATATCTATAACAAGAATTGACCGTTTCGACAAAAGAAGAGCGTGATCTGAACATTAAACTGACCAAAGTATATATTAAAAAAAAAAAAAAAATGTGTTTCAATAAATCTACATATTTTCAGTATAATTTATTACTGTATTAAATATAATCTGATGTATAACTACAAGGTTAAATATTTTAGCAAGGTAATATTCTTTATAAAAGTATTTTTATGCTGTATTATTTTTATATTAGTCACGGTTTTGGCTTGATTAATTTCGTGGTGATTCTTTCAATAATGTATAAAGAAGCGAGGGAGGTGTCAGACCCATTGTTCTCCATAAAGTGAGCGGCCGTGTCAATCCTCCGAGGCCATCGATCATGTGACGTCACAGGCGGCTCACTGTGGAAAGACATTAATGACACATTTATTAAGCTAATGTAGTCTCCGGTTTAGTCACGTTATTTATTGTTAAATAGACCTTGTTTTGTATACTGATGTATATATTTTACAATTGAAAATTTCTAAGTCCCCTAGAGGTAAAATAACGTAATTATTGTGTATTTTTGTATAAGAATTGTAAATGCTACAGTTGTTGTGGTTTGGAAGCTGGAAGCTATACATATACTGAACAGTGACGTATAACATTAGTGGGCGGCCTGGTCATGGATTCTTCCATACAGATGGATGGCACAGGATATTATACTAGTGGATACTTTCCTGCCTTGGAGCTACGAGAAGATCAAAAAAGCATATCAGAGCGGCGGCGAGCACTTTCGCTGGCATAACGGATCATCAGAGGCGCGGGTCCGAGAAGGTCGTTTGCTGCTCTGCTATGACGGACACTGCCCCAGATTCACTCGCACAGCCGTGGTAAAGCCCACAGACATGATGAGAGCTTGTTACATGCAAGGACTGAAAGCATAAAGCTAACACAGATACTTTTTATATCTTTCTTAGTTGAATTGTAATTAAAACAAACAAGATTCCATTTCAATGAAGACCCATTACACATTTTTACTATGTATATATAGTGCAATTTCAACATTATTATTTTCCATTTCACATAAGTGGGAATCAAAGAAACATTGACTTGTGCCGTTTTAGTTAATTTTTTACTAATTAATTTAAGCTCTTTCTTCCTGCTGCAATAACTAAAATAGCTATATATTATATATATATATATATATATATATATATATATATATATATACAGTAAAAATGGATAAGATTTTTATATCTTGAAAAACATTTAGTTATTTAAATTCCAATATTTTATTCAGAATAAATTTAAAGTATAAAAAATGTCTGGCAAGTTTTAAAGTGCTACCCAAAAAAAAAAAAAAAAAAAAAAAAAAAAAAAAAAAACATACAACCAACTACAAACAAATTGTATGTATCAAAAAATTATTACTTGACAAGTAATGTGATGACATTTTAACCCTGTCATATAAAATATAAACGGTGGTCACTCATCCGTAAACCGCACCTTCATACGCCAGTCTTGACCTTGGTGATGGTGGCAGCTGTTGTTAATGTACAGTAATAATCATGCACATTTATACAGCCGCTCATTTGAGTGAAGATTTCTTGCCAACTCCTCCCATCTTACAAAATATCGGGAGAGACCAAATTAAATCTAACGTGGGACTTCATAATAATCTTCACGTGCACAATAGAGTTGTAACGTGCAGGGTGTAACACCATTTCTGTGAATGAAGTAGTGTGTATTAACATGCAACAAGTAATGTTCACAGACACTGCTTTTCCTTATTTTACTGTAAAAAATATCACGCCAGAATAATGACAGGTACACTGTAATAAAAAACTTTTTTTTTCCTCTTTTTAACTATTAAAAAAATATAACATTTGTGAACTCACTTAAATACAATTTTCTTCAATCTTAAAATTATACTAACAAAACCCACACTCTCAATATATTAAAAGTGAACTACACAATTGTTGGGACCGTGTACCGAGGTATTGCGACGACGTGGTGAGCTAACACGTCCGGCTGTGGTGCTCCAGATTGTCGCTTTAGGAAACATGTCGAGCACATCGTGAGGAATGTAGTTGACATCTTCCAGAGAAAGAAAATGTTCACTCTTATGCAATCAGAAAACTTTTTTTTTTTTTGCAGGCGTTAAAATCTCCAGTTCAACATCATGGTTTCGTTCTTCAAAATACATCAATTTTAGTGCATCATAATAATAAGGAGATATTTTTATAAACCAATGCTTGTTCCAACCATGCTATTTTCACACATTCAAACAAATTGAAAGACACGTTAAAACAGTTGCATACTTCCCAGGAGTTAATCTTTCTTGATCAGCAAGTGCCTTATATAATATTTTGTATGAATAATTTTATGATCTCTGTCTACTGAGAATGCTGAAACTGACTTCTTTAAATCAAGGAAGTAAATTTAAGATTTTAATTATAAAACTTGATCTAGTTGACATTATAATTTTTTTTAAAAACTTTAATTATATTCCATCTGAATATATTTCCAATGATTCAACGTTACGACACCAGCGAAAGTAATAATGTCATCTACTTGTTACGACCGCTTGTCTCGGAGTGAGATGATCACTAGTATAGAAAGTGGTCCATATAACTTGCTGGCTACTTGGCGTTCGTACTAACCTTCCTTGCGGCTTATCGAAAAGAAAATATATATTAAAGCCATTAACACCACGCAAAATTTAGTTTTTTTCTTTGGCACGTGTAGTATAGAGATTTTTTTTGTAATATATAATTAATGACAAGATTAAATTTCTTTTTGACAACTTTTTCATCATGTTTTCATAATGAAATGAATTAATAATAACATGTATGTATATTTTAGTGCTGAACGTTGCATTATATTACTTGAGATCATGCAACCTGTTGACCTCCAGCAACTCAACTTGTCATTATGGCTCTGTCCTCAGTTGTATCTTAATGATAAAAATACATTGCAGTATACTTATGCAACTCTCTGTCAAAGTAGCAATTTACGTGTTCAAGTTGTCTAATTTGGCTTTCTTTTGTTTCAGAGCTCGGCCCCTTGCTCCAGATGAGTGTGGTGGGGGCACCCCTGCCGTGGTACTGTTTCTACCCGAGGGTCGCGGCGCCTCCCTCTTGCACCTCCTGCACCACCCCACCTCCGCCTTATCACCTCTTCCCTCAGCACCCTTCTCTACTCGGGAAGCGCCATGGCGACGCCGCTCTAGTGCGTGCGGACGTCACCATGCGGGAGAAAGACTCAAGCCCGAGGAAGATGATCGGGCTGGGCTCACGCTACACTTCTGGCCCCCACCGAGAAGGGGGTTCACCAAAACAAGCCTCCGTCTACCCAGACACTCAGCTGTCTGTCCGAGTAGGTGCTGCTCTACTCAACCAAGACGACGTGGACGAGCCGTTTGACCTGTCTCGGCACTCAGGCGCCGCGCCGGCCCATCACGAGGCCCCTCACATGTCCCCTGCCGGTAAACCCACCGGAGCTGCCGGTCAGGATGATTCTTGTCGCACAGAAGACCAGCCTCTCGACCTTCGCATGGACCACAAAAAGATGAGGCGCGATGAGAACAGAAACGTGATCCTCCGCACGCCGTCACCGGCTAACACCCCTGACGAGGACGTGGAGCTACGGAGAGCGTCCCCAGCGTCCACCATCAGCAGTAACTACAGCTCCACGCTACCTCAGCAAGCGTCCTCCCTGCTCTACTCGCAACCTCTGCACCCCATCATGCTGGAGGCGATGTACCGTGACAAGTCTAGACTTCCCATGTACGCGGCGTCTCAGCCCACCCGACCTTCAGCTGCTGCTGCTGCAGCCTACTCCTTTTTGAGTCCTATCTTAAACCCTACAGTAAATCCTAACACTAATACCATAACTCCTGTACCGTTTGATGTATTAAGACCTCCTAGGAAAAGTTATTCCACTTCTGAGACGCCCCTCAATAATAACAACAACAATACAACGACCAACAACAACAATCACAGTACTCCGGCCCCGGTTGTGACTGGCCCGGGAGGCAAGTTGAACAAGGACCGATACGCGTGCAAGTTCTGCGGCAAGGTGTTCCCTCGCTCGGCCAACCTGACACGTCACCTCCGCACGCACACCGGCGAGCAGCCCTACAAGTGCAAGTACTGCGAGCGTTCGTTCAGCATCTCGTCCAACCTGCAGCGCCACGTGCGTAACATCCACAACAAGGAGAAGCCGTTCAAGTGCCCGCTGTGCGAGCGCTGCTTCGGTCAGCAGACCAACCTGGACCGGCACCTCAAAAAGCACGAGGCGGACGGACCCACCATCCTCGATGACGGTACATTGGGACACCATCACCATCACCCCTACTCGAGACGGCCGACCCTTGAGCGACTCACGTCCTCAGGTGGCGACGAGTCATACTTCGAGGAGATCAGGTCATTCATGGGAAAAATCACAGAGCGAGACGCCAAGATGGTAGCGAACGCCTTCCCAACCCACCTTCCTCCACCCACTATGGTGCCTCCAAGTTACCGAACCTCCACGTCACTAGAAGAGAGTGACGAGAAGGACAACTCATCATCACGGTCATCATGCGCCTCGTCAGCAGGCTCGTGCTCAGCCGCCTCACCACTCGCCTCGCCGGTAAAGGAACGTGCGAGCTCACCATCTAATGAAAGCGAAGACGTGGACCCCGTGGCTATGGACGAGCACTGATCTTCTCTCTCTGTCCCTTACTATCTCTTTCTTCTTATAACATTTGCAAAAGTAACTTTTTTTCTAGATATAAAAAAACTTGAAATCGATGCAATTATGACAATATAATTTAAGCAATCATTGATACATATATATAAAAAAAAATGGTAAAGGAAATCACCTTGTTGGCTAAGACTTCCTCTTTTCACTTTCGCGGCGGCGAGTTGTTGTCGAGGCGCGATGCGGCGGCGTCCTCGAGCGGAGAGAGAGTCCTCGCTCGCCGGCGTGGTCGGGGCGTGGCGAAAGTGTAACACTGCCCGCGGCGGACAGCAAGAGCACTTCTTCGCGGACACGTGTGCACCCACTGTTGTTGAAAATCCATTTTTAGTCAAACATGTCATCGTTTTTGTAATGACGTCATTTTTTAGTTAATGCTACAATTTCATTATATTTTCTTTGCACTTTTTTTTTATATTTTATGTTCATAAAACCAGACCTCTTTTAATGCTGAGTCACATAAACTAGTGAATTATTTTTTATATGCATCTTTTTAAGTGGATACATCTTACTTTAATAATATTTTTATCATCATAAAAGATTGAAATTTGATACTTTTTATACTGAGGCATCCTTAAAAAAAATAATAATAATCTTTTATTTATTTCATACGTAAAAAATGTTTGTCTCCACCCATTTTTTTATCACTGGTAAAATTTTCAAATAATTTTCAGTTCCCTTATCATGCTCTAATACTTCCTAAGCGTTTGCTTCATCACAAAAATTTAAGTATAATCATTAAATTATACTAATTATAATTAACAAGTACGCATAATTTTTAATTAAGATGACGTCACGTGATATAGAAAGTTATATATAAATAAAAAAACTATATGACTATGAATTCAGTGAAAGTATAACATCATTATGCATTAAAAAAAATATATAGAGCAAAAATTTTTCGTTGAAATATTTCAAGGATGATTATTATTATTTTTTTTTATATAAAAATTATAAAATAATTTTTTTTAAAACATCGATCGTTAAATTAATAAGCAGTTTTTGGTTCCATCTATTGGGTTAGTTTATGGCGTGGTATGGTTGATTTGTGTGGAACTAGGCCAGCCGTGAGCCGAGGGGTCCAGCGAGATGAGGTAGCTGGTACGGCGGCCACGCCCAAGTATGGAGCTCCCGGCATAAGCCACTACCTCCTCGAGGACAACCGCTCCTCGCAGATCCTTTCGCATGTTACGTAGTTTATATATCACCCAGTCACTTCAACATAAATAATATTATCTTTTGCAAAGAAAAAATTATGAAATTGTATTATTACACAAAAAAATTATCACACAAATATATTAATGTGTTCGTGTTTTTCTACTATTTTTTAGATTGTAATATGTTTATGTGTTCTAATTATCATATTTGCACGAAGATTTTTTTGTATTGAAATATGCTTGTAATCTCTCTTTTCTCTCTCTCTCTCTCTCTCTCTCTCTCTCTCTCTCTCTCTCTCTCTCTCTCTCTCTCTCTCTCTCTCTCTCTCTCTCTCTCTCTCTCTCTCTCTCTCTCAAAGTGAAATATGATATAAATGTTCTCTTATTTCTTATCAGTACCTGACAATTTGCTAAAATAATTTCATCTTTCATATTTGTACAAAAAGACAGCCCATCATCATTTAGTCTTATAATTAATGAAAAAGCCTACACAGTTACCAATAAAGGATTAAGAGATTTTCATCCATCGCAAGCAAGTTAAACTAAATGTAAGACTTGTTTAATTTAATTTCATCTTTATCAATCTTATTATATATAATTATTATATTTTTTACATCTTCATCTTAATCATTTATGTTTTTAATGTAAATGTACCTTCTTTTACTGCCATAAGAATAACATTGAAGGTTACTGTGATGAATCAGAAAATAATAATAAAGATAATGTTGTAGTTTTGATCAAAACAAACTCAAAAGTTGACCCTTTTTTTTTATCAATTGCTTTCTTCTGATATAACAGAAAATATTACACTTTTTACTTTAATAAATTAGCTTTCTAAAAAAAGTGTCAACTTTTTTTCACTTCAAATCTTCACTAAAATAAAATGCTCTTCATTTTTTACCATAAAAAAAAACATTAAAAGCATTTTATTCTGGTGGTGTTTTTAAAAAAACACTGAAAAGTGAAATTTGCTGTAAAACTGCATATGCATGTGTTTGATTGCAAGATTTAAAACGTTATGTTACCTGGTACGAGTTTTTGTATTTTATTCAGGCATGTTCCTAAACAGTGCGAACAGAACTTGAAAAATAACATCCTAATTTTGAATTTATGTTGGCAGCACTGTATTAATAAAACCATTACCTATAAAAGACAAATGTCCTAGTTTTTAATATATTTTTTTTTTTAAATGTACAACATAATATTAATTTTTAGGGTTTAGGATCTTGTTGTTTTTTTTAATCACATTCCTCTCTTTTTTTATAATTTTCAATTGGATTCTAGAAACAATAAGTTTACCTTTAACAGAGCATTTACATTAAAAAATAATTACACGAATGTTATCTGTGGGTTTGTGAACATGTTGTATCTTGCTCTTGATTAGTTCACCCATCACAATTCCCTCTGCTTTCTTACTACTTAGCTCCTACTTTGCTAGTCACCTTGTAAAGTCGCTGTTGTACATAGAATTGCTTATTTATCCCTCGCCCTCTTTTTCCTCCCCAAATCCCGTGGTTTCTGTAGCATCGTCGTTCCCGGCCTAGATCATTAGTGGTGACCAGAGTTTTATTCTACCAGCGATTCTGGTGGGATGTATTGTACTTATTGTAAAAAAAAAATATACAATTACTGTAATAAAAAAGACAAATTACATGAACAAAATAAATGTTGTGTCTAATTTTTTTACATTCCTATTTTTTTAAAAAATACATATATAATAAACATAATATAATATTCTAAACTATAAAAAAATAATTAAGTTATTTGTATCAAAAGGTTGAGTCAAAAAGCAATTTAAATATTAATGTTCAGATAGTAAGTTGTTAGTTGTATTTTTTGGCAACAGAGAATATATCAAATTAAATAAAATGTGTGTAGTTTTTATGATTAGTAAATAAAGTTATTAAAATTAATTATAATTTCATTCATGTAAACAAGCAATCAAAAAATAGATAGCAATTATTTATAAATGAGTTATTTATATTATTTTACTGTTCTTGAAAGTGAGCTAGTATAGGATTCGGATTATAAGAATGCTAGTAAAAGTTGAAGTAATTAATTTTTTAAACAGCAATAAAAATATGATATTCTGTACTTGCTTAGAATTTCAAGGATTTGGAATTAAAAGTCCATGCCACAATACTGTTTAAAGAATATAATATATATATTATATATAAAAAAAAGAAAGAAAAAGAAGGGATAACCTTGTAAAAACATTTAAAATATAATCCATAACAAAATACTTTCAGTAGTTATAAAAAAATAGACGAACTGAATTTTATAAATATATATAATATTATATAAAATTGTTATAAAATCGAGGTGTATGTAATAATAATAATATAAAAAAAGTAAAACATGACGTCATATAATTGATTTTATTGAGTCATCAAAGAAACAAAAAAAATATACAATGATGTAACTTTATTGATTTTTGTTTTTATTGAAGTATTAGATATGTGTAAACTGTACTTTACTGAGAAAAGTTACAAAAGAGAATTTATATAAAAAAAAATAGAACTACAAGTGTGGTTAGTAAAAAAAAAAAGTAGTGTTTACTGCAACTATTACTGCACAGTAAGTTTCTATTGTAGTCAGTGAGGCATGCTGCTGGACGGTGATCAGTTACAACAACGTTACTATACAAAGTTACAAGGGTTCTCATCGTAACTCCAACCCTTATATATCAGGGTTCTGAGCACCATTCCTATGAGCACCGTTTCAGTCTTTCAGGGTTGAGGCCGTCACTTTAGTAGCCAAGGCTGTATGGAGTGACCGGCACGTGGGCCCACTGTGTCACGCTGTCGTCACTTGTTCCGGCCCAACAAGGACGCCGCGGTGGAGGTGTGCAGGCAGGTGCACCAGCCACTTCCTAGCGCAATGCAATACCTGTTGACATGGTAGTAAGGTGACAAACTGCGTCACGGGCCCAGAAACAAATGATATGATTATAAATGTTATATAATATTATGAGAAAATTTTTAGTTTTTTATATATCCAATATTTAATAGACAAATTGTAGGTAGCTCCTTTTATATACAAAGGATGGAAATAAAATGCAATAAATAAAATATAATAATATATTGAAATTATTTAAGCTATTTGACTTAATTAACTCATACAAAAAGTCTTGATTTGAGACTTATTAAATTTGTTTGAGGTAAGTCGTAATTAATAAGCTTCAATTAGCTTTAGTTTAAGCTCTCTGTAATTACTAAAAAAAATATATATAGTAATTACTTAACTCGAAAATTATAATTCATCACACTTAAAAAACAACCTTTTGTTAATTTTCTTTGCAATTTTAATTAGCAGTACTTTTATACATTAATACTTCATGTACGGTTCTCCTAATGACAATGAAATTAACAAATTTCATTGTCATTGTTATTAACAAATTTCAAATTTCAGAAAAATATCCTCTTGATAGAGAGGAAATAAGGTTGAAATTCCAGTGTCTGCCAAATAAAAACAGGTAGTTTTAATTGTTGATATTAAGGTGCGAGAAAGAATGATAAAGACCGTGACTGTGGCTCAATAAAATCTTCTCTGGTCTTTCAAGCAAAAGATGAAAACCTTTGATGCTACTCATTTTGGGATGATATTTTTATAATTTATTTTTATACAAACTCATAAAAAACGTTGAATAATTAATATATCAAACTCTTTGTATTTCTGCTATTTTTACAAAATTAAATTTTTAATTAAATCTCTGGGAGTTGATTCAACAACAAATAATTGTTTTTTATGAACCAAATTCTTGTCTATTAATAGATAATTTCAATATATGAGGAAGTCTGTGCTTTCGTTACAGAATTAACCTTTCGGAACTTAAGTTGTTACCCTTTCAGCAAGACGTTATATAATTTACATAAAATAGATCATGCCTGCCATGGTATTTAAGTCACAAGTAAGTCAAGATGTTAATAATTAAGCAACAAAAGTGCCAATAAGTTATTTTAAGCGTCGTGAAATCCTACAGCACACTAATGGTTTGTTGGTAATTTTAACATAACTTATTTATACCATCATGCGGGCATTACATATATCGCATTAATTATCATTGCAGCAATCACAAACTGTTTTTTGTTAGCTTTTGGTTACTTAATTAACTCGTTTAATTTAATATATTAATTTTGAAATGAAGTTACAAAAGAACTATATATTCTCGGTTTTGTAAGGTTAGAGGCTGCATGGGATCATTTTATAACCATTGAAACAAACAGTTATTTATTTACTTTCTTAGATGCAAATATTAAAAGTAAATTTTTATATCGTAATAATTACTTACAAAGGTTCTATAACTTAATAAAGTAGCTATAATTATATTTCTCAATGGCCTTTATTTCATTTCCTCACGTTATTATGTTGAGCCGTCACCGATATATGCACGATAATTTTTACTCTGTATTTATTCCATACAACTTTTAATTATACAAAAAAAGTAAACTCTAATCACTTATGTGTATATGAAAATAATTTCTTCATGGAGGAAATTTTATATAAAAATTGAATCAGCTTTACTGATAAGCAAAACAACAACAAACTTTCTTGAAAATAGAAGAAGGTCCTTTTGGGACAAGTTATATTTGAAATTGTTGCTTATGTTCAACAAGAGCCTTGCAAGAGTTTCACAAGAAAGATAATCAAATTTGAATACAAAATGTCAATCCGTGACAAATTTTCCAAGCAATCTCAAAGAAATTCTCCTGCCAGAGAAAATTGAATGAGACAAGTGTAGCAGAAAAATTCAAACACTTGTAATTTTGAATGCCTTTTTTTTTAACGCCATGGTATGTTAATTTCTTTTGTTATTTTTTGTTTTTTTTTTGTATTACATCTTCAATTAGCCTTGCGTAAAATAAAGTGAACATTGGTTGCGAAAGTTCATTTGAAATTTGAATGAAGATAAAAGGCCCAAATTGTCTCACCAAACAAGCAACAGTCAAAGTGGCTCATCTTGGTGACAATCGAGGAGGTCCAGCTGTGATCTGTGGAGCTCTCAGCATGCAGTGAGGCATGCTGGGAGTCCACCGCTACACGGAGAAAACTGAGCTGTATGATGACTGCATATCCCCAGATGATCGAAAAGCACTGTGGTTGATGGACAGTTTCTGTTCAAGAAACTCACTTATCTCATGAGTCTTTGAAAAACATAGCGAATGTAAGTTTCTGGGAGAAAAATAATAATCAGAAATTTCGATGAAGCTAATTTGTTATGTCACTTATGTCAATGAAAAATGATGGGAATTCAATGCAAGATAAAATATTTCAAAATGCATAAAATAAATAAATGTTGTAATCGTAACACCTGGTATGCAAATCCATGATAGAACTGCAAGCATTATTTGGTAAAGCCTGTATTACACGATACAATTTTTGCATACAATTTTCCCTTTCAAGAAAAGAAAATGTCATCTCCTTACAAACAAATGGAGTTCAAGTTTTCTTGTAATGAAAAATTGTATGCAATAATTAGAAAAAATGTATCATGTAATACCAGCTTAAATCGAGTAATTGTTTGTAAAACTTGCGAACTTATTTTAGTTTCTTATTTGTTTCAAATTCAACATTATTCAGCATTCAAATTGCACACCATTACCACAATCTCAAATTTGAGGGCGATCCTTTAACCCTGAAACTTTACTAGAGCGACAGATTTAAGTATAGTTACTCGTTGGTTAAATTAGTATTTACTATTAAATTTCTCAGTGTAGGCGCGACCAAGCAGAAGCAGTGCCGGCTGAGCGAGCGGGCGTGCAAGACTGTTGGAGTTTGGGTGTTACCGGCGAGCGCGTCGCGTGGGAATGGCCAAGTCCGGCAGCTACTGCAAGTGCAGCTTCCTCTATCCATCAATGGACGCCCACCTCTCAGCATCGACTGTTACACCGCAAAACATTTTCAGTCGAACCCCTCAGGTAGTTCGTTCCATAATTATGTATTAAAATATCGAATCACCACGATGTCAAACTCTGCGTTGTTTGGGGATGTTTTCACTTTGTCTGTGGAGGCGCGGAGGCTTAAAACACTTTCTGGGGCTAAAATGAGTGCTGTTCTAACATAATTATCGCAAAAGTATAAATTTTCAACTCTCTTTCTTTTTTTTCCGGATTTGTAATCGTATCATTATTTACAATCAATTCAGCAATTGAGTTTTTACTTTTTTTATTACAATTTTTTGTATTTTTCACTATGTCCCATGCTGTTTTTACTTTATTACTAGACTCTTTCATTTTTTTTTTTAGTAATTTCAGCTCTAAGCAAATGAGGCAGGGTAGAGTTCATGCTGACTCGGTGTGATCATATTTTTTGGGGGAAGGAGGGCTGCCCGTGCTATTTCTTCACCAAATACAAAATGCTCGTTTACAAGCAAGAAATTGATGGTTGATGGGCTTAGCATTTTTCACCGTGTAAGGGTTCTCCTAACACTAGTCAATTCCAGTAACAAGATACGCCATTATGGAAATGCGCTTCTCGCCGGTGTTGCATACACCACAGAATTTAACATGGAGTGCAACTCGTGCCAGAAAAAACAACTATCATGTACTTACTTGTTTTTTTCTGTTATGTTTATAAATATGCCAGTAGAAAATGCGCATTAATTTCAGGGCGGTTTTATAGTATTATGTGTTTATTATATAGTGCTAGCTGCTTGGTTTGAAGTATGGGCAAAGCTTTTAAAAATAAGAATTTTTTACAGTTTTAATTGACGATATTTGTCTTCTTGCATTCTTTACAAGAAATGTTATAATATTTGTTATTATAAAGATTTTAATAATTCAAAAATTAAATAGTTACAGGTTACTGCATACTTTTAGAGAAAATATAAAATATTTGAGATCATTTACAACGTTCATACATATTTAATGTGATACAAAATTTTAAAAATTTAGACTTATTTTCATAACATAAAAACATATAATAAATAATGTAAATATTTTAGTATAATGTAATTCCAAGGATGTTTAAAGTTGAAATAGTTGCTCGGTGTCGTTGACAACAAGTCGCGGAGGAGATTACCACATTTCGTTCAGCAGCAGCGGTAGACCGCGCTCGGGAGAGAGAAAGTCCATTGTTGACCGCTCTCATCATTGTTGTGGCCGCTGCGTGAAATATCGGACATGCACGTAATATTTAGACATCACTCAAACAATATCCAGTCTGTGCAGTTTCTAATTTATTGCTGCAGTATCCACACAACACGTCGATTTCTATACTAAAAATATTTTAATACTATTTTTAAACATCACTAATTTTTTTTTTTTTTCATTATTATTATTTACGCTTTTGTGGTTTAAACCATAGGCGTATCGAGTTGATACTCCAACACTTGAACAGGTTGAATTCTGCTCTGCCTTTTATAATATTATATTACTCGTTAATATTTGGATATATTTCATAATTGATTTCTTATAAAAATATATAACAGTTGAAATGAATCTAAATAAAAAAATAAAAAAAAAGTTTTTATTTATTATTTGTAGTTAACTTTAGTCTATATGAAGTAATTGTAATATTTGTAACATAAACTTTATTACTACACACCTAATATCATAAATATTAATTTTTTTACCTGAAAAATATTTTTTATTTAAACAGAAAAGTCATAATAAGTTCTCAGCAGGGAAGGTGTATGTATGCAGCTGTGCATGCAAATGCTGTACTGCCCTGGAATTATTCACTTTAGGCGAGCGCGCATGCACTGCAGACTGGGTTTTCAATCACATAGTCAGACACAATATCTAAATCAAACTTAACTTATTGTACTATAGTGGTGGTTATTTGATACAGGTAAACCACCATATGTATAATAATATCTAAGGTATAAGACTTTGCTATATAATAAGAAAATCTATGACGGTAATCTCAAGCGCTTCAGGGTAATAAAACCTTCAAGCAAAGCCATTAATGGCAATAATGTTTGATTCATAGCTAGTGTAGCATAATATCATGCTGTACATAAATATATAACATTCATTGGCTATTTATGTTTTAATAGTAAACTGTCGTTTGTATGTAAATATTTTTACATTTTTTTTTAAACTTAACAAATTAATATTCCGTAATTACGTCAATAAAAGTTATAAAACAGTAATAAAAGTAATAATTATATTGTAATTTTCATTTTATTAAAAAAAAATGCTAAAAATGTTTTACCAAACATGTTTTTTAAAGTTAATTCAAGTTAATTCATGGTTATAAATGACAGAAAAAAATTGTGAATGAAATAATTATACGGCTATTGGGTCTACATATTTAATTTCTTTCTAATTAATTTCATCACATAAAAAGAAGTTAACTAGACGATTTAGTCTATAGACTATAGTTATAGTTTCATTGACAATAAAGCTTCAAATTGATTTAACATAAAAAAATTAAATTTAAATGAAAGTTCTCTGGTTTATGCAAGTAACAATTAAAAATAAGTAAAAATATAAATTAAATTTCTATTTATATTTCAATCAAAATTATATCGACAACGTAAATGAAATAACCATAATAGGTTTTTATTTTCACAACAAAATACAATTCTTTTCGAGGCCCCAAAAGAAACAAGTATGCTAAAGCTCTTTGGTATAATATACAATAAGATATTTGTGTAACAATTTATTTCAAAACAATCCATGAAATAAAGATTTTGAATTTTGTGACTACCAATCCACTTCTTCGCAAGAGTTCATGCCTCCACATGCAGCTTAAACCGATAAAACTTCAATAGCTTAATACATTTCTTGTCAATTACCTAGCTTTATTGGTTAGTTTTGAAGCGGACGGTCGTAGCAGCAGTACCTCTGATATCTCCATTATATTCCTCTATCTTGATGGAATAAATTTGTATTTGTTGTTGCAGAGAACATGACAATGCAAAACAAGAAAATGTTGAGAACGATTTCCAAGAACCGAATTACACATTGATTGTTTTTTATCAATTCTCTCTATAACATTCGTGCAGGAAGACTCGACATCTCAATCGCCGACACTGAAGTTTGCCTTCATGAAATTGGTGCATGTTTATTCAAATATTTGTATTCTGGATATTAAAAATGACATCATAGATAAAATATCAATAAATTTACAATTTTAGTAACATGTCAAATATATACACCTGGGTATTTTATTTGCAGGAAATATTAACCAATCTTTTACTTATTATAAAAATATAGCCTAAAATATTTTGAATAAATGCATTATGACCACGTTCTTTTCTAAAATGTATGCTTAGATTGCTTGTAAACTAATTTTCGAGATATTCAGCAATTAAGATTAGCATTGTTTTAAATGGGAACTGCTGTGACTTTTAGTCAAATCAGTATCTTTTTCACAAAAACAATTTAAACACTCAAAATCTACACTGAATTTGTTGTTTTTTAACACCAAGAAACTAACAGTTATTTTGTCCTTAATTTTATGGGCTAAAAATATTTTCAGTTTATAATCGGAAAATATTGAGCAATGGTGACATTAATCCTAAACAGAAGTTCATTGTTTATGAATTCAATGGAAATTATTTAAGCTTCAAGAGTAATGTGATATAACGTTGACACACGATGTAAGTAACGAGAGCGAAGATCTGGAGCCCGGGAATCTGGAGGGCGAGGAAAATTTAATCTTGCGGTCAGCAAAGTCATAACGAAGAATAAACAGCAGCAGCAGCAGCTACCTGTTGTACGTTATTGCAAGAGAATTATTATTAACAGCGTGCATTTTTCAAGATAAAGGCATATATTTAATGTAATAATTCTCTTTGAATACACATAAGATAATATAAATCTTATATGTTACAAAGATAAAAAATATGATTATTTTTTATTTATAACCCAATTATTATACGTTTAAACTTCACTTAGGTATAAACATGTAATATTTTATTTGAGTATATGCGTATATACTTTCATACATGATATAGGAAATATACTTCCGTAATCTGATTTTGTAAGCTACAGGGTGGGTAAACATAGTGCTCTTACATGAAACATTTCTAACCTGAGACATGCAACTGTGTACACTGAAAAATTATTTATGTTTTAAATACCCAGACACATATTGTTATAGCAAACGAGTCAACATATAAATACACATTAAGCCGGTTTTACATGATACAATTTTTCTAACTATTGAATACAATTTTTCCTTACAAGAAAACTTGAACTTCATTTGTTTGTATGGAGATGAAATTTTCTTGAAAGGAAAAATTGTATGTAAAAGTGTATGGTGTAAAGCCTGTATTACACCATACAATTTTGTATACAATTTTTCCTTGCAAGAAAATTTCATCTCCACACAAACAAATGGAGCTGAAGTTTTCTTGTAAGGAAAAATTGTATGCAATAGTTATAAAAATTGTATCGTGTAATACCGGCTTAATACAGGCTTTACACTTATAAAAATTTTATTAGAAATACACAAATATTTTTCACTTCTAATTTTCTTGTGAAAAATCTTGAACACTGGATAAAATTAATAATTATCGAGATTCTTTTTTTTTTTTTCAGTGTAAAGATATAAAAAGTATTGCCAGTAGTTAAGATGCTCCAAGAGGATATCAATTTCTTACTGCACATGCAGCAAGTTGCATGCATGCATTCATATTGCAGGAGTATTATAACTCGGCTTATATTCATGTTAGCATAACATATTGGTTAAATGCTATTACATGCCATAAACTTAATATATACTTAACATAAAAATTAAAGCTCATCAAGTGATTTATTTTGTTATGATCGATCTTATGATAGCTATATTTATTATCAATGTTGTCTTAAGAACTATGAGTATAACCATTTTTATAACTAAATAGACCAGAAGAAACATAATTTGTAATAAATTTATTTATTAGCTGTCTGATATGCATGCCATACTTCAACTTGTTTTACCCTTATTTATACAGTGATAGAAGGTATCTATTGAATCAATATAAAAACATTTAATCTTATTGCCTACAATATTCATGCAAAACAACTACTTTAGAAGTAAAATGTGCCATGTCGTGTGAAGCATATATGATACCCAAATATTTGATCTAGTAGATATCTACCATAAAATTTATTGCATTATCGTTGTCATACTTGTAATAATAAATAAACATGCATTTTTACGAAGATGATATTGGGGGGCATTCACAAAGCACTTTAACCCAACTTTAGGCTCAATTTTATATGTTATATGCTAAAGTGGGGTTAAAATGCTTCGTGAATGCTCCCAATGAATAATATGATATGCAATTAATTCAACTAATATAATTATTGTGGGTGCAATCTTGATATAATAAAGACTTGCTTTTAAATTTGTCAATTTACTGAATGCATTGAAATAGTGTCAGCCAGAGTAATATTAAACCATACCCAGTTTTGTTACACTTATGTCAGTGGATATATTTTATTGTTTTAGTTCTCCTGTTATAAAAAAAAGAGCTGTCAATAGTGAGTACAGTCAAATTAATTTAATATTTCTTCCGGATGTTCCAGAAGTGTAAAGTTTGCAGTTTCTTCTGTTTGTAATTCAGTTTTGAAACTTTACATAGTGGCTTGAAGTAGAAGCACTGACCTGTGTATGCAGTTTTAACACTGAAATATGAATAGGAAGACCAGAAACCTTACTTTTCCGGCTACTTCCGGAGGGAATATCATGTAAATTAGACTGTAGCAAATGTAAATAGAAAAAAATAAAAAAAAGAGGAAAACAAAACAAAAATAAGTACATCTCTATCAAAACACTTGCACTCTGATTGCTGAATCGAATTACTAAAATAAGCAATAACCTGACCGTCCTCAAACTTCAAAGGTAACAGCTGACTATAAGGTGAGTTATTGGCCATACAGGCTGCAGTCCAGCAGAATCTTTGCTGCATGCAGGACGACCACTTGCATGTTGTATAGTGACGTCACAGATCGTGTTTGTACGCCTCCTTCTCCAAGCTGCCCCAAGCCCCTAAAGTTTATATGTGCAGGATGGCAGTGAACATGCAGCAGGCAGGAAATATTATTCTCGACAAGTCTATCTGAAATACAGTAGCACATACAGTGTGTGTGTGTCGAGAGTCTATCCATACTGAATGCCTTGTAAAATAAAACGTCGTCTTTTATATAAAGATTTTACTTGTTAGATTATAAAATGATACAAATTGGATTTGCGGGATTTATTTATTGGTATAGTAGAATAGAAGTACATTGTTTATGTTTAAAGTAAAGTCTTCTTGTCCTTGCTTTTTAGTTATTGTTATTGTATATTTATTAACATCCTCTCTATTCTATAATATAACACAAAAGACTAAAGTTATGTTCACGTAAACCAGCATACAATGTATGTTATAAGTGGGCATTGAATTGCCATGCATTTTTATTTGCATACATAAATGTATACTTTGTGTGAATTTAGTTCTTCTTTTTTTATTTATAAAATTTATTTACTTGAAACGACCAGCTATAACATAAACTTATTTCATAAAGGTGTTTCCTTGAAAGGGTCATTAATGAATAAAAAGATTAAATAAATGTCATAATGTAGCTTAAAAGAAGGAAATATTGAGGTAGGTAAGTTATATAGTTTCTATATTTTTTAGCCAGAGTGTGTTAACATTGTGTTATTCTTTAAAATATGAATTATCATTGAATTTTTACACACATTGATTTTACATCCATGGATTTAGTTAAATAAAAGATTGCTTAATTATTAAATAACTGACGAGCAACCATCACCATACGATTTTTGAATAGTATACATATAGTGAAAACTGAAAAGGAAATATTAGCAGAATGAAGATCATGGCATAATTTTAATATTTGCTAGTATAATTTCCTTTTCTCTATATACTGTAGTTACTGTACTATATATTAAATAATCGGATGGTGCTGCATGTCAATTATTTAATAATTGAGCAATCTTTGATGTAATAATTGCACCTCCGCATATAAAGAAGTGTGTTATTAAAAATTCTTTCAATATGGATTTAATTGTTTGTTTAGGTTATTCATAAAATACATTGGTCTTATTTGCGTAAAGAAACCATGGTAACTAATTTTTTTCAAGTTAATTCACACTTATTTTTCTCCTGGTAATAAAATATAGCTCATAAGCATAAACTTGAAATATATTATAATTATTAATCAATAAGTTTTTAATAACCATACATAAATTAACAATTGTCTTACGTAAAGCTATAATTAAGTAGGGAGATAAAATGATTGATCGGATATTAAAATGCTATAAAGACAATAATATTACTACATCTGCATGAAGTTCAAAATCATAAGAGCTATATTTCTAGTTCAAACCACTGAAAATAGACCTTAAGGGAGTTGTATTTTTTTGAAAATCTGACTTATAAACAAGACATATTTATTATAGTAATTTATAAGATCTTTACGAGTCTAAAAACAATTTTATAACGCTATAATGTTAATATCTAAACTGATTTGCAAGCGTTCGTATAACAAGCTTGCCTATCAATCATTGGTGGATGAGACTTCGGTGGACCCGAGCGCTGACGGAAATATACGAAAATATTGATTTAAATGAGCAATGAGATTTCAGCCGAGAGTCATCAAGATCTGTAAGAAAAGTCTCCAACAACAAGAAAAGACTGCCCCGCCCATAGAAAAGCCTAAACGGGATATTACATTGCATCCAAGCTAAGAAAGTAGTAATCGTGCAACAAAAGCGAAACGAAACGCGTATAATAAATATCTAATGTCGTATAAACACTCAAGAAAAAAAAAAACTAACATATATTTTCATATATTATAGTAAAGCAACAATAATACAATATGTATGTATATATAGTCATTGTTTCTTATATAGCTGATGTAATGCAGTTCAAGCAAGTGCCATAAGCAAGTTATATTATAGCGACGTAACAAGTTTTGTCTGCTTTTTAATAAATTTATTTAACTTGTTTTCAACCATAAGAGGGTATTATTAATAAAATTAAGAATTGTGTAAAATATGGCTTTCCATTTTAAAAGCATTTTCTTGGACATGCTTTACTGTTATTATTGTATATAGATATACAAATTGAGACCATAACATTTTATTAACTGCGATTAATTGTTGCTGTCTCATATTTTCATTTAACATAGGTAATTAATCATTTGGTACAAATAATGTGCTCCTGTTTTATTTAAAAAATATATATGAAAGGAGATAAGCGTTTGTCATGTATGTTACTCAATGACTTAATATTCAACTGAAGAATTGAAATTAATATAGCTTTAGTAATCAAGTAATGTCATATAAAATGTAAAAATAATTTCTTATTATTTAAAAATACACAATTATATTTCATTTCTATCATAAATAAATTACATTAAAACTTATATGCAAAATATTTTTTTTCTTTATTTAAATTTCATTACAATGAAAAAGGATTGGACATTTCTTAAATTACAGTAGTTACGAAATGTCCTCAAAAATAGAGCCCCAATGGACAACGTACATAAAAAAAATTTATTGCAGAAATGAATAGAGGGGACCAAATTAATAAATTATGCTACTCTGAATTTTTTCAGATTTTTTTGAAACCCAGAACTATTTTTAAATAATTATTTAAAGTGCGGCCACGCCCTCTGGAGACGTCAATAGGCGTCTAATCACCATCCTTTTTATTAAGGATTCAGGGGTGCCAACATAACTTACAGAACTTTCAATAATGATTTAAAAATAGTTCCAGGTCTCAAAAAAATCTGAAAAAATTCAGAGTAGCATAATTTGATGCCCACTATTCATTTCTGCAATAAAAATTTTTCATGTATGTTGTCCATTTTATATAAAAGCTGCAGTAATGAATATACTTTTCAAAACCCCATGATTTCTTTTATTAATAAACACCAAGGATTTTATAATTATTTATTTATATATTATAATCTTCCACAATCCAGCAATGTACCAGATCAAGTAAACTACTGATCATAATATTCTTATTTATACAGCAGGATATTATAACGTGTAGAGGTCAAGGCATTTTTGTTATTTCATTTTATTTCCAAGGGCTATATAACATGTTATTCCATTAACTGGATAAATGTTCCATCACGACGACGACGTAATTTTGAAGCATAACAATAAACATGAAATTGGTGCAATGAAAGCCACACCTGAGGACCTTATTATAGTTTGGACCATGTGACGTGTTGCAGTAGCCCTCCACGAAATTGAAAGTGTTTTTTTCTTAGAGTCTATAATAAGATAAGAATATCGATACAGCAGCAGCAGCAGCTTTGTTATATATGATGTAATGTATTTAAAGGCCTTAACCTCTTGCAATGAGGAGGTCACTGCCAAAATATTTCCTGCTATCTGATCGCCGTGAATCACGCAGAAATAGTAGCCAATGTGCAGGCTGACTCTGTGATTCATAGGCTGCCTTTATGTCAGTAAATGTAGGGCAAGCAGCATTCAATAACGCCGATCTTTTTATTCTTCAGTGATCTATATATTATGATATAACAAAGTATTATACAAGAGCATACAATTCATTTCATTGTTATTACTTGAAGCATTACTCATTATTACTTTTACTCTTTATAAAATATATATTCATCGTCTCTCTGTCTTAAATTTTCATTGTGATATCAGGAAATTACATGTAAGTCAATTGCAAATACATTTTAGAGGAGTATGTAATTTTTATTCTTCAAGTTAAAATGCCATTTAATTTAAGAATTTTTTATAATCTGTTTATTCTCTCTCTCTCTCTCTCTCTCTCTCTCTCTCTCTCTCTCTCTCTCTCTCTCTCTCTCTCTCTCTCTCTCTCTCTCTCTCTCTCTCTCTCTCTCTCTCTCTCTCTCTCTCTCTCTCTCTCTCTCTCTCTCTCTCTCTCTCTCTCTCTCTTCTATCATTCTCTGTTTCAACGTTTCATCCACTTTCTTTTTCTTTGTATTGACTGTTGTTACATAATAATACATGTATTGTATATCAAAAGAAACACTTAAATGAACAATAAAATGCACTGCATGCATCCATAATCACATCTTCTAAATTAGTGCACTAATTTTCATCATTGCCATAAATCTTACAATTCCAAATATGGAAGAATACAATCTGAGAAAAAATGTGCTATGAAATGAAACTCCCTATCACAGATATTTGTAATGCTTTAATCAAATTTCAGATTCACTGAATCTTGCAACCTCCATAGTACATTGTTTCTTTATAAAGTAATTAATTACAGTTTATTAATTAATTAATTTATATAACACATTGTTAAAATAAATTATATTAGTACATGATAATGATAAATTTAAAAATATAAATTATAGTCCTTCTTTAATGTTAACACATAAGACATATAATAAGAAATAAAAAAACAAAAAAAAACATTGTTCTCCAATTGCTATAATGGCGAACTATAATCACGTTCTAGTCCTGTTATTTTTTACGCGTGCCTCGCGGGTAGTTTGATGTCTAGCTAGGCCACAGCAGACCCCGGCGTTTGACCCGACAGGTAACCCTACACCCCGCACGCCTCGCGCAGTTGGCACACCTTCTTGTTGTGCACGGACCGACAGGACTTAACTCCGAGAGCTCGCGGCTCCACGATGGTACCTGAGTATTCATCATTGTGTGGCTTACCATACGTGCGTCCAGCTTTCTCTCTCTCTCTCTCTCTCTCTCTCTCTCTCTCTCTCTCTCTCTCTCTCTCTCTCTCTCTCTCTCTCTCTCTCGACATTGTGGGTGGAGATACAGACCAAATAATTTACGTTCTATAGAAAACAAGAAATGAATTATATCGATTTGCTTAAGGCAACATTATAGATAACTAGTTATATATATCTGATACGTAAAAAAATGTTTAGACATTTTTTAATAATATTTATTATTTAAATTAAAAAAAACAATGTTGATATTTTTTATATTAAAGATATCAATATCTAAAATATAAAGTTTATAAAATTTGATATGTATGTAAGATCATGTACAACAGTTTGTAATAGAATATCCTTACATGTAAAATAAAAATTGAATATATAGTATTATACAATATAAAATAAAACTCATGAATTAAAAATGATTTAAAGTCAGTGACGTGACCCCTATAATAATATAAAATACATGAGATCTATCTGTACATCTTTAAAAGTGAATATTTTTGCTATGGTGTTGACTTAAGTTTCACACAGGCTCGATTTCAACATGAATGTTATTACACGTACAACCATTTTTACAATATTCAAATTCATCGTTTGTCCTGCAAATGAATGGACAACCTACGGAACATTTTTTTATTGCAGAAATTAAAAGAAGGCACCAAATTTTGTAACTCTGATTTTTTTCAAAAATTTTTAGAACCCGGGAATTATTTTTATTTTTTTTTTAAATATTAGAAGTATAGAGGGGGGAGACAATAGGCGCGATAGGCGTCACTTCTCAATAAATAAAGGGTATAGGGAGTAAAAGGGGACGTGGGTTCAAATAAAAATTTTGCACAACTTTTTAACAATATATACTTCATGGGCTAAAAAGAAACTAAACAAAAACTAAAAAGAATCAGAGTAGCATAATTTATGGCCGTAAGTTGCAACCAACCTATCCTAGAAAAATCGGAGAATTATCCGAAAATTTTAATGTTAATTAATAAATTATCCACGGATAATCCTCGGATTATTTTCGGATAGGTGGCTGCAACTTACGACCATTAGTGCCTTCTATATTCATTTCTGTAATAAAAGTTTTTCATGTAAGTTGTCCATTATGGAAAATAATATTATATATTGTGTTCTTTTCAGATTAGTGTTTTTATAAAAAAAAATATTTAAATAATAATTTCAAATTTAGTTTATTTTAGTATTAATTTTGTAACTGTATTTTACTTAAAATTTTAAAACTGCTAGTTTGATGTACTGTATAAACGTATACCAATAAATAATAAACGGATGCTCACCCACATCATAAAAAAAAAACATAAAATTACACAATTTTTTTAAAACAATCTTGATTTACACAAAGAGCGAAAGCAACAACACAACAATGTGTAGCCAACACCCAAGCAATAATGGTTCCGATTGACAACAATGTGTGAGGACATCGGGAGCTAGAAGATTTCATTCCCACAGACTGCTCTAATATAAAGCATCTATACAGACAATAAGCATGACCTATAAGATTAATAATAATAAAGAGATACATTGATAAACTACTCCCTGATCTCCTAACCTCTTATGTAACACAAGAAAAATAATCGCGTTATTAATAGAGCCCAACAGTAGGATTCTAAGTCACGACTGCCGACTTGAGCATTGTTGTACAATAATGTATTTTTTTGATTTGTCATTCTCGTATTACTTAATACAATATACTAAATTTATCAATAGTTTTTAATTAGTACTTTGCTTGATTGAGATCATTTAAAAAGATATCTTAATAATTTCAACATAACTCAATTTAAATTTATTTATTGAATACATTATTTGGTTCTCAATTTAAGTATTCTACCATTCAATTTATTGGTGAATATTAAACTATTTTTGTTACTACATAGTACTTATAATTACTGTTAGTATCTACAGATGTAGTCCCAAATTTATTTAATTAAAAAACACCGAAGAACTGCGATTTTGTATTTTATATAATATCTGCATGGAAGCTGGTCGATATTTTCCATGCAATACAGCAGCGGTTTTCAAATTTTTGACTCGAGTCCAAATTCAATTCAAAGATGATGTCCCATTTTTTCTTCCCCACTGCTTTCCTATTAAGCCTAAGTCGCCATTACCCGATTTTCATGAAGCCCCAGAATTTGGGACGCGTCCCATAGTTTGAAAACCGCTGCTGAAAACAGTATCATTTGTCATTTTTAATTTCAATTCTTATTTATTTATTTATTTATTTATTTATTTATTTATTTATTTATTTATTTATTTATTTATTTATTTATTTATTTATTTATTTATTTATTTATTTATTTATTTATTTATTTATTTATTTATTTATTTATTTATTATTTCAATATTCTTTAAGAGTGACAAGGCTATATTAAGCGCTTGTATAGCTTAAGCAGAGAGCTTATACATTAACTTAATAAAAAAGTTCTTTATTATGGAGCATTAGGTTGTTCAGTGGAACAATCCGCATAACACGTTGTACAAAAATCCAAACAGCATATATGACAGACTTTTTCGTAGTATATTATTATTTTAGTACCATTTTAAGTCTGCCAAAGAATATATGCTATGAAGTCCATTTATGACTATACAGTATAATAATACATTATTTAATCTGTACAGCACTCAAAATTGTATCCATATTGCTATTTTTTTCTACATTTAATGGCATATTATTCAGGCAATATAAAAAAATATTTATTTTGTTATTATTATAATAAGCTTATTAGAGGCTTACATCATATAATTCAACTTTGGACCAGTAACATAGCATGATAATAGTATACACTTTCAAATATTTAAATTGAATGTGTGATTTTAAGAATGAGCAAATTTGTATTTTTTTTTATATATTATTATTTTTTCAGCACGAGTGCTAAATATTGTGAATAGTATCATTAAAACTTTGGAACATTTGAAAATAAAAAGACAGTGAAAACAGTTCTTAGAGTAAAAAGATAAAGCATTATATAACGCGATTATGGCACGAGAAAACGCATGGATTTCACGTTGAATTCCAGCAATTACGTAAAGAAATGATATCGAGGAATTTGTATTAGAATGTAGTTTTTGAATTAATGAAGACATTGCAGAAAAATGTACATAGGCATTTGTTAACAAGGGAAACAAGTGTTTGTGTGTGTTTTTTTTTGCAGAGTACTGAAACAATTTCAACCAATTACTGATAAACGAGAGTGAAAAGTAATACTGACAATGAGTTATTGACAGCATAAATGTAACAGTGTTATGCATATTTTATGTGAGGTATTTCTTACAAGAAACACGTGGCAACAAATCCAACCTATATTTTGAGAAATTGTTTTATAAATGAGAGGATCTCTTAGTTATGTCATCTTAACTTTTCTAGTACTTCACTTGTTTCAAAATATGTGATGCTGCTTGTTGTAAAATACATATTTGTAAAGGTAGATAGAACCTTTTGTCTGATAACAAAACGACAAGTTTTTCTGTATTTTATCCATTAGATAGTTTTTTTTTAAATATCAATGCAAATGTACCTGTTGATGGATTTGAATATTATTCAAATAAAAAAATACCTGATGTTAAAATAAACCACCGGCAAAGTGTCACAAAAATTGTTTTTAAAATGACATCAAGTTGACGGGAGATTTATGCTAAACTGAGGATTCTTGAGACTCATGACAAAAGACCCGTCCAACTTTACATTCATCACTCAAATGTTCTCATGCGGATCAGCTGATAGAAATTAACGTCAAATGATCCACACCATGTGTAAGAAGACTAAATTTAATAAAAAAACCATAACATCAACAACTTTTCATTTTATTTTTTATATTTTTTATTTTCGTTCGTCAACAAAATTACGCAGCATTCGCCGCGCTACTACGCACAATCGAGTAGTATATCCTTCAGCCAGCGTGATACATCATCTTATTCTTAGAAGGAACTCGCCGCATATCAAATATGCGACGGATAAATCTCCGAAAACAACAATAGTTTGAAGGTTGATTGACTTCCGGCTAGAAACTGCATCTTGCAGCGTCCAGTGCATGCAGCAGCTGCAACACGCGGTCGTGTGTGGGAGAGATTTATGCACTTCTGACCACACCCTACTAGCATGAACCACATGCAGTCGAGCTAAATACATCATCCGTACATGCTCCACTGATTAACAAGTTGGCTAATTTTTTTTACGCAACGTTTTGCAAAATCAATCTCTATACACATATCCGCTTTTTATGTGGGTGCGGGTGGTGTGAATGAATTCCATTTTGAAAAGAGAAACCTTTGAAGTGATCTTTTTATATTATATAGATCACTTATGTTAACTTGAAGAAGTTTTAATGAAATTCGTTCTTATACAAGTATGTGAAATTGAGAAAGCAGTTGAAAAATACTTAGGAAAAAAAAAAGTTATTCGCACTGAATATGAAAAACATGAAATATTTCTGATTAAATTTACGACATTATAAAGTTATGATTAAAAATTTTAATTATTAAAATATTTTGTGTACATTTTTTATTTTATTCAAATGTTTTCGTGATGAAATATGTTGTCATCGGAGTGTTAGAATAATAAATATGTAATTTTACAATTGCGTGTTTGGAGTTGAGTCGTCCACGTAATTGCTAAATAATAATACAACTATTTGTCCTGAGGTTACAAGGTTACATGCTTGTAACAATTTTTTTATAATATTTAATTTGCATGCTAAGTGTGAATTTTTTGGTGTGCTCCATAAAATAATTAATTATAAGTTGGTATGTTTCAACATTTTTTTTTTAAATAAATAATAATTCTATATAGATAATAGATTACGTGTAGAAAAATACTTTTTTTTTTTTCTTTTTTTTTTTTTTTAAATGTAACACTGCTGAAGTAATGCGCATAAATCAGTGATATATTTAGCTTTAATACCATGCAACAGAAATCACCGTAAGTAAATTTGCAAAAATTTAGCAAACATATTTTTCCTTTTTTACTGTGCATTAAAAACAAAAATTTTGAAAAATATGACGCGACGGTGTCACAACAACATAATTTGCAACTTGTTTGTGCTAAAGTTGCCCCCACATCAAGAGCACCAATTTCACCACACCCTAGACAGATATGTAGCGAATACCGCCGCCTCGTGCCTGCTATTATCTATGATGGTGTTTCCAGGTCACCTGCCTCCCCCTCACCGCTCGCGACCATCGCTGGATCAGCCGAGAGCAGAGAAAGCGATCTGCCATGTCCAGTGCTGGTCAGAGGACGCCCGCCCCCTCATGAGCACCGATGACGTCATAGTTAGATAACGGCTGTTTAATTTATTAAGATCAATGTAGCAAGCTTCTGCTTCCTTGTTAAACATTTTTTTTAAATTAAAAGATCTGTCACTTTACAATATAATATGGAGTATCATGATTCTATTCTTTTAATTAATACGCATTATTTTTACATCATAAGTATATAAGAGCTGTAATATATAATTTTTTCTATTGTCTCCCAGTTTAATCATATTCTCTATATCAAATAATGCATGATATTATATAAGTAAATAAAAATTGCTATTTATTTCATTGTTAATTATTTGTTTAATAATTAATAACTCATTATAATTATTATAATCATTATATATGTTAGCACCCAAAGCCGAATTCGGGCTTTGTCCAAAAAAAGTGACCAAACCTAGTTGTGGTTTTTGCATTTTGACCAAAACCCGAAATGAACAAATATTTCGGCTTTTGGTCATTTAAATTTGATCACAACTAGTTCTGGTCAAATCATAAAAACCAAAATCCGTTGAGAGAGAGATCTCGTCGGCTTTTGGTCAAACAAAATTAACCACATCTAGTTGTGGTAAAATCAGAAAAACCAAAACTCGATGTGAGCCTTATTTCGGCTTTTGGTCACTTTTTCACATGTTTAACCAAAACTAGGTTTGGCCATTTCATTAATGCGACTAAAGAATATTCGTGCGTGCTTTATTCAATAGCAATTAACACTAATTTATTTCAAAGCTTGCTTTATTTTATGCCAAAATGTGTATCATAAATGTGTATAATATGGTTAGTAATAAGATGTAAAAAAATATTAATTATAAAATAAATAAACACACCTTTAAAAGTTAAAAAAAAAAAAAAAAAAAAAATCATTATTATTATCATTTTTATCACATTGCTTAATTCATAATTTTTAATTATTATTCATTCGCAACGGTTTATAATGTCTGTCGCATGCAGCCTTTTTCACTGTTAAACACGGGACGACGTAGTGTTTGATTTTGCCACCAGAGCAGAGAACGTAATGGCATTGTTGGCGCTAGTTAACCGTTTTAACTTCATAATTAACGGTCATTTTCCATAAGTTAACATGTAAATCAACAACCGTCCCATGTTTTTCCTTTCACGCGACAGACATTACACAACAATACTTTGTTTACTAACAACGAGCAGAAGACTTTGAATATATATATGGAAAATATTAATGAATAATTAAAAATTATGAAGCAATGAATGATAAAAATGCGGAAGTATATTAATAAAATATTATACGGTTAGAAACTTTTAAAGGTATGTACTTATTTTATTAATTTTATAATTAATATTTTTTACTTCTCATTATTATGTCACTCTGTTATATAGCCGTTATAGGATTATGATAAACGTTGGCATAACATAAAGTAAGCTTTGATATAAATTAAAGTGTTGTTATTGAATAAAACACGAATATTCTTTAGTCGTATAATGAAATGGCCAAACCTAGTTTTGGTTAAACATGTGAAAAAGTGACCAAAAGCCGAAATAAGGCTCACATCGAGTTTTGTTTTTTTCTGATTTAACCACAACTAGATGTGGTTAATTTTGTTTGACCAAAAGCCGACGAGCTCTCTCTCAACGGGTTTTGGTTTTTATGATTTGACCAGAACTAGTTGTGATCAAATTTAAATGACCAAAAGCCGAAATATTTGTTCATTTCGGGTTTTGGTCAAAATGCAAAAACCACAACTAGGTTTGGTCACTTTTTTTGGACATTGTCCGAATTCGGCTTTGGGCGCTAACATATATATATATATATATATATATATATATTTTACAATTTCACTTCTTCTCACTAACTAAATTTTCTTATGTCCAATAAGAGTGTGATTGTGTCTTGCAAACTTCTAAATTTAATATACTTCGTAGTACGTGCTAGAAGACGACAAAAGTCCGCTCATAATTTATTACACATTGTTGCTGATTTCCAGACTCGTGGAGATTTACGACCCAAAGGTTGGAGGTTCACAGCATCTCTGTCAAAAGCCAACACAATAATATATTTTTTTATAGCGTTCCAGTCTTTACGCAGTTAATAAAATTAAAACATTTTTTGAATGATTCAAATATTGAGGTGGCATAAGTTAAATAAATTATTGTCAATTTTCTCCTGAATGTATGCAACTTTTTCTACGTCAGTAACTTCGGAGACTTTAATGCATGCAACAAAAATATAAAATATTTATTATTACAATATAAATATTTTTATGTGGTATTTATTAAATAAGTATTCTAAATGCAAATTCTATGTAACATTTAATTTTTAACTTTCAAAACATTTTATTTTATAATCTATTATTATAATCTTTACAAGTTAAGCAAAAAAAATGAAAAATAAATAATATTGCACATTAAAAAATAATGAGAAATTAAATATCACACTATGATACTAAACATCAGGCGAAAGAATAAAAAAAAAAAGAGTTTGAGAAAGTTAAAAAATCAAATTATTTAAATCCTTAACAAGATGTCATGACGCCTACTACGTTATTAACCAGCACGATATTATAAAATTTCTCATGTTTTGACTTAGTGTGTGCTGGTTGACATTGTGTTTCTTGAGCTTACGACGACGCCACTCCACAACAGTGCATGTAGGACGTCACCACAGAAAACCAATAAATATTAGCGGGAAAGCCGAGTACTACCAGGTGCGGCCAGCTGTCACGATCTGGAGCAACTCACCTACCAGCTGATTAATTAATCGAAGAATCAATGTACTTTTTCAACCATCTTTGTATACAACCTTAGGCGCATTTCTTTTTTAATTTATATAAAATATGAAATTTATATATCATGTTTATTGAAAAAGTATCAAATTACAATCTTCCTAGTTATAATATTACGTCATTTGGTTACATTATAGTCCCGTGGTATCAGATCAATCAGCGTTTAATCACTTTCCTTTTCATGCACTCCAGCACGTAACAATCGCTGCTGTTGTTGTTGTTGCACTTTTGTTATGCGGACCAATTGATATTATTTCATCACTTTTAAGCCAGATTGCTGATTGCAACTTGTAATTTATTGAATCGTCATTGTCTATTAAATCACGATTTATTGATGAATGTAAATAATTTGATTTTAAACAATAAGATTTAATTTTGCAAATAACAATTAAATATTTATTAAAATAGAATGAAACTTCATTATTATATTAAAAAATGATATTTTTTATATAAACATTATGTAATTGTTGATAATATGTTATAAATTTGCTGAGTACAAAATAATGACAACAGATAATCGCATATAAAATGGTTTTTATTGTTGAATTAAATTTTTTGCAGGAATGATTATGCTGTTTAATATTGTAATTAGCTAAAAATTAAATTGCTAACAAGTTTACGGACAGTGAAAGTGCGGAGGATGGAAGAAGTCCAGTTTCAATTTTTTATTCGTCTCTGTTCATCGGAGTAGACGAGATCAAGTTTGTGGGCTCGCAGGGGTGGCGACGCGCCTGCCCTCTCTCGGCGATCCTCGATACCTTCGTATGTTTAATTACGCTTTCGGAGACGCCCTGGACATAAAGTCACATAATTTGCTACATTAAAGAAAATAATAGAATTAATGACGGGTTCTGTAGGATCAAAACAACACTTAGAGCATATAATTAATTTAAATGGTGCTAGATTTAATTTTTCAAACCATAAATATGTTTTTAAAAGCCCCCTTTTTTAAATATGCAGAAATATTATATGAATATCAGTAATATCTATTAAGACAAAAATTATGTATTAATATTTACTATTTATAAGTTATGATCTTATGATAAGCTACAAAAAAAATACAAATTCAAATATGTAAAGAAGTAGGAAGTAAGTAAAAATTAAAAAAAAAATGTTCAAAAATTATTTCAAATGATAATTAAAAATTTAATATCAAGTCATTATTTATGAAGCAGACTTCAACTTTATTTTTTAACCGCATATTTTCTTAGAAATGTACTAAATGATCGAAATCGTTTCAATAGTAGATTTTATATAAAATTATATAGATATTAATATAGTGGGGCTAAAACCTTCTAAATCAATCATCTAAATATCTAGCCCTCCCTCGTGGTATAAATTACCTTATTGGGGTCTTTTTGCATGCCTGTGACGTCACAACAGACGAATGACGTCACACTGATGGAACGTCTCTTCCGCAGCCTCATGACTCGTCCTCCAAACAGCCGACATGGCGGGAGCAAAAAAAAAAACTAAAAGTGTAACATAATTGAATCTGTATCACGCAAGCAAAGAAGATGAGGCATTTTTTTTTATAAATATAATAGCTTTCATAGGTATAGGAAAAAAATATTTAAAAAAAAAATACTGTAACATATTATTAAAATAGATGAGATAATTTTTTAAAACTCTTCTTTTGATGCGATGGTAGATAATTAATATAATATTTCTGCTGTCTGAAGTATGACATCATCCTCCATGCAGTGATTGGTTAAAAGGTAGTTGACTGCCGCTGTTACAAACCGAGCCAGTTTTATTTACGTGCCGCCACTGTATATGTACCTGCTGCACTGACAAGAATACATTATGTCAGCAATGATACTTAAACATACTGTGTGATCGACATTTTAAACACTATATATAATGCGTTTTAATTTAAAATTTAAATGATTATAATAGAGTGCTTGATGGTCATTCTTCATAACTTTATGATCATAAATAATTATTATTATAAATTGAATTACTTTATTGAATATAAAATATCACTATACTTTAACTACTATAACTTGTTTTGTGTTAACAAATGTTTTTGTTACTATCTCCAACTGCTAACTTGCGTAGAGTGTTGATAAGCAGAAGAATATCATTTGCAAAATGAAACTTCAGCAAAACTTATAAGCTATAATATTTTGCAGGGATAAATTTATAAATAATATCACATCTCATGTTTTTAAATAGTTTTATTCAAGCTTAAAAATTAAAATATAACACTAAAATCCCAAGTTAATTAAAAAACTTCAAAACATTGAATTCTTTTGCAACCAAAGTGTCAGTTTATTGCGAGTCTCAACGCCTTGTCGTAGGCAACCAGCTTGACATTCACGTGATATTGAATCCTGTCATTTTTTGGAACGTTGCTTTATATAATACCTGGTTGTTGTTTGAAGAAATTGCTTTTTTACAGTGCTATACATGGTCCAGTACATGATTGTTAAACTGGTTGCATATATAAGCTCAAGCCGATTTACAAAGAAAATATTAAAAAATTTACAGGCTCTCATGATGTCGAAGACACTATAAGAAATTTAGAAAGTAAGGTACCATCTTCAGTGGTGAAGAGCTCTGCATGAATCTTCTTGTCAAAGGTAACGGTCTCATCAGATACAGTGTACTCGATACTCTACGCCGCGAGGTATGCAGCCCGCACGACGAGTGTTAGTGAACGTGCAGATCACGCGCACGAGCCAGGCTGCACGTGCTCCCGAGGCGGACACGGGCGAGCGTACCTCCCCCGCGTAATTAGGCCGCACGATACCCCGCACTCACATCAGGTATGTTACACGTTACGTAATGTGAGACAGAAATTTCAAGGGGATCTGTCAGACAATTTTTTACACATTCAAATTTTAAAGTTACGCCTGCTGATATGAGTAGGTATGCAACATGTTAAACGTAAGTAAAAATAGCGGATAAATGTAAAACACAATAGTATAAATTTAAAAAAAAAATTAAAACTACATTTTTAATAATTATTTTTAAGCATTAATTTTTATTTTGAATTAAGTTGCATCTTTACATAATTATATTTCCAAATAAAATAAATAATAACAAAAACTTTTTTAAGTAAATTACAAAATGCATTAAATTTATTAAATAAGCATATGTAAACACGTGAGTAAAAAAATAAAAGGATACCCCATTCACCAAAATGTTAGAAAGAAACAAATTCATTTGCTTAGAATAGTAAGACTTGAAATGCAGCAATGAACTTAATATAAGAAGTAATGCATTACTCGAGAAAAAATAATAAGCATATATAACAGTATAATTCTGTTGTCCATTAAAATGATTTCAAAATTATCGAAATATTGACTGATCTATTAAAGTCATATTTCATAATACGTTGCATCATCATCTTCTCCCACATTTCTCATTTCTCAATAACAGTCTCGGGGATTAATTCCTTGGAACGGATTGTTAGTGTCACCACAACACGATAATCCATAAAACACAAAGATGCTATTGTGGGTGGGGTTATAATTATATATCAAAAAAATATGCCCTACTTTCAGGCATCAATATCTTTTAGAGTACAAAAATAATATCAAGTAGTTTATATAGTAAAAGCCCTTTTAAACATAGGAACTAACATGATTATTGTTAAGCAATATCCCCACCGAGTATTGCTGGCTTCAGGCCTTCGGATCGCCGCCACCACCACGCCTTTCCAAACAGCCTCATCTAGGCCACAGCAGATCGACTTATGAAGCTTGTCTGCACTCTTCTGTCAGTTTCGCAAACCGAGCGGTGGCAACAAACACTTGCCGCCTGCCAATCGACACCTCCACAAGTACCCAACCTCGCGCAGCTCTTCAATTATTATCATTACTATATACGGCCTGCGGGGTAGTTTTGGCGCACTTGCCACAAAATCCTATGATGGCCATATTTAATTCCCGTTACCGGAGGTAATCAAGATGGCTTCCATAGAATTTAACAGCAAGTGCGCCAAGATGAAGCTCGTCCTTGAGCCGACATCTCACGAAGGCTCACGATGATGATCTAATTACGCGTAGAACGAGAAGCGAGATCAGGTGGTAGTTATATTATAGTAATCTTCTTTGGTGACGTCACTAACGACGTTGAATCACCTTGAGACACTTTTTTATTACCTTTATTGATTGTTACCTGGAATTTATATATTTTTTTTATTCAAGTATTAAGATTCACTTTGTTATCATTATAAGCTTTATGTAAATATAAATTTAAAATTGTTTAAAAAAATTGTATAAAGGTTATTTTAATGTAGTTTAACTTTTAGCTGCATGTAGTAAGTTGAATTACTTGGTAGTGAATACAATTGAGGTATATTCAATTATCACAAAAGTTTCAATCTATTACACGTTATATACTGCATGGAGAATAATTATTATTGAAAGTAATTTTATTTTACATTGTAATCAGAAATTGAACATTTATTCTATAGAAATTGCACATAAAATTTCGATTGATTTTATTGACACCCTGATAGAGAAAACTTAATTTTGCAACACATTTTAATGGACTGCTAATTTTGGAACTTGATGAAAATCAAGTCAATTTTATAGTGAGGAGAAATTTCGTTTTCTTCGTCCAAGTGCTGATTAAGATCTTCTCAGAGTCGACTGCACGGGTGAGGAAGGTCAATTACTGAGCCAGGAAGCCGCGGCTGTTTGGCGTGAAAAGTGAAATTAAGAAGACGGATTGGTCCAGCCTTGCAGCATCTCTGGACTGCGCCTACATCAATTATTTCTGAAGACGCATCAGCCTTGGAGGTGGCTCACTCAAGTTGGGAAACATAATAGGCCTGTTCGTGAACACCAGATCACTTTGCGCACTCTTTTTGTAAATCAACGTAATTCAATTGAGTGAAGAAAAGTAGAGATTTTGCCTACAATTTCAGTAGATTATGGTTTCAATGTCATTGAGCTCAAAAGAGAGTAGTAACGTGCGTACATAAGAGCAGAATGTGATTTATAATATTTGGTGTATCCTTTCATAATTGTATATGTTCTAAACACGAAGAGGCCAAAGAACTCTATTTACAAAATAATTGACGATGCTTGACATAAAATATGTCTCAATCACCTGAAAAGGTTGTTAATTTCCTCAGTACAAAAAACAAAAATAGAAAGGAATGATTTACTAATTGTTGTTTCCACTTTTTTTGTTCTAAACTGAACTAAAAATTAGTAAATTAATGATTCCTTGAGGTCTTATTTAATTTTTTCACCGTTGTTACTAGTTTCGGTTTACCACTTTAATGATAATAATAACTACTTTACAAAAATTTTACGCTTTAAAAAAAACAAGATATTAAACCATTAAAATATTAAATAATGTTATAAATATTTCAAACTTATGAGTTAAAGGCATACAGGCCTCAAAATACAAATTAAACAGTCACCAAGTGGGTTTAGAGTGTATAATCAACATTCGCATCATTTTTTTCCACGCGTGATGCATCCGTGCAAAGTCGCAGTTCAAAGGAAGAAATTTAGTCCTTGATGACGTCACGAAGTCCTTGATGACGTCACAACTCAATGCTAAACGGTGCTAGCTGTGAGTTGTGACGTCAGCAAGGACTTTCTTTACAGCGCGACTTCGCACAGACGCACCGCACGCAGGTAAAAATAATACGAATGTTGATTATAAACTTGAGCAACACTTAATGTCTGTCTAATTTGTAATTTGAGGCCTGTATACCTTTAAGCAATCAAATTATAACACAGCATACTTCTTATTTCTAAACTCTTTTAAAAAATTTGAAGCAATTGCAAGTATAAAATACTTTATAAAATAATTTCCTCTATTTTAAATTTGTTTAAAAAAAAATTATTACAAATAATAGTAATAAAAAAAATTGTGCTATATAAAAATTTTAAACTTGTTTCATAATAAACTTTTTGGTGAATGTGATGCATAAAGCCATAAAAATCTTTACCATTTCACTTTGCTCTCTTAATATTTCATTTTTACATTGGAATTTTACAACCTATTTTTTTTTTTTACATTTTCATGCTGAAGCATAAGAAAATGAACCTTATTTACTGAACATCGGGCGTGTTCGAGCTACCTGAGGCTCCAGGCAACAAGTCAGCAGCAGCGTGCGTCTCCGCGGGCCGTTGTCGATGTAACAGTTACCTCAACTTGGAGCCCTCGACGGATGTTACTTTTAGTGAGGGAGCAGTCTTGAAAATTCCACACTAGGAGTGTGCCTCCGTTTGAATCACTATTTTAATTTGACTATATTCCCGTCACGACGCGTGTTGTCTCCATTGTTGCCTGCATTGTTGCATACTTTTGCTGGAGGCGCATATTGTAAAATTATTATACTACAACAATTAAAAAAAATTGTGTCATATATTATAAAACATTAAAATTAATTTTAATTATCCAGGAAATTGATGTTAAATTTTAATTTATTTAACACTTTTAATATTAGAAAAAGTTTTTATCATTAATTTTTAATCATTTTTTAATTTATTGATGTTTAATTTGAATTTTAAATAAACTCATAATGATTGAGTGATGGATAGTAATAATTTTATGTTTAATTTCCATTAAATGTTTGTATTTTTTTATTAAATAGCAGTGTGGAAATAAAAAAAAGGT
The DNA here is from genome assembly GCA_949825025.1 of Siphlonurus alternatus. NCBI lineage: Eukaryota > Metazoa > Arthropoda > Insecta > Ephemeroptera > Siphlonuridae > Siphlonurus > Siphlonurus alternatus. The sequence continues at coordinate 27,657,369 of OX463778.1, forward strand.
ATATATTATATAACATAGTAAAGGTTAAAATCCTCATTAATTAAATTCAAGCTAAAAAGAATTTCTTGATATTTTTGTTTATTAGTTTCAGAGCAATGAAAATTGCCAATTATTTTCTCCATCATGGAAATGCATTATAAATTAGTCAAGTTGAGATTTGCGAGCATTTTGCCACGCCCAGCAGATACCAAAGAGCAGTACCGCACGCAATCACGTCTGCATGTAGACAGAAATATTTATACACAAAAATAATTTAATGCTTTAAAACAAATTGAAATTTTCTTTCCAAACATAATTATGTTATCAAGTAAATATTTTTTGTTGTTACTTTTAAAAAATACATAAAAAGATCATAAAATACTTTGTGATGAACAACAATGCTATTAAATTAAAATGATAGTCTTTGTTAATAACCAAAATTAAGATGCAGTAGTTTTATAGTCTAGTATAAATATATTATTATAGTTTTTCATGAAGCAAGTTTGTTATGTTTTTGTAACCTCCAGGCAATTTTAACCATCTTATTTTAGTTGAGTGCTGGCGCAAGGAGAGGGCAGCAGATTAAATCTTCCACTGCTGACATTTCAAATAGATAAAAACTGTTGTTTTCAGACTTTATGTGTTTTAATTTTTTGTATGAACAAAAAGAAAGCTGTATGAATTTAATCATACTGCAAGATTTACTCAAGTTACCTCTACTATTTTTTTTTGTCTGTAGATATTAGCAAATCGTAGATAGTAATAATTCTAAATAGATGTATAGGTGTCTTTTTAATGTGAACTAAATTGTAATTAATTTCACAGCGTGTTGTGTATGTGCGAATGAAATGAATACTTTAATGACAGCAAGAAGAGGATTAAGTGTGGTCCTATGGGCGTTGTAAATAAATTCACTGGTCTTGTCTCGCCTAATCCTGCGTAATTGATTGTTATGAATTATAATTTAATATAGTACCACAAGTTTTTTTTATCGTGGAATATTCATGGGTAATTTATATTCATTTTTTAATAAATTATAACCTGTTACATAAAGAAGTAGACCTCTTTGTGGGTTAAAATAAGTGAAGCTTTGCGAATTTGATGTATGGGGGCAGCTAAGGAGGAGCCTAGCACGTTTGCAGAAGACTTGTTTGCAAATTGTCAGAGGATTCACGTATATAAGAGAGGAGACAGCGTTCTTTTGTCTAGGTGAAGGACAATTATTAAGATAATTATGATTGTTTATGCCAAACCAGGATTTGTATATTACAAATGAAAATGGACTTATGTATAGTGGTCAATCTCTATTTATTTTTTTAATATCAAAAGTGAAGAAAATTTAATGCATTTAAAATGCATTTAAGGAGAAACTGAAAACGTTTTTATTTGCTAGTAATGTGTATGAAATTGACAAATTTTACAAGAGTATTTAAATAAATTATTACATTATGTATGTTATACTGACTTGTCATGTATGTGAGATTAATAAATATTTGAATATATATACAAATCCTGATGCTAAAAGCAAGATAAATGGAGGGATTTTTTCCTCTTTGTCTTGGCGAAGGACGATTTTAAAAAAAAATATGATTGCCTATGCTAACCCAAGATATGATTATATACAAATCCTGGTGCTAACTTTTAACAAAGTTAAATAAGATGTTAAATTAAGTAACAAAATGTAAATTTAAATTTAAAAAATTCAATTAGATACATTAATTTTTTATTTTATTTTATTTTATTTTATTTTATTTTATTTTATTTTATTTTATTTTATTTTATTTTATTTTATTTTACCATCTCTTTCATGCATGGGCACTGTACAATAATATAACACACATATAATATTCAAAATTAAAAACAAAACAGCCCATGGGGCAAATGAAAAAGATCGCTGAGCATTCCATTCACTGAAGTGTTCATTCACCCAATTAAATAAATAAAAAAAAAGCATGAATCACTTCGATTTGTTATATTAATATCAAACTTAGTTATAATTAATAAGATTAACTAGGTTGCAGTTGATAATTTAAATATGAAATAAAACGACAATTAAAGAAAGCAAAATTTTTTTGGAAAAGTGTATATAGTAGAGATTATTATATGTAAAATATGACAATATTTTACAAGTCTTTGTTTTTTTTTGTTGACTTTTATTCCAAGCTTTTTAATATTATTATATTATATTATTATTTCATTTAATTAAAACAAAGCTACATAAGCGTATTATTTATTATTCATTACAAATCACTTGTAGTTTATCTCGATATCTTGATGCACTTAATACGCTCATTCCGGGTATATAAAAATGTTGATATATTACATTTATTGACGGAGTGAATTGTGCACGCGTGCAGTGGCTGTTGACTACACAACAATAATAATCTTTTTGCCAGGACGGAGACTTGGCGGCAACAAGTCACGACCTCCACACGTCATGCAAAGACTGACAAATCAACTACAGCAAAAATGCACTTCTTGCATGCAGTGCAATCATTTCCCCACACGTCTAGTGGTCAATTTACATGCATGTATATTTATTATTGTAATTACTTATTAAATAATTTAAACTTATAGTTTTTAAATGTGCTTGCAGATCATGTATCCCAAATAAATATTTTAAAATATATATTTGTAAGAAATTCACTTTATTTGACAGTGACGATATATTTATATTTATACTATTTCGTTGATATACATTTATAAAATACCTTAAATTAAAATCATACACTGACCGCTCATATAAAAACCGGTGGGCCATTATTTTCCACTGTTTTTTTTTTTTTTCAAATTTGATTTAATTTTAACATTCTTTTCTCAGGGTAATAGAAGTCTCATAATATTTCTTCGTTATGCTTTAAAGGTTCTTGCGGGTGTAATAATTTCTATCTCCGTCTGATTTTGTTGTTGCATGACATGCTCTAACATTGCACTACTTTGAAGTTACACGCGGCTAACAAGCTATTGCCATATTTAAATTTCACTACAACTACATCGTTGTCATAGAGAGACTCGGACTTAAATCATTAATGGAAAGTCTTTGAGCACCAAGACCTCACACCGGGAGTTCACTGAACCGTGCAGTGACGGTGATCGCAGATAAGGAGTATTGATCTGATTCATTCTGTTCATATAACATAGCACACGTGATTGTGGGTATGAAAAATTCTTCATTGAGCTGGTTTCTTGAATTCCTCTTTATCGTTGAAATGAACTTTGGAGACTTCAACGCTGGATGCAGCTGTCTCTGCAAGTCTTGTTTTTGGTCCTCATGAAATTGTGACGTCATATTCATGCAAATGTTATTTTTTTTTCATTTAATATTTAACATAAGGAAAGATGTTGCATGGATATGACGTCACAGCGTATTTCCCTTAACTTTGAGGGTGTTAGAAAGTTCAAAAATCTGAAAACATTTACAATACATACTTGAGTTTTCCATGCTTTCTTTTCCATTGTTTTTTATTAAATTTTTGTAATTTTTGAACTTAATTTTGTTTTAATGATTTATTTCTTTGCTTCGTTTTATAACCATGCAGATATAAGTAAAAAGCACCTCCTGTTGGTGTAAAAATATTGTAAATGCCTTCGTTATTGCTAAAAAGTGAACATCAATACATAAAATACTGTATTTAATGACGAGCTGAGAGCAATCGCTGCTACTTTTTTCTATAAAAGTAAAAGGCAAGATTGGGTTTCCTGTCTGATCCAGCAGCAGCACCAAGAAGTATCTAAGTGAGGCATCTCGGCCCGGAGCGCTCGTCTTGTCTTACGCTGACCGGCCGGTTTGGCCGCTAAATATTGGGTTGCGCTCCTCGCCACTTTCCCCGCTACCGAGCCGTCCTCCGTACTTGTAATGAGCTAAGTTCTGGACACGAAGCTTCTCCATCACCAAAGAGTCTTCAAGCGTGGAGGTGCAGACAGCAAGGGAGACTTACACATGGGGTCTCAAGTCTGTGGTCTAATATAGTCAGTCTCATCTCACGTTAGACATAGGACCCAACATGGCGTCTGTCTAGTAATGCGCATCTGTTAGCCTCAGTTAAGAATACGGACTACGCCTACACATATATAATTTCCTTGGCTCAAGCAAGCATCACCCACCTAGAGGCATGTTTTTTTTTTGCGGTGTTGTTATTTAACATTTCCATACTTTACTGCATGCATTACCTCAAGGCATTTTTTTTATTATTATTATTTAACGTCAGCACCGAATTTGCGATGAAGATTTTAATGACATGAAAAAATAGTTAGGCACATGAAAAAAAAATATTAAATATTATGATTATTGATGAATATATAGGAATTTTTGCGCACTTGAAACTTCACCATAGTTCAGTTCTACTAATACATTAAAAAAAACTGTCTTAAATTATAATGTAAAAAAAAAAAATCAAAACAAAACAAAAAGTTTTTTTTTTTTTTACTCTAAAAACAGGTTGTAATACAAGTTAAATTTTTGAATTTTCAATATTCATAAACATAAGTTTGACTGCAAAGTGGCAAAGCGTTGCATTGTTGAGACGTATTGCATGCAAGTGTCTCATATACTTTGTGTTGTTGCAGCCGACAAGGTATAATATAAGAAAACGATACGCTGGTGCTAAAATGTAGAACAAAAAGTCATTAAGTATAAGTCAGCCACAGCATGTAAGTGAAATGAGGTAGGATGACGCAATTTTCTCTCGATGCACTCTGAGATGTTAGCTTGAGATTACCGTGGACCATACACTGTAAAACATCTTTCGTACCAACAGCTGATTCAAATTAAATAATAGGGTCTCCACTTCCAAAACTAATTTTTTTAAAGAATTTCAACAATATTTTGACCAGGTTTCAATTATGAATTTTTACAATTCCAAAATATGTCGTATAAGACATATTTTTGGAAATTGTAAAGAAAATCCTAATCATATGCAAAATACAAAATAAGACATCATTCTCCGGTTTCGAAGGTGAAAGGATGCCCCTCCACCAGATCTGTCTGCAAAGATGTTTTGACCGTGTAGAGGGCGGCGGAGGGCGGACTGTGGTTACGATGTTATGTGGAGCGTCGGTAGTCTAGTTAGGCGCAGTTGGGCGTGGTCGTTCTAGCACCGCACTCCACGCATCGCATCCTACCCACACCATAAGGTTCAAAATCCGATACTGCTCCGTGGTAAAACCACCCTTAGCAGCGACGTGACGCTAGTAGCCGTCAACAAGGTATCAACAAAGGTACAATGCTCGCCTCATTGAGTTATATTATCGCCTTCATTGCCAATAATATCAACACTTCACAGCAGCAGCATTTAAAATTGATTTATAAACCTTCAAAATACCACGTATCAATGTGTTAAAAATAAGTAGTAAATTATTTTGTAATTAGAAAAATTTGTTTCATAATTACTTGTTTAGATTAATAATTTTCTATTTAAAACAAATTTCTTCATATTTATTGTATTTTTAATTAGACAAGCTGGGAGTTTTAAATCAACACAACACAAAAACTATAAGATATTTTTTTTTCAAATAATTAAATATGAATATATTTGAAACTTTGTTCTTTTAGTGATTAATTAATAAAACTTGTATTGTTAAAATTATGATATACAAAATTACATTAAAAGTGCAAATAATATAATTATACACACATTTAGTGTGAATTACACTGAAAGGACCTCAAGATATTTTCTTGTAAATGGTAGGATGACTTTTGATGACACATAATGTTCCTAAATTCCACACGTAAACGTATGGTTAATTACAGGGGCTAAATAACCACTAAAGTGCGGACATTCTTCACCCCATTAATGACCAAGAGATGAGAGCGACATTGGTTTATTATTTATTACACACTATGCAGGCCCCCTATAATGTATGCAAATTTGTTTGCACGGCCCCCTGTAATGTATGCAAATTTGTGTACACAAGCAAACCGCAAGGAGACCTGCATGACTGCAAAATTACAACTTGTTTCTATACATATTTATGTAGCATTATAATTTGGGCTAATTAGGAAATATAATTCTAATTTCATTAGAACTGATTTTTAATTATATTTTAGAAGCTCCAAATTTAACACTTACAAGTTTTAATATCCTAGTGCTGATTCATTTTTAACATAAATTATCAAAAAAAAAAAAAAAAAAATAGTCGAGAAAGGAATTATACTAAACGTTAAATAAATGCATAAAATTTGTTCCCTTGTTTCCTTCTAAGATATTTCAGTTGGGTCAATAGTTTAACTGAACATTTGGTTCTGACGATACTGTTGGAGAGAAGACTTTCAATAATGTTATCTTTCATGACGTCACTCGGAAACAATTTCAATTTTATGTTTAAAAATATTGCAGCATGAAAAAATCCCATTGTGATAATTTCTAATTCTGCATTAATTTTTCGAGTGCCCTAATATAGTCAGCAGATCGGAGTTACCTGGCGAGGCGACGTATCTTGGTGGCCCCTCCCCCGAGCACCGAACAACAATGCTACAAGGTGTATTACACCGCGGCAAGACACTCGGCGGGGGGGCACTACATGTGTCCCACGTCTCAAAATGTTTCACATCCGTTATTTTAATTTAGCCATTGTATCCTATTAGACCCTATGTCACTTTCAATTGTTTTAGATCATGAAATTATGCAGATTTGGTTTAACGTATATTTAACATTACTAATTTTTAAATAATAAATTTATGATACAAATGTTTTACACGTTGCAAATTATATAATTTTAACCTAGTATTATATTTCAAGTAGCACACCTCAATTTTTATTGTAAACAAGTTATTTATATTTTTACATGATATTGTAATCCATACTTATACATTTTCTATTATAATCATATAATATTCTTTATATTTCATAAACGAAATCTAGACCAACAATTTTATTCAATAAAAATTACAATAATTTAATACGTTGTTAAAAAAAATCGTGATGTTTTAAAACAACCTGACCCTTTATTACATGGTCAGTTTTTATATATATATGATATTACTTGTGTACAAACACCTACAAAACAAACAATACTGTTTACATATAAAAACACAATGTAAAACTTATACTAAGTAAGTTAATAAATAATTTAACATTATATTTCAGTATGTAATTTGTTTATTAAATGTAGAATTTTAATTAAGCTTAAAGTATTCATGTAAATATATGACCTATTTTATTGTAGAGTGATTGTACGTTGGCTCTAAGTATCCTTTGTGTGTAGATAATGGTCCAGTGGGAGGAGGCTTGGGGGAGATCGGGAGCTGCCACGGGCGATGTGGAGCGGCGGCGTGCGGCGCTGCAGATCATCGACAGGACTCAATGCGAGCTATCGGTTTCTCCAGGTAAGATCTTATCACAACTCTAAGATAAATTGTGCGAGCCGCTCGTTCGGCTGCTGCATTTAACAATACCAGTGGCCCAACCCAAAAACTAAACCATGATCGGAAAACACGTGCGTCAGATTACTACAAAGCTTATGCAATAAAATATATTTTTATGTTGTTGATTATGATTAAAATGGTGCAATGTTACATCAGTATATATATATTATGCTATAAATTAGTATAAAAAATAATATATATTTGATAAAAATATAATATCTTAGGTAATATATTTTTCAAATATTTATGTATTTCTCATTAATTCTTTTGTTAAATATTGTTTATAATTTTGCATTTATTGCACACTTTAAATTTCATTTCAATAAAAGGAAATATGATAGGTTTGTCATTGTGGAAACATTATATTTAGCAAACATTGCTCGAGATTTTACTCTCACCTGTTTTTTTGTATATAAGAACTTTAATTACTAATACGCAATAAAATTAAGTAGATTTACACATATATATGTATCACGATACATAATAGCATTTTCATGATTTTATTGTACATTTCCTACATAAGAAAGAGTCATAATTATATATCGGCTCTTTTAAAAGGAAAATATTAATTAAAAATATATTTAATTACCATTCTATTAATTAATTTCATAATGATTATAGACACATTTAAAACAGTAATAAATTCTCCTTATACTTTAATATAAAATTTTAAAGATTTGGAAATTTGTTGCTATTTAACTTATATGAATATATTTTTATTTTATTACTTTTTAAAGAAAATGACAATTTACACTTTCACAGTATATAAATTAACATCTAGTTAGCGTTTTCTCATATGCACTTTACTTGCTACACGCTTCAGGGGGCGGTGGTAGTCAGGTGCACACGAATGCATATATGCAGAGCACGTGCATAATAATAATATGTACACTGTTTTACCATGATGATATAAATCTCGTGAAAACATACGTTTTAAAACAGATAACAAATCTTTTTGAAAACTGTTCTGATTGATTCTCTATATATATATTATAGAACTTTCACTCTCTAAACTAAAGCAGTTCATTATATATACGACCAACGTGTATTAGAAGCTACAAGTTGACAGATTATCAAGCTTGTTTTATGTTGCATGAGAAATTAGAGCAATCGAACATAAAATGATGCAACGAAATTTTAAATACTTAGTAAACGCACAATTTAGATGTTATATTATATAATTTAAAAAAAACAACTTCTATTTAACCCCTCCGGTGTTCAAGATGTTTTACTAATACTAATTCTATAAATAGAATCTAGATGGTAGCTCTCTTAATATAGAAAGTGAATGGATGACTTTGAAAGGAATGCCTTCAGATAATTTTCGCCAATCATTTCTATTTTTTTTTTTTTTTAGAATGTAAACAAAAGCTTTATAAGTTTTTAAAATAAAAGTTGTAGCATTAATTATGATAAGCAATATTATATTTATAGAATAAATAATTTTGCAAAAACGATTTGTGCAATACAAAGTATTAAAAGTGTCAAATATTTACTAGATATATTATAGTTGTAGAGTTTTTGAAAAATAGCATACATCGGTGACATTCATGTCTTATAGCAGTGTGCTAATATTAATAAAAGGAGAAGAAAATAATATAATCATATAGAAATTAAATCCAAATATAGTTGGAAAAGAAAGACAAAAAGATACCTGGAGAACGCACCTTGACTGCTCTTTATGGCTAATAGACACTTTTTTTTTTAATTTTAAGCCACCGAAAAAGTTGATTTCGTAATTCGCAGGATGATTTACTTGCGAAAAGTACACTGAGAAAAGTTTGTGCAAAAGTTGATGTTGCCTAGACCTTAAAACTAGTAGAGGACTGTAGAGGTGCTGTGTGTTATCAACTATTTTTTTATGCATGACTTTACCAATACGTGTAATATATAAACATTCACACATGTAAAATGCCAATTTTCCTCTTCACAGGGCTATATATTGATGGAAGTTATTGAAGTGTATATATTTTGGCCATCGAGGGTCGCGATTGTTGCGCAGTGGCGCCCGCGGCGTCTCGCGGGATGTGGCAGGGCGGGACGGGCAGGGCAGCTCGGTGAGGCAACCGCCGCTCACTCGGCGGCTCCTCCACCTGACCTCGATACAGCCGCCTCCTCCTCGGGCCACACCAGCTGAGCGACCGCGCCTGCTGCTGATCTGCTAGCCTACACTGCAGCACAGACTAGCTGCAGCATCACCACACTGCTCCACACGCTAGCTAATCAATCAAAACAACCACAGAAACGTTCCTGGTAAAGTGAAATTAGCGTTACTTATTTAGATTCTATTTAAATTTAATTGCATTGTAATAAATTTTTAATTTATTGCTACAGAAGATCATGGATAATTGGTTGAGTGATTAGAAATATAACTTCACTTATTAATAAAATAAACAATATTTTAATAATTAAATTACCATTTTATATGCCTTATTTGTATTCTATGATGTAGAAATTAAGATCCACTTGCAGCCAAAACAAATCCAATCAATTCATACGCATAGAAATTTTGAGCCTTATCTACTATAGTGCACATTTTTTCGATAAAGAATAACAACTATTTTACAGTTTCTTTTAAGTCCCAGAGTTTTTTTCCTATAAAATAAAGAAAATACATAATTCCCAGTTTGTATATAATATCAATAAAAATAACAATAAGCTACTTTCGTGCCAAAAGGGTAATGAAAAAATATAAATTTAATACATATATTTTACATACATTACATGATTGAATTTACAATTTTATTATTTTTCGATTTGAAAGGAAGTCCACAAAAAAATGAGTGACAGGCTTCACTACGGCAGCGAGTGAATTGAAAATTGGCCAAATTCAAATCTGAATTCCGTACCTTGCTATTCTTCTCTCTTAATTTTCAACTTATAAAATAATAAGAAAGAGTTTAGCATTTTTGGGGAAATTCGAATCAAAGTCAACCTTTTGTCCGGAGAAAATTTTAAGTATCGTCCTTTCTCCTATGACCATTAAAGAAAATTTAGTTCGTAAAATATAAAATACAATGTAGATAACAAGAGGGTCATTTTTTTTTAACTATTTTTTATTTAGGTCTATGATTGCTTAAATTTATGACCCATTATATATTTTTGGCATTAAGTTTAAGTGTTATGTAGTATATAACGTAGAAGGTGGATGAGAGAGAGAGAGAGAGAGAGAGAGACTTTCACAAGCAAGCACGGAGGGCGAGGCTGCTCCTACTGGATGCTGCATGCATGGAGCAGCCTCTATCTCACTAACATCTATGGCTCGGACCACGCGAACAGAACACCAATGCTCCGGAGGAGCTCACCTGAGTACCTTGTGACGTCACGTGCAGCATGCTGGTTCTAAAAGGATTCAAAATTTAGCTGATCTATGCATATAGAGGCTTCAAGTCAGCTGATTTTTCTGTGTTCCCACCGTCCTATCCAAACTTATATATGTAAAAAAAAAGAAGTGAATTTTTTTCACTAAGAAGAAAAAATCATTTAAAGAACATCGATCTAAAACTCTAAACCGAAAAGTACAGTGGATAATGCAAAATTTAGATTTTGTATTTAATTTATTACTGAGAAAAGTTAAAAAAAAAAAACACTTTGCTTCATTTTTAAGGGCAAGCGACACAAATGAGTATCGTGAAGCGACTGAAGCGCACTCACTTGAAGCCGCAAACCAAGTTTTAAGCAGATAGATTTTAATAATCTGTTCAGGAATTTAAATTAGTGGATAATTATATTTAAATTGATAAAAAAATAAAAAAAACATGGCAGCGCGCAGTTAAACAGACGTGAATCATGGTCTGTCTTAAAGGTATACAGGCCTCAAATTACAAATTAGACAGACATTAAGTGTTGCTCAAGTTTATAATCAACATTCGTATTATTTTTACATGCGCGCAGTGCGACTGTGCGAAGTCGCGCTACAAAGAAAGTCCTTGCTGACGTCACAACTCACAGCTAGCACCGATTAGCATTGAGTTGTGACGTCATCAAGGACTTCATGACGTCATCAAGGACTAAATTTCTTACTTTGAACTGCGACTTCGCACGGATGCATCACGCGTGGAAAAAAATGATGCGAATGTTGATTATTTACTCTAAACCCACTTGGTGACTATCTAATTTGTAATTTGAGGCCTGTATGCCTTTAAACAAGAGTACACGTCTCTCACCCTGGCTGCTCGTGACGTCACGTGCGCCACACGTCGCTCCCCGTGTCACGCGGCGGCCGCGGGGCTGGGCTCGGCACGCTACACGAGCTACCGTCGTGACGACCCCCACTCCTCCCCCGCACTACAGCAAGTCGTGCGCCCAACCACACCCCCTAGACAGACGTTGAAAATTAACGCCGAATCATCAACACTCACATTGGCAATCACTTTTAGTTTCAGCTCTACACTGTCATTTCAATTGTAAGATGTCATAATGGTTATTAAATAATTTATTGCTTAGTCATCGTTAATTAAACTTTTTTTAATCGACATGAAAATCACAGTGCTTTATTATAAAGAATGGTCATTTAATAATATATTATGACAATTCTGATTAAATTAAACCTTAATATTATAGATAGGAAAGATAATACCATAAATTTATGTTAGCAATAAAAATATACGTGTATAATCAAGCAGTAGTGTTTTAAAGGTGCTAAATTGTTGCATAATTTCCACTAATTGAGCATAAAGTCTTCAGGCTTCAGCTATTATTATACGCAGTAATATTGTATCAATGTTCATATAATAATAGTATGTTCTGCATATTATGATACAGCGTGAAAATGTGTTTCCTAAGTATTGTTATTTGTTTTTTATCATTCAAATCTCAAGGTCTTTTACTAAATTAGTATATAAGTAGATTAAGTTAACTGCGTTGAATTATGACATCGCTGCATAGTTTCATCGTGTTTTTTTTTTGCTTGTTAGTTTTACTCTAGAACTTTTTCAACTTGTTAGACATCACTCTTGTTTAATATACATCGAGTCTTTCTGTAAACTTCGGACCAAAGACGTTGCAAATTCTCCTCCGATTTATACAGACGTAACTTAAAACTTAATGAAGTGTATAAAGCTTGGTCTGAAATAGGAAAAAACTACTCTTGCTGGCGAGATTACATGGTCATGTTTATCATGGCTGCTGATTTCGATTGACCTACTATGATCTCTTCCCAGTAAAGAGGGAAATGTCAGGCCACAGACTCGCTATGAGTGAGGGATCAGTGGACCCCGCCCGCCTGATGAGGAGAATATACACTCAGAAAAAACGTCAGGAGGATGTGTTCACCATCTTGATACAAAAATGCATTTTCTTGGTGAAATAGGTACTACAAACGAGGCATCCATAGCTCAGGTCCAGATAAGACTCATGCATGTATAGTAATATTTATGTTTGCCATTGCATGTGTCAGTTTACAGGAATTACCCAGCATGCATGGCTATAATTACTCCATGCGAGAGAACTATATTATTTGACAGAAAAAGGAAGTGCAGTGTATTGAAGAACTGCATTGAAATGGAAGGAATAATTTTTTCTTTCTCAAAATTTCAAGGTACTAAAAAAAAACGTTCTTCTTCTTGTTTCTTCGTCCTTCAGCAGGTAACAATAAATTGAAATTATACATTATATTATCACAAATAGCGTTTTAAAACCTATCTCCATGTACCGCTATATAATGTAAGAAGATCGGTGTTGCATGTAAGGTAGTGGATGCATTAACCACACCTGGTGCCTTGCAACTTGGTTGCATGTGCAGCAACTGCATGCACACTCAACACATCACGCCTGCACGGTCAGCACGCCTAAGTCACTTGATATTGGTATTATGGAAATTAAGTGATATAATTTATATGATACATTTATTAACTCAGGGTTTGTAATTTGCAACAAGATCTTGTTAAGTTGGTGATGTGCCTTGGCATCTAATAATTACGTCATATTATTGCTAAAAAAATTATTTAATATTGGTGTTTAATTGGAATTTTTTCTAAACATAAATAATGTGCTAATTTATTACTTTTAAGATTCAGATTCATTTTATAACTGACGTAAATTCAGATGTAGTTATAAGATTTCTTAATACTTTTCAAATACTCCCTTTTCTTATTATAATACGCATCCGTATATAACATTGTATACTGATATTATATTCCTATCAGAAGAAAATACTCATAAATTTAAACACCGCGTGTGTAAAAGTACAAAACAAAAGACCGGCATACCGCGAGCCACAACCAGTATCTCACATATATCTTATAGCACTCAGGAATGTGGCAAGTGAGAGGGCGAGAGAAAAACGATCATATAGGAATCACGTAATTTATTTAAAAAGTTTTTTATTAGAAAAAATATGAGAGCTGGAAAATAAAGTGACACCAAGAAAGCAAAGGACAAGTCAATCAAATATGTGGAGAGATGGTGAGGGTGAGACAAACAGTCGAGAAATCATACAGTAATGGGACGGGGGAGAGAGAGAGAGTACGAGGCCCGCGGTCCCTGCTGGATTGGGCCAAGGCGAGGCGTGGCGCGGGGGTGGCGCTCCCTCCTCCTCCTCCGCCGAGCAGTTACATCACCGCCGCTGCGAGCAAGTGACCCAGATCGGCGCACAAGCTCACCTCCGCGGTGCGCAGCCTTGCAGCCACCACAGCCGCGAGATGAGCATCTCACGCGACGGAATGTCAATCACAACATGGGAATATGTTTGTTTTGAAATGTGCCCGCAGAAACCTGCTTTTATTATAACAGTTTTAACTCTCATTAAAATAACAAGAACAACAAAATAAAACACAATGTTTTCGTATAGAAATTTAATTCTTTCAACAAATCTGCCACAAATATGTGTCTTGAAATATATGATTAATAATTAAATAGGACATGATTAAGTTTTATTACAGGCAATAAAAGATTACTGTTTTTTAATTTTAGAAATTGCGTTTGAATAGAAAAAAATATACATAAAAAATATGGATTGTGTCTATTTTTATTTCTCAGAAACATGCTAGTTTCTACTAAAAAAGTTAATGATAATAAGGTACTGAAATTGTTACTTTGAAAGAAAGCTTTGAGGTTGCTATCATAACAGTAATACATGCAAAGGAAGAATGGGAACTATAATTATATTATTTGTTATTTGATTGATTTTTTATTTTGGTGCAATCGATACAGTTGATTTTCATCTTAAAAAGCAATAAAGCATATAAAAATATCGAGATTTTACTATATAGTTGTAAAACGTACAGCAAAGGTAAAGTGATTTTTTGTTTCAATTCTGTTAAGTACAAAAATACCCTTCGATTGAAATTTCTCCACGGGGTCATCATATTTAGTATACCCTTTTCATTTGAATAAAAAAACAAACATAAAAGAACTCAATTTCACTGGAGTAAAAAGGTATTAGATTTGTTATTTGCGATTATCGAATCAAATGACCACCAGAGTCGATCTCAACCAATAAAATACATTGTTGTTGACTCGGTTCCACGTGCCATCTTTTTAGCATCGCATTGGCGGCTCGATAAACGTAATAACACGTGCTAAATTACCGCAGTGACACAAAATATCAGAGCCAGATATCGGAATGATTTAAAACCCATTGTTCTACCGACTATCATTTATCAAAATATACTCTCTTATTTTTTTTTCTCCCATTGAAAAAAATGTTATCAATGATAAACATCTCTTGAATAGCTCCACTTACTACCAACATTTCAAACTTATAATTTATATATTAAATTATAGTCATCTTGTCACTATGTAATGTTTTGAAATTTGAAACTTAGAACATAAAAAAATAGGTTAAATAAAACATTGTTTTTAATTTTTTCTAAGAAATGTATGAAGCATGAAAACTGAAAACATGGTGTGTAATAAATTTAATGAAGTGGGGATAAAACTGTTGAACAAAACGATGCATAAATTAAAGGGTTTCATATGTCATAGTGATACAACATTCTCTTGCGCAATAACAATAAAATATAACAATGTTATAAGGAAAATAATTATGAAGAAGAAATTTCATCTCTATAATATACATATAGTAAGTAGATATTTTGAACGTGTGAGAAATATTTAAAAAGTAAAAGGTTCGTCCTGCAAATGGCCTAATTATTTCGCATGTGCTAGCTAGCCCTCATGCAAGTGACAAGGCGTTTGAGGTCAATGTATGGTTGGCTTGAGTGGGCGTGGTGAGTAACAGACTATCACGGCTCCACCACGAACAGGGATTACATGAGCGGGGTCCATTTTTACCTTCATGCAGTTTAACTTGCTTCTTCAGATCAAAGGCTTATTTTTTATTTATTTTTTTGTAAACAAAGCATTGTTGAGTGCATAATGATGACATTACGGTTTGTAAACGGCATGAATGACAAAATTTAGGTTGTGTATACAGTCGTCGCCCCGGAAATTTTCCCTTTGCGGCCTTGTTAATCACCATGCTCCGTAAGAATAACACAGGGCATAGTGATTAACAAGGTTGCAAGTGGACAATTTTCCAAGGCGACGAGTGTACATCGTAATAAGATGTAAAGCTTCATGGCACAGAAATTTTTAACATTATTTTGTCATAACCATTGCGTGCAGAAGACTTGATTA
The DNA here is from genome assembly GCA_949825025.1 of Siphlonurus alternatus. Taxonomy (NCBI): domain Eukaryota; kingdom Metazoa; phylum Arthropoda; class Insecta; order Ephemeroptera; family Siphlonuridae; genus Siphlonurus; species Siphlonurus alternatus. Next base: position 27,673,291 of record OX463778.1, read on the forward strand.
CAAATATTAATTTTGAAGATACTACTAGTATTATATACATATATAGGTATGTCCTTAAATGCAAATCAAATTAGAATCTGATGAACCTAATTATCGATGTACAGATAATGATTTATTCATGAATCGATTGAAGATTCAAGAAAAATCTTTTATACTTTTATGTTTTAATCATCCAACCAACCATTGTATAACAGACTTTATATTAATATTCAGTGAATTAGAAACACAAGATGTTGACTCAAGAATCTCTAGATCTTCACAGTTATCCGATACCTTTGTTTTATTACAATTCCATGTACACACGCCTTTACTGGAAATGACAGCTGTGTTGTCAAGCTGGTCGCGAACTTTTCTCTCGCGATATTTGATCGTCGGTTATGAAAGGACGGATCAGGTGTGGGACGACACTTCACACTCGCCACCTCCCGCTCGAGTGTAATCCAAACCGCAGAGAGTGTCTCACAACCGCAGCCTCCCTTCGAGGACGGGCTTCGCGAAACGTCACCGCGATGTACGAACTCTCATAGCTAGTTCGTGCACAAAGAAATAGCAACCAACTGTAAAGATGGTTGGGTTGCCTGCTTACAGGATAACGCCCCCTGATGATTTATATAATTCTCCTTTATTATTAGATTCGAGAAGATGAAAAAATTAAATAAATTCGAAAAAAATGAAATTTTTAATCAATAGTAAAGGACACTGTATTAACTCAGATGGTGTATTCTTAAGAAACTGTATAGGATATAGAAGCGATAAAAATTAATGTAATAATAAAATTCATCCGTATATAATATATAACGAAAAAATTTAAAATTTTAATTAACAGTAAAAACATGCATGCATTAACTCGGCTGGATTATTCTTAAAAACTGCAAGTAGAGATTTAATAGTCTAGGTGATAAAAATTAATTTATAATAAAACTACTTCGTAATATATAACGAAAAAATTGTCAATTTTAATTAATAGTAAAAGGCATTGTATTAAATTGGCTGGAGTATTATTATTAAGAAACAACAAGAAGAAATAGCAGTGATAAAAATTAATATTATAATAATAAAATTATTCCGTAATATATAACTTGAAAAAAAACGGAAATTTCTTTTATAAAATTGATTTCATTTATATAGTTATTAAATTTAGCAGGCATTATTTTTTTTTAAATTTTAATGAAAAATATTCTTTTCTCTAAATAAGGTGACAACAACAAAAAATATACGTGAATTAAATAATTCAATCACAGCAAAAATGTCAGATTTCTGCATTAGAAATTTTACGTTTTTCATAAATAGCTTTATTCATAGAAGCTGAAAATTAATCTTTTTAAAATAAAATTTAATCTCTGTCTTTTTTTCCATGAATAATAATAATAAAATCTCTATCATACATAACATATAATGATTATACATTACATAAAACATGGAGACTCTAGGATGTATTAAAACTGCTTCCCATGCATTACATTCTGTCATCATTTCAAATTTATTCGAAATTACTACACACAGACTGAGTAAGTACATAGCATTACTGAGCAGATTAATATCCCCCCGTGCTGGGAAAATTCCATAAACTGCTTTTAAAAGGTCAAATTTACAAAAATTTACTCTAAATAGAAGTAATAATAAAAGTCATACTTGAAATGGACACATTATATTAAAAATTTAGAACTTTAAAATACTGTATATAATTTAATACAGAGAAAAAACATTAAAACAGTACCAATTTAAAATACTGTACTATATTTTTTAATTAAAAATTATATAAATTATTTCATAAAAACAATTACTCATTTATAAAAAAAAATAGTACTAACAATTTACCATTTATAGAAAGGAACACACAAGAAGAATTGAATAATATAAAAAGATACATAAGTCATAACTCTTTAATCGTGGGAAAGATGCGAGTTACGATGAGATGGAGAAGAAGAAGTCGTCATGGAGGTGTAATGAGCTCCTGAGAGTGTGTTTAGCATAGCAATGAGCCACGCAATTAATCGCAGCCGCCGCATGCAGCCCCGCGCGATGATGGTCTGACAAACAAGGCAGTAGCAGACCTCTGACTCGCGCGGTGACCTCTGCCGCCTCTTCTTCTTATATAGAAAGGAGGAGCGTGCCATAGCAGAAGACGAGGTATAGCTACCGTACGACGAGCCAATGCAACTAATTTACATAAACTTCTCATTTTCATTACTATAATCACCAAGTATTCCTTGGAAAAACTCTACACATCTCATAAACAATCTTATATGTTTTTAAAAACATTATTTATATATCTTACATAAAATACACACTTTTTTATGAGCTATAAAAATATAATATTGTAAATATTAAGTGCAAGAAAAAAATATGACATGTGATTTATTGTGTTGATTTGCAAGTGAAGATGAGTGGGAAAATTTCCTTGTAATTTGATGTACAATTTTTATTTTTACCGTTATATATTTTATAACCAGAGGGGGGTGTTATGTTGAAATATCATCTTACAATTTAATGTGTGATATAAAATAGGAAAAAAAAAGAGTTGATTAAAATGTAATTCTATGAGATTTTTATCAATTTTTATGAGTTCAAAATAAGTCCATTGTGCTCTAAATTGGAGTGTAAATTGGTGGAAATAGTAGACAAGACGCTGCTACAAAATTTTCTGGACCAAAGTAACAATAAAGTGTTGGGACCGTCGGCGGTAGCGGCGCGAACCATGTCGTAAACTTCTTAACAAGAGCCGCTATAAAATGTCCAAACTTTAAACAAGTTTTACGAATTAAAATTATTTAAAAAAAATCTTTTGACAACATGTACTAATAAAAAGATTACTATATATTTTAAGATCGTATATTTTTTATATTTTGCCTACAGATAAATTTATGAAAGTGAAACTTATTTTTTTATGTAGAAAGGCGTGTGTTACATCCCTCCCCCAAGTGTAATCAGCTGAACCAAGGAATGTTCTTGCGTGCGAGCGAAATAATTGCACTGGTACAATTAACGCAAACCGCTGCTCGCCTTGAATCAACGCTGATTATTTACAACTGAACAACTGATTCATTTTTTCTTATTTCCTAAAATAATTAAATAAAAATACACCAAAGTTTTCAATCAAGAAGGTAAAACATTATAGAAACGTTTTGTTTAATCTAAAATTCTCAAATTATGTAATTCAAGTGTTTATTAATTTTATCTTAATAAAAATTAACATATAATATATTTTTATTATATACAATATATTGTTTATTAGTTCACTTTCATTTGAAATAGTGTTGAGTAATTTATTTACAAAGCTACTTCATATTGTGTGCAGGCGATACATAAATTTGAATATATTTATTGCTCTAATTCCATACAGTATATTATACGTTGGGCGTAGTAGCAGAGAGTGCTCCAGTATTACGACTGCAGCTGGGATCAGCGGCTCGTCTCGATTAAACTCCGGCCTTGTGCCATTTCCCATCGCGATCGCCACCGCCCGACCGCTCCATCGGCCCTCAGCCGTCAGCTGGTCCCGCGGAGAGAGCCGTACTTGGGGGGACTGTCACTCTTATTTCTGATGGGAGTGGCGGCTCTTCCATTCTTGACCACATGACAACGTCATACTAAAATTGTACATTCAACGGCTTTCATTTAAAGGTCAAATTTAAATTCCATTTAAAAAACAAACAGGGGTATCAAAAGTAGTTTTTTCAGGGTTGGTTTATCCCTGGTATTCGTATAATTTTATAGTGGGCAAATTAAAATAAACATATATTATAAAAAAACGCTTAATTTTCACAACTACATTACAATGATAGACGATGAAGTACGTCATTACAACATGTAAATTCCCACTAGCAATTATTATGAGAGAGACCATCTGCTTGCTGGTGTGAATCAGCGCCGTGTGTGTAAATGTTGTACGTGGCAATAAAATTATCGCCGCCTCACGTCAAGTGACGTCGTGCTCGCTTGGCCGAGCGCGAGGAAAACATTCAGCGGACATTATTTCTCCTCAAGGGTTACCACAAAACAATGCTCGGGTTAGACCTTGCGCAGTCGTTCAATCAGAGTTTAATATAGTGTGGGTGCATCAGAGTTAACATCATAATTAAATAAACTTAATAATATCTTTATACCTGTGCAATTAATTGCATTATATAGTTTGATTGATGTTAAAAAGAAGATATTAAGTCAGATAAGTGCATCTATACATTTTCTACTTTTGATATTTATTATTAATATAAAATACATGATGTTATTTTTCTGCATATATAATTTATATTTTTTTTACTTCTGGCACTAAATTGAATATCTGATATATATATACAGTTTCAGTCCACACAAAAATGTCGAATCGTTGCCTCTTATTGACCTCCCAGCTGTGATTGTTTTAATTGTTCTGTGGTTTGAACGTAATTTGTACGTACAAACAGACCAAAAGTAACTATTTTGACAGCAGATGACGTCTGTTTTGTTGCTAATCTACAACAATCATCTCGGGACAAATTCCAACACATTCTCTCACTTCAACATGATTTAACATCGTTGATGTACATTGCCATTTCCAAATTGCATGCGGGGGCATACATGACCAAAATGTGTCAATTGCCCCAAAATACCAACCAACCAGCCAGCCAGCCAAATTGCATGCAGTATAACATTGAAGCAGAATAAATAATATCATCAAATTTCGAGTCAGCAATGGATAGGTTCGTCTATTTAAGTCTTCTCCCATTTCCTCTCAACATTGAATTGAACATTTTTATCACAGCACAATTCGTTAATAAAATTTCTGTGCTGAATTTAAAATTCAACCTCTATGTTGTATTGGGGGTTGAAATGAAGACATATCTCAGAAACAAACATACGAATCCACAACAAATGGTATTTTGTTACAATATTTTTTGAAGCTTTCATTTTATCAGCACATCATAATGTTCTAGTGGGCTACACAAAAAAAAAAAGAAAAAAAAAAGAAAAGCTGGCCCGGAGGCTGGCCGATGAGGTATTATACGCGAGGGTCAAGCCCGAGGAGACCTCGAAGATCGTTCGGCTGCCTCCGGCGAGTGGGACGGTTGCTGGCAAAACGAGCCGGATCGTATATATTATATATACAGTATATATATATATATATATATATATTATATAATTTTGTATTGTATTACAAATGTGTTATTTGTAGGTATTTTTCTGGTCGAGGATGCTGCACTTGCTAGCTATCCTTGTAACCTCGTACTCCAATCACCTTTTACTCCTTTCATCCTAAGAATATATGGGCTCCGGCTTTTCCTGAATGCCTTCCGTTCCTGTATATAGGTTTTACTCCTGAATAGATTGGTTAGAAAAACGGGAAATTAATTAAAAAAAATAATTTCATAGCTATTAGAAAAATGTGGGGAATGTTTAATTTGTGAAAAAAGATGATTCTAATTTCAATATTTGAAGACTTTACTGTCTTTAATGAAATAAATTTGTGCTATTGATGTAACTGTTTGCATGATTCTCAGGCATTTGGTCCATCAGGCACGTTGCACGGGAGGGGCGTGGTCACTCGATCGTTATAATAAGAGAAGAAGCCCGCGAGGTGCGGCGCGAGGCCACGCAGCTTCCTCTGTTGCACAATCCACAAGCCTTGATTAGCGACACGCTAAATAGCTGCAATATCACCTCAAAATACATAATACTGCTTGTTAGATGATGCATGATCCTGTTGGCTGCACTAGAAATCCGTAAAACCTTGAACAATTTGTTCTTATGCAGTATAGAAATCTGCGAATGCATTCAGTAACAAGGGCATGTGAAACCATTCAGCCTCATCAGTTTTTGTATACGGTAAATGATTCATTTGATGCGGGGGATATTGAGATAATAATAATGAGGTAAAAAAGCGTGACTCAAGCATCACTTTGTTTACATAAATTACGACTCCGCTCAACAGAAATTTTATCTAACTCGATGCAGATTGCATTTAATTTTTTAACTGCAGAATGAAATGAACGATTACAAGTAAAATATTTACTTGGATGCGTCATTTGTATAAGCTTAATTTCAAGTAGGCATTTTCAAACACATTACTGAGAACTACGTTATGATAGTGAGAAAATAATTATGTACATTTTGCAGTACAACACTCCAACTGTATTATAAAAGGCATAAGTTCGTTAAAAACTTTGTCTATTGAAATTTTTCCCTCTTGCATTATTTCTTTTTCATTTTTATGTAATGCTTATTTTTGTGTAATAATTCCGTTTTTTAAATGACTCTACTGCAGATATGTCCATTTCCAATTTTTACTTACGAAACTGGTTCCGATTGAAAACAGACAGCAGTGGAATGAAGCACTGATGCGAATTCAATTTTGATGCTTCTCGATTAAGTCGTACCACACAAAAAAGAAGTGAGACAGCTGTGAAAAATGGCACAAGGGACAAGGGCAACGCCGTCTCGGGGTGCATTTTAGGTTCAAGCTCAGCGGCGTAATTATAATTTAGGTGATAGCATCGAATTACAAAAATATATGCATGAAACATTGTTAGTCTATAATAATATTTTAATTACATTTTTCAATAATAACTAGGTGATTAAAATGGTGTATATGTAATAAAATACTAACCATAAATCTTTTGATTGAAGTTTTGATGTGTTGAAAATAATTTATATTCAAACCAGTCGATATTTATTCCTCGAACTTCCTTTCAATTCTGTCTTTTACAAACCACACAGCATAGTGTTTATATCAGTTAAATCTTCGTGTACTTTTGAACGTTGCGAGGGAAATTTTCTTGTATAAAACAAGTATAATGATTAACTTGCCAGATTCCCCGTGATAGCCACTGCACAGCTGCCGGCAAGATTTATGCCAATAACTACGACGTTTATATCGCCGGTGAAGCAGCTGATATCTCAATTTTTCTCAACTCATGGAAAGTTGCTCCCGTCAGCTCATCTTTCTTTAAATTGCGCTTTTTTCCCCAAGAGAAAGGTGTGGAAGTCGTCCTTTCAATTTCAAGGGTGGGAGGGTGAAAATTGGCAACAATTTGGTAGCAATTGAAGTGCATGACTGTATACTGCATGACTGCGTGTGATATGTTCGATTTTTATAAATTTATAAATCTATATTAATATTGATTATAATATTTATAATAAACTGCATGTATATTCTATACTATAATAGAACAAAAATTATACAAATTAAAAATCATAAAAAGGAGATTTCTTCGCCAGAACCTTATATAATAACTGATACCCACAATTCATGTAAAAAAATTACAGTTGGAATACTTTTTATTTTTTAGCAATTTCATTAAATTTATTGTCTCTTTAAAATCTTTAAATATAATAGTAAAAAGTACAGTTATTTTATTCCAGTTTCACTTAACACAGTAAAAGTAAATGAAAAATGCAGCAAAGTCTTATCTACAGTGAGATTTTTATCGTTTCTTTCCTCAAGGTATGCAACTTACAAATGTAAAAGTGGTTTTTATTATAATTTCCACTCTCCATATTTTATGGTTCCAGGTCTTACAATCAGCATGGACAGGGCGTGGACCTGACTGCTAGGGTAGAGATCTTCGGCCTCTTTCCTGCTTCCTGGCCACGTGACCTCTCCTCTCAGGTCGTACACCAACGTACTACCAGGCCCGTCACTCTCCTTCGTGGCCTTTAAGTGCTGTCCAGAGCTGACCGGAATCGGAAACGGAAGAGCTTCTGAGTTTTGACCAATCAGAAAATCATGAATAATTTTCGTTTATTAAAAAAAAAGCCAAGTGATTCGGAAATTTTGAATTTTCTGAGGTTCTAAAATATCGATACGAACTCTGGGTCATCACAATATTGTATACATTTCATAATATTCTATAAAAAAAATAATAGAAACAAAAAACACAAATGGCTTCCATTCTAAAATATGCTGCAGTTTTATATAATTACTGTATATTGATGACAGATCCGTCATAAAAATAATTGCGTCTCTTAACATTTTATTAACAACACGCAGGCTTGAATATTTTTTAGTCAGATCGTACTTGATAATACCTGATATTTGCTACAAAAAATTAAATATTGAATTCTGCTCCAGAATTTAACTGCGTCACCAAAAAGAGAATTTGCATTTACAATATTTACATTGGAAAATTTCCAATAATTAGTAGTTGGAATCGATCATTAGATCCACAGTAATGCCACCTAGAGATTAAAGGAAACGAATGTTTCCTTGTATGAACCTGTATGCATCACACAGGTCACTTCAACTGAACCAACTTATCGTCACATTGCAAATTCTGGGGTCAAAAATCGTGTGAATTAGTGTACCAACGAAAATTGCTGTACTGCTGCATTCAAATATAACTATAACAATCAAGGAACTAACAGGTTTTAAATTTAACACTCGGTTTTTTAACTCTATAAAATGGACCATAAAGAAATTTTAAACTCGATAAATTTCTAAATCAGCTATAACCTTTTTGACAAAAATACACATATTTTTTTTTACTAGGTTTCGATATTACTATATTCGATATATAGGTTTTATTGAAATAAACACAACACATCTGTTCAGACATTTAATGACATGTAAACGTATCATCATATGATTTAAATATCGTAACGTTGTAAAGAAGTAAAGATTTTTGATGAGGCAAGTGAGAAAGTGGTTTGTTCGCTCGTCATCCAAACGAGAGCAGTTACGCAGACTGCCTCGCGGCTCAGCTTCCGTCACTGGGTTCCGTGCCATCAGCTGTTCTACATCACGTGATCCACATTAGCGTGCAACGACGTAAAGTGCATTAGCATGCATCTCGACGACTATGCTGCATTAGTGATGTTGCTGCATACTGGATCAGAGAGAGATTATTGTCCACACATTTCAATCCACTAGAGAAAAGTCACCAGTAGTATTCTTGCAATAAATCACAACTGCTTTGATTATTAGAAGATTATAATGACATTTGCTGCTTGTATTTTTCCAATGCCATTGATTAAAAATGGCAGTAGTAATAATTTATATTTTATATTATAATTTATTATCTTTTTAGAATGACATAAATTGTATTATATTAAAATATAACGTATATAATATATATGAGATTTCGATTCATATAACCTAATTTCTGAAAATTTTACTGAATTGTTTTTAAATCTTATAATACCAATAAGATGGTAGATATTGTTTAAGGCCTCTGGATGTTATTGCTGTAGATGAAAGAGCAGCTCTTTTTGGTAGAGGTTGTAAGCAGGGTTTGTTGTTCATACCTCCTTTTGCAAATTCAGAGGCTCATCTTAAGTCTTTTTATATTAGGGTTTGTCATTTGCGGAACAAACTGCCTCTAAATATTAGATCTTTGAATGGTTCCTTGTTTTATTCAAGATTAAAAGTTTATTTGCTTATTCATCAACTGTAAATAATGTACAAATTTTTTTGACTGAACTGTGTTATACACGTGATATTTTATTTATAGTCTTGTTACAAGTAATTTTGTTATGTTTTCCATTATTTTTTATTAATAATTGTTAAAAGGGATACTATGCGTGACTCACCCGTTGCGTTTTGTTCTGTACATAGGACTGTTTTAGTATCACCGGCCAACTGTTATTTTATGTAACAATCGGGAAATATAATAAATAAAATAAATAAATAAATAAATAAATAAATAAATAAATAAATAAATAAATAAATAAATAAATAAATAAATAAATAAATAAATAAATAAATAAATAAATAAATCAATAAGAAAACTTGAAATCATTTTTATTCATCGCATTACCTCTAACTTAGCTGTTTACCTTAAAAAAAAACATGATACTTGAGGTTATAAATTATGCTTTTATTTATTTTTTGTTATTAATTTAAGACTTTTTTTATTAATTAATATAATATAAAAGTTTATTGAGCAAAAACAACATAATACATAATTATAATGGGTGACTATAAAAAATAAGTCAAGAAATTTAAATATTTATTTATTTATTTATTTATTTATTTTTATTTTGGAACTTCTTTTTGGTTGTACAAGACAAACATATGTTCAAGTCAAAATTGGACAAAATACAACATAAAAACATCAAACTTAAACACATTTACATAAGTTATTTAACACTATCAAACACAATCACTGACAATAATAATAAAAACAAAATACAAGCCAAAGTCACCATTAATACTGATAAATTTTAGTTTATGTGGAACATATATATATACATATATATATATATATATATATATATACATACATACATACACACACACACACACATATATATATATATACATACATACATATACACACATACATACATATACATATATATATATACATACATATACATATATATATACATACATACATATACACATACATACACACATACATATATATATATATATATATATATCAGTCAATACAATGTATATGTAAATTTATAATTTTGTTTATTTTATAATCCTGATAATACTTTTTCAGACATTTTATTACTCTCAAAAGCTTTAATAGAGTAAAACTCTTTATTGATCAATACATTCTTTAATTTTGTGCGAAAAAGTTTACTGGTTTTTATTTCTTTCAAACATGCTGGTAAAAATTCATAAAATTTTGCTGTTTGATACATTGCACAGTTTTTGAAAAATTGTGTGTTATGTCTTTCAGTAACTACATTCGATTTATTCCTAGTATTATAGTCATGATAGCCATCATTCTGAACATAAAAATTTGGATGATTTTTTTTGAATGAGGCACAATTTAAAATATAAATGCAAGGGACAGTTAACATTTTATTAGCCTTAAAATGTGAAACACACGACTGTCCTTTTGGTATTCTTAAAATCGTTCTAAGTGCTCTCTTTTGCAAAACAAAACATCGATTCAATAGTTCCGATTTACATCCCCAATTTATTATGCCATATGCCAAATGTGGATAAACATACGCATAATATAAGGTTAGCAAGGTTTCATGAGATACATGATTCCTGATTGTATATAACATAAAATTGGCCGAAATTATCTTCTTACAAATCGCATTTACATGTAAAGACCAATCCAAACTTTCATTAATGTGTAGACCAAGAAACTTAACAGACTCTGCTCTTTTAATTGTTTTTCCGGCTAATTGCAACAAATAACTATTCAAAGGGATTTGTCTAGGGGAATGAAATTGGATGTATTCGGTTTTAGTTGAATTTAATATTAGCTTATTATTTGTACACCATGTATGTACCTCTTCAATAGTAAGTTTAATCTTACGAATTAATTCATCTTCGGCTTCTGCTGTGATTATAGCTGTAATATCATCAGCATACTTTACTAATACCGCATTCTTGACATGATCTGATAAGTCATTTGTTCCTGTATTAAACAATGTGGCTGACATTTTTCCTCCTTGAGGAATTCCAAGTGTAATCGGTAATTTGTCTGATTTATATGTAATATTTTGGCCGTTAGAATTTGAATTTAATTCAACATATTGTTGTCTGTTTGTTAGATATGAATCTAATAGATTACGACTCGAAACTCCTATTCCCATGTTATCAAATTTATTCAATAATACATCTTTATTTAGACTATCAAACGCTTTAGATAAATCAAAAAATATTGCAACGCAAAATAGTTTATTATCTATTGCCATATAAACGTGGCTTAAAAGATCAAATAGTGCTGTATCAGTAGAACGGTCTTTCAAGAATCCATGTTGACAGGGAGCAATTAAATGATTTTCTGTTTGATAATCCGTAATTTGATCGTCTAATGTATTCTCAAATAATTTGCCAAAAACAGATGTATTTGATATTGGTCTGTAATTACCAATAATGAAAGTTGGGCCTTTTTTATGAGTTGCATAAATCTTAGAATCCTTTAAACAATCAGGAAATATACCATCTGATATTGAATGGTTAATTAAATTAGATAAAGGGACAGACAAAACAGAAGCACAATATTTTACAACAGTATATGGTATTTCGTCTGGGCCAGCTGCATACTTATTAGGAAGGGATTTCATTCGATTTAAAATATAAATCGGGTCTATCGAACTAAAATTTAATTTCGTTTTACTTTTATCAGAATCGACAATAATTAAAGTATTAGAATAATTAAAAGGAAATTTTTCTGTTATTATATTTTCAATTGTCTTGACAAAAAAATTATTAAATAAATTGCAAATTAGTTTGGGGTCTGTAATCGTTACACTATTTATACATAATTCATAATTATTCTTATTATTAACATTTGTTTTCTTTGTTTTGCATTCTTTATTAATTATATTCCACGTAGCTTTAATTTTATTATTAGCTCCTTTTATTTCATGGTCATTCTCTTTAAATTTAGCGGTGGCCATATTTTGTTTATAAGATTTCATTTCTTTTTTATAAGTAGACTCTAAATTTGGGTCAGTAAATTTTACATCATAGTGTAAGCGTTTTAAAGAAATTCCTTGTTCGTAAAGATGGGGGTTATTGAGTATCCAGGAAGGTTTATTTTTGTTACTTGAAATTTTTCTTTTAACAACAGGAAAAGCCTCGTTGAAATGATAAATAAAAATTTCAAGAAATTTTGACCATCTCTCATTTGAATTGAGATCAGGATTTAATAAATCATTCCATTCTTCACGAATTAATAGGAGCAGAAAATTATCTAAATTGCATTTGTCAAATATTCGTTTATAATAAAATTGTTTTTCTTGTATTTTATCAATGTTTTTTGAGTTATTTAATGTTATTGTGACTATAGTATAGTTATGGTCCGACAAAGTTGTTTTTTCAGTTTTATAATTAGTATTAATAGCAGATGTACTTTTAATAATATGATCAATTAAAGTAGCCGTTTTCATTGTTTCTCTAGTAGCGGAACTATTAACAATTTCCAACTTGTATGAGTCCAGTATATCTTTATATAAAATTACATTTGCATCATCAATAAATAAATTAAGATTTACGTCACCCGCAATAATAAAAAAATCATCATTATTTTTACAGTATTTAATTAATTTTTTGCATAACATTTCAAACTCTCTGAAGAATGGTTTTATATTATTTTCTGTGTTGTCAAAATTCTGAATTTTTTTCATCACTCTAGATATATTAGGTGGGCGATATATAGAAGCAAAATAAATGTTTGTTGTCTTGTTAATTACTAATTTCGCTATGCAGCATTCAAAAACTGATTCAATGGATTTTATTTTAATATCATTTATATTTGAACCTTTACGAGATAGAATTACTACTCCCCCACATTTTTGAATATCTCTACAGTAATATGAAACTATCATAAAATTTTTAAAATTTATTGTTATAATTTCAGATTCATTCAGCCCATGTTCACATAATATAATTATATCACAATCAACCATTTCAAGAAAATACTCAAATTTTGGTAATTTATTTTTTAGGCCTGGTAAGTTAAGCTGAAGAATTTTAATATTACATGGGGCTGAGTGAACCTGAACATTAAGTTTTTTTTTTGTTGGGCAATTTGGTGGAGATACTGTTTAGTGTACTGGCACGGAGCCGTGATCTCACAGGGGAAGATTGTGTATCTTCCTGAGAATTTTTAATGGGGGATTTCAATTGAGATGCCAGATTAAAATTATCAACATTTGAACTCAAAACATTATCATTAATAGTATCATTTTTACTAATAATGGATGGTGAGACAACAGATGAAATTTCATTAATTGATTTTTCTGAATTAATTGCACTTTTCTTAGCAGCAGTTTCATCATTTTTTAATAGATCATTTGTGAATTGGAATTTATTATCTAAAATCGTTAGTAAAAAAGCTTTGAGTCTTGGATGTAATGAGTTCATATCTATAATATCTTGATTCAACTCAAGAGAACATACAGGATCTGGTAAGGGTGGTCCTGATTCAGGCAAACTATTGTTTACCAAAACAAGACTTGACTCCTCACTTGGGGCAATACCGTCGTTCGCCGGAGCGAGGCCTGACTCCTCGCCCGGGGTGGTACCGTCGTTCACCGAAACGAGGCCTGACTCCTCGCCCGGGGTGGTACCGTCGTTCACCGAAGCGAGGCCTGACTCCTCGCCCGGGGTGGTACCGTCGTTCACCGGAGCAAGGCCTGACTCCTCGCCCGGGGTGGTACCGTCGTTCACCGAAGCGAGGCCTGACTCCTCGCCCGGGGTGGTACCGTCGTTCACCGAAGCGAGGCCTGACTAAAAAATTAATAAAACAAATGCTAATTAATTATTTCTTCAATATTTTTTTAAAAAAATTCCATGCCAACTCTTTTTATATTATAAAAAGCTGCTGTAATTTACAGTCTCCTTTTAGTTTTGTTCTTTTCCTTATTTATATTATATGGGCAAATATTTATAAGCAAACATGTATGTAACTGAAATGTCATGACTTCAAATCGCGAACAAATTTTCAAAAATTAAAATTTTAAAGTATATAAGTTAAGGAAGGCAATTACAAGGAACTGTATGTACATACATAAACTTTGGAGAGAGTGCTGTTGAGAGTGCAGCTATAGTGCATGCACATTGAACCGCCGCCGCCACATGCCTCCAGACTGGATTCTCCGCGGATGGCTGCCTTTGGTCAACTGCATGCTGCCAGGAGGACTTGGCTTTCAGGTCCGGTCCATGTAAAGCGGCCAGGAAGGCCCTGAATGTCAGGTAAGTGTGATCCAAAGGTGCAGCACTCGGGAGGGAAATAGAGCATCATCATCCCTGACTTCTCTCCAACACTTGGTAAACATGGAGAAAACCGTGAGGGAGATGAGAGGTGACTTGACCCACCATAACACGTGACGTCACGCCCACATTGCTGAGCGCTGACGACGCCTCGAGACATCAGCTGTTGTTAGTACGTTTGATATTTATTTCATGCAAGGTTAATATGTTTCCAAACTCAAATGATAATTAATTATGCAACTATGATTGTCATCGTATTATAATTATAGAGAGAAACTTTTCAACGTTAAAATTTAATGACGCACAATATCTATAAATTAGAAATCATAAATTAAATTAATCATATTTCAAAACTACTACAAGAATAAACCACAGATTATAGGGAGAGATTTATTATTGGAAATATTTATAATATATAATATAAAAGGAGTTGGCACTGTCATTTTTTTCTGGAAATACTGGAAAAATAATTAATCCACATTTTTTTTTAATAAATCATATTTAAATTTCTTGACTTATTTTTGTAAACCATAAAGGATTATTGTCACTAGTCTTAGGAGATGGTGAAACACTCTGAAAAATTACAGTAAACCTTCCTTACATTACAACATAAATATTCAGTGAAAAAAATGAAGCAAAAGTCGGTCTAGTTTTTTAGATGTTCAGGATACAAATAGTGAGAATATCATTGGAAATCTGGCGGTCATTAGTCAAATCAGCATCTTTTTCAACTAAAAAAATTGATATCTCAAAAATTGGACTGAATAATTATTTTTTTTTACTTCAGAAAGTGAACAGTCATTTTGTTCTCTATTATTTGTTCTGGTCTAAATTTTATATTTTTTTACCATTAAAAAATAATTATACAACCATAGTGACATAATCCTTAATGGTTAATTTAATGCATAGTCGTCGCCTCTGAAAAGTTCCCTTTTGCAGTCTTGTTAATCACCATGCTCTGTGAGTATATCACAATTAATGGTCATTATATAATAAGGCTGCAAAATTTTCAAAGGCGACGAGTATCCTCATCTGACATAACTATATTTTATTATAAATATGACTGTCACGTTGCCTCCAACGACAAGAGTCACCAGACTTCAGTTTGTGGGACAGATGTCGCAGAGGTAAAGCAAGCAGCAACTTTTTTCTGCACTTGCAGCCTGTTGATTAGCCTTGCAAGCAGCTCTACATGACGGGAATCCGAGCACATCTCACGCACGCTACTCAAGGTCATCTCGCCGCCGCATTGTTCATGTAGTCACGTGACCTGAATTTAATTAATACCTCGCTAAAAATAGCTTTTGATTTTCTTGCTGCTGACTTGCTATGTTGCACTTACATCATGCAGATTGGTGTATCTCCATTAACACGGTATGGAAGATCACATGGTGTCGTGCTTTTTTCGAACATGCTGATGTCACCATCTTGTCCCAAAATCAGGGCTGTTTTACAATATCCAGCAACAATTTTAGCTAAATAAGGACATTTTGTATCCTGTTTTAAGGCAACAGCAAGTTTTTTCTATTGGTAACCGATTCGGAAAGATATATTACGTTATAGTAGCGTACATTTGAGCCCACGTTTCAGCTTTTGTCACGAAAACCATATCCTTTACAATATTTCCGAGTATCCCAATCATCCTTGAAAATTATAAAACATTAATATTATAGGATTGACGCCAAGATTATTTCTTTTTAACTTCGGTAGTTGTAATTCATGAGTAGTTTTCTATGTTTTCATCACAATTATTTCCACTCTAAAGTAATATTTACTGCAATTTGTTGTTATACTGTACTTAAATGAAATAGTGAATTGATGTTCTCTTTTTTTCAGTTGTTTCAATTCCCTAAAAATAAGAGCAAATTTAAATTTTACCGTTAATATTCCAAGATAAAACGTTTAAAATTTAATAATAAAATTTATCTTCTACTGTAATGTTATAAGTAAACCTATAAGCTTTCCAACATGAAAATTTCTCCAGCAAAAGTGTACATAAACTATTAAATGATTGAGGTTTACCAGTAAGAATGTTAATGTAATAGCATTTTGATGTTTTTGATGATTGAAAAATTTTCATACAAGCAGCATAATTACATTAATGAACTCAATTAAGGAACACTTAACTAATTTATTACTGCATGTTTTTTATGTACACGCGAGTCTCCTCGGAGCATTGTTGGAGTATTAACTAATTGCCGAGCAGGGCGAGCGAACATGGCACCCAAAGCAGCATACTCGCAGCTTTTGTTTCAACTTGGAATGAAAAATAATGTAAAAAAGTATAAAATATTTTCAAGTAAGCATGTAAAGAACGTTACTTATCCAGTTTGGTACAGTACTCGACAATTAGATCAGAACTTTTAATTTAATCAATGATAATTTCACTAGAAGTTCATGAAAATAGCTATATATTTACAATGCGATTTTATTTTCAATGCAAAATAAATAATGGTTAAGGCTAATTTTAAAGAGCAAAAGTGACAAATCTCTAGGCTTCACAGGACATACGTAACTAAAATATTTTCTTAAGAATGCCACCCCCACTTTAGCAAGTTTGATGACTAAGCTTGTACATGCCACTTTGTACAAATCAATTAATTGACTGAATAGCATTTAATTTTATTACTAGCATAGTACGCTCCTCGCCTCTGAAAATTTCCCTTTTGCTGTTAATCGCCATTATGATACACTCACAATAAAATTTAAACAAGAATGCAAATGGAACTTTTCAGAGGCAAAGACTGTACAGTACATCACCATAGAATTGCAAATACGAGTAAGTTGAACAAAATTTGAATAGCTTGAATAAAATATTACATTGCTAGCGGCTAATTGTACACTAATGCACGTTAAAAATAATGACATTTAAAAATTAAATAAATTAATAAACCATTCTCTTGTAATCAATCATACATCACACCTTGGTGATTAATTTTAATGCTTGATTTCACTCGTAAAGAAAATTATTATTGTGTGTGGGATTTCACGTACGAACAACACATTTATTAAGAAAAATGTTAGTTCGTGCAGTGAACAAATTTATCAAACACCAGCGAGCGTTTAACAATAACTCGAGCATGGCTGAAGTATCACCACCCACTACAACAATTACAGTCGGCCATAACAATAGCATCACCTACGCAGTAAAGTTACGAATAATCTTCACTGGACTGCACAAGAAAATAATAATACGTGCATACAATTTATAATCATGCAAGTATTTCATTGATTTTTATTGTTACTGTAAGAATTAATGAGGTAAAATTAATTACGCAACACCTTCTCTGATTGAAACTCCAGATTGACAATATAAAAAGTATTCTTTTATTAGAGATATTACTGCAACTATTTTCACCTTAAGCTATGTAAATGCTTACAAATCGTAAAACAGGTTTCCATGTAAAATGTCTCAGAATAAATATTATTGTAAGTGACAATTTATCTATTACCAAATTTAATTGCATAATTAAATCTGCAACTTAGATATATCTCTTCAACTTATTGCCACGATGTGGTAGTTTTCTTATGGATAATCTGATATATTTATAAATAGGGTGTAATCTTTGCAATGTTACAGTTCTTGGTTCAATACTGTACGTTACCAACAGAAGTACATAATATTTTTTTTATATAAAAAAAAAACAATGCAGGAACGTGCAATAAGGAGGCATTGCTCTGCACTGGTGTAGGTAGAACATCCAATTAGCGTTGTTTTCCTGCTAGTAGTGAGGTTTGCGATATACAAGCCCCCATACTGGTACAGTACGGACAGACAGCCGCTCCTCTTCTTATCTTCTATACAGTAGCACGGTGTAAGTGTTGGATGTGTCAGAATGCATCTCTGTGCAAGCATCAACACGTATATATATATATATCGCCAATTATGTTCGCCACTGACGTCACGTGGTACTGTACCTCATGGCCTCACGATTTGTGTGTTCATATTTTATAACTGTTTTTATTATAGCTTACATCTTTTCATTCATAATTTTTTTTACATTCAATTAATTGTATAGAATTTTTTTTTCTATTTTTGCAAGTATGGCTTGCAGTTAAATTAAAATTCGCGGGTTGTGGTTATAGTGACATTATTCAGAAAATATCAATTTAAAAATAAAGTTTAATGTTGCAATAATTAAATAATTATTTCAAGAAAAATATACTTTGTTTTGTTTATAACTTTAATTTTTTATAATTAAGATTGTTGTGTAGAAATTTAGTATTGAAAATTGTTTGATCATATATTATTTTTACTAAAGAAACAAAAAAACAAAAACTGATGGATCATCAATGTTTATACTTAAAACTGAAACTGTTTCCAGGCAATTTAATATTGATGAAAGCGATTTCTATTTTATGTGTATCTAAATTAGGATAAGTTTTTTTTTTGTTATTCTTCTTTTTGTTTAGAAATAATATTAAAAATTCTGTATTACGTTATAACACAACATTAAATTGCTTTTCACTTTCATAAGAAAAGTTGAATGCTTCAATTCACTTTGGTAACAAAGATGTGCTAAGATGGTTCATGCGTGGAAAATTCTGCGTGCATCACTGAAGCAAAAATACTCTCGCCACTCTTCCGTAGGCACAACAGCTAATTTCTTTTTCTACAAAACACAACATTCCTTTGAATTTAATGATTTGATACATGGTCCGCAGTTACCATGCACATACCAGATGGCACACGATGGTACAAAGAGGTCGACTCCCCCCTGGTCCAAACTTCACAATATCACGTCCACCGACCGTCTTAATTAAGGTTTCCACGATTATTTTACGACAGATTGTGTGTGATAATAACTTCAGGTGCTAACATGGTGTATTGGAGTGATAATGTTATGGAATAGAACAATAGAACACAAATAACAACATTTTTATTTTTATTTTATAATTATTAGCTGAACAGAAGAACACAGATATATAGGTATTGATAGGTAGTAGAGTTGATTAAAATAAATTAAAATTATATTGATTAAAATACAAGTACATTTTGAAAAAAACAATAGCACAATTATAGAAAACAATAAACATTAAGATGTAGATTTTAATTCATTTTTGTGCCAAATTTACAAGCAAAACTTAAGCTCAATAGAAGAAAACAATAACTCCAAACAAATTAACTAAATTCCTGTATGAAAGATAGTCTAATATAGTTATAAAATATAGCAACATTATAACAACATTTGATCAATGATGTAGAAATAATATTGACTATAAAATTATAATATTAGAAAGACTAAGGAAGAACTCTGGTGACTAAAGAACATCTCTATGCTTGTTTTGTAAGTATGTAATAAACAAACAAAATAAAAAAGAACACGTCTACAAGAAGGTGGTTTTTAAATGAATGGTCAACCCCACTATGTTCTTTGTTTTTGTACCAAGATGCGCCGGAGGGCAGCACAGAGCAGTAACCGACCTCTGACCTGTACATGATATATCATGGCGGCATCGTTAAATACATATTCCTACATTATAAGGTATGGTGGTCACATACTAACTTACTCATATTTGACAAGCACCTATAGAAATTATTGCTAATTGACCAAACTCTAATTGGAACGCAAGTAATAATATATGCGTTGCTATTCATACTGTAGTGTGTAGGTAGAGTAAAAAAAAAAAAAATGTTATTAATGAGAACTTATAAACAATAACTTATATGAGATGACGTCATTTTAACAAAACGTGCAAGGGTCAATTTTTAGTCTATCAACAGCAAAGATGACTCTTAAAATATTTATCTTATTCGAGAACACATTCTTAAAAAAAAATCATAATATTTCAATTATTCATTTTTATTAATTTAATACGTAATAAAATATTTTTAGAATTAAAATTTAAATATTAAAAGACATACGTTATAATTTATTTTTAGCTTTCAATATTTATTATCTGATATATTAAGTTATATAAAAAGAAAACAAAAAACTTGCATTAAATTAAAATAAGTAATTATCAAGTGATCTAAAACGACCATAAATGACATGATCAGATAATGGAGGAACTGCTTTACAAGTGGCCGCTCTGCATACTCCAGTGAAGGTAATGCCAAAGAAGCCTAATTATAATTATTAGCTCTCCAGAATACGTGTTGGTCTTACGATTCAAGGACCAATTCAGACTGCATTATACAGAAAAAAAAATAACTTTAGCTATATGTCCTGAGGAATATTATTTACTATATATTTACATATTGAAAACGAGTGCGCATCGTAAAAAATAATAAAAAAGACTGATACGAATTTCAACAGTAAATTATATGCAATTACATCAGTTTTCAAATATGTACCGTGTGTATATTTCATGAAATCATTTTTTTTATTCTTTATGAATAAAATTACACATAATAACTATACGTAATTTTTTTTAATATGTTTGGCCTTATTTATTAGTATATACTGAAAAAAAGGAGAAGCAAAATTCCCATGAAATGAATGCAATATTTAACTTGTGTGAATAATAAATTTCACAACTTCACTGTTAAAAAAAAAAACAGTTTCTGGTTGCAATGAAATAATATAAATTAGTAATTGTACAGTGCATTATACTAGCTTGAAAAAATAAAAAAAACTCATATTTATATCATCATGCAATGAAACTTTCTTAGTCTTACCGTGTTATTACCATTTCTATAACTACCTCAATTTAAAAATTAATTTTAATATAGAACCAAAAAATAAATAAAATTAAGATAATTTTAGAATATTTGAATTTGTAGTTTTTGAATACAATTCTTTGTTTAGCTTATGTAGTTCTGGCGTGAAATTTAACGTATTTTAATAATTATAGTTGCGAGCATTATGTAATCAAGGATAATTTTTCCTTGATCATCAAGTTATTTGGACTATGTTGAGGAGTGGTAGGGAAGCAACAAGAGGAAATCTTTTGCAGTTAAATCAAATTCAGACATACCCTATAATTTCCAAAGATTTTTTCTTTATGCTAAAAGAGATTCATGCTGTTTTCCTCCATCACCTTTGCCAATGAGAGTGTACCAAATTTAATGTTACGTTTTTAATTAATTAATATCGGTTAAATTTGCATGTAATCTCGGCTAATACGAGTGCACGCATTCCAGACTGGAAGGAGGTGAAAAGTGCACTAAATCACGGAGCATGAGGTCATCGTGATGGATTCTGGTGCCCTCGGCGGTGGTTTGACCAGCGGGCGGGCTGAGACAACGCCGCGCAGAATCCATCAGACGCGCGCGGCAGCCTCAGGTGGTCCTCTTTTACATCCGAGCCAAATATTTCAGATTAAACGCTGAAAAAAACAAAGTCATATGTTACTCTTAGCAATTTGTCATGAGGATTTCTTTTTATCTCTTCCTGGTTTCAAAAATTGTTGCATATTTAAAAATAAATCTACATAAGATATTAATAACATGTATGTATAACATAATGTAGTTTAATTAATATTAAAATAAATAAACATTAATAAAATTAACGCTGTACGATTAAATTACAATCTCAACAACTGGCATTAAACTGGTGTTATGCATGTATTAATTCCTGTCAGAAATAAAATTATATACGATAATGTGTATATATGTGAGGTTATATGAGTCTTACTTGTATAATTGTATGATATAGTCTCTCATCCTCTCAGCCAAGAGGATCAAGGTAAAGTTCTTTGTATGTTAACTAACAGTTTCTGTTTCTGTACATTTCTACATTCGTGGCCGCGGAAAAATTCTTTAATCTCAGGAAATCGAGTCAAAATATAATTAAACCAATTATACGTATAGATTCAATTATCATAAATTGATTATAGAATATTTTTAGAGAAAAAAGTGTACCTTTGAAATATTTATTTCCCTGCGTATCAAAAAATTGGCTTCAATTTCTGTCTCAGGTATTTTTTTTTGTCAAACTTGAGGTAGATCAGAGACTATAAATCTGATACATTAACTCCTATAAGTGATGATTGCACATTAAAAGTAGAATTTTCAGATTATAGTAGAAAGGCATCACAACTAATCACAGACGTCGATGAAGTACATACTGTTGGTAATTGCTTCCTGCGCACTCGTTGGTGTCCAATCACTGCGGACGTCCGGACGTTGCTGCTGACCTGAATGAAGAAGACGATGGAGAGTGCGAGCGGAGGCCGCGGGCGGAGCAGGAAGGCCCGCGGGATTTCCTGGCGCAGACCCGAAACCAGCCAGCTTTCAGTTGGAGAACCGACCTGAGGCGGTCACTGCAAAGATCATTTTAATTAACAAACAACGGTCTAGTCATCGGGTATGAGTAAAATGTCACTTTTTAAATAATTAAATCACTTAATGTAACCTTTTACAATTACTTTTTTTCTAATGGAGTACCGTGACCTCAAAATTTTTTATTACAGAAATGAATAGAGGGTGCTAAAAATATGCTACTCTGATTTTTTTCAGACTTTTCTGGGGCCGGAAAGTATTTTTAAAAAATTATTGAAATTCCATTTTGATGGCGTCACGAGGCGCCTCTCCTTAAGAAAAGGATAGGACATTAACGCCCGTGGCGTCATAATTGGACTGTTTGTAATTTTCCTGCCTCTGACTTATTATTTATGTACTCATGAGGGAAATATAATAAAATAAAATAAAAACGGACTTTCAATAATTTTTTAAAAATACTTCCCGGTCTCAGAAAAATCTGAAAAAATTCGGAGTAGCTTATTTTTGCACCCTCTATCCATTTCTGCAATAAAAATATTTGAGGTCGGTACTCCATTGTTTTCTCTCTCTGATTTTATATGTACTGTACGTATAAAGGGAAGTACTGTATATTTTTGATACGCTGTAAAAAGAAAAATGTGAGTTAAAAAAGACAATAATAATAATTTTAGCCATGATGAAGTAATCAATACACTTTATATTAAGACAATACCACAATTATGCAATTACACTTGATGACATCGTTTAAATCATTGTTCCGTTTTCATTGCCAAATTCCAATAATACGGATTCTCATATAGCTCAATGTAATGTGAAAATCCCAACCGAAGCTGCAACTATTCGACTATCGGGGAAATCGTTGCAGAAGAAGTTGCCTGCCTCTCAGGGGCTGACGACTGCAGGTTGTGTTGGACTAACCGCCGTCGTAGATCTTCCAAAAGTAAAAAATAAATAAATAAATAAATAAATAAATAAATAAATAAATAAATAAATAAATAAATAAATAAATAAATAAATAAATAAATAAATAAATAAATAAATAAATAAATAAATAAATAAATAAATAAATAAATAAATAAATAAATAAATAAATAAATAAATAAATAAATAAATAAATAAATAAATAAATAAATAAATGTCAAAAACGTTTTATCACGTACGTGAAATATTAAGACAATGGATGACTTGAAAAGAATCTTTTTATTGAATTTTAAGAGAATAGAACGAAATGTTAAGTTTTCAGATTTATCTTACAATGATTTAAATACGCCCCTTTTCAAAATCACCCCCTTAATAAAAGTAAAAATATTTTAAAAAGGGGCGTTGTTGTCAGAAACTGTCCTTTCAAAATTTTTAAAAAATATTTCCATATATATAATAATGAATACCTGCTTGTAACAATCTAAAGAGAGACATAGACTAGCATATAACTGTGTATCCTCCGTTCATTAATTAATTAAGATTAAAAATATTTTTACATCTGACTTATAAAATGCATGATGTTAAATTAGATTGCTGAAGCAGTGAAAATTTCATGGAAATTTGATCTGAGCGCCCTTGTTTAAAACAAATTGCTCTCAGCACTTGCTCTTGTGTTGAAACTTCCGCGATGTGAATTAATCACCAGCTTAACGTGCAAATTCTTATAGTAACAACTTTTTTTAATGAATAATGTTTCATGTGGCATACAAAATTACCTCAAATTTAATTAATTAATTATAAATAAATTTACACACTCTCCGACATCATACATTCATGTGCGTTCTATCAATTTAAATTGAATGGCTATACTACCATTTTTTTTTTTCCTAATTTTAATGTTTTGTTTTCAATAACAAATATGAAAACATGATTAAAAAAAAAAACAGTGACATTTTAATTCTATACCTAAACAAATATTAGTCAATTATTATTATTTTTTTTCCTTTCTTTTTTGTCAATTTGCCATCAAAGCCACATTCTGAGCGACAACAGGGGACAGACTATTGCTAAATATATGTATTTTATATAAAGACACCATCTAAATGACCAGAGAATGTTATTTTCTACTTGATGATTATAAAATTATAGCTGATATTAGAGCAGAGTAAAGGGGCTATTAAAATTCCGTTCCTGCTGGTGGCACATTCTGCATCATCACAAGCCTCACGCCCTACACTGAAAAAAATGCTTATCTTCAGATTTTAGAGGTCAAAATTTCATGATGACTTGAAAAATGAATCAAAACCATGAATTAACCCAAAATATAAATATAAAATATGACAGAAAAAAATTAAAAATTTAAATATTTTTAATATTCTGTATGGTATGAATGTATGAATTAATTAAAAACTCAGGAATAAATTTAACTTTTTTTTTTTAACAAATTTGTGTTATTTTCTGTACAGTATTTAGTAACGGACAAATTTGCCCATTGAAATAATGTTTTTCGTTCATTCCGTAAGAAACGTTCATATGTTACAACGGCAGGCACTTTCTTCCTGCTATGGATACAGTTATTTTTATTGATGAATAAAAGGTTTGTAGCAAGATATAATGATAAATCTGACTTATCGATGTAATAGGACTCTTGCTGCTTAGTCTTTCGACTGATTTTATTTGTGACTCAAAAATTACAATAAATTTCCCATAAATATTTATACTACAGTTAGTTTTAGATACAGATACACATAAAGAAAACCTTTTCCCAGTGTGCCAGATTAGATCGCTATCTGTATCTAATGGTAGTTGACGGCTGCCTCAAATCCTCCATCTCGTCCTCACAGGAGACTCCGTAGCTGCGAGGCTGACTTAAAATTCTTCTCCTGCCAGCCCTCGGCTAAAATGTCACTCATTGTCAGTCCTGCTGCAAAAATTAGAAACGAAATTTTAAATTTTTATTTTAAAAATTACGTCAGTTCTATTAAGAGTGACAGGAGAAATTTTTGCAAAACTATATATATATATATTTTTTTTTTACGTTTTAAAATATTCCCTCATCAACTTTTGTCAGAGCGGATTACGCCACGGCGATATTTAATGGAATTCGTGGCTTAATGGATAGTGTCTGCTCTAGTATAAAATGTGAATGTTTGTAAAGTAAGATCTTTAAATATTACATCAACTATTTCATATGTTGGTCTAGATTTAGTTTCACAGATTATCAAATTAAGATTATGATTTTACAAGTTTAAAATCAAAACAATATTTAGAAATCTTGATGTTATTAAAACTACTTATAAGTTAAGCATAGTAATATATAATGTAATATGTGTAGAGATAGTTGCAATAAAATTATAAACATTATGGAAACTCCCAATTGGTAACAGTTACAAAAATACAAAAGTTGACACTTTAAAGTAATATTATTTGTACTTTCTCTCGATATTAACTAAGTGAATATAAATCACTTTTGAATTCCGACGACATATTATGTAAATTTGTTATATCAATATGTTAAGGTCTTTTTTTTACGACCAAAATATAGTGCGTGCATTAAAGCAGTAAAACGTATTTGATGCGGAAACCTCGTCGTCCAAACAAGTACTATAACGCTGCTAACATATTGGAGTACAGGATGGTTTTATTATAACTTTAAATTTTACAAACTAGTTTTTTGAATTCATTAATACACTTTCTCAGACTAGCGTCGTTAGTTGTAATATGATTGACAGGAGACCTCAGTGGACGTAGAAAGTGATTGCTGATCAAATGGAGACTAGGGGTAGGTCATCAAGTTCACACTCCTTGGACCCGCTCTGGAGGCTGGGGTGGACCCCTCCCTCTAGACACTCTGTGACAGAGTCATGTGTACTTTCCTACATTCGATAACTTATTATATAATTCACTTTTACGAGTCTGTTCTGTTTGCAAGTTAAAATGTAGAGAAATTTAGTTCCTTATTATTATTATTACTTTTATAATAAATAATAATATATTTTTATGTTTTAGCGAGCAGAAACATTTATTATACATATAAATAATATAAATTATATTGAAACTAATATTTTTTTTAAAACCTTATTTTAAAAAAAAATTCATTCATAAATTGGTTTTTTGGTTATTTAATTATTCTTGTTTGTTCCGAGGACAATGTAATATATCATGATACAACTATATAAGAGGTAATATAAAGCAAAGAGACAATAAAATAGTTTTTTTATTAAATATATGCAATTTGTAGCACATTGTTTATTTTTTTAGGTTTGCAAATACACTATCTCCAGAGATATTATAAATATTTATAAATTCAATGTACATTTGTGTAACGGAAAAAACTTTCAGAATGAAACACATGATTTTGACGTCGCTATTAATATACTTTTAGATATCGAACGTAAATTTACTAACATACACTAGCAAAATAATTTATATTAGCACACGTTGCGATTTATGCAATCTTTACAACAACCTTAAATTTGCCAAGCTCTCATTGGTTGTAAAAAAAAAAAAATCATAATCACTTGTTGTATGTTCCAAATTAAATAAAAAAATACTGTAAATCGATCTATGAACTATGTATAATTATTTGCCGGCCATTTTTCAATATTAAGCATCCACATTTGCTCTAGTTTTGCTTGAGAGATGAAGAGGTGGAGGAGATTCGCGGGGACGATTGGCGGTGCGCGGGCGGCGTGCGGGCGACCACGTACACTTTCTCTGATCAACTCGATCACCAAGCATTTCGTCATCGTGAGAGATAGGGCGGAGATGTCGTACCTTTAGCCGTCCCGCCCGTTCAACTGGTGAATTAACGCCACCACCACCAAGAGCGACCAACACTCCCAGCAAGAGCTCGTAAACCTGAAGAACTACGAAACATTTCCAGTACTTACAAGGGCACACAGTAATATCACTCTCCACCCTGAACTCTATCTAACATATAATGTAGATGTGACACAGCGATATTGTACACACTTAATTTTATTTATAACTTGAATGAAAATAATAACACATATACCATATAATATATTATTACTATATTGTAAAAGTATAGTCTAGGAGGAGGAGGAGGGTTTTGATTTCATTGAATACATAAAATTTTATTCTGTTATGAATAAAATTGTATTTGCATATAAATATATATAATCTAATGTATATTTCAAGTCACTTTACCTTGGTGCTGAATTGGAAGAGCATCCGGCTCTCCGTCAAAGTTAATGTACTGTACACATCTTGCCTAAAATAAGTTCCCTGGTCATAATAAATGTCACTAAAGGTCAAATATTGAAATAAAACGACATTGCTGTCAATTATTAAGAGACGTTTTCTAAGCAGAAAGGTGTACTATAAAGAAGCTTTTCCATGAAGCGATGTCGCGTGAGGTTTGAAGGGGCGAGAAAAGCGCACTTGCAGTAAAATCGTATGGCAGCCATATTAGCGAGGAAAAATTGCTTTTCCGCAGTGATTTAATCGCGCCGCGATTTTTCTTTGCCAATATGGCCGCCATACAGTTTTACTGCAAGTGCGCTTTTCTCGCTCCGCCAAGCCTCGCTCCACGGAAATGCACCTGAAATCTTGAATTCCGACTCCGAGGGTTTCAAAGCTACTTAATACTTAAAATTTTAATATTTAATTATATAATATAGAGGTAGCAGATACATTTGAATATAATATTGTAATTTTCAATAAATAAACATTACTTAAAACTCTGTCCCCCCCCCCCCTTCCCTCCACCCACCATTTTTGTTCATGTCAAAAAATCCACCAAGAATAAAACTGGCATATGTGATACATTACATATAAAATTTTATTATTTTGCAATAAAACAAACTCCCCATTTACATTGTTTCAAATGTCATTACAATAAACATGGATCTTATTTAAATCTCATAGTTTGTTTATTTTGTTTTATTTGTACGTACTATGTACTGCTTGATTTGAACGTTTCAATTAACCCTAAATTACACTTCATTTCATCATTTTAAATCACGATTTCTGCACGTGTATCTACAAAACAATTTAGTAAAAAGCAAGTTTGCTTGTTTTAAAAAGATAAAAATCACGATATAAAATTTTCAATTTAATGATTCATATATATACGATCGATGGGGATATAATAATCGAAGTTAAGTGCTGCGGTGGCGGAGTGTGCTACATTCTGAGTGGCCAGCTGGGCTCAACAATGTGATGTAACTGGAGCGTACTTGCAGCGAGAGGGAAAGGTACTCCACGTACTTACAACCGAAATTAATACAATAACTGAATGTCATGTTCTTAAGCTAATGTCAAGTTAAGTTATCTTTAAATATGGCTCAAAAAACAGTGGAAATCGTAGGTAGAATGGTCGATGAGAATTAAAAAAACAGACTAAATTGAAGGAGAATCTCAACTGACAGTGTTTCTTTTTTCTTTATTTATTCTTTATTTTCTACTTTATTGTATAATATGTTGGTAAATTAACAGTGAATTGAATAATTGAAATATTTAAATTGTCAAGCCAACTTATAATTAATTTCATCAAGAAATAAAGGTGCAGTTAATATTGAATATTAATATTTTAATATTATTTCATTGACGTGAGTATCATTCCATGACCTTCTCTATCAAAAAAGACTACACGATTGAGGGTATTATACATAATGATAATAATTACGTCTATAGAATTTTCTGATTAGTAAAATTGTTATGCGCTTTTATACTACGGAGTGATGTCAACTTTTGTTGTACTAACCTAATTTTTTATATACTCTTACGTCACGGGAAATTTCCTTGAATATCAATTTAGTATGCGTTGATAGCTCGAAGATTAATTACACTAGCTGGCAGTTTTCTATTTCTAAGAATTAAAGCGATCACATGTGACCGCAGTTATTCGGATATCGAAACAAAAGTGGAATATATTTACTCAACACCAAGCCTTTCATTATTATAATTAGGGTAAAGAATCGTCAATATTCAACTAGTAGCAAATTGCAGCCCATTATCGATTAATCATACTATATATATGACAAGAGTATCAGGATTTTCCTCATTGGTGTAGAAGAGGTTGCATATTATTTAGGGGCTTTCAAACTTTTCTTTTTCTATAAATGTTTTGAAATTGAAATTTTAGTTTAAATAATCTTCGAGTTTGCTGGAAAAATGTTAAAAATAAACATTTTCACTATTGTGCTATTTTTTTACACTAAGGAATAATTCATAAAATTCAAAATATACCACTAAATTATGGTCCTGCTTACAATAGTTTGGACTACTTAATTGATCATATGAAAGACCTTGACAAAAATACAGCCAAAAATCAAGACATTGTTGACTTAGCCTGCATGGTTATAAAACGAACACACCTATATTTTGTAAATAAATAACAAGGTAACAAAATTAAACTGAACATGTGATTCCATGTCACCGTGTTTATCTGGCCATTAAAATTAACGGGTTCTCCGATTTCAGTGACGATTCATCACCACTGGGATCGCATTGCCGGGACGAGGGCGGTGACCAAGGCTGTCCGCGTGGGCGCTCGACTGACGGAGAAGATGATGACATTAGCGCTCGCGTCTGTCCCGCCCGCTCTCGCCTGTCAGAGCAACAGGAATGTCTATAACTAAATTCAACATTATCAGCAGCCCAAATAAAAATATGTGAACGTAATTGTTGTAATTGATTTCAAGATTGGTCATGCATTAATTAGACTACACAGGAAAGTAGAGTACATTTCACAATACTTGTTACTGAAATGATATTGATATAAAACTAAAACAAAATATATGTACATTGAATTACATAAAAAAATGCAAATTCAATACAATTATAGACTATATTTATTTTTTACTTGCCATGTCTTCAAAAATCTACAATATATTATGACGATAAGGTTAATTCGAGATAAATATCATCCATTAGGCGATATATGTGGATCAATTTTTAGCCTTCAGAAGGCAGATTATGTTCACAACGTTTCTTAATAGGTATGAGATTTTAAGTTATTCAAATATCTCAATTCTCTTAATATCTTGAAAAAACCATTGGGCGTGATCCACAACAGAAGAAGATAACCAAATTTCTCACTATCAAATAACATTGGCCCCACCAAGGACAATTTACTGTCCTTGAATAACCCCAGTGGGAAACCTGATTCATTATCCCTTTGTAAAACGCACCCATTAAAAAATGCATCATAACTCGCAACGCATTTGCAATAAAAGTATTTTTTCGTTGTTTTGTTTTCCCAAAAAAACACTCGCTGCTTGGAGAGGAGAGTTGCTATTATGGGACGTGAACGAACAGGACTCTTCATGTTCTAAATTCATTTTAAGCAAATAAAACGTGTAGGTACGTCGTAATCTAAATGCAAAACGACAGCACCTCATAAATCTTGTAATGTCGTGAAACTATAACTTGAAATGCATGCACTATTAAATGCACTCCCAAGGTAAATTATGTGAACAGACAATATCAATTAACATGCAAGCTGTTAAAAGATGCAGCGCCGCGATGGGTGGAGCGATTTGCATTATCTATTTCCGACAATGTATTATCCAAGTGAGGTATAAATTTTGCAATAATAATAAGTTTTCGCTCACGCCCATACAGTCCGCTATAAAAGAAAGTGTTATTAATTTGGTTACTAGTTCACATTTTTCTTAGCTGTCAATTAAGTAGACATCCCTCTTTAAGTGGCTAATTCTGACTGTGAGATTTCTCTATTTGTTGGCAGGGAATCAGTGAGATCAGTCCGCACAAATAGAAGATGGTGGGAGGCTGATCAGGACAACAGCAATTTATGTTCGTTATCGGGATAATTAAAAGGAACAAATGCTCCTGTTTTGAATCCCAAGGTTATTTATTTTTATGGATTGTTGAAGATAAATAAATATATTAAAGGCAATTATAACAATTGCACTAGAGTTAAAGTTATGAATGACATTTCTATATTTATATGTGATCATGTCAATATCATCAAATGCTATACGAAATTCACCCACAAAATAAAAATTTACAAAAAAGATCTGTAATCTAGACAGTTTAAAAAATTGAAATATTAGAATTAGGTACTATTACGATTTTTATTTATTACGCAAGCGGTATATATGATGTACAGTTGCCAAGATTTCTGGTTATCTAAATTTAGATATTTATCTATTACAGTCAGGGGATGTTCAAGTATAACCAGTTACGGTTCGACTACTTAATACTTAGACTGGGAGTTTTTGGACCCATTATAATAAAAAAATGTCATAAACTAACATTAATGTGGTTTTCCTTGCAATGTGGAAATTTAACTTTTTCAGTGGAGAAATATATATTTGATTGACAACTTTTCATGTTTTAAAAAGTAATCTTGTTCTTGATTTTATGCTAATTAAGAACTGTAAATACAATACCTGAATGTGTACTAATTAAGCACTTCATTCAGAAGCACAGGGGTCCGTGTTACGTCAAGTGCGTTACAAGTTGAAGGATTGGCTACACATAACTCTGCAATCAGTTCAACTTTGATTGATTAAAATTACAGCGAGTCGCTCTCCATAATTAATATTAGCAATTATTTCAGTCTTAAATTACTCTCTTGTAGTTACAGCGTAGGAAAATAAATATTACCGTATATATATAACTTGTTCTAATATCTTTACCATGTGTGGTATTTTAAAATATGTAAATTGTAAACCTATGCAATATTGCACTCTTTGATTAATATTATTATTATTCATAGATATTGTAATTATTTTCAAGGATAGCAGACCTCGATGTGGACAGAGAAAGCGGAGATGTCTTTAAGTAAACAAGAATAATAATTAAACAATTATATAACTGCAACAATTATATTAACAGTTTTTTTTACATGATTTTTTTCAAATATATTTTCATGATAAATAAAGAAAAATAACCTTTAGTATTATGTTGCAGAAAATGGCACTGAAATTTTTAATTTTAAGGTAATTTAAATTTTAATTAAAAATTTAATTGGAAGAAAAAAAATTTTTTTTTCATGTAGTTAGGATATTTTTCTAGTACTTATACAGCGTATTTAACATATGTATGGTTAGTTATATAAACAGCTATTATGCACAATATTCAACTTAAAGAAATAAACAAACATAAATATATGTTGCTGCTGCATTCTGTTGGTATCACATGACATGCTGAAGTGCACATAACGACTGTAAACGTTACATATATAACTTAGCTCGTGTCTTATTAAAGTTAGTTTAAATTTTATCTGACATATTTCTCCCCATTTTACTATCTGTGCGCTTGGTGTCAAGTTTACACTGACGCCACTACTTTGCATTCATGAATCTTCCTGACACCTGACTCTTTAGTAGCGGTTGCGGCGCCCCCATATCTGCACGGACTGCCAATTACTGAGGTTCAGACACTAGCGGCAACGTGTGCAGTCAAGGTATGAAGCAGTCGTCCAGGTAGGAGAGCGGCGGCACTTGTGAAAATGCACTTTTGAGTGCTGCAGTCATGAGTGGTTGTGAAGGTGGCAAACTCTTGAGGTTGTAAAATTATTTTTATGATATTTTTTTAATTAATTAATATTAAGGAGGTGAACTCTAAACTCTGTGGCTTAATCTGTATGAATAATTCATAATAAAATTTTCATTATACTAATTTTGTAACATAACGAGATGAAATATTTAAATAAAGCTTAAAAAGTTACTCTATTAATCCAAGCTTTGAAACCTTTTTAATCAACAAAGTACTATTCGTGTGATGTTTCGGTCGAATTTCCTAACAAAAATTGACAGTATTATTCACACTATATGATATCGCTAAATTTTTTAAACACGTTAATGAAGCTCGTAAAAATGTAGACAAAATGAAATCATGCAACTAACTTCTATAATACTAAATCAAACCGAACATTTGCCTAATATACAGCACCTGTGTGTTGCAGAGTTTTGTTCCACCTTGGCGACACTGCGTACCTTGGCGAGGGCTGCACAATTGCATCTTGTTACCGGGAATTGTCACCGACTCCATCGGATAGCCCACGCTGGGAGCTGCAGGGCGGGCGCTCATTGTGCGACTCGGCTGCGTGGGAGTGATGCACCGACGTCCGCTATCTTATCAGCTGCATTCCAGCAGGCACCATTCATCTTGCACTGGTGGAAAATAAAGCTTCGTTTGTGTAATTGAAAAAATTCATTCACACCTTGAACTCATTGAGATTAAGATGGCTATATTCTGATTGTCCTTTTTGTGCCTGCCTCTCTAATACATAGGACAACAAACTTGAGGTCATCCTGCATCCGGAACAGCCCCCCCCCCTTCTTTATCACGCAATATGCACGTGTGGTTAACTTAAACTTAAAATGGCGAAACTGGGGGCGTTTTTCTTTCTCACTCAAAATTTTTATTCAACAAAAAATTCTATGAAACTGCAGTGCCATACATAAACTTCCAAAAAAGGTTGGCATGCTCGTTAGTGTCTCATTCTTTTGACGCTTTCTGTGATGATTGAGTGTTTCAATTTTGATTGTAAAAATAATTCTAGTGTATAGTTAACAATTTCATTTCTTTGGGGGCCACTTTGCTTGCACATGGCAAGCAAATATTGTAGGTGGAGTTAGCGATGTTTTTCTTTTTAACACAATAAAATTATTTCTGACAAAACACATTGCACTAACCTACACAAAATTTAAAATAAATTACCAAAATGTATTTAAATCGCTTTTTATTTTTCTTTCTTATTATATATACTTCAAGATGAAAGTAAAAAATAATGTATGTGTACCTAAAAAAGGGAGGGACAAATTTACATAATAATTTATAGTACATTCAAAGTGATATAAAAATGTAATGTAAAAATGTTTTAAAATTTTAACTAAACTAAATTATATTTAAACACATTATATATCATGATTTTTACATTAAAATAAACACAGTTGTTGCACCAACAAAAAATAATAAATTTAAAACAAATTTATTCACGTAGTACAATATACTATGCATATAATAGCTTCATGTATTCAATTAAATAATTATTCCACCCATCATCATCATCTTAGAAATCTTCTTACTTTAGTACGTCACAGCGATTGAACGCTGAGGGATTATGGCGTTCGTACATCCACGTTGTTGCATGCCTAATACTTGAGACGGCTACACTTGTAGCAGGTTGAGGTTCCCTGAAAGCATATGTTAGCCAGGAGGAGCGAACCGGCTCTTGAGAAGCAAAGGGTATTGTCAGAACAGCTATAGTAAGCTGGAGAGAACTTAAGTCCATGTGAATAAAGGATAAAGACATGTTTACTTAAGTACAACTCCATAAGATTAAGAGTGAAATCCATAAGTTGTGTTCTTTTTTCATGCAACCTGATATTACTTATTAAATTATACCCTTTATTAACTTATACCAGTTTAGATTTCTACCCTTATGACCATTGTCCTAATCTCTTTTTCCTTATCTCAAGCTTCTAGATCTGCATCTCTTCGTATATATTGGAGCTGCAGGAACAAGCACCTGAATCCGCTTGAAGTTGTTGCACCACTCCAGCTGTAGTGGAAGTCGTGTCGCCCACTCTCGGCCACGCGTGCAGGACTGGGACGGACGCCATCGTGTCTTGTTGTGTCACGTTTTGTCACTCAGACGTGTCGCCCACGACACGAAAGACACGCGCGAGCCGCTGACACGACCTTTCCTCGCAAGTCAAACGGCTCATTATGCTGATGGAACTATTTGTTAGTGCACTCATGTTGTATAAGGAGAACTGTGGTAATTTTGTCATCTAAACATACAAAAATATATTGACACACGTATAGAATGAATGCCAACAAAAAATTATATGACTTGCAGAAAGTGATAAAACTGGTATTAGCTTGAAAACCACAAGTACCCATTTTTTTATACACTTCTTTTTTAAATGGCAATAAGTGTAATTTTTAAAGTAATAAGTTATTTTGAATTAGCTTTATTTTCAGTGAAAATATCAAGAAATAAAATAAAAATAAACAGAATATTTCGTATACAATGTTCTATTTATCTCGAGGTATAAATTTTGGCAAACTTTAATAATTTATATATTATTATCTGGAAGCTAAACTGAAAAAT
This sequence comes from Siphlonurus alternatus, assembly GCA_949825025.1. Lineage (NCBI taxonomy): Eukaryota > Metazoa > Arthropoda > Insecta > Ephemeroptera > Siphlonuridae > Siphlonurus > Siphlonurus alternatus. The sequence goes on from OX463778.1 coordinate 27,709,051, forward strand.
GCTATTAATAAAACAGCCGAATTACATTGTCTTATTCTTCCTGTGATCGAAAAAAGTAACATTTTTTTTAAGGATTTTTTGATTTTTTTTTAATGTAAAGGACTTAATTTAAACACCTCTAAAATAAACTGTTTGTTTGTGAAGGAGCTATTCAATCAATTTCTTATATAATTAAAAGTATAAATTTAGTCAAATATTTAACATTATAAATTTTTACTCAATTTAGACCCTGTCTATCATCAGTCCATGTGATACTGCCCATGGCAGCCCATGCATGGCATGTATTGTAGAATATTGTAGAATATAACCAAGTAAGTCCACGTTGAATCACACTGTAACAAAATTTGGAGAAATTTATCGCAGCACGAATAAGAATTAATGCAAATAAACAAGAGTCGTTAATCTTGAGCGTTGTTGTTACAGAGGTAACTTATTAGTTTTGGGGGTACTTTCAAAACACTCTATCAGATAAAGGATAAAAACTGCTTCTTGCTGTAATAAGCACAATACAGAAACAATATCGGAGATATATTGCTGCCGGTCGGGAGCTCTCCCAGCTGACCTTTGGCTCCGAGCGCGGCCAAACAAAGGACACATTCACATTCAAATTGCCTCTTCTATCCTGCTCCTGACACCTTGGCAACAAATTTTAATATCATTGTTTTGTTTGCAACATGTCTCGGATAGTAAGTTACAGTTAAACACTTTCAATGATTTATTATGTTCATAAATAATTGTTATAAATTAATTTCAATTTATTGCAAATTTGATTTAATCATGAATTTTTGTGTATACTTTGTTATTACAGACACAGATGCTGCAAAATTAGTTGAAATTCGACTGCAGTTTGTTTTTTAGGTGTTCTCAATCCTTCGATTTATTATTTTTTTTTATTAAATTGTTTGTTTATTTATCTTTTATAGAGTTATAGATAGCCCAATTTTAAATTGCAGTTGGAAGCAGTAGAAATCATTGCCATAATAATTTATTATAATAGAGTATAAAAAATTATAATAACAATAATAATAATACAGGTTTCCCTTGTTTGTTATCTGCCTGGTGTTCCAATTCACGTACGATAACTCAAAAAAATAAAATGTTATATTTGTTTTTTTTTAAACTAGCATTTATGACATCATCATATAAATTTTTTTATGACGTAACATTGATCTAAAAAATATATCAATAATTAAGAACCAATGGTTAAATAACACATAATAAAAATCCCCTCTATAGCTGGGAGGCTGAGTGAAGCAACCTGAGCTACGTCACTGAGATAACAATGTTAGTTATTGATTCACTTTCCCTCGCTCGCGGGCCACGTGCACTGCTCCTGTTACAGATGCTGCTCGCACTCCGCCCCGCCCGCCCCGCCCCGGGCCCTGGACCACTTTCTCCAGCCTAGGGGACACTGGGGACCGTGCTGCTTCATGTTGCCAACCCTTTTGTAACGGTCCCTGGGGCTCAATCTCAGTACACACTCCTGCAACATTGTTGCTGCAATTAATTAAAGGTATACAGGCCTCAAATTACAAATTAGAGAGACATTAAGTGTTGCTCAAGTTTATAATCAACATTCGTATTATTTTTACCTGCGCGCGGTGCGTCTGTGCGAAGTCGCGCTGTAAAGAAAGTCCTTGCTGACGTCACAACTCACAGCTAGCACTGATTAGCATTGAGTTGTGACGTCATCAAGGACTTCGTGACGTCATCAAGGACTAAATTTCTTACTTTGAACTGCGACTTCGCACGGATGCATCACGCGTGGAAAAAAATGATGCGAATGTTGATTATTTACTCTAAACTCTAAACCCACTTGGTGACTGTCTAATTTGTATTTTGAGGCCTGTATGCCTTTAACTGCACGAATCACTAGACGTAATAGGTTTGTTCGTAAACACTGCTCAGTGTACACTTTCTGCACCCGATATTAGACTTAAACGGGCTACTGGTAGTTTTCACAATTTTTATTTTCTAATTTTCTGATATTAAAAAAATAAATAAATATATAAATAAGAAAACTATCAGGATTTCAAAAATTGTTATGCTTTAGCTATGCCATAAAAAATTAAGTTAATGCTCCTTTTTTTCGATCATCGGAAGAAAAAACAAACAAACTCAATTATACTGTTTCATTTGTAGTATTTTTCAATCCCAGGCAATAAATAGTCTATTATTACAAGTTAATCACAAATCCTTGAGACAGCATGAACTTTACTCCTGTTCTGTTTATGGGCGTTGTCACACGGTCTGTAAGGTGTGGTGAACTCAAATTTATTTTAGGATGCCTAAATAGGCTTCTTAACCTCCCTGCATGTTTCAAATCTGCATCTGTCTGTTTTAACTCCAGCAAATCAAAGTTCGTGCTGTCCCGAGGTGTACTTACGTCTTTTTTAGACTCCCACCATCATCTGTAATGTAAAGTACTCCATCATAAGTAGAGAGAGGTAGAGAAAAGAAGACCTCCCGCAAGTACGGGGTATTCGCATACCGATCATATGGCGATACGGTTCAGGTCATATGTGGAAGGTCAACTATTTGAACCAGAGAGAAAAGAAAGAGGAATAATTCTGCATGCAAGCTGATTTAAAAATGACATAGCCTATCTCATGTGATACACATTACCGTAAATCCACGGCTTGTAAAAAAAAAATGCAATGTATAGAACATAATAATAATATACGTCTGTTATTTTATATTAAATTCTCATGCTTTTAATAAAATAATATTAATTGATTATTGCTTTTTAAATTTGCACTGAATATTTGACTTCGAAAAAGGAAGGCAATAAAAACAAATACAATACGTGCAAATAGACATAATATATATATATATATATATATATATATATATATATATATATATATATATATATATATATATATATATATATATATATATATATGGATTCGACAATACCTCTTTTGAATAAAAGTTAATCATTGAAAATTAAAGCTTGCTACTATATAATGTAATTTAGAGGCAACATTTTCAGGTGCAATAATACAGATGCCATCTGCTTTACTTTATAAAATGCACAGTGTCCTTTTAACCCCATCTGACATCAGGTGTGACCGACCACCAGCCCACAAGTAGATCCAAAAACTCCCCCCCCCTCCCTAGATTATCTTAATGCCCAACTACAAACTAAATAATATTTTATTGTTATTTGACTCTAGCACTTAATTGTTATCTGACAAACATGACAGCTGTTTTTTGCAACCTACATGTCTTCACTAAATCGCCAATAGAAATGAAATCTGACACCGCAGCTGTTACATCAAACATTTAATGTTGTCGAATATGTGCAAGTATTAACATTAAATCAAAGCTGCTTCAGAATAACTTAATTTTCACACGGACCCATACGTTTCCTCGGCCGTTTGGCGCCTTTCGTATGTAATAAACTTTTTAACGCAACTTTGGGTTGGGTTAAATTTTTCCTGGCCATTATAAATATAAACTTTACAAATAATAAAGTACTTTATCACTTTTTCTAACCAATAATTTTTCTTTACTTATATACAGTCATAAACATAAATTAAGCAGCATTCGAACTTTATTTACATACTTTTATTGCCACCATAATCTAATGATTTAAGCGCAATATAAGATTAGACAACTGAAGAGATATCATGGGAATTTTACAAAAAATATAATATATGAGAGATTAAATTTTTAATACAACAAAATAATAAGCTAGACAATGATTTTTTTTAAATAATACGCGTATAACATGGAAGCTGCTTCTCAATAAGGATTATTGTCACTAGTGTAATTTGTAATTATTTTTTTATGGTAAAAAAATATAAATTTTAGATCAGAACATAATAGAGAACAAAATGACTGTTCACTTTCTGAAGTAAAAAAAATAATTATTCAGTCCAGTTTTTGAGATATTAATTTTTTTTTTTTTTTTTTAGTTGAAAAAGATGCTGATTTGACTTGATTTGGCTAATGGCCGTCAGATTTCCAATGATATTCTCACTATTTGTATCCTGTATATCTAAAAAAGTATATAGACAGACTTTTGCTTCATTTTTTCTGCTGAAAATTTATGTTATAATGTAAGGAAGGTTTACTATAATTCTCAGAGTGATTCACCATCTCCTAAGACTAGTGACAATTTATAATCCTTTAAGGTAGAGATAACGCCGAACAGCTGTTCGACGTAATCCCCTTTGATTAACATGTAAACCTTAGCAAATTGACAAAAATTATAAAAAAAAATTGAGACGCAGATATTAGTGCCTAAAAGCCATAGAAAAAATTTCAAAACAATTTAATGAGCCGATTTTTTTTTAATTAATTTTTTTAAATTTTAGCATAGGGCTTTCCCATGGAGAGCCAAACTAAAAAATTAATTTAAAAAAATCGGCTCGTTAAATGTTTTCGAAACTTTTTCTATGGCTTTTAGGCACTAATATCTGCCTCTCAAAAAAATTTCAGAATTTTTGTCAATTTGCTAAGGTTTATTTTATTTATTTATTTGATTTATTTATTAAATCTTTCATAGGCTGAAAATACAATAAAAGATAGAAACAGGTGAGCCTATGAGGCAAATAGAAACGGCTGCAGAAACAACCAAATCAGTATACAGTGTCTATTCACCTAATTAAACAAGAACATGGAAAAGCAGAAATATATACAACATATACAAAAATAAAACCAATAAGAAGCATAAACAATTAGACTGCCCAGTAGAATTACATAAAAATTTAGAAATTAATTACATATCAAAACGGAGAGGCATGTTTACATGTTAATCAAAGGGGATTACGTCGAACAGCTGTTCGACGTTATCTCTACCTTAAAAAAAACAATAAAGTCTTTATACTGTATTCATTTATAGCGTAAATTTTATATTTGTAAAAAACTTTTTTAGTCTGAGGCAACAAGATATAATATGATTATTTGTTTATTAAATCAGAGAAAAGATTGTGTTAGCATATAATATAATCTCTTCTCTGACAACTGCAAATACATACGACACAGCTAATTTCAGTAAGACCTGTAGAAAATGTCGAGGATTAGAATATGAGTGTCATTAAAAAAAAAAACAGTTCATCATTATATCTCAGATATCTAAGTTCAACATGCAGTATCAACAAATTATAGCACGTAAATGGATTTCGTATTGTAATTTCTATAGTTGCTACGCCACAATTTAATTCTCCGGCGCAGTATAGAACCTACACACACATGCAGTTTGCACCATATCCCTGCATAATTGTGTGCGCTATTGTCAGGCAATGAGGTCACCTAAGAAGATCAACAATAAATGATATCCTACCATATTAATTCATTGATTTACATAACGCATAATATAGTGAACTTCATTAGATTATACTTTAAGATCATACTATACAGTATTAAGTGTATGCGTTATTGCGTTGTATATAATGCATATTTTACATCAACAATTCATGCTTGCAGGCTTATAAAGTGAGAAGAAAAACAAATGCAGTTCAACTTTCGCTAACTGCAGCTAGCTATATAACCCTCCATTATGTTACTGCATTGAATTGCAAAGGATATAATATATAATAAAGTACAGCGTTGATGCATTTATGCTCATTTATAATACACTTTCTATATAAGTACTTATGTATACTCTCAGCTAGTGTGACTCGACGACAATAATAATTGTATGAAGAAGGTGACATTAAATCAGGTGCACATTGTTTTTCCTATATTCTTTGAAAATGTAAATAATTTATTTAATTTCACTTTAAGATTAATTTTTACAGGATGAAAACAACAAAGGAAATAGAATGTTTACATTTTTTTAAATATCAAACGGATATTGGGTAAAACATGACGTTTGCATTGATACGAGTGATCTGATAAATTAGGTCACATAACAATGGGGAGCTTGCGATGCAGTTTTTTCATTAAAAAAATAACCCCTACGGCTTTATATGCTCCCTCATCATTTAATAGCCGAACACAATAGATATTTTTTTTAATGTTATTTGAAGCACACTTGTAGTATTGCGCAAGTGAAATGTATTGTCAATGGCTGTTAAATTAATAATTAATTAAAAGTAGAGATATTTAACATTTTCTAAGCTCTTTTGAGGTTGCAACTTAAAAATAATTTGCTTGTTGCAATGTACATGCAAACGCGTACTGGAGGGGCTCACGTCGTTTTAAAATGACAATTTACTTGACAAATTACAAAAATTACAACTAGAACTATTTTCTCATTCATTTTTGGCTTAATTGTATTGAGTATTGTAAGTGTGTATAGATTGTTGGTTTAATAACCTCCAGTCATGTGAAGAAGTAAAACTAATTAATTAAGACGACATTAAGTAAAAATACAATTAGTTTATAATAATCTGTACAATATTATAATGTTCATTTTCTTAACATTTTCTTAATCAATAAAATTTCTGTTCCTGTATAACAACAATTTATTCTAATTATGAAAAAAAAAAAAAATATGAAAATTTATTACATGACTTTTGTGAAGTTGGCTTTAATATATCGATTGATGCACTTCTAACAGCAATTTAAATTTTAATTTATAACTCTTCAGTAAATTAATAATTGATTGATAAAATTAATTAACAAACCAAAATAGTTTTCATAAAAGACAAATTTGATAAAGAACACATAATAATTAGGCTCATAGTTATAATATAATTAATTTTGAATTAACATCTCATTACTCCATCATTTTTAGATGACGCCCTCTTTGCATGCATTTAAAGTAATCCCTTATACAAAAATAAGCTTTAAACTTTCAACATACATAAGACGTGAAGAAATGAGAAGATGTTTTTGTTTTTCACGGCACTGAAGGTTTATCAACTGAGAGGTCAAATGAAACTTTTGTTGGGCCACAATGTGATCTTACATTTTTGGCGACATGTAGGAGGTAAAGAAAACATTTGCCGACTACGACGACATCAACATTTTTAAGCTTTATATAGCCAACGTATATCAAATTGTTGTACTAAAAAATTATCTCTCTTCGCGGTGTTGTAAAACTGTAGATGCTCGCTGCCCACAAGCAAACAACAATCATTGTACACACCTACATGTGGTGACCTGTGACCTCGCTTTTGAGCTCCACGGAAATCTCCTCTCCTCATCCCACCTTTAATACTCTCTTTCTCGGGCGTCCCATCCTATTATTACGGCCGACACTTATCACAGTAGCTGGCTATCTCAACAGACGAAACGAAATTACTCGGAATATATTAACTCTCCCATACAACAAAGCTATATAGCATCACGCCCGACCGTATAGCTTTATTCATAAAAAGTACCGCTCACAAAAAGATGATGCGTTTTTCTTTTTTTAAAGATGCTATCTTTTGTAATTGAATTTTTTTATGAATAAATATTTTTCTCTTAAATAAATATTATAGTTATAACTACATACACTATATATACATACTGTATAATATATTAATAATATTACTTGTACAGTACTTTAATTTTATGACATGCTAGGTAAAAAAAAAGTATTGTGTATAACATGATTATTATAGTATTTTTTTAATGTAAGAAAATAATTTTTTTTTCAATGTATCCCAAACGGGACCTGCTGTATTTTATATAAGAAGTAAATCAAGTAAATTAATAAAAAAGAAAAATTCACTTTAGTAAATAATTTTTTTAGCTAGAAAAATGTCACAACAATATTATTAGCACTCCCTACCTGCATATGGTGTTATAAATTTTCTATCCTCTCACCTGTCAGGTATCATCATGACATGACCTTTAATATACGCTCAGGATTCTTGACATGATACACGCATATTAGATTTTATCGTGTCCCAAATCGAGGGTCAAGTATTATTAAAATATATTTAATACCTGACGACATATTTTATAGCATTCTTTGTTATTAAAACTGAGAATTTTGTTTCCTCATAGCTTCATACTATGTTCCGACCTTCAACTTCTTTGATTTTTGTCACCACTGAGGTGTGCTTGGAAAGTTCCATGATTGCCAATTCCCTCAGAGTGCAACTGAAAATTTGCTTTGTATTATAGACAACGAAATTCTTCATCAAAACATAACTTTCAATTAAAATTTCATCAGACAATCCTTCATAATATATTATTTATCATAATTTACATCAAAATTTTGCTATTCCATTCTTATATTGAGCCTACACAATATAAAAATGTCACTTCCTTTGTGTCAAGTGCCTCAGTTAAGTTGAGACACAAGCGGCGCACGATCAGCTGATTGCGACAACAACAACAAGCTGATAGTGATGGTGAGTGGTTTGTTTCCGCTCGACGTAACAATGGTCTGCGGCGTGCAGCTCGCGGCCCCGCCTTACCGTGCAACACGGTGGCCTGCCCCCAAGGACGTCTTGATGACCCGTCTCCGGGCCACCAGTAATTATAACAGTGCACGTATCGTGATGACGTCATTGGAGACATTATCCATCAAGACGTCAAGAAAGTACAGCCACTGTTTGCAAAAATAGAAAATGAAATCAAGCAAAAATCTCTATATGACCAAATTTGTAGTTATGCCCTTTTAAAGACTTGAATGTTTTCTATTTTAATATAAAAATAAACTAAATCACAGTTACGTATATGTAAGCTTTTTGATGTTGCTTCGGGCGTTAAAGTCACCAAATTTCGAACTCTTATAAATAGTTCATCACATTACAGCCCTAACTTGAAAAATTTTAATTCAAATTTAAGTTTTTTGTTAATAATGTCTTCCGCAACTTTTTTGCGGATAGTTTCACTTCACATTTTATTCATTGCTATATTTTAATAAGCTTGGTTACAATCCAGCAGCTTGTGAAGTTACTAAATATCTGAGAACATTCTTCAAACTTCAAAACACTGAGAATGCTTTCTTGGACAAATTAATAGCTATAATTTTAAACTAAATTCCGTTTTAAAAAAATGGGTGAAGAATAAAGTGAGGTAAAATACTTTGCACTTTTGACTTGACTGCTTATTAATATAGAAACTTAAATCTACAACTTTGTTGAAATATTGTAATATTGACATTGTTGACATTTATTTGTACGTTTATATATGAAATTACTTTAAAAATTAAAAAAAATATTGTATTGAAAACGTTTCCAATTTATAACTTTTATTACGGTAAAAAAAATTTCATCCCTTTATTTGGGTGAGTAATTCATTCCAGGGATCAAGAATGTATCCTTGAACAGTATTTCGCAAATTTAGATCACACAATTTTCTGCTCCAACTTTTAAAATGAGATACCATCATTTATTTTGTGTGTCAATTTAAAATGCGTGTAATAGTTTTATACATTTGAGGACTACACCCAAATAATTATAAACTAAAGATATAAAATTCTGTGGTTTTTCTTTTCAAATATATTTTTTTTACCGTACATAAAATGCGAATAATTGCAATTATGAAGGTCTTGTGTATTAGACTCTGCTCGACCTTGACTCACATTGCTCCACAAGTTTGATACAGTCAGCGAGTAGAAACAGCAGTGCTTGAATTATTGAAGACCGTGCATCAACTGACAGACGTTCTGATTTGACCGGAAGTTGAAGTTTTAAGTTTTAATTGAAATTATTATTCAATCAATGTCCTAATTTGTAAACTAAAATTGACAAAATTTGGATCTCTCAGAACAGTTTTTGTTATTTTAGAACTGTATAGTTGAATTTTTAATACCGTTGCTGCTCTATAAAAAGAAAAAAAAATCTGTACCTGAAGGTCGAACGCGAATATCAAAAGTGGGATGATTGAAAGTATAAAAAAGAGAACAGGTGTGGTCACTTGGTAACACGATTTTGCTGCTGCTGCAGGGATAAAGAGAAAATCAGTGGCGACAGAGCAGCGTCACATGGTGATCACGAGCGGCGAACCACGGGAGACCATGCACAACATGATGGCATTGCTGCGGAGTTTACTCGACCGAGGCTTTTTCAATCGGAAACAACAATACCTATCACTTTCATTTTTAACCATTTTTTTTTTACTATATATATTGTAGATGTTGTTATGTAAAGGAACTTACATAACATAATGAAATGCATGACATGAGTCAGGTTGTACAACAAGTGGTCGACTGCCGAACGTCGTCGTGGAAAATAATTCCAATAATTTGTATTGATTTCGCCGCGGATAATTCTTGCATGTTCTACAACTGTACCGGTACATGAGGGAACATGATGTCAATATGTATTAATAAGTATGGTTATATTTGTATAGACGCTATATCGCGTTACAATGCATGTGCAATTTATAACTAGATTGAGGATTCTTGGCACATTTTTTTTCCGAAAAAAAAAAGACAACAAAAAATCACTTTATAACGTACGCTATTTTTAATAGTAAATTCTAGTTTATACTTATTTGAATCATATATTTTTTATGCAACCTAGTAAAAATGATAATAAAATAGACCTCATATGAAAAAAAAAAAAAAAAAAAAAAAAACAGAATCTTTCCTCTAATAAAAAAAAAATTCATCTCATAAAAAAAATGTTGAAAAAAAGAAATTCATTAAATTTGCTTATAGAAATGAACTGAAATTACATTTTACTACATCTCTTTTTAAATCAGAGCACAAGTTAAACATTGTTATAGCAAATTATTCTAAAACAACAAACAACCGGTGAGCGTTCTTCATTATATTAAGGCATGATTACATTGAAAACAATAAATTACTGGAGCTAAAAAAAAAGAATCATTAAATCTGCAAATTTATTGAATTAACATAAAATATTGACCAATATCATAAATTCAATATAAACTAAAAAGAATGTAAAGTTTATGATGTTTCAAAATCAAAAAGTAATCACCATCTTTTCATGAGATTGATTGTTAAAAAAAACAAACAAAAAAAAAAAAAAACAAGAACAAGAACATAAATTAAAAAATTAAATATATAGCAACCATTATGATGTTGTTTGCTATGGACGATAAATCAGGCTACGTTGATGGTACTGCAGCATTATTGATGCTGCTGCTCATCCAGGTAGTGTTGTGGGAGATTGACGTGCAGATATCATCTCTCTAGCGCCTCGTTCGTCACCTCGCGGCCACGCTATACACTCGGACTCATTTCAAACGTTTGTTTGATACTTTGGTCCGAGTCGTTTTATTGGTCCGAGCAGTCACGGAAACGTACGAAGAAGACTCACGTTAGGATGCTGCAAGGACCACACAGAGATATCTTCTCAAAGGTTAGCGATGCAGCGGGACCGGTAGCGGCTTCTAATGCTCTCAACTCATAAGTCTTAGTCATGACAAACTCGAGAAGAGATAAACCATTTCATCTCAACGGGTGTGGATTTAGAGATGTATTTCGGATGACGGCCTCATTCGATAAATAAACAATTTTATATTACTATTTATACATATTTATTTTATATACAGTTGTTGCAATATGCATTTTAAATGTAATAACTTTTTTTTTCTTTTCTAAAGCTCTATGATCATAAATATATATAGTTGTTATAGAAAATTTAGCATATCATTAAATAAATTTGATCGATATCTGCATGTATAACCTCTTTGACCTCAAAATACCTTCTCGCCACTTGAGTTTTTTTTAAATATTTACCTTTTACTATTCCGACACAGCAGCTAATTAAATATTTAGACTGCAAATTAATTACTAAATATTTGTACTTGGTCTTTTTGTAATGATAGCGCGTGTATAAAATATTTGCAACATTATTAAAACAGGTTTTTCCTTATTAAAGTTTGGACTGAAATAAAGTAACGAAAAGCTAATGATGTGATTAGAATTTTTGTTTATAATGTTCTTTATGAATGTAAAAATAACATAAATTTTTAATGCTAGAAGAAATTATTTATAATTTCACAAAACTCCCTCTCTCTCATATTATATAAATATTCAATTATCCTCTAGACACGCTGATCGATTTTCCACGACATTGATACCTTTTTCTCCTGTCTTGATCATAACTTGACTTTCGTCACCACCTCCAGCAGGGTATTGTCACCAATGACGTCACAGGAACCAGCTGTGCCGGACAGTTTCTGTTGTGTCCGGCGGCGGTGCTGGGAGCGGACCATGCGGAGCTCGATCAGCAGGTCCCTCTATAATATTTTATATTTGACTGTGTATAACAACTATTGCACTATATTTTTTTTTAATCTGATGTATGAACAACGAGACACAGGCTAATATTAATACAAGCATGCATATTCTCTAATAAAGCCTGTTGGGTTCACAGTTTGGGATTATTTTATAAACTGTAAACTTTTCCAAGAATACACTCAAAGGTACTCGGAACGCTACTTTCCTAGATATTTGAAGACTCACAGACAAAGAGATATGCAAACTTGAAATGTTGGGTCATTATAAGAACATTGAGAACCAAATAAATAGAAAAAATACAAATTTATATTATATCTTTTGCTAAAAGCAGAGAGAATAGTAAGGGGGTAACTCTAATAATCTGAAATTATTTTGAGTTCAATATATCTCTGTATAGATAAAATTTTATGACAACGCCCACAAACAGTGCAGGGATAATATTCCACTTGTGGAGAAATGTACTGCATGTTGTATAATATAAAATATCATCATGTACTTTCATTATAAGCTTAATAATCAAAAGTCATGAATAGTATTAAATTAAGTAAACTGAGTCTCAGAAATACTTGTGTTATAAAATGTAAGATAATGATCATTAAAGTAAAAAGCACTTACAGTAATGTTATAAAATAATATCAAAATCTCTTCTTTCTTTTTGGTTTAAAGCTTATGAGTGTAATGTATGGATTTGGCGTACATGGTGAAACTTAAAGTGTTAGAAAGCATGACCGTATCACATCATGGGATGAGCGTGAGTGCGACACGTCCGTATCTGATGGGACTTCAATAACGGGTCATCGGGATGAACCATCTTGCATCAAGACATCTCCCGCCGCCCCGCGACACGCCCACGTGACATCTGTCAGCTGACCTCGCTGTCTCTTGTGGCACTTTTATTTATTTGCAATAAAATTGTTATATTACTTTTTTAATTAATTTTCTTATTCAATCATTTTTGTTGCATATTGATGAATTTATTGTTACAATATGTAAAATAATTATCCTTTAATAAACAAACACAAACATGCATAAACTAATTACAACAAACATATGTACAGTTTTTCCTCCCCCCCCCTATCCCCCACAATTTTATAAGAAAGAGAAAAAATACTACATTTTCAATCAACATCACAATACTGCTTTCAATAATTTTATTGCCTTCAAAATATTTAAAATTATACTCGTAGATGGGGGCATACATGACCAAAATGTATCAATTGCCCCAAAATACCAACCAACCAACTAAAATAATATATAATATTAATTTTTCCAAAAATACTAATTCTTATATTTCATGGCATATATTCTAAAAACTATAAAAAAAAATGCGTACTCGTATGTATTTGACATTTGAAAAAAAAATTGAATCTTAATTATATTCAAGCCAATCCAGTGAATCCAGCTCACAGCTTTTCGACGCCTACAAAGGTTTTCATATATCGACCCCCAACTTAAAAAGATGCCTTGGAGATTAATTCTACGAGACCCATTCATCAAATATTTTATTATTAACTTTTCATATTATTATTATTTAGAAATTTGATTATTAGGGTCAAATTGTTTGTATAGATTGTCTTCTGAAAACAATAGCTTCCTCCTGTATTCTATATGATGCAATTTATTGACGCAATTTCGACCACTAATTTGTTTTTTATACTTCACTAGTCACAAAAAATGATTGATGGTGTTTTAAAATTTTTAGTTTATGTTTTGATTAACTTTGATGATTTCAATTTTTATTCATTAATTGGGATGTTGAAAGAACACAACGACAACGTTAGGCATTATAAAGGGGCGTTATGCGTAAATTTGTTGATCACAAAGTTGACCTTTGCAAAAATATTTGCCTGGCATTGGAATGAAATTTTGTATATTTATTTTACTGTATAAATATGAACACAATATTGAGATTAAAAGGTAGTTAAGCTAAATGCTGTCTTTTGATTTTAGCAATGATTTATGACATTTGCACACTATCAACAAGTATAAAATGCAGTTCCGTAATTCAAACCCTTTTGTACAAACCATGCTAAAGTGCAGTAATGTGTATCTTACATGCAGGCTGATGGCAAAAACAAATTGTTAAGTGTGATACAAATGTACCGGTTCAAATAAATGGTCCACTCTCTCGCGCGCACTCATGTCTCTATAAATTTTGTGGAAACTTCACCTCGAACTGAGAGCCATTTATTCTTAAGGACGTGAAACATTGCACTGATAAAACTCTCAGGGTCTCTTTTAAAGCGAACTGAAAGAGTGCAGGAGATTTAACATGGAATGTCAGAACAAAATCCAAACTGATGCATATATTTGCTGTGTGATATTAACTACAACACAAATTTAGAATAAGTTCGGATACCTGAAGCTTGAATGCTGATAATAATGATAGTTTTATCATTATAGAGTATAGATTCAATGGTTTAATATTGAGTTACACAGTAGTCGGTGACGTGTTAATGTACAGTTAAAAATAGGTGATTGATTGATTGGTTGGTATTTTGGGGCACTTGACACATTTTGTTCATGAATGCCCCGGATTTGAATTGAAATATAATTTGTTTCAATCGCCTATTTGTATACTCAATAATCATGATAAATTTTCCCTTTTTCTATTTTTAAAAAAAAGTTCTGTAACTAGGTTTCTGTAACGTTCACTTAATTTCCATGTCCATAACCAATAACCATGTTACATATTTGACATTATACATTATTAATCATAATATGAATAAAAATAATGAATAAAAAAAAATACTTAAAATTATAAGAATAACATAATTAATTATAGGGAATTTTTGCAGAATTACTGGTGTTTTTTACTCCAATGCGATGATTGTTATGATGTAACCGTGCCTTTAATTCACATATAAATCTGAATACGTGCTCGTGAATCACGGCGGCCAGTCTGTTTCCCTAATATGTAGATCACGCCGGTGCACACGCGACCTACGTGAGGTCTGGCAACCAGGCGCTCCAGGGCGTCGTCGTTCGCTGCTAAATGCCATCTCGAGCGGGCGGGTGAGGGTTAATACGAGCCGTGACCCGCGCGCCTCGCCGCCCAAATGTCACCGTACAATCGTTGTTGTTGCCTTGGTGCTCTGCTACTTGCCAAGCCCCTACACATTCCATCACCCGCGTACTCGAGAGTGACGCCACTGCTGCAGCATGGCATCTTTTCAGCGTGCATGGTGTGAACATTTGTTACAAGATAAGCACGTCAGTTTGCGTGAGATGCTGGTGTATCTGAGGAAAATAAACCGAGTACATTTTCGAAGCATTTTGGTATCGTTTTGGATTTTCCAGATGAATAATATTCAGACAAAATAATGTTAGTAAAGTTGGCTGGGCAAGGTGCAGTCTAATTGATTATAAGGCTATGTCAATGGAGGCTTCAAGTCAGCTGATTTTGCGGTGTTCCCACCGTCCTATCCAAACCTATGTAAAAAAAACTCGAAATTGCTTTTTTTTTGGCATTAAAGAAATTTTTTAGAAAAATTTCTGATTCATAATCAGAGGACCTCTAACTGTGGGGGTATATAAGAGATGGTTTCAAATTGATTGCTTTAATAGTTACTGCATGGGAAAATTTCAAATTTTCTAACATGGTGGCTTATGGAGAAAATTTTACCGCCGGGTAACACTTGAAACCTCTATTATAATTTCTATGGCAATTATAATAATATATGATATAGTGTTTTTATGCTTTTTATTTTACCCTTACCCTGCTATATTTTGTTTTAAATAAATAATAAATATATAATTATAGCACGAGAAAATATTGCTATATTTTATAAGTTGTTTTATCTATTTAAATGAAATAATGTTTTAGAAAGAAGAAGAGAAGAACATACTGTTCAATACGTGAAATGTTGTCCCCCCCCCCAAAAAAAAATTTTTTTGACGATATTTTACGTATGAACAACACAGAGCCTAAATGAAACAAGACTCATTAAAAAATTTAGAATTATATTTTGTGCATTAAGACACCTCCAATCTTTAGTCTTTAATTAAGACATCGCGTCGCCTCCTGCAATATCTGATAACAATAAAAATAAAAGAAGACTTTCTCGTGTCGTTGTTAATGCTGCTTTTGTATTTTATATTTCCAACATATAATTAAATAGTCAACGTTTCATGGTATATTAAATTATTAATAATGAAATTTAAAAATCTAAATAAAAATCATAGTATATAGGTCCATATTAAGAAGCGTTTAAAAATAACATACGGTAAATTACTTCATACATGTTTTCATTAAAAATATACACCCCACCCTAAAAGAATAAAAAAAAAAGATGCATGATCTTTTGTCTCCTTGAAATAAAACTAAAAGTGTATCCGCCTTTACTACATTAGATCTGCATGTGCGTCCCACCTTTATCCCAAAGATGTGACACCTGCTTGCTTTGCGGTACCTTGCACACCACTCCTTTTAATCTGAGGAGGACTATCGAGCTCATTCACAAATCAACTATTAAAAAATATTGTTACACATATGTCTAGTTTTTCTTCTCTCCCAGGGTTATTGAACTTACTTTAAACTCGCCGAAAGCTTCAGGGTACTCAGCTTGACTCATTAAACAAATAATTTGGTCTTGCTGAGCATTTAAAGAAGAAGAAAATAGAACGGTAATGGAGGCATCAATCATCATTTCTGTCTCTCTTTAATCTCTGTGGGTACCATCTTCAAATTCGTGTCTCTTAATAAAGTCATCAAGTTTCTTGTAATATCAATTTTAAACATGAGTTTTTTATATTCATAAACTATGTAGAAGTATAAAAATTCCCATTTTTTTTACATAAATACGTCATGTATTTACGTTAATAAATTTATAAATTTATAGGTATTCATAATTATGTAAATCCAGAGCTCATGTATAAATTATAAGAATAGAATATTGGGAAAAAAAATATACAACTAAAAAATGACAGAAAAACGTAAGACTGTACAATTTATAGACCTATAAACAATAAGATTAAATTATAATGTACCGTAAAAAACTGTGTAGTTACAATCCAAAATTGCAGCTTCTTTTTTCATGTTTTTTATAAAAACTTATAAAACAAGCTAAAAAAAATTGAATACGTTTTTATGATTATGCTTTTATTCCTATATCGACTGAAACAACTTTATAAATAATTTAATTTTTTTATATTTTTCTCATAATAAAAGAATAAATCAACAGTATTTAGACCTGGTACTACATAATTAAAGATGTATGCACCAAAATTTCTATTAAAGTATCAAGTTAGTTTCATAATATTACGTAAATATTTTTTCACTAATTGTTAGTAATTAGCTTGAGTGGCGTCCTCGCGAACAGAACAAAAGTTACGAACTTCAGGGTTACGTTACGTCATGCGTCTTCTTCCTCGCAGCAACAATCGCCCCAATTCTCATCTGCCCCATTGTTGCGCGAAGAAACGCCGCCTGAGCATTGTCGGCGTTAATTATTCAGGCCGTAGTGATGTCGTCTTTCGTATTTGCGTGATGTGAAAGCGAATTAAAATATCATCTGCTTCGTACAGTCGGCTTCAATTAACGTACCCTCATATAAAAAGGTACACTTCAGACACCTAGAATGTTACTTTGTTATTTACCCTATATAGGAGCGAGAGGTTGATTTTCAATTTCACAGGAGGCTACCCCAGCAAGCTGTTTTAAATTCGCCCTGCCTCCTCCAACACGAGCCTAAGTACATCGATCGGAGTATCTTTGACGAAAACTTAAATGAATATGACGCCCAATGCATGTACTCGTATAATTTACTAGTCATCACGAGACAAATGCAAGATTGTCAGCACTCCATTATTTCTACATGCAAAAATCCAATTATATTGTGATTTCAACGTTTATGACTCGAGATAATTGTCATCTGGCACTAAAATAACCTATGCCCTTTATTTTTATTTACACGACAAAGCAATTAAGTCATTTGTGTATTTTTTTTTAATGGCACTCTTTCTAATATTCAACAGCCTGCAAAAATCAATCTTAATGCCCATCTGTCCTGAAATTGACCAGCAAGAAAACAAATTTCGAAATATATTTCAATTCCTATAAAATAAATATAATATTAATTAATTTAAAAAAAAGTCAAGTTCCTCTCATTGAGAGCTTAAACTGATGGAAGTGTAGCCCTGCAGCAGCAGGTTCGTTTTCATTAGACGTAACACCACAACAGCGTGCAATACGGATGCTCGTATTGTTTTGTCGTGAGACAATGTGGAGTAAAGTTCACGTGGATGGCGTCACCATATTTATAACAAAGTTTATTACCTTGTTGCAATCTGAGTTACACTGCAAGTGAAATATTATGACACCTTCCTCCATCGAAGATTTATAAGAGTGTTGAAATTAATCTTAGATTACAAATCAAAGAAAACTTGATCTGATTTTTCTGTTTGTACTTTAATAAATTGGTATTTTGTATGTTTTAAATTACACCACTAAGTCCACAGTTGTCATTATGAACATTAAATTTAGATTAATAATGAAGATATGAGGCGGTGGTTAATTTTTATAATTGGCTCTGGCTACTAGTTTGCAAGGAATGTTTACTGTTATTAACCGACTCTCAGAAAGTTGTCTTGCTGATTGCAAAATTACTTTTATACACCCGCACCCTAGCGGCTGTTCAATAAAAATTATTTATACTACATCGTGATAAAATGAATGGAGAAAAAAACTACACTGAAGAAAAATGTGGTAATTTTCTTTTATGTCATATATAAAATAAGCCAAATTTTTGCAACATATTTTCATGTGTTCTTAAGTTTTTTGTTTTGAAAAATAAATTAATAGTATATTTTTAAATGAATGAGTGTGGCTTTAGAGACACTAATCATCTAATTAAAAAATGAAGTAATACTTTTAATTCTGCATGGACTAAATGTTCCAATTATAAAACGTAGACATAGTAAGGAATTCAATTTTCAATGAAGTTATTAGTTGCCATATAATATTTCGTTATTCAAAATAAAAGGTTTATTTAATTCATACAAGAAATTAAAAGCAGTTGTAAATTTTAAGGTGAACAATTATTTTAGTCTATATATTCTATATATAAAAATGTAAAGTAATTTGTTGTACACGCATGCACGTAGGCCAAATATATATATATATATATATATATATATATATATATATATATATATATATATATTTTAATTTCTCCATTATTTATGATTATTAAGAGTTGTCGGACTACATTTATTATAATTACAATAATTTAGAGCCTGAATGTTTTTTTTGTTTTTTTTTTTCATATTGGAGGTGATGAAATGGGGAAACTTTTTTGTTCTTATGTATAATATATTATAGACATAAATAGCCGCTTTGTATGTTTTAAAATATGCAACTGTTCACTATATAAGTATATTTTTTAAGCAGTTAATTTTTACGTCATCTTGAGCAGTTTATAAAGAGAATAATGCCCAATAATTTATTCCATAATGACATGACCATCTGACGAGACCACGTGACGTCACGGTCCGAGGAGTATAACAATCCTCCTTTGTACTCTGGGAGAGTTTCCACATGACCGGTGTATTTCTCTTTCATTACCCGCGGAGGAATCAACTTGACCACCCTCGCCTATACGATTTTCACATTTACGACGCCGTAAATATCTGGGTTAACAAATAATATCAAGTCGGAAAACAACAATGAGAACTTACCAAATATTATATTACATCAATTACATACTTTAAATATAATTTAATTCACTTTAAATGTATATAATTTAAACAATAATTTGCCCTATATATTTTGTTATTGTATTAAAAATATTGTATATATTCTTTTATACCTATTGTGTTTATAATTAATAGTAATACTGATTTAAGATGAAAAGTATAATATAGTTTTGTTTTATTTAATGGTATGATATTAATTTATAGAATTAGCTACACTTTGACATTTATGGTAGCTATTACATAATTAAAAAATATTTATCTTGTATGATATTACAGGTAATAAATTTTATCTAAATATGGTGACAATACTTAAGACTAGCATGACGTCATATTAGGCTAATTATTCTGGGAAGGAGCCATTGTTTTGTTATCTCGAGTCATCGTGCACTTGCTGTAAACCTAATAAGGCGGCGTCTTCCCTCCAAGGCGCTTGCTTCAAGCTACGGTGTAATGGAGCGCATGTTTTCAGGACAAGCTGTATGTATCTCCCCAGATTTTCAGCTTTTCAGTAAATGGGGCACATGATTCAATTTATTGTCACAAAATTACTAACAATGTAGTTTTACGTCCACCAATGCTATTTGTAAATGTGGCTTTAATTTTTGGCATATTTAAATAATGGAAAATCAAAAATAATATCATGGGATTCTCATTGTTCTGATAGCTAAAAAATAATCTAGAGTGACATGCCTATGTCAATGCAATATTAATCAAAATTAATAAGAATATTTTTTTATTTAAATTTTAGCCATGCTTTTTCAATGACAAATTTAATTTGTTATTTAAATACTGTCTAAATTTCTGACTTCTTTCATATTTAAGCATATAAAAAATCTCTTAAATCAAACTAATTAGTAGTAATAATAATAATAATAATAATAATAATAATAATAATAAAAAAAAAAAAAAAAAAAAAAAAAAAAAAAAAATAATAATAATAATAATAATAATAATAATAATAATTTTATTTCGATTACTTGTTGTACAAGTCAACATTGATCACGTCATATACATTAATATTTACAATAAGTCAATAAAAAACATTTACACATAAAAACACACTTCAATTTTCTGCATAAAATTACAATCAAATAGTACATACTAACAATTAAGTTTCACTGAGGCAAAGTTCAGAGAGTTTATTAGAAAAAAACATTTTAATGGAGTAAAATTCTTTCTTTATGAGTACACATTTAAGCTTGGCTTTAAACATACTGTCACTCTCTATATTTCTAATACATGCTGGCAAATAATCATAAATTTTCCCTGATTGATACAGTGGGCTTTTTTCTAAAAGAGCCGACTTATGGTTTATTATAACAGTTTTCTCCTTATTTCTTGTTTTATAAGCATGTTTTTTATACTCATACAATTCAGGATGTTGTCTTTTAAATAATGCACAACTTAATATATACATACAGGGTAATGTAAGCATGTTATTTTTTTTAAAATGTGACACACAAGATTCTCCTTTTTTGAACCTTAACATTGTTCTAAGAGCACGTTTCTGGGCCACAAATAATCTGTTAATAGCTTGCCCATTTGAACCGTAAAATATTCAGCCGTATATGATAGGTGTGAATACACATACGCATAATAGATTGAAAACAATGCTTCTAGAGACACATGGTCCCTTATTGAATATAAAATAAAATTCCCTGAGTTTATTTTTTTTACTATAGCTTCAACATGAGTTTTCCAATCCAAACTTTCATGCAAATTAAAACCTAAAAATTTTGTGTGCTCTACTCTTTTTATAGTTTTATTTTTAATTTTAATATGATATTATAACTATGATCTGGAATATTTCTGTTGGTATGAAACTGCATGAAAACTGTTTTCTTATCATTTAATATTAACTCGTTATTTGAGCACCATTTTTCCATATCTAACAAGGTTTGGTTTGCTTTTCTTGTTAGTTCACTCTCTGTATCAGCTATGATAATAGCGGTTGTATCATCTGCATATTTCACTATTTTTGCGTCAGTAACATATTTAGGCAAGTCATTTGTCCCAATTGCAAACAATGTGGGTGAAATTTTTCCCCCTTGTGGCACCCCTACAGACAATGGAAGGGTGCTGGATTTAACATTAGACATTTTACCCTCTGTTACATTATTTATTTGGACATACTGACGCCGGTCTGACAGATAGGAATCAATAAGATTTACGCTATTATCATTACAACCAAGGCTTTTGAGGTTGCCAGTAACAATATTTTTATTTAATACGTCAAACGCCTTAGAAAGGTCAAAGTAGATAACAATACAATATTTTTTATGATCCAAGGCAGAATATACAGCGTTTAAAAGATCAAACGCTGCAGTTGTTGTGGATCTATTTTTTATAAATCCGTGTTCGGATTCAGATATCATATTATTATCCACTCTATAGTTAGTTAATTGTTCATCTAGTATGCCCTCAAACAATTTAGAAAACACAGAAGAGTTTGATATGCCCCTATAATTACCAAGCATAAATTTATCACCCTCTTTTAAAAAAGGGAGGACACGGGACAATTTTAAAATTGCGGGAAAAATACCTTCTGTAATTGATTCATTAATAAGTGATGTTAGTGGTACTGCAAGAAGGTTTTTACAATATTTAACGACAGTGTATGGAACCTCATCAGGACCAGCAGCATTTTTATTTGGAAGATTGTTAATATGTTTAATTAATTTTAAATAATCAATGTGTTGAAATTCAAATTTAATATTACATTCTACTTGGTCAACATTATTGTAATTTTTTTTATTTGGAAAATTTTTTTTTATTAAGTTTTCAACTGTTGTAACAAAAGAATTATTAAATGAGTTACTAATAGCCATTGGGGAGGTAATTATGGTCCCATCAATTTTAATTTCCGAAATGCAATTAGTTTTTTTTTATTTTTGACATATTACAATCATTTTTAATGATTTCCCAGCTAGCTTTAATTTTATTATCTGCATTGTTTATTTTAGAACTATTATCTGCAATTATAGCTAAACTATTATTTTTTCTGTGTACTTTTAATTTATTTTTGTACATTTTAGTACATGAATTAATAATAGAAAAACTTTTTAAAATTTGAAATCATTAATAAGCTCATTAGAAAGACACAGTCATCTAGATCAATTTATAAAAACTAGATGAATTTAAAACGCCACTATTACACAAAACGATGTAGTGCATAATAATTATTACTAAATCAGTTTATATTATTAACTAAGTTGACGTAGGTGCTGCAGTACAACGTTTTCACCTTCTAATTTATTGGTGTGCATATTAATTAGATACATATGAAGAAACTTCTTTATCTCTGATTGTAAGAAACGGTACTACTCGGCGGCATTGCTGCTGGAGTCTTCACGTACCGGGCGAGAGTATACTTAGCGACTGCTCCTTCAACCAGTCCCCTCAGAATTTCGTGTGCGTTGCTCTCGAGTCTGCAAAGTATACAAAGTACTTAAACTCTCTTCACAATTAGAACAAGAATATTAGCAAATAACTGGGATGGTCTATAGTTCAGTTCAGTTTAAAAGGTTTTACTGTCTATAGTTTCAGTTTAAAAAGGTTTTATTGTATTGAAAAACACATTATAATAGATATCGAGTCAGATATAATTTTCCCTCTGATTGTGAGAGAAAATCACTGCCATGTATGCAACCATGCACACTTGCGTGTAATGAGGGTTGCCTACTCGGATCGCCGACAGGCGCTCGGTCGGGTCACATTCCTCCGGCGCACAGCAGGAATGTAGCAGCGGCAACTGCAGCTTACATGCAGCGAGTGTTTATTGCAATGATATTTTTACACGTAAACCAGAAATACTTTATTGTGTATTACAAGCATTTTATTTGCAATTACTGTCTATCAAATGCAAACATTTATTATATGAAATTTTCTATAATCAACTTTTTTTTATATAATAATATGCAAATATTATATTTAATAACATTAAGATTTATTTCATGTATCAATGTAATTCTTAAAACTGCAATGAAAATAATTTTTATTACTAAAAATGTCATAGATATAATTTAATGATATTAATAGTAATATAGCTTTACATTATTTTTTTACTATACCTTTATGTGATGAAAATTACCTTAACGTTTTATTTTCATTTAATTTATACAGCGTTGTGATAAATTTGCAATTAAGTTTTACTCGGAATAACTTTAATAATGTACAATCATCATCTTTGGAAAGTTCCGTTTGCATGCAGCCTTATTAATCACCATAATATGTACTCTCTTAGTAAATCATAATGGTGATTAACAAGGCTGCCTTGTGAGCCGAGTAGGGTACTTTAACGATCTCAAATATTCAGATATCATAAATTTTCAATGCCAAATCTATCTGCATTCTACAACCAAACAACTGCTCATTTTGATAAGAAATTAATCACGATATATAAACCTCTATTTATCAATTAAAGCATTGTTGTCTGGGGTTTTGCATTAATTAGTGATAACAAAAAATCTTTTGTTGTCATATAAGCAGCAAAACATAAAATAAATTTTAAATAAAATAATAATAAATAAAATTGCTAATTATTTTTACAAGTAAATTGCTGCAAGTAGACGAAAGCTAACCACATACAAAAGTTGTGGCTAATTTAAAGTTAAGGATTGAAAGTGAAGGTCTTTGCATTAACTTTGTTCATTATATGACGGACGACCGAATTCATATGGTCAATATTCGTGTTATTTTTACTGACTTTCAAGAGTTTATAACGATCAGAACGTAAAGAAAAATAATTGGGGAGCAGTAATTGCTTAAATTAAAAAAAAAATGCTGAAAATTTTAATAAAATTGCTTGATTAATTTGTCACCATATATTTGTAAAATAAATTCAACTAATAGTTGTAATGTTCTATTGTTTTATTTTTTTTTTAATATTTTTGTTCATTTTCAAGAGTTCATAACTGTAAATTAAAGAAGAAAAAATTATTTTACCTTTAATAATTTGCATTTAATTATTATTTATTTTTAACTTCTCCTCTTTTCTAAATAGCAATTAAATATTTTCTCTCATATAAAACCACTCAAGTGTATTACAGTGTAAATGATATCATGAACACAATCGTATATAATAATATCAAATGTTCGCTCCTAATTCTCCTTGTGCACCCAACGCTCCGGGCTGGCTGCGGTTACAACGTGAGGCTGATGAACACGTCCAAGCCTCGTTAAACCACTATAGTACACGGTAAAAAAAATTTGCCACGGCTGTTCAATAATTAAATACCTGACTGTGAAACCACTTTTGGAGGTTAAGCAAACTCATTTTGGCGTTCCAATGTTTAACATTTGCAAAGTTCATGAAACTTAAGACAATATCCTTGAATATAAATGTAAAACTTTGTACACTCCTCGCTTCTGAAAAGTTCACTTTTGCAGTCTTGTTAATCGCCATTGTGATATACTCACCGAGCATGGTGATTAACAAGACTGCAAAGAGAACTTTTCAGTGTACTTTGCTTACAAATTTTTGTTTAAAAAATTCTATTCAAAGAAAAAACAGAAATGTTGATGCCTCAGTTAGTTCATAATGACAATTTCGTACAGTGTAAGCTTAAGTCACTTTCGCTGCTTATGGACAACAATGGACAGCACCGCGAGCTGCACGCATTATTGCAATCGGAGCCCAGCAGCAGGGAAGAGAGAGAGAGAGATAGTCCACATCCTTGCAGACATTTCGCAAACGTCGAGTACGAACAGACACGCCCTGGTAGTAGTAGAGAGTTATAAATGTTCAACCATCATTGTGTGTTTCATAGATAAAGAGAGCCATGAAATTTGACGTAGCATGTAATGAAAAGAAGTTTCTGTGTATACTTTCTTTAACATTGTCCTAGTATGCTGATTTTGTGTATATGCATGCATGATAATCAATTTTGAAATCTTTCATTTTTCTATAAAATTTATATTAGAATACGTGATGTATATAGCAAAATCATATATTATAATAAAGGCAAAATTAACAAATCTTTGTAGTATATTAAATGCAACTTTACTTTTGCTTTTAACGATTTTCAGTCTTTGCAGTGTACTTAATATAAAATATGTTATTATAGCTATATTTTAACCTTATATCTATATGGAAATTTGAAAGATTTAGAGAGTTCATAAAAAGTACGAAGAGATTACAAGAAATATCAAATTTAACATATTGATTTTCTAACTTCTGCGTATTTTTTTTCAAACTCTACTTCTGTATTATACCAAAGTTACTACTGATGTATTTTTTCAACCGTATGAAAAAAACATCTGACGTCATCGTGTTTTTTAACAAAAACAACAAAATTAATTCATTAAAAAAATTGCATAAATTATGAATGAAGATAGTAAAAATCATATCCGGGTCTCCGTTTATATCTAATTAACCCATGACTCAGTTTATCATATTTCTTAGTGCAATATATCATCAATACTTGACCGGACTTTGTAGCCAGACAGTCCCCTGCATGGCGTTTAGCCTTGCTCTAGTGGTGACGTCGGAGCAAGCAAGCAAGCAACAAGGCGGGCGGGGCAGAGCGGGTGGAGCATCCGGGAGCTCCATTGGGATGCTGCAGAGATGAAGATCATCATCTTGTCCTTGGATCAAGTAGTTCCGCCATTGGGCGTGGTCGGCGCTCGCGGCCACCGCCGTCACGGCACGGACAATCGCTCACGGTAAAAAAAAAAAGATGCTCCTGAACAGGTAGTCGCCATATTGGTATGGGGCGTGGTAATCGCTGCTCATCATCTCGATCACTATACTTTGACCTTAACTCTTAGAAACTTATATAGGCTAATCTTCTATTCATAAATTGTAACACCAAGATTAACTTCAGACATTTTTTTTTATCCACCGTTGAACTCTCCCATTGTTTCTCATATGATGGGTACGAAAATGGACGTGGACTTGTTGCTACATTTCAATTATAAAATTGATTCTACTACTGAAGAGCTATGAGAAAGTTAAAACTATAGAGTTTATTTATAAGTGTCACATGTGTCATGCTGAAACAATGAGTCATAAATTATATTTCAAAGTTTAAATCTCAATACTATCGCCGTCATTAATATATGGAGTTGCTTCCACGTTTTTTTTTTTTTTACATGATTTATAGAGTATCACAAGAACACTAGTGCAATAAGAAATAATATTAAAAGTCATGAGTCATAAGTCTCTGTCCTGAAATTTTAAAATAATGTTACATAAATGATATCTCTGTTGCTGTTAATTCAATTCATATTGTTTAAAATGAGTTTGTTTTAAAATTTAACTTTGATTTCAGTTGAAGGAAGTTCCTTTTTTTAATTTCTAAATTTGGCTTCAAACAGAAAATTTTTGAATTATAAAAATAAAAACTTCGTGCCAAATTTTGAGTCGATGAAGATTTCTCTTGTGCTTCTACTGCCCTCCACAGTTGAATTGAGTCCACTGCTCGCTTGAATATATACTTACAATTTTATGTTATGTCTTTAGTGAACGAGTGGGGTTAAGCTTTAATGTGTCGATAGATAGTCAGACAAAACCTTCGCTCAGTTTTAATACCTGGGCAGCAACATGAAGCATGTATATAGTAAAACTTTACAGTCCTCTCGTCCACACTCTTTACTGTGAAACAATTCTAGTTTAAAATAATTCAATATCCAAGTTAATCAATATCAAAATGAGCCTTATGTCTTTGAAAGTTTGTGTCCAGCAGATCTCGAGCAGACATCTGCCTCCATGTGACGTCATCATTGATGCGGAGAGGAGGAATGAACTAAGAGATTTAACTTAGCTTGCAAGCAAACCACCACGCTTCATTATCATATAGCATGTTGTAAGAAATAAAAACGGGGCGAAGTCTTTTCATGATGAGAGAGAGAGAGAGAGAGAGAGAGAGAGAGAGAGAGAGAGAGAGAGAGAGAGAGAGAGAGAGAGAGAGAGAGAGAGAGAGAGAGAGAGAGAGAGAGAGAGAGAGAGAGGCATACAAGAGATCAAGTCGAGTGACAGCAAGGCACCGTGGCTATGGCTGACAAGGCTATGTTGTAGTGGTAGTGTGTACGATATGGCGGACTATTCTGTGCATATAAATGAGACGAGTTACACCCGCCTGCTACCCGTGTTTTTTTGATAAATATCTTTCATTCTTGCAACCATCATGCTCGCTCTCTCGTACATATTATACATTCTCCCTTCTCTCACTGCCACATAACATACTGGTTTATTATAACAGTGTCTGTTGATTCATTATTATTCATACATTTTTTTAGAACGACATTGCTAACGTTAAAATTAAATTACAAATGTATGACTTTGTTATTATAAAATTTAAACATTCATATAATCCTAACTGATGTTATAATATTAATTTTATTATGTTTTTATTTTATTTAAATAATTGTTTATATAACAGTACAACAAAACATGTTTAAATTATACTAAACTTTAAGAAAGTGTATAAATAAATAAAAGATCAAATATATTAATCACAAATGCCGTAAAATTGATTTTTTTATATAAATAATAAAATCTCTGCAATTTTTTTGAAAACCTAATATTTTTAACATTCATTGGAAATTCATGTTTTGATTGGAAAAAGGAAATCCCATCAATATTTTTCAAATAATTGAGAAAATCAAAGTATCTTGGCACATTGATTATATGAAGATTTTTATCAGCAACAATATCTGTATATTTAATTAAAACAACTTCCCAAATAAAATTTCCATTTTATAATTTTAAATTTATTACTTTTTTTTATATATATATTTTGTTTTTCTATCTTGACTAAAACTTGAGGAGGCAAATTTAATGAAGAAGATGAACATCAATTTTTTACACGAAAAGATGAGAACTAGTAATTTTACTTCCTGCTTTAATACACAAAAGGATGGGAAAAGTCATAAGATTATACTTTCTTCACATAGGGCGGCATGTATACTTTCATGTTATTTTCAATAGATAATCAATAACAAAAAAATACACACATCATAATTTAGTTTATATAAAACAAATTTAAAATTGATTATTATACTTTCAATAGAACGCATGATGTAGAAAACATCTCAAGTTTAGAAACTCTGAACTTGTGCATTGAGGTATGAAAAGTTCCTCCAAAGCTCAATTACGCACTTGAGGCCGCCGAGTTATCAAAGCGTCCCTCACATGCAAGCTTTTGATTAATCTGGCGGCAAGGAAGGAAAAAAAAAATCATAACCATGTACTGTATATAGCATCATTTTAAATTGAGATTGAAAATTTAAAGAGTAATTTTATATTATATTACATAGCACTAATAAAATTGATGGTACAGAGTATAATATAGCCTTAAGGTAATATAAAAAAACATCAATATAATACTTTTGTGATGTAAAAATTCAAGCCAAGGTAAAAAAAAAACTTGTACAGAGTGAAGACAAGCTATAAATACGCTACTTAAACGTCATAAGAAAAAAAATTACGTGTAGACTGCTAATACTTAAAATCATTGCAAACTTGTGTATTTTATTACGTATTGTATGTTTCAGTTTGAAAAAAAAAAAATGTTTTTGTTGTTCTCATAAATTACAAAGCAAGTTCAAACTACGAGTCATGTCTTACATAAAGTTGTGTTCAAGTGGTGAAGTTTCTGAACCCCCGAGAAAATATGGTACTTTTTCTACTTTGGTGATGGCATTTTTGAATTTAGGAACCCATATTTTTTATTCCAGTTACTTAATGAAGTTTGCAGTACTATATTTTAGGTATTTTTCCTTACTTTAAAATTGTGCTCTAGTGATATTTGTTCCACGTTTTTCGTGTCCTGACGCTTTTGGATACAAACAAACACGTTATGACAGCAACAACTGGAAATGTACAGTAGTGCAGGTACTTCGTGAAAAACGGCGAGAAAAAGGGACAACATTATTCAATGGATATAACAGAGCCATTTGAAGGTTTTGACCATCCGATGTGCACACAATATGCTAAATTTTAGCACCAACCTTTCGTCTACGTAACCTTTGACCCCCTAACTGTTTTATACAGGAGATCAATTTTACATTGGTTTACACCATGTTCTCTTAATTTATTCAGACAAGTTTACTTTGGTAAAGAACATTAGACAAGTACATCAAGAGCTTGTGTTAAAATTGATAACATATATAGCGGCTTTTTAAGAGCTATTATAAAACAACATTACCAATAAATGGGCATTAACGCCTATCACAAATTTCGTATTCCATTTTAGTGCACTTGGTGGTAAGGAGGGTGTAACTGATGAAAAGTTAAGAGACACTGTTGTAATTTCTGCAACAGGCAACGCCTAGTTTTTACTCCTCGCTAGAAAAAGTTGTACAATTTTATGATACATCATGTGGCATCATCAATCTAAATTTTGTTGTGGTGTAAAAAGTGTAAAATATACACTTTTTTTTATAACATTCTGTTGTGTGTGGTCCCATAAGAGTCTTTGTACCCTTGAAATAAGCGGGATGGTCATACAAAAATTATATTTTCTATGTAATTCTCTCACCCCACCCCTGCACAAGCGTGGAAATAAGTTAGGCGTTCACATTTGTAGTCCTACACAGAGTGGCGTTTCCAGAACAAACCGCCTTGAATATTCTTCGTGTGTAATTAGTTCGAGCCATCCTACTTGGTTCTGGTATAAATTTTTACCAACTTTTCTCTCAAGTTGACATCCCGCCTCCTGTCGCTAAGAATAAGGCAACTCCTGTTGTGCCAGTCCAGCGGCTGTCATATTAATAATTTTACTGCCCATTCTCTCAACTGAGTCACGTTATGACGGTAAGTGACTGTATGGACTTTTTAACAAGACAAAATATCAAAATATAAGAGTTAACTCATAAGTTTTTTTTAATAATCTGACAATTGTAAATGAATTTAACTTGTAAATTAATGCGGACACGGACAGCATCTATTTTCTATTTCAATTATTATTTTAATTATTTATAATTAATAGAAAATAACTTACTTGTGCACCACAGAAAAAAAAATGAAATAAAATGAATTATGGTGTATGTGGAGATAGAATAGAATAGCAAATATCAATAATTATACAGTTAAATATAATATTTATAAATATGTTAATTCAAGCAAAAAAAAATAATATTTATATAAAATCTCGTATAACATAATACTAGACAAGTTAATACCCATTCACATTAATGTAAAACAAATAAAACAGGAATTACATAAATAATCATGTCATTATATTTTCTTAAGAATTATTGTATCACATAAAGAGCAATAAAGAATCCTGAGAATCGATATGACATCTCGAGACCTCGAGACTTACGCGTCACTCCAGTATAACAGAATGGCGACAATTTATTTGCATCGACTCAAGGCAGCAACGATCTCATTATAAATCCTATTACAGCCTCCTCCCCGCGTATCCTGGCACACACCTATATAGTTGGTGGAGAGATGAATGAATCGACATTCACTCAAATCAACATAAAATTTAATGTCTCCTTCAAGCAACTTAGAGATTTTAACGCTGGGTTATTCATAATGGTTCAATAATAATGTACAGTGATTTTAAACACGCCCTTCAATCAGTTTATTAGTTTAGAAAGACAGTAATAATTACACATCAGTGTCAAGAGTCAGTTATAAAAATATCTATACACTTAAAATTAACCTTATAAGGTAGAGATAACGCCGAACAGCTGTTCGACGTACTTCTCTTTGATTAACATGCAAACCTTAGCAAATTCACAAAAATTCTGAAATTATTTTGAGAGACAGAAGATATTAGTGCTTAAAAGTCATAGAAAAAATTTCAAAACAATTTAACGAGACGATTTTTTTTTAATTGATTTTTTTTAATTTTCAGCATAGGGCTTTCCCATGCGGAGAGACAAACTAATAAGACTTCAATTTAAAAAAATCAGCTCGTCAAATTTTTTTGAAACTTTTTCTATGGTTTTTAGGCACTAATATCTACCTCTCCAAAGAAAAAAAAATCAGAATTTTTGTGAATTTGCTAAGGTTTACATGTTAATCAAAGGGGAGTACGTTAAACAGCTGTTCGGCGTTATCTCTACCTTAAATGTTACCATTGTATTTTTTATTGTATATATATATACATGCGATCAATTTTACTTGCATGCATTGTTAGATTAGCTTAGTCCTATTTTAATGAATCAAAGTTAAGTAGAGCTGATTGCAAAGCATGTAGGAGATTAATAATTAATTAAAAGACTGGAGTTGCGCTTGTGACGTAGCGAGCATTGGTGTGGTGTTGGGATCATACTGAGCATCAGAGCACTCCTTATTTGCGCCCGTCCAGCGAGAGAAAGTCCTCCCTCAGACCACCTAAAGCGATCCTCGGAGATTTGTGACCCGCCTAAATGATAGCGGTGACGATGATGTAGCATTACCATGGAGAATTATTTTTATAGTCCAAAAAGACACTCTTATTCTACAACCTACACATGTGTTTTTTTAAAAGTAAATTTAATAAATGATATTAAAAATTATTATTGATAATTTTGTTTAAAAAAATTAACTAATAATAAAATAGTTAGATCTATATTGTATTATATCTTTTTAATTTTAATTCCAAAAAATACTGACAGTTCCTGACATCTGGTGGTCAAACTTCACAACAGGAGGTCTTGCACGCACGAATATAATTTTTATTCCACACCCACATAGAACTCAGCGGGGAATAAAATAGTAACAATTTAAGTTCTGACGATCATGTGCAATCGTAAATTACGTTCAAACTTATGACAGGAGCATTTATTTGTGTTAAGAAGAGAAGCCTGTTAACACCCAAGTAAAAAAAAAAGTTTCGTGCATGAGACCTCACGTTAAACTAGATGTAATTTACACCAAGTTATTGTTGGAGCGTTCCTTGTAACTGAAAAACCAGCCCTGAAAATGGGTGTGTATTTAATGCCAGCAATATTAACTACTGTGTGGACTAGTATGAATCAGTTACCTTGGTATAATTATTATATTCAGCGTTCTTGATTGGATTATTTAATTGCGTTATATCGGCAACAACTGATTTCAACGAACGTAAATAACTTATCTTAAAATATGACTTTTTTTTTTTTTATGCCAAGTGTTTGAGTTTCAAGATAGTAATGGTTTGTTTAAGAATTCATGTCTCAAAGTCAATGGTCATACTATTGTTAAAAAAAAAAATCTCAGCAAGTAGTAAGTAGGTGCTGTTTGTTCATATGTGCTTCAAATTCCTTCCATCAATTGAAAATTCAATCATTCATTGCGTACAAAACATTAAAAAGAGTAATTTATTTCAAATTACAAGCTACAATTTCGTACAAAAACCTTGCCCGACTGACTATATATACCTTTAGATTTAGACTCTCATGTCTTTACATGGAACCAACTTTCAAAATACCACAAAAATATTTGATTTTTTTTAAAGGCTCATCTTCGATTCTTGTCGTGTCAACTGTTACAAGAAAATGTTCCATTGTTGCGAGGTGCCGTACAAGGCGATCTGTGATGATCGCTGAGTAGTCCCGCGGACCGCGCCCAGCTGCTGCGGTGACGGCCGCTCCGGCGCATCAAGGCAATCAGGTCGCCGCCGCGGATGAGAACGACCGCCCGCAAAACCCGACGCCAACCGACAATCTCATAAAACTGGAAATATATTTTTTTCTTATTATTTGGCCTCTAAACGTTTTTGAAGGATGAGCCGTTCAGAAAAAGGAGAAGTGACTTTTAGATGATACGCCAAACTAGAGTTACTTCGGCTCCTTTGTGACATTTTTTTGTACAATGTGAAGTTTACTATTAATAAAATTTTAATGGTCATATGACTGAAACTTTTGTATGTTTTTTTATAATTTTTTGTTATCATCATTGAAACGTTTAACACTAAGCGTTATTAATTGAAAAAAATTACATTGTACTCATGGACCCATGGCAATTATTACACTGCACTGCCGTGATATTTTTATTAATTTAGCATAAATTAAAAAAAAAAATGCGACTGAAATTGTTTTTTGACTAACTTCATTTGTAGGTACTGAATCAATTTGAAATTTATTTTTAATTATGCCTCTTCTTCAAACTATTAGTATAAATTCGTTTATTGCATTGAACTTATACTTGTGTTACTGTAAATTTTCCTGATCTAACAATTAGAAAGGTTGTATGTTAATTCAGCTTGAATAAAAAAAAGAACGGTTGAAGTCGATAAAATGTTTTGATGGTTGGCCTCGCTCCTCGCCCTACAAGCTGACACCTTCGACCGGCTTATCTGACCAGCCTCGATCGTCTCGTGCCCCTAGACCGACACTTAGAGCTGCGGCGTTCGATTAAAATGTCAGCCATGTCTGGCAATTATGTCTGCTGGAATGAATTAATTTTCATAATCTACAAGTGAGAGAGAGAGAGAGAGTCCATTTATTACAACGCAATCACATTTAAGTCAGTAAGAATCAATATCGGTTTAAAACTGTCAAACTTGAACTTCATGTAAGGAGTTTTGTTATAATTACACATTTTCAAATGGTATTTACTATAAAAGGTTATTTACATTCTCAGTGATTTTTTTTAAGTGATGTGACATTAATATTGTGCACGCAGTCATAAAATAAAATAAAATAAAATTGCGTCGCATTGTGGCCGGCGCTCGTGTAAATTCACTGCAAAATACCTCCATGTTTATTTCAGAATTAATTTTTAGCAATTTTCATCCAACTTCGAGGCATGAAATATTTCGTCATTGCATATTTTTTAAAGTAAATTTGTTGTACAAATTTACATGTCCCTACCACTAGATGATTGGTCCATGATCTGGGTGCACCAACAGCCCACACATATCTCATGCAAGTGCAGTGCTTTCTACTGCAATTATGCAGCGAACGGGAGAGTGCATAGATCTGTCTTCGTTCACTTCGCCGTAGAGTGATGTAAAATCAAGATAACGAGACAAACTTATAATTTGTATTTATTACTGGATCTCATTATACACTTTGTGCTCTGTACATAATAATCATGCCTAGGTAGATACAGAGAAATTGAAGTAATAATGTAATAATCAACTCAATTATTAAGTATAACAGGCTGCCAAGACTTTATAACATATAAAAAATATATATAGTTGTTATTGTTGTGTGAACTTGTGGTTATGTTTTTTTTTTATTAATATTTTTTTTTTTAATTTTAATAAATATTTACTAAAATTCTTAAAAACTACAAAACCTCTTTTTTTTTTTAATTTGCACATGTCAAAACAATCTGCAAACATGATTTTATTCTCTTCTCTCCCTTTTTTTTTTTTTTTTTTTTTTTTCTTCTCTCAATTTCTTTCAATGATAAATATTTTGCTTTAAGATATTTTAATGATTTTTTTTTCTAATCTAAACGTTAGCGAGAAGAGGTGGAGAAACTAGATCTTTCAATCCAGGCTCATACAAATTTATGTATTAGTTCCTATATAGTTTTAAAATAATTATCCCCGGTTAAGACCTCAAATTTGCATTAATTAGTCATTTTGAAAAGTTATTATAGTTTCAACATGTTTTGATTGATGGCTTATTTAAAGAAAATTATATTAGGAGGATACAGCTTGGATTGAACTTTGCATACTAGGTCATAGGTCTTGGCTAACATAAACAAACACATTTCTATTTACTGATCTTAATTATCTCTATAATTAGAATTAAATTATATTAAACACCATCATCATATTAAAATACAATGTTAACATTAAAATGACCTTTAATTTAAATTACAAAGTTTTACAGCATAAAATTAAGTATATAGAAATCACGTTTTATGTAACACGTTTTTAAAAAATACAAAAAAACATGAGATTCCATTGATTATTTAATAAGTGTAAATGAGAGGAATAATTTGGTGTAGTGGAGTGTTAATTACCTCTCATTAGGGAGGCGCGAATGCCTCCCTCTTTTAATTGTGTCGCGTGGCTCGCCGTGACCTCCAGGGCGCCAGAGGTCACCGGCCTCGCGAGTACAGCGACCAGCAGCAAGGTACTGCTCTTATCGCAAGTTCCTTCTTCTTCTTCTTAATTACATTCTTGGAAATTAGCCTGAGGGCTATACATCCACGTACGAAGTAACTTGGTATGTTTGGGTTGGTTGTATCTTGGCTCAGGGTTTAGTAGATAGGGCTTATATTTGGTTGAGGTAATTTGTGGTTAATTAATAGCTTACTATGCACTGTGAAGGGGGACTAATTTACCAACACCTCTTCTGCCAGCTCGGTCCACAGCGGCTACCTGGATATGGAGACCTTTGTTAGAAACAGTAGGACAGACAACCACTCAGTGCATGTATTTGTAATAGGTAAATGAGGTTGTTTAGGTTATGGTTTATATAGGCATTTTAGATTGTATAACAAATGATACAATAGCATCGTTAATATCAGAATTGTTTAAGGACAACAAATTATTGAGATCAAATGGAGCATATTGGTTTAGGTTATTAAGAGTGATAATAAATGGGGCCCTGAGCTGATCTGCAATTGGGCAATGAAAAATCATATGCTGAGGACTAGCTAATGGATTACCACAGTTACAGTTAGAGTTATCAATTATGTTAAATCTGGCCAAGTGAGCAGGACTAAGATTGTGGCCAATTCTAAGTCTGGATAAGGTTGAATGGTAATTCCTACCCTTAAATATACGCTTATATATTGGTTTGTTAGGTAGTGTGCTTTGGATTTGTTGGTACCATGAAGGGGGATCCCTTACTAGACTATCCCACTGATTGTTCCATGACATTGTAAACTTGTCTTTGATGTATTGCTTTAAATCACTGACAGGTAATTGGAGGTTGACAATATCACCAGATGTTGCAGCAAGTTTAGCCATCTCATCACATATCTCGTTGCCTAGAATGCCACAGTGGCTCGGAATCCATACAAGTTCAATAATATTACCAACTTTTTGCAATGAAGATATCTTGGTTCTAATGTCGAAGATGAGCCAGTTGGTATTTACCTTAAGAGAGTTTGAAACCAGAGCTTGCAGAACACTTTTTGAGTCGGAGAAAATTGCAGCTGGGCTAATATTGTGGTCCAGGATATGACTTAGAGCTTGTGAAATAGCATATGCTTCAGCTGTAAAAACGCTACATTGAGACGGTAATTTGTAGTTTCTGATTATTCTATCTCTTCTCGTAATAAATGCTGCACCAACAGACTCATTGCATTTAGATCCATCTGTGTAAATATGGTAATGTAGTGGGAAGTTAACTTTTATATACTCTTTGCAAAGTTCATTAGCATAATTGTCAACTTGCCTGGTTTCTTGCGTAACATCAATAAAGTGAGGTGTGATTTCATTAGTGATAATTTCATAATCAGATGAAAAACATGGTTGAATTAATGATGATCTTAATGAAACTTGAAATGAAACAATGTTATTTAAACTTTGCACTAATATTGGAAGTTTTTTATGAGACCAGTATGCTGCAGGCTTGTTGATTTGAGTATTCAGAGCTCTAATACTTTTAAGAATAGATGAGTTTTCATAGTTATGCAATTTGAGGCAGAACATGTCACTGACATATTGAAAGCGTAAAACTAATGGAGGAATAAACGCTTCTGCCTGCAATGCCTGGATAGGCGATGATTTGAATGCACCAAGAATAAGACGTAAGGCCATGTTTTGTACACGGTCTAGTTGTTTTAAAGCTGAGTTACTCGCAGAGCCATAAAGGAAGCATCCATATTCAATCTTTGATCTCACCAAGGATTTGTACATCAAGCTTGCCGTAGCAGGGTCAGCGCCCCACCAGATACTACAAGTGGCTTTTATAGTGTTGAGAGCTCGTAGGCACGAAGAAGTCAATGTAGAGATGTGTTGATTCCAGTTAAGTTTATGATCTAGGGTTAACCCAAGAAATTTTTTAGTGCGGACAAATTTGATTTGGTACTTATCATACTGAATGCTCAGAGTATTTAAATCAGCAGTTCTTTCAGTGTGTCTAGTAAACAAAATAGCTGAACTTTTTTGCGGATTAACATCCAGATGAGACATTTGGAGCCAATATCTAAGAATTTTGATGGCATCCTCAATTGCTTTGATTGCTTGGTTTATTGACTTGTTTCTTACATATATAGCCAAGTCATCCACAAACAGAGAACTTTTTATGACATATGGGAACTCAGCAATCAAACTAACCGTATAGATTAAAAACAACTTGGGGCTTAGAACAGATCCTTGTTGTAGACCTCTATACATTGTTCTTGTAGCATTGACTCCTCGTGTTCCAATTTGATAGATCCTTTTGGTTAGATAGTTTTTAAGAAATTTGCAGATTGAGATAGGTAAACCTAGTGATCTTGCCCTGTCTATAAGGGTAGGGATGTGAACATTGTCGAAAGCAGAGGTTATGTCGAAAAAAGCACAGAC
Organism: Siphlonurus alternatus; assembly: GCA_949825025.1. Classification (NCBI taxonomy): domain Eukaryota; kingdom Metazoa; phylum Arthropoda; class Insecta; order Ephemeroptera; family Siphlonuridae; genus Siphlonurus; species Siphlonurus alternatus. The sequence continues at coordinate 27,747,139 of OX463778.1, forward strand.
AGTATTTTGTTTTTGTCCAAATCCTAATTGAACTTCAGTTACTAATGAAGATAAATTATTTAGACAGCTCATACCTTTTCTGCATCCAGTTAAGTTTTGAGGAAAAGCATCATTGTGTTCCAAGAACCAACATAGACGTCTATCAATTAGCTTCTCGAATAGTTTAGCGACACATGAGGATTGAGCTATTGGACGATACGAAGACGTGAGTCCTTTTTGTTTGCCTGGCTTTAAAACTGGGTTAATGAGGACCTCAAGCCAAGGTTGAGGTATGATTCCAGTTCTCCATACAACATTATATATTTTCAGTAATTCAGACTTCGCTTCACAGGGGAGGTGATTAATCATATTGTAATTAATTTCATCTAGTCCAGGGGCAGAGTTATTAGTTTCACCAAGAGCCAAATAGAGTTCTTCCAAAATGAAGTCAAAATGCAGCTCGTCAATTAAGTTTGGTTCTATATCAAACATGATGAGCTCCTCGGCAGATGGTACATATGGTGGGCACATTGAGGCAGCGTAGTTTTCCATGTTTAACGAAGCACATTGTTCAGGTACAGAGTTCTTGGTGATACCTATACGATAAGCCTTAATTGATTTCCATACCTGACTAACAGGAGTGTTACGATTGAGTGTGGTACAAAATGATCTCCATCCATTCTTTTTTTCTCTTTTATTGGTTTTTGTAGCTAAGGCAGACACTCTGTTAATTTCAATAAGCTTGGCACTTGTCAGGAATTTTCTACCTTCTCTAGTCTTTTGTTTGCGTAGGTTTCTCGCATCGCTACATTTTTGGTTAAACCAATAATTTGCAGGATGGATACGTTTGTTTGGGTTAAACGCAGTCTTACGAGGAATACTAGCTTCAGCTGCAGATTGTATAATATTAATAAAATTGTTGTAGGAGTCATGTATAGAGTTGGATAATTTATAATTTTTAATATTATTATTTATTTCTTCTTGATATTTAACCCAATTAGCTTTGCGGAAGTTCCGTTTATTAAAAGATAATTTATTGAAGTGAGGAACACTCAGAAGTTCAAATTTAGAGATGGTTGGTAAGTGGTCGCTTCCAATACAATCTTCCCATACTTCAAATGAAGCTGTAATACCCAAAGCCGGAGTAATAACAGTTAAATCAATGGCATTAGCATGCTGGTTTGGTTGAGGTATACGGGTAGGGGAGCCGTCATTAAGAAGAATAAGGTTCTCTTGATCTAAAAAGTTATACATATCCCTCCCCCTTTTGTTGGAGTCGAAGCACCCCCAAGTGGTATGTCGAGCGTTGAAGTCACCGACCAAGACAAATTCACCAGTAGATAAAGATTTAATATTATGAAGAATGGCAGGAGATAACGTAGTATTGGGCGCTGCATAGACTGCCATAATAGTAAAACTAGTACCCTCAAAATGAACATTGGCTGCCACTACTTCAGGATTATTTGGTGTGTTATTATATTCTATCACTTGAAACTTAATACCTTTTTTGATAAATAATGCCACACCACCTTTACCACTTTGAAATGAATGATGTATAATCTTGTAATGTTTATACCTAGGTGTGTGGTTTGGGATGAGTTTAGTTTCGGTGACAGCACAAATGTGAGTGTTAGATTCGTAAAGAAAGTCTTCAAATGCATGCTTTTTATGACGTAAACCACGAGCGTTCCAGTTTGTGATGATCAGTTCTTTAGTTATCTGTTGTCCTGCCATTTTGATGATTAGAGAAGTGAGATGCAATGAGCTCAGGTAATTGTGCTTTAATGTTGTCTAGTATATTTGTAACTGCTGATTCTATAATGCTTTTTGGGTCTACAATTTTATTGATAGCTTCAAAGTATTCTCCCTTTTTATCCTGTAGTTGTTTTAGCTGCCAAGTGTATACATTGTGAGATGTTTGAAGAGCAATTTGATCTATAGTTTCTTTACTAAGAGTAATGGCATTGTCAAAATTTGATTCTTGAGTCTCAGGTATGTAGCGTACACCATCGCTTCTTACGAGGGCTCTTGGAGAGGATGGGCTACTAGGAGTTTGCTGGTAGGAGCGCGACTGAGGAGTCGCTGGTAAGTTGGGTCTGGGTCTGGCAAGTACAGTTGAGTACGGACTTTGAGACTGCCTGATGGAAGAAATTGGAGAACGAGTTATGGGTGGAAAATGATTTATACTGGATTTTGGATTCGAATAAGCTGTAGCTTGAGATGAGGAAGGGAGAGGAAACGACTGGCTTTCAGGGGTGTAACCTCTCCGTTGCTTTAAGTCGAGGTGGCTATGCGGAGCTTGGTTGGCTTGTTCGATGACTCGTTGTTTTTCACTTTGGTAAGTAGGACATTGTGGATTGTTGGCTGGGTGGTCACCAGAGCAATGAACACAGTGGGGTTGAGTAGACTTATCACAAGAGTTTGTAGAATGGTTGCTTCCGCAATGCATGCATCTAACCTGGCTTCTACAGTGCTTAGCAACATGTCTGTAACGCAAGCAGTTGTAGCACTGTGTGACTCTAGGAATGTATACATCAACTTTATAGTAACGATGAAAGAGACGCACCCCGTCAGTTGGCAGGGAGTTGCCCTCAAAGTGAATTGCAACAGTGGTTAAATTTTTAAATCTAGGGTTTCTTGTATTTTCATCAGCTGATTCTTGTATGCGAAAACGTCTAATATTAGTGATGGATTTAGAACGACACACCAAGTTTTCCCATAGCTCCCCGTCAGTGATTTCAGGATCTACATCTCTAATGACGCCCACTATTTCAACCGCAGATGAGGGGATATAAGCAATTGCTTTGTTTTGTTCAAGGTTAATTGTAGGAAATAGTGAAACAAAATTATTGGCTCTCATAGCAGTAGTAAATTGGAATGTGAAGCGGTTTTTGCCTGTACTAGCAAATATGTCTTCATCAGAACCACTAGTTTTTAAGAAGGGCAAGAATGCTTTTGCTTGAGACTTATGGGACATGTTTGTAATAATGCAGCCTTCCACGCCCTCCACATGCACAGAAAATGGACCATAATGAGAGCGAGGGTATCTATTGAGAGATCTACGATCAATTTGTGGTGATTTCCTAGCATGTTTATTTCCAGAATTTATATTTTCTGAAGATTCATTTGAGTCTGTACGAGCACGTTTTTCTTGAGGAGATTGTGAGGCTTGAGAAGACCTGTTGCTTGTTTGTTGATCATTGTTATCATCACATTCCACTTCCATGGTATGCATACTATTGCTTGATTCAGCAGGTTGGGGCATGTCGCTGGTTATTTGTGAGCTGCTGCATTGCTCCATTATTTGATTTTGATTATTAATATGACTTATAAGAATTGGGTCATCATTATCCAAAGCCTCATACAAGTTATTTGAGATGGGAATACCACTATAATTGCGTACGTTCAGAGAAGAAACAAGATTAGAATTATTACCTATGGGTGGGACTTTGAATTGATCAAAGTATCCACTGGGAGGGCCTTTTTTGGCCATGGGCCGGGACCCCAAGTGAAAAAATTAGCTATACCAGTACTATAGTGTGTGTAAGACAGAATACAAATAGATAGGAATAGGTTGTAGATGGAAATAGGTATAAATTAATTGAAAAATTACCTGAGCCAAGAAGACACGTCTGTTCACCTCACAAGCAAGATGGCGTTTTTTTTCTATCGCAAGTTCCTGATATCTTGATCCGTCAATGAGCTTCCAAATATCTCCGCAAACCCGTGACGGCAGCACTACGCAGAAAACTTCTTGGTTGTGATGACAATAAAATCGTCACTTTTCTTTCTTATTATTTTATACGCTATTTTTTGTTAACAAACAAAGCCAGTAGTCATGGGAAAAAAATTAATTATTATCACGTAAGCATCAATTGCAATTATTTTAAAATTAATATAATTATAATATAATTATTTTTTTTACATTAATTTAATGATAATAATAATGATTTAATACTTTAAAAAATGTAAAACAAAAAATAATAACTGCAGTTTGGAATTGTTTTAAATTACATAAATTACACAAATATTCATCAAATTCGGACTGCATTTACTTTTAATATACTTGAAATTACAATATGCTCCAAACGACATCAAGTACTTCTAAATGTGAATTGAATTTAGTAAATCATTGCAGTTGTTTTTATCTCGGCTGTACTTGTTAATGGCAGCTCACGCTGACTGTCCACGCTGGGAGCATCAGGGCGGGCCGGAGAGTGTCAGTCCGTCCTCGCTGTTGCAGACTCTGAACGGACCTCCCGCACTGCGCGCTGGGAGGTTCTCCACAGGTCGGGATGCACCAGGACTGTCCAGGGAAGACGGCCGTCTTGGGAGTTCTGTGGCTCTCAGAAAGTTCATGTGACTAATGAGGCGTTGACCAGCCTCTGACCCGAAGAACAGCCCAGGGGCCTGGGAGCCGTGATCGAGGAGGTTTGTTTATTATTATGAAGCTTTGGGGTCAGTCGGTGTGATTTATTTCTGCATCGTGGAAATAATATGATTTTTTTAGATGCTACGCAAAATATTTTTAAAAAAATGGTAATAATATGTAAAGTGGTTGTAAGTATTACTTACAATAGTAAGTATACCCCACGAGTCCCCATGTGACATCATCTTAATGGTATTAGGATAAAAAAAAGGTAGCAATAATATCTGTACAAATAAATATAATTATTAATTATAATTATTTATACAATTTCCTTAATTCAGCTAAACTATTAATTAAATAATTATTTAAATACTATAATGATAATGAATACTGTTTCTGTGTTCAATGTTCAATAAAGAGTTTAAAAAAAATATGATTGCAATTTTTTTCCCACTTAACTCTGTTGTAGTAGAGTACTGGTCACAACTGATTAATTATTAAATATTTTAACTTCTCGCGCGGCTCTTCATGAACCGACCTTGTAATATTGCTTAGTATTTTTTTGTGGGAGTATGTGAGTAACTTCCAAACAGGGCGGACATGGTCTAATAGCAATGTATCCCAGCATTCATCAAGCTGTAACTGAGGGAACCATGGAAACCTCAGTCAAGTTGGTCGGTAATTGATTGGAGGACGCAAATAACCATCATCCCCCCGATGCATCAGTTCTTTAATCAACCGTTATTCATCTTGATTGTACGAGACGATGGTCCTTAATTGCAAAACAAAAATTTGTTACTATACTGGTCCAAAGATGTTTTACTAACTGCATGTTAGAGCTAGCTGGTAGTTATGCATGGCAATCTTCAACGAGCGTATTTTTACTGCAAAAAAATGTTTGGTACCAAATGAAAAGTTTTTTCAATTAAAGAAATATGCTACATCTGAGATTTTAGATTTTAGATTTTAATTGTAACGGTATTGATAACACCAGATAAAAAATAACAACAAAAAATCAAAGCTATAAACAAAGATTTAATTAAAATGAATTAATTTTACTCTTTTAGGTCTGCTATATAATTTCAAACACATTAACAATTTTAAAAAACCTTATAGCAGGCTTATGTGTAATAATAAATGATATCATAAAAACAAATTAATAGTTTTATTTTATATTATAAAAATCACGTCACGATATTAATTAAAATATTATTGTAAGGTAATACTCGAGCTGAATTTCTCAATTAAGTTTCAGCATTTGATGTTACGTACAATAGATCTGACAGTAGGTGTTACAGTGGGAGGCACCTCGATTTGACCTCTCGTGACCTCTCACTACACCGAGGTCTTGCCCTGTTACACGGCTCAGGTGCCAATTAACAGCGTGAAAACTGCTCCTAACAGAACACAAACACGCTAAACACGTGCATGCAGCCGCAGCATACTTCTCATAACGTCATTCGTTAACATGCTTGATAACTTATTCCGCATACACCCAACATACACTGTAAAAGAAGCTCTGCCAAATGTACACTTTTCGTCATCAGAAATTTTCCATCAGCAATAGGTTTGTTCGAACGCTATATCCATATTTTGGGATAGATTTTTTTTAAGGCATTGACTGTACAAAATCATGTACTGAATTAATGCTTATATACCTATATAGGTGCAATAAATGTAATGTAAAGTGGTGGGATCTGTAGTCTTATTTCGTTTTCTTTCAAATGCTAATAATACATTATATCCCTCCCTAATTCCCCCAAATGCTGCTAACAATTAAGTGGAAATGGATTTTATTTTTGCTTATAATACGTTTGTTATTTTTTTCCGTGTATCTCAGCATATATAATAAAACATTAAACTTCAAACTGGATTACGAGAGACTAAAAAATAAATTAGACTCCTGTGGAGCGGCAATTATCGTCAAACAATTTTTTTTTACTAAATTTAATTTGTGTTTAAGCATTTTTAGATTACCATCTTAAATCCGTAGGAATTGCTCACATTAAATTGAACAGTTATTTTATTGACAGTATTATTTATGTTAATGCCTCTTTTTTTAAATCACATTTGAAGGCTAATGGTGTTTTAAAATCCAATTGTAAGCCAATCTTGCTACTGCCAAAACTTTGCTGAGCGTAAGATGTTTAATTGCTTTTTAGGCACCTCTCTTATTAACAATGACCTTTATTTTGTGAGGTGAGAAAATTTAAATCACAATTACTCCAGTTGTTACCGTCTTCTGGTAGTCTTGGCTCTCTGTTCGTAAAGTGTATGGTGCTCGATATTGAAGGAGTTAAAATTTGGGACCTAAGCTCAATCAATTTTAAATTTTTATTTCAATTCCCTTTATTTAATAACTTCTAGCAATATTAAAGAGGATAAATCATAGATAGCCAGAGTTCTGTTGCTAATTTATTGCACTTCATTTAATTTAAAGTTTTAATCAGAAACACACTACATTGTGAAATATAGGCATTTATTTCAAGATATTTCTAGTAAAAAAAAAATGCTAATAATAATAATGCTAATGCTAAATAAGTAGTATTTCAGCACATCTGTGCAATTACATAAATTAATGATATCTTTAATTATCACAAAATTGAGGACTTATACATACTTATTAATTGCAGTACAAACAATTAAGAAACTTACTTTATTTGCAATAGTTTATAACTTTATACAATTTTGATTGCTCGTTTGATTTTCATATATTTAATCTATTTAAAATATATATTTTATCTTCTACCATTAAGCTAAATTTAACAATTACATGTTGATGAACGATAAGCAAGTCATATACCACATATTTTCCATGACTTGCAATCAAGGTAGATACGACTATCTGTTGATCATCAAATGACAGTAACATTAATCACTGTAGTGGGGGAAATAAAACAAACTCTGTGAAAGTACCTTTAAAGCTTATTCGTTTATTTACATAACAAATTTCACTTATCCCTGAGCTTAATATGATGTAACAAATGGTTATAATAATATTGTTTGTGAATATAATGAAAACGCTTGGGACTACAACAACAAGCAATACTGCAGAAATTTATATAAAAAAAATATTTGAAGGATACATTTTAACCAGCTTCATCTTTCAAAATTATTAGTTCAAATTTAAGAAAATCAATTTTTCAGTTAATAAAATAACACGACAGTTTTTGTTTAAATATTTCATAATATTAAATCATTAATTTGTTTCTAACGATTCAACTAAACAAGACAAAAAAAAACATCAAAAGTAAAACTTACATAATTATCTTGTGTTAAAAAATGAATACATTAAATACATTTTATTAATTTGGCGTATATGGATTAAAGAAAAATATATAATATACAGTATTTAATGTTTCATGGCTATTTCATTTTATAAAATATTTTCAATAAAAAATGGAGCAAGGTAAATGTTTTAAAATTATTGTCCTACGAAAAAGTACACTTATTGCAGCAAAATTTGTCCATTACGTGTCTGCTTTTGAATCTCCATTTAAAAAAAAAAACATTCTGACACAAGTGCATCCTGTTAGACCAGATATAAAAACAATTTGAAACGTTGGTAACTGTTTTCTATACAAATTTGCACTTTCTGCACGAGTCCCATGTATTAACATTGTAATAAATTAATAATGTTTACTCAGTAATAATATTAAGTTTGAAACTGTTTAAGTCAATATTGTCTCATAGAAATAACAATAAATATGACTGAGGAGTCTTTTCACCAAATAAGTGCATGATATTATAAATTTATACTATTAAATTAAGATGGTCCATTATTACATAATAAAAATATAATTATTTAATTGTAACAAGTTTGTAATTTATCTTTTAATAGTTGCCTGTTAATTTTTATTATTTTAAATTAAAATAATTGAAGATAAACCTGTTTCTGTAAACTGATGATACATAATGAAAAGTCTAACAAAATAGGCCAACGAAAAAATTCCTCAATCACATTTGAAATAAAAATTAACGTTATAAATGTATGTGTGCAAGAAACACAAGGCATTATTTACATCTTTGGCATAAAATGTTTGATAAAAAATGTCAACACAATATTTTACTAATAACACTAACAAAAGTCATTTGTTCACAAAACTGTATCACAGCTACTAAATATTTATTTTTGTTTTAATAAAATGTCTCACTTTTTGATGTTTGCTTTGGATTATTTATGGTAATAATATTCAGTCAAAATTAAATTCTTGAGCACTTCACACAAATGTTTGTCAGCGGTACCACAGTTGATTTTTAATTGCTTTATTTTAACCCGACGTGGCTGTGTAGCTATGCAACCCTCCATGCTTTTTAGCTGAAAGAGTTGCCTGACTTACAGGGGCTTAGTATAATTTTTGTCTTTTAATTCTTTCAAACTAAATTATAGTAAAATTGATGCAAATAGAAACAATAGTCCCAACAAATTTTTAGAAATCAACCCTGATTATGTCTGATACAGGACTTAACTTTATTCATTATCTGTATAATTTTTCTAATGTTTCTGAACTACAAAAAGACACAAAGCAGATCAACATGAGCTAGCATCACCAAACTGTGGCACGTAACCTAAGTCGCGGAATGTTCACCACGCCCACCTCAGGGTAACTAGTAGCAGTAGGAGGACCTTGCCTGTAGACCCGAAGGTAGCGGAGGTGCTGGCGGCGCTGGGCACGTGCGCCACCGTGGCTGCCGTGAGGGCCGAGAGACTGAGCTCGCTGAGCAGTCTGGGACTGGCTCGCTGCACCAGGCTGGCCAACTTCTCCGCCTCCCCTACACACGCGGCGAGCTGCACCTCCGAGGGCAAATGTGGAGTCGGCTTCACCAAAACGTACAAGTCCATCTCGACGGTGAGGTAGCCGTAGAGCGAACACTCCGCTATTTGAATGTGGCGCGTCAAAGCAGTGAGAATCGAGGAGAGGGACATGGCGGACATGTCCTTGACTGCATACAGTGCGCGGTCCACCTGCTTCTGGCTGAAGAGCAGTCTGATGGCGCCCCCACACACGGGGCAGCAGGCTCCAGGGGGTGTACTGGCCATGCAGCCGGGGACTGCCAGGGGTGGGCATTGCACCGTCTCCCCACACTGGGTCACTGCAGAGTCCCCGGCTAGCCCTAGGGCCATGCATGGTCCAGCGTAGTCGACGGAGATGCGGTTGGCCATTGCAGCACACTCGGATAAGTAGGACTGGCCGTCAAAGCCACACACCAGGCCTTGAGGCTTACAGTTGGTCTGCGGACACAGAAATACTTCGTCAGTTCATGGTGTGGAGAGCGTCTTAATTAAAATAATATGTGCAACAAAAGTGAATTTTTTGTTTGTTCCTCGTCTGTATTGTAATTATAATTTTATTTCAATTAATTCGCATTTCGAATTAAATTAAAAGCATTTAGCAACGCAAGAAAAATGGTTTGAAAATGAGAGGAAGAAAATATTGCAAGCATCAAAATCAAATATACATATGTAGACAATTTTCAATTACGAGAATTGACGGAATTTTAAGACTGAACAAAATTAAGAAAAAAAATGCAATCTGTATTACTGATGGCTTTCTTTCTCATAAAATTTCCAATTTCTAATGAGAATATGCATCTATAATTTTAACTAAATTTACTAAATTGTATTAAAATTTCTTTAAAATGGTTCGTTACTTACCAGGCATTGCCCCTTGTAGGCGAGTCTCTTGCCGTAACGCACCAGGTAGCAGAGGTTGGGGTGCTCTTGGTTGTCAGTGTCACACACGGGGCTGTGGGGCGCGGCGGTGCACTGGCTCTGCATGTTCACTGTGGGAAAGAGATTGTCAGGGCGATTTCTTGCGTCAATTTAATTTCAATTTATCAAATATTTTCTACATTTTTTTTATAATCTTCATTACAAGAATTGCTTTGAAATTCTTAATGATGATCAAAATTGCAGAAAATACTTTCTCAAGGTAATTAAAATAATGACATGCCATCCAAGTTAGAATACAAGTATTTACAAGAAACTTGGAAGTTTAATTAATGCACTGAGAGTAAGAAACTAGCTATCTGATGTACTGAAAATAAACATTTCAAACTTTAAATAGTACTCAATTCTTCCGAAATATAACTAAAATCGTCGACGACACAATGTGATTTCTAATTGTGAGGTGATCTCAAAGACAACTCACCACACTGGTACTGCAGGCAGGGCTTGTGCACCAGGGTCAAGCACACCTGGCGAGACGCCACGCACTTCTGGCCGTCCGAGCACGGGTTGGGCTCACACGGGTCCTTGCTGGAGCACGGCCCGAACTCAAAGTCTGCGTCCTTCAGTCCCGCGCACCTGTGGCACAGTCACCGGGTTAGACGGGATGGAGTTTATTGATCTAACTTTTGAAATACGTTGAATTTTACTGAAACGCTTACATTTATGCTAATTATACCATATTTAATTACATATTTTAATGCTAAGCAGAAAAAAAAAAGAAAGAAAATGTATTGCCATATTTTCGCGGTAGCACAAAAGCCAAAGTCTTTTTCTTTTTGCAAGCCACGACGTTATGATATAGTGAACAAGTGAACTCTATATAATAATAAAATATCATAATTCCGTGTATGAGTTATCAAGAAAATTTACCAGCAGTAATTTATCATTTTATCTCATCTTTCTCTTTCTCATCTCCCACTGTAAATTATAATTTTATTCTTTGCAATATTGCCTGTGCTCTAAACTTTCAAAATAGCGATACCTGAAATGGCTTGCTCAAACTTCTATTCCTCTATTTCTAAGTAGATTTCTGTCCTTTGCAACTACAAGAGCGATTATGGAGTTAGCGGAGGGTGGTCTTACTTGGCGAGGCACGAGCTGGGGTAGGTGTTTCCGTTCCTGCCACACACGGGCACGTGATGCGGCGGGCAGTTGCACGGCAGGCTGGCGAACGGCAGCTCGAGGTCGCGCACCGAGGGCAGCTCACACTGTCGCTTGCTGCACGTGATCTCGCCCGCATAGCAGCTGCACAGGTTGCAGTCCATGTAGAACCACGCCCCGTGCTCAGCTGAGAAAACATTGCAACGGTTTAAGTAAATCTGTGAAGATAGGCATAGAGAGCTCCTCTAAAATTTTATGCAACTGTATATGATTTCAAATTATACAAAAATATACAATTACTTGACGTCAAACCATATATATTTATGTAACTAATAACTGATTAAAAAATATATTTAAACTATTTACTATTTATAAGGATCATTCATTATCTTTATTTTCTCTGTAGCCTTAACGAACTTGTTATGTTGATGGATTATGTTGACTACATATTATATGTTACATTAAAAATGTGATAATTTAGGAAATTAATGCTTGGTTCTCACCGATCTTGCGTGTACCGAGCCAGCACGAGTCAAGTGGGAAGCATGGCATGGGCACGCAGCCCTCGACGGAACCCTGCGCGGAGCACTGGCAGATCTTGAGGCAGCTTTTCCCCCCACTGGAGAGCGGGATGCGAACGTACGAGCCCTGGGGTACCACGTACTGGGACACCTCGCCTAGCTTGCAGCCTGAAACAGAGTAGTGTTAGACAACAGAGGATTTAGTTACTGAAGTACTCAAATTACGAACTCCAAAGAATTAAGAAGTGTTTTCACGGTTACATCAGCATATTATAATTATACGTTAGAAAGTATCTTGGATTTTTGTCAACGCTCAATGTTATGAATTTACAAAGTTGGATTAACAAATATGAAATTCAACGATTTCTTTTTTAAATTAAACCCTTAAAATTATAAAAAAAAGTTGTCTGAGACATAATTTTGCAATTATTGCATTTCAAAAATTTATTACTTTGACAAACCTGCTTTTTTTTATAAATTCACATTTAATTTATTTAAGGAATACGCTAATTCTTTTATATTATCTCGCAATAAAACTAACAAAGAAATTGCCTAACATAAATTGAATAAACAATGTCACACTATGTATATATTACAGTGTTAAGTTCCACTTTGGAGCTAATCCTGGTACCAACTCACCTGGCGTGCAGGTGTAAGGCAGACACGACTTTCCAGGCGCGCAGTTCCGGTTCACGCCACACACCTCTGACGTGTTACATGGCTCGCCTCGGCACGGCGCGGTCACCTGCTCGCCAGGCCTCGTGGAGTCTCGTTTCCACTGGCTCGCCTGCAGGAACGGCTTCAGTGAAATGCAGGGTGCGTCTGGGGGGGCCTCGGGAGACAGTCGCGAGCAGAGGGCGGCGGGGCTGAGCCCGGGGTGCAGCCGCTCCTGGTCCACGCACTCGCTGAGGATCTCAAAGCAGTCCTCCTTGCAGATGCGAGACGAGTGTGTGGCCGAGTGGCACGGTCGGGTCTGCAGGGCGCATGCGATGGCCTTCCACGCGTGTGGCGAGCACGACGAGATGTTTCGCACGGGCAGCACGATGCCGGGCAGTTGTAGTACGCCCTGTTGCTGCCAGAGGGCCAGGTCGTAACGTGCAGCCTCGTCCGCCTGGGCCGTACAACTACGGAACAGCTCGGTGGGCCGGTTGTTGAAGTTGGTGCAGTAGTTGAGGCCATCGCAGCCCAGCTCGCACGGCTCCTCGACTGTAAACGGTAAACGTGTTTAGAGGGGTGTAAATCAGTATGGATCCAAGCACTAGCTAACTGACAGAAAAATAATTTGTGGCTTGAAATTTTCAAATATAAATCAAATGCAAATTTCTCATCTTGCAGTTTATGTGATAATTTTGATAATAATAATCTCTCTTTTTTATATTCACAAATTGGCCAAGACTCATATTCTTAACCAGTAAAATGTCAAAAGCAACGTGTCATATTGTTGACATATCGTCAGCTCAAAATGGATTTTGGATTATACTATACATAAAAATAATAAAATGATTTGTTTAATATGTACTTGGCCGTGGTTTCCATAACATTACCCGACCGCATATGCAACCCGCTCTCTTTTGAAGCAGAACAATTTGCCTAACCTAGAGTCACCTTACAGGTGAGTGGTCCGAGCGCCCATTAATTGATTGATTATTGGTGAAATTATATTTTTGACGGACTCGATTGTACACTGGGATTCTATAAGTATGACAGTCCATGGACTCACCCTCTTCGATGCAGTGCACCAGCCTCTCCTCGGTCAGCTGGGACAGACATTCACGGTCAAACACCTCGTGCGAGCGAGTCCACTCGTTGGAGAACGTTTTGAGACAAAGACGGCGGCAGCTGGGCTTGCTGGCCTTGTGGCAGCAGTGCAGCTTGGCCGAGTCGATGCCCATGCGGTCGATGCGAGACACGTCCGACAGGGAGCCGCCGTTACCCGAGGCCGTGGCTGCAGACGCAGTGTTCACCCCTTGCAGGAAGCACTGCCACACTTTCTCCTGAGGAAGATATTATGCTGTTTGATACTTGTAGATCACTAACTGTAATTGAGGCTATTTATAAAGGGGCATTCACAAAGTCTTAAGGCCACATTTAAGGCTCAATAATTTAAGACCAGAAATTTTGGGTCTAAAAAACACGTCTAAAATCAAGCTTTAAATTATCGAGCCTTAAATGTGGCCTTAAGACTTTGTGAATGCCCCTTATAATGATTTAGCACAGATTTTAGTCTAGAAATTGTCACCATGCAGATTTAGAACTTATTTAGTTTTATTGCTTAATTTATTTGTCAAATTTTAGTACTAGAAATTTCTCATGGCTAATTTTTTTGTTAATACAACCCCATTATTGTAGTAAATTCATTCATAATTTAATCAGAGGTTTTCATTAAACGAAGCAAATTTATAATAAAACTATGCAGTTATCGCATGCATGAATGTTCTTCTATATGTCCTTTATAGTTCTCTCTATTTCTGCAGTCTTAAAGACTACGTGATATATCTGTCCGGCGCTGGATAGGCCAAGAATTTGATGCTCTGGCTGGTACTTACGTGGGGCAAGGGAGGTCCGCAGCCTCCCTCCTGCAGAGCATCCACGATCTCCTGGTTGGTGGTTTTGGTGCGCAGGGCTCGGCGGCACGAGTCGCGGCACGACTCAACACGGGTCTTGTCGCAACAATGCAGGTCTGGAGGTAGATATATAGTCATTGTTACACAGGGAAAAAACAGTCAGGAAATATTAAAATTACAGCAGTCTTTGTATAAATATACTGTGTATAAAATAAACATAATTAATTTAAACCTATCTGAACAAATTAAAAAAGGAAATAGTATTGTTGGACTATACTAAACGGAAAATTAAGTTAATGTTAACTTAATATTTTAAATTCTTAAATTTAAGGTTATTTGATTATAAAGAACGCAGTCATACAATTATACTGATCAAATTTATTTGGCTCTATATTATTCAAGTCAGCTGTGATAATTTATTATGATGTATTTCTATAAAAACGTTATTTTTGCATATTTCAATTGCATTTAATAGTGTTTAATTTACATCACCCTGCCTTGAAGATGCAACTTGTTCTCTTGTTCTGCAAAGTCGGTTTCACACTTCTCCTGCCATATATGCAACTTGCTCCGCGCTGATGCTCGCAAAGTTGCCTACCCTCCCGGCGAAGTACTCACACTTGTCGGTGTTGTGCGCGGGCGTGACCCTGGTGTGATTCTTGACGCACTGCAGCACGCGCGGGCTTTGCTCCGAGCACGCCTCTAGCACGGCGTCCCGCGAAGCTCGGCTCGGGGTGCGTTCCGTGCGGAAGATCGCAGAGCACGCGTCACGGCACGCTGAGTTGTGGGCGTGGCTGCAGCACTCGTCGCCCGCCTGCAAGGTCACAAAGGTCAGCAAGGGTCACCACGGGGGGATCAGCTGATTGACGTACCTCCTGGCGCCCCAGACAGCCGTAGAAGTCAATCTCGTGGCTGGGCCGGCAGCTCGCAACGTCCTCCCGCTTGCCGGCCCTCACGCAGGCCAGCTTGCAGACGTCGCTCTGCGGTAGGTGGCAGCAGCTGCGCCCGGACCAGTTGCCGCCCACAGAAATCTCTGCAAAATCGTATCAATAAGTACTAGCTCCAAAGTATAGTGAGCATCTGAATGTAAATAATACATTATAAATCATGCAGCTAGTACTACTGTGTTTACACTTGTTTACAATGATAAAAATCACCAAATTCGTATACTTTATGTTTAATGGTATTATTGAGTATAATATACGAATTTTGTGAATATCCCTTAATTATATAATTAATTACAAATATTCATGTGTATACAGTTATTTTAATTGATTAAAATTTAAATTTTAAGATTTCATTTTAAAATGCAGACGAGCGCTTCTGCAATTTTACCAAATTATTATTGCATTAAAATTTATGAGGTATATTACTATACACATATAGATTGCTGAAAGAGATTAAAAAAATATTTTATGGTGTCATTCAAGCTAACTGTAGAAAAGCGGAAATGCACATGAGTGAATGCTTGTATATGTTTTTCATTCAAAGCAAAATAATAATATAATTACGTTAGTCTTAGGCGCTGGATTGAGAGTGATTATCACGGCAATAAACGTATTTCCTTTCAGCTGAGAACAGCAGATATAATGTGGTTTAACACGTTGTTGCTCCCAGAGATGTAACGCATGTGGTCGGGAGGCGAGAGGAGCCAGATTTGTATCTCTACTCAGTAGTCTCTGCTCCACTTTGTGTAAACACCGAGCAAAGAAAACAAACTCTCTCAGAACAAAGTGACTCAAGTGAAGTCACTTTAAATTAAAATACTCAATTCAGATTACTTAATATGTTTCTGTATCGCTTTATAGAATATTGTAGGATTATAATTGTGGCAGTCCTAAAGCAAAAGGTGCTATCTGCTAAAGACAATAGTTAGTTATAAGAATAGGTCATTTATAGTGGGTATAATCCAGCTGGGGATGGAAAGGTTTCATTGTCTCGCGTGAGTTTCAACATAATATAAACGGTGAACACACCCACCTCCCTGTTTAGCAATATGACATTGTCTCCCTATATTGGGGTGTATTATGGTCATCAACGTCTCCTTGACGATTTGACATTAAAGTTCGAATGTGTTTGTCATAAAGAAAGCAATGGTAAACTATAGACCTGGAGTGACTACAATCGATGGCAGCATATATAGCAGGAGTCGCGGAGTTACGTCGGAATCTGTGTCCGAGAATAGTCGGGGGGCTGTCACCGGCACACGGCGACGTGCCGCGGTTATTCTGAGCGCAAAGTTGGGCCCGAGCCATCAAGTTGCCGCCCCTGCAGAGACGCTAATGAAATCTAAATACTACGACTATGTATTAACGATAACATTTCTTTCCCGATACATTTGTCACGTGATACTATACCAGTCTAAACATACCATTTTAATCGTATTATACTCAGGGGGATAATTAGTACCATTTAACAAGATTTAACGTTATGAAATAATACAAACCAGATCAATCACTTTACTGTTGTTTGGTAAATCAATAAAATTACCTAAGAAGACTGCAATCTGAATACGAAACCGTGTCTTCAATAATTTTTGAGCCACTATGAAATTTGCATGATAATTATCTTGTACCACATGATTTTAACATTATAATATTTTTTATCATAGGACGTTACGTCGTACATAAACGGAGACTTGAAGTTACCAAAAACCTTTTCCTGCTGTAATAACTCAAAATTATTCAAATGTTAATATATAAAAAAGTGACAAATGTCTTCCATGTGATATCAATTACAAATTCTTAATTCCAACGCATGAGTTGTCAACTTTTGAATGTGGAACTCCTCGTAATTTGAGCTATCTTAGGATAAATACACAGGATACCAAGTTGAAAGTAGTTCTTCGACGTTTGATTTATTGCATCACAAGACTAACAATCTGTCAAAAACATTTAACAGGAAGTGTTTTTAAGTATTTTTTATGTTGTCTTGTAAAATAAACATTTAAATTTTCTCTTTTTTTTTTACATTACATAACCCTTTATAGTAGAAAAATAATACATAAAATTTTATTCGTCATTAGCTTCATGAGTACACACGTTCAAGTAAGCATAACACACCGTCGGTGCCTTTGACTTGACTACTTGACGCAACCAGATTTTCTATTTAAAGACAAGCAAAGTCCTGCGTTGATCGTAAGGGGGTATAATGTGCGGTGTATAATAAATCTTAAACGCCGGCATCGAGATCCAACAGAATCACTGAAGTAGGTGACTTCAAAGAAAAACCCGCTCTCTAATCAGCCAAGCAAAAATTAAACCAACCTTATCAATATTATAGGCTCTTTGCCAAAAAAAAAATTCTTATGAACAACATTATTGTAACTTAAATTATTAATATATTTTCTCAGGTGGAAAAATTTAATAACCCATAATAAATGATAAAAATAAACGTTTAAAAAGAACAAAGTACTGTATTTTTACTTTGCTAATTCATCATGCAACATATACACTGGTTAAAATGAATGTAATGATAAAGATACGAATGGAAAACGTTTTCAGCATGCAGAATTAACCGCTTGGCGCGTATTTGTTGATGCTGAACGATAATTCTCACACACTATATAGACTTCAAACGAATAGCCGCCATCAGTTAAAAACTTAAAGGCATGCAGTTGATAAAAATTACATAATAAAGTCAACGTTTTTGGAATATATTAACTTCACAAATGTTTTATTTACAGATAAATATTACAACACGAAAAATTATAATTTTTGATCTTATGATATGATATTTTTTATCAGATTTTTACCGTCTGGGGTTAACTTAAATCTTACATACTTATACACTTAAAAATAGATTTCTTTAATATCAGATTCAAATGTATGTTTCAAATTTTAGGGTGTATTATTAAGAAATTTAAACTATTGCATTTGTGCAATGTACAGAAATATTCATTATTTAGTTTAATTAAATAATTATAAAAACAAATATTTTTAATCCTTTTGTCCATTATACATCAATCCATGTGTGGCTTTGCAGTCGACAGTTAGCGAAAAAGTCACATTTCTTGTTTCTCTATAAGTAGACTAATTTACTTTTATGGCATAATATAATATAATTATTCTAAGCAACTTGACAGTTCTGTTGAAAAATATTGTGTCATATTTAAATAAATAATTCAAATTTTATACCACCCAGTTTTTACCTGTTAACATTTTTTTTAATGTTTAAAGTTTTAAACAAAATATTTATAATATAAATTATTTTATATTAAATGAAAGTCATGATATAATATATTTTAATATTTACGAATATACTACAAGTTTTATTTTATGTTTTAAAGCCATGGGTGGTACAACATTATAACCGCGCAGGTTCAAATGATGAAGGTCTTCTATAAAAACGTCGGTGTTCTGTACAAAGACATGCATATAATATAAAATTAACCTAACTACACTGAACATGTGTCGGGGAGCAGTTTGTGTCACAACCTTATACGAGTTCACAAATATCGTTCAATGTATATATGTACAGAGTTATAACAAACTGGTTTGTTTATTACTAGATTATGACTTCATATTTTAACGGGAGGAATTGTACACTGGTATTTATACAGACATGCTAAAGTTTTATATTATTGGCGCCAGTGAGCCCGTATATATTAAAATTATGTAAAATACTTTTGTATAACGATCGAAATGTTGTGAAGAACTTGTAAAATATAAAATGAAACGTAAGTTTTATTAGTAAAAAATGATTTCTGTTTAACATAAAAAAATATCTCATATCTTTTGAAGGACATACAGAGGTCTCATCAAATCTGCATTTTTTTTTATGTCAATGAAGTTATTACTTGTCCTGTTTTCCACTACATACTGCTTTAAAAAGAGAATTTCACGAGTCCATACCCGGCAAATTCAATTATTTTTTAATACAGTTTTCATGTTGTACAAAATTTGTTTTTTTGAAGTTACATAAAATAATTTAATTTGAAAGATTCTATCATGTTTTAAAAACATACACACATATTATTGTTTGTATGACTTTTTGACCTCTATAAAAAAAAGATAAAAAACAAATTGTTGTATCTTTGAACATTGTTTCCAAGTTTGTTTTTGATTATTCGCTGAGTAATGGTTGTCTCCTCTCGTCTCGCCCCCCGTCGCGATCACAGCCTCGACCATACAGGTGCGAACCCCTGGCAGGCAGCTCTCTGACAAGAAGTGCTTGTTGCAGCACTCTAACATGCAATCACTTAACACAAAAAGTTAACGAGATGGCAATGTGCTGTGTATGTAAGCAACGTACAGCAAGTAGAATCAAATTAAAAAGCAACAAGACTTTCTTTACGTAACAAAATATAGTATATATACATTTTTTTTAAAGTTTTTTCCCACTACTCTATACAATACAAGTCTGATATCTGTATTTAAAAAGGTTGAAATTTTATGAGCAACCAGTGTATTTATTGTATTTATTTGTCTAAGTTCATCTCTTGAAATAGTGTCATATCATACGACTCATATCATAATGTATTATAATATATAAAGAGCTTCTTTATGCCATGAAGAGGCATATTAATATTTTTATTCTCATCCTCTTTCGGTTGTGGAAAGAAAAGTTTATAATTAAACCATAAACTTAAATTGCTTATCCTTGCAGGTCCGCAACCCGCAACACTTTACAGTTAGGATGGTTGCATAACTTGAAGGGGCTTAATGATTTAATGCTCATAAATTACTCACCTTGAACAGTTTGATTCATACATTCCCAGAACTCGATCTGCAACACAAAAATTACACGTTATTAGCATCAAGCATAACTTATTAAACGACCATAAAAATTAAGTCAAAGATAGTCGCTCACTTCTGCATCAAGTATTGCAATTTGAACCTTCTTGACACGTGACAAAATGAAGACAGTCCGAACAAAACATTTATTTATGAGAAGTGTTATAATTTTAGTGGCAGTATTTTAACTAAATTGTCTATATATTATAATAATACATCGGCTGCTTTAGCTTTGTGTTTTACAAATGGACTTCCATTGACTGTCATACAGACAAAATGGATTCATCAATTCTTGCATGGTGGAGTATAATTGAACCCTCAAATCAATCATCATTTAACGATTAATCTCAGTTACTGCTGAAGTCAAAGAATATTTCCCTGCAAACGAATTGAATGAAATAAATTTTAAAAAATTGAGAATGTTCTTAAAATTAATCGCTTATGGTTTGAGCAAATTCAGTCTTACAGTTTTTTTACAACAGCTCCATTTCTGGTTTTCGTCCATAAGGCTAATGTTAAACTTCTACCTCAGTTTTCACAAAGCTGATAAGACAGATTCCCTTCAAAATTTGCATGCCTCCTATTGATGGCGAGTTCCAAGTCCCCTGCAAGTCTTGTTGCATTCAGGCGCTACGATTGCGAGATATCAACCTACTGAGATTCATCCTTAAAAATAAATATTCAAACGCTGCTTAAAATTCATAAATTTGTCATGCAATAGTGTAAGAAAAAAATTGAAGAGAATCAGTTTGAACGAAGGACATTTTTGCATGCTGCAGCTGAGAATAAATAATAAAAAATAAATCAGTAATAGTTGATTCATAAATATACCAGTATAAATTTTCACTGAAAGGATTAAATTGAATGTGTATGTATTTTTTTTTTCTGAGAGGTGATTTCCTCTTTTTGCAATCTTAAACCTTTATATTAATTACAACATACTGCAAATGGTGGGAAATGTTACGCGCTTTTCATACACCCCGATTATTCTCCTTTGAGAAATCATGCTATGTATTATATATATTTTTTGCAATGCTAAACCCTTCACACTACATCATTGGTACCTTCAATTCCAACAATACGTGGCATGAGCCGACGAGAAATAACAATACCGAGTATATAACGGCTGCACGACGGCACATATCAAAGCAATCAAAGTGCGTTTTCATTTTTCCTTTACTCCCACCTTTATAAAGAGAACTATTGAATTATATAAGAAAAAAAAATGTCCCCAATCTTTCTCAGTATGACGTACATTGTGGACGAGTATTTCGTTTTGTTCTTTCCCTGATGACATTTCAACAATGAGTAGAAAAATTCAGGTGTCCTCAAGTACCTTTACATGTTATTAGATTGCTTGCTTGCCAGACGGAGGGATATGAGAAGTAGAATGGACGCCATCATCTCATGCTGGCATTGTAAGGAACGTGCTTGCTTGCCAACCATTATTCAATACGGAACAATTTGCATAATATTTTTTTTAATTGCAAAATGAAAATAATAATTCCATCAAATTCAGTTCATGTCATTCCATTGCAGCGCGCCTCTGGTATATTATTATACATATATGATATATTAAGTGATATAACTGTTCTGGGACAGATATGAAATCAAAAAAACTACTGAACACAATATTATAGTTTAAGAAACATAATGCAGCGCTATTACCTGGATCAAATCTTTTTTACAAAAATATTTTCTAATGTGATATATTGGTATATTTAACGCAATAAATTATTTATATCACTTTTATGGTAAGCCAGAAGTTTCTATTTGTGCCCGTTTAAGATTTTATCGCTTTTTATTATTAAAGTATAACTATATACATCAAAGAAATTTAGTACTTCATTAATAGAACAAAAAGGAATCAATAAAATGGCAAAATAGTTAGTTTATTTTGGAATAATAATTTTACTAAGGCATTAATTTTTTATATAAAATTATTAAAAATAAGGTTGATTTTTTACAAAGGACTTCTATCAAATATATATTTAATTAATTGTATAAATAAAGAAGTGGAGTCTGTGAACCTGACTGTACGTCTTCTATTATAGCTGCAGCATCTCTCAAGACATCTGATATTACGAACTTCGCAGTACTCCTTACGCGTGCTTGCGAGCTGTCTCGCTAACAGACTTGTTGCTGGTAATCAATGGAGGGGGGGGGGGGGACTCTTCGGTCGGTACCATGCCAGCATTGTGCTAACATTGCATACAGAGAACCCACTGCGTCCAACGAAGAAAAAATCTCACACATTAATTCAACAAAATAAAGCATGGCAAAATATTTAGTTATTTAAACATGCATGATGAAATTTATGAAATACTCTCTCTAACCAAAAGCATTCACGAATTGGGCAAACAGCTGAAAGTGCGTTTATATATGCATTATTTTTTAATATTAATATTTTCATTTTTCCCATTGTTATTATTTAATACTATCATTTCATCGTTTAATAAAAAAAGAGTAAATTTTAAATTTCTACCATTAAATTATGCATTAAAAATTTTCTGCATACACAAATTATAAATATTAAATTACAAAACACCGTAAAATATTAACAAATTTAACTACATTTTAATTTTAAAATTTTAAGAGCGTAAAATCGAGAGTGCAGATCTAATGGAGATATCAATTAAAGCACTTGACTCGCGTTGCATGCTCTGTTAGAAATTTGTCGCTCGGAAAAGTGAAGCACGCAACAATCTTTGAGCGACGGTCCATACAGCGCAGCATCTGTGGGCCGGGATCGAGTTTCCCCACGAGGGAGCGCCACTTCCTGCGACACCTCCTCACGCACCCTGGCGAACATTCTACCGCCTCTGAAATAACACTCACCAGCTGAGACGCGCAGAAGTTTTGCACTCCAAGCAGCTTTTCTTGCAGAAGATTGGCATCAGCAGCGACTTGAACCAGGGACACCTAAAATACAAGAAAAATATAATCATCAACTTTTGTACTTAAAAAAATGTTATGGTTATATTTAATGTAAAAAAACTAATTAATAAAATAACACGCATATTATTTTACATACATAAAAATGTGTGTTAAAAGTCACAGAATTTTTTGACCTTTTAATGTCCTCTATCCTGATAGGATGATATAAAAAAAAAAAAAAAGTTTTCTTGTGAGAAACTACATTTTCAACCCTTGTAAGAAGATAACATAAGTGGTGATCATCCCCCTTCATATAAAATGACAGCTATAGTTAATTTAAGTTAAAATTCCCATCGTAAAAACAGGAAGTGTGATAATATGGTTCTAATTTTTATTCGAGATATAAAAGGTAAAACATAACCATTATACAAAAATGATAAACTTGAATGTCATCATAGAATGCACTTGTAGCAGCTTCTTCCAGTAAAAAACAACAACATAATTTAATGCGACTCTCCTAGCCTACGATGTCACGACCTGATAGCAACTCTGGTGAACAACGACAAAAACTCTCCATGGAAAAGCTCATAAGACAGAGAGCAGCCTCCACCCGTCGGGCCCATTCTTATCCAATCTGTTAAGAAGCTTACTTCCCAACACGAAGTCAAGTGGCTCTGAACCACGCCCATTACCAGTGACGTCATTATTTCCAATCACAACTGCCCACATGTGGAACAATAACAAATATATTATAATTCAGTTGGTTTCAAATCACTATATAATATCTAACGTTTGCAGTTGATATTTTATTCTTTGGAATGATCTGCATACACCTGTCAATCAATAATAACTGTTTAATTTTAATGGGCGTGTAACAAATATCCTACTCAGGGTACACATCCACTTTAAATAGACGTGCGGTCGGTGATACAAACATACTTAACTCCTTTAGTTGCAGAAATTAGAAAATTCGTATTTCCAAGTGTACACAACACAATTAAGTTTAAAAAAGTTCCTGTCATCCTGCAGCATTTATTAACGTGTTTAAAATATAGAAATATTATTATAATAAATATTCATTTGCGAGAGAGGCTATATAGAAAAATTGAAATGTTAACATTTTAAATCCTACCTTCTTAATTTATGTTAAATACTTCATAAATATATTAAATTAAATCAGAAAACTATAATATTGAAATGAATATAAAATATGGTAGTAAAAAATAGTTAAGTTTTAAGTCAGCTTAACATATCATTACCACACGTGGTCATCAAGGTAAATTATTGGTCAGTCAGTATACAAATAACGAGGTGCTATGGCTATAGTTTAATAGCCGGCCAGAGCAGAAGGAGGGGGGTCACCTTTCCGATGGTGACAAGATTACGACGCGGGGACCGTCAAATATTCACACGCCCGAGCGATCTCCGCAAGAACTGGTCCTCCTCGAGTGACCGCGAGGGGGAAGGGAGGCAAGTTTACTGACCTTCCAACCATGACTCTCTACACCAGAAAAGTCAACATCTAATTAGCAAGGAGGAAAGAAAAAAAATATAAGAAAAATTAACATGAAAAAGAAATCTCATATTACATAGAAAACATGACTTGTATCATTTTTTTTCAAGAAAATTTTATAATAATATATTATTTTTTTAAACAACAATAAAAACATTCGTAGAATATTTTCAGAAATTGAATATATACAAATAAAAAAATGTATACCCCCATGATGTGACAAATTGTCTTGTCATTTTCAAATAAAAAATAAAAAAAAAATGTAGAAAAATTAGAGGTGAATCACGTGATCAACGAGATAAAATCATGGGAGAGGAAATTCTAGACCCTCACCACAAAACCGTGCATATAGCATGAGCAACCTACTGTAGTATCATTTTTATCTGGATTTTAATTACAATATTAATTTACTTGGAGTAAATAAAGGCGAATTTTCATGCATTAAATAATAAATAAAAAAAATACTACTATTTGAAGTTATTTACAGTGTGTATCATTTACCAGTCATTCTGTCCCATTTTGTAATAATAATACATATATATATATATATATATATATATATATATTATAGGTTTGGATGAATTGTGTACAAACTTTCATATCAATTTATTCACTATACCATGGCACATCTGTCTTATAGTTTAAAACTTGAGTTTCATGACAAAAAGAAATCAAGATTAATGTTTTTTTATATCAGATGTTGGTACTGCATTTATCAATGCTTGACGTCAAGATGTTTGGTTCAGATTCCTGCTGCGGGGAGGGAGACTGGGGGATGAAGGTCCATGAGGAGGAGGGAGGTTTTAACGAGAATACAAAGGAGAGAGATGCAGCTGAATGAAGGTGTTGGGTTACTCGCCGAGGACTCGAATTCCAAGGCACGTCTTACTGCAGACTGCACTCACGTATATTTTATATTTTCTGCGGCTGCTGTAGTACACGGTAACAAATATTTGGTCTACAACTATGCACTCATGACTTGGTCTATATATTAAAAATTTTATATGCATTCAATAGAACTCTGAAAATTTTGACTGTAGTGGGGCAAATAAATTAAGTTGATTTGTATAAATGCAGTGAAAACTATAGGGACATTCTTCACAACATCCAGTTTGCATCATATCACACTTGGCAGTCAAAGTAACAACAATACTGAGGCAGGACCCTCCTGCTTGCAGTCACGACAGTGTAGAGCGACACCCACGCTGACTGCCGGCAACAGGTTGCTGAGATGGCGGTCCTGCACTTCCCACGAGCTCCAATGTCAACGTTAAATCGTAGAGATTTGTCTCGCGGGGAGTCGATATGATTCGTAGCAAGACTGTGTCGTGGTAAAATGTGCTTCCCCTTCATACAGAAACATAGCGTTCCATCATATAATAAAAATATTCCCCTTCGTAGAAAATCCAGATTCTCTTTCTTTCTAAAAAAAATAATAAAATCAAGACGTTTGCTTTTTTTCACTTATTTTATAAATTTTATTTTAACTTGTATAAAATTTCAACGACTTGTGTACTTATTACTAATAGAGATATAATCATGGGTATGTAACCATATAATAACCGTATGTATAATAGCCTTTATATAGTAAATTAAGAGTATGATAGTATTGAGAGTATTTTAATAAAAAAAATATATTATAGACACTTAAGACACTTATAGACATCTTAATAATATTGATTGTGGTAATTTTTTTCGCTTTGCATATAAAATTACATTTTATTAGTATTAATTATGAACACTTTTCTCAATTTAAAGGGACAACTTTGGAATCTCTTCGCTTTGCGGGGTTTATAATTTACAGTATTTACACTCACTCACATAATATTATATTATTATATATATATATATATATGGTTATAGCAAAAGTTGCATACACGTAGGAAACGTGAACGCATGCCGTGAAGATTGCTTTCTAAAATTATAAGGTGCATCCTTCCATATATGAACAATTTTTATTCTCCTTCAATTTACATTGAAAATATTGAATATAAGATATAATAATTTCATGCGTGGTGAACACTTTTATTTGAGGGTCTCTTCTATTTATTTAAGAACTCAACATGTGACTGGATAACGAATTATTTCATCCACTGTGGTAGTTTTGATGCTCTATTGTTAGGCTTGTGCCTGAGATCAGGTTCGTGACGGACATTGTTGTGGTTCAAGTTAGCGCGTGATGCAGTCTAGTTTGTGTCCCCGGCTGTGGAGGTCGATATCAGGATGGAATGATCACAAACAACGTGAGGCGGGTGGCTCCCGGACAGCGGGGGGTGGTCATGGAGAACGCTCCTCCTCATATCTCATGGACACTCAAGAACCCGGGACACCTCGCCAGGCTAGTATATAAATACAGGAGGAGGACTCTATATATATATATATATATATCTCTTACCAGGTATATACCTGGCTTCAGCCCACCCGGGAAAACTCAATGCATCGCTTATAATATAGAAGGGGGCAAATACAAAGGTATATAAGCTCTATAAAAAGGTATTATGAATAAAAGAAACTGCATATTTTGATTTGGGTAAGAGCGCATTATTGAATATTGTATTATTAGTATAAATGTATAAATAAACTCAACAATTAAATAAAGCATCGTAATATATTCGTTTATATTTATAATAAAAATTAAGTAGTACATGTAGGATTTCAAATATCCAATGGCATCCACATATCTCATGCCAAAAGTAACGCACGAATGCGCAATATTAACATTAATTTTATATAAAATGCAACCTTACGAAATCTTGGCTCTGTTTCTATCCTGCTTAGTAATCGGACTGACTTTTTCTCCATGACCACAAAACAACAATTTATGAAGTGTCCACAAGAGGTGGGACAAACTGCGACTGTTCCTCGAGAAGCGTTCACAGTTTCACCATCGGTGGCGATGACAAATTAATTAAATGAAAATCGTGCCGACATGGAGACGAACTTAAAAGTCTGGGAAGACATGAGAAATAACAAGCAGTAACCATTTGAATCAAGATAAGACACAGAAAGTGGGGGTATTTCTTATTTTTGAGATTCCTAATTGATAATTAAAAAGGAAATTTAATTAGGGCGTTGAAATACAAGACTCTTTTGGAGGTGTAACATTATACGAAGTGATGAGCAAAACAACTGTTTTATTTTTAATAAAGATATTATTAACGACTATGATTGAAATATTAATTAAAATTTATTACATTTCTTTTTAAATTTTAAAACAGAAGTTTTGACAATGAGTAACAACGTAATAAAAAGAGAAAGAAAAGACAAAATGTATAAATGACAAGATATAAAATAATAAAACTCAAGCTTCTTGGCAGCAATAATAATGACATAAAAATTTTATGGTGTATTTAGAAATGCATTACGAAACACACATAAAAGAATTTTTATAAGTATAAAAAAAAAAAGAGAGAAAAAAAATTACGACGAGCTAAGGTTTGCACACATGGTCTTATCAGTTGGTAAGTATCACAAAACTTCGGTGGCGGTATAATATACGAAAACGGGTTTAGTAAAATTAAATAGAATCAGGAGCTTAATTAACATTAACTGTGACGACTGCTTAAGCTAACAAAAAATGTGTGTAAAAAAAGACAAGTAAATCCAAAACTTTTTTTTTTTTTACATATTACTACCTCCACAGTGGCAGCAAGCTAAGCTCTATTTATAATGCAAAGCTGTGGAGCTCGCCCTTTTCATTAGCTCGCCTGTGATCTGACGAACAGACAAAACTGCTGCAGCATCCTTGCTGGACCGAGAAATCATCACACAGCACTTTTTTGTATTTACTTAACATCTAACGAGGCTCTTTTATATACTGGATACTTAAAACTTTTTTGTTATTTTGTTAAAAAAAAAATACCTGGTTTTATGTACTTTGTTTTCTGAATAACAAATATCAAAATAAATGTTGCTTTAATAATATGCATGTACGCTGTCCTGTAATCATCAAATCTGTTGATTGAAGGTACTCTCGTGCCAGATAAATATGTCTTGAGTATGGGTGACTTTACTGCAGTGCATATTTTTATTCATGTCAAGGAAATTTGCTAAGGTGATAAGTATACAATTTAATATGAGAAATATGTTTAGCAATATTATTATTATATTGTAAAAAAAAATGCTGGTAAATCTTCTGTTTGTAGAGATAAAACTTTTAATTGTCTTAAGCATCTTATATAACATAAAAATATCAGGATAAGCCAATAATTTAATACCCACATAAATTCAACGGGTTTAGTTCTTATAGCTGTAAGTTGCTGCATAACAAACAGGATTAAAGTAATAAGAAATGTTATGACAACGTTAAAATAAAAATAAAAATAATGAGAAAGTCTAATAAAAAAAATATCTGTACCAAAAAATTTAAAAGAAAATCATTTAATATTAACGTGAAATTGTTAAAAACTGATATATTTTAAAAGCGTTTCGATGGCTCATTTTCTTATTTAAATAATGCGTACTTATCGTTTGTAAAATGAGATTTGAAACCCCCCAATAAAAATAAAATTATATATTGTAAGACCATAAGGTTGCAAGGTATTATAAGACAGTAAAAAGAGACCCTCCCACGAGATCGGGGTAATTTACGAGATCGAGTAATAATGAACAACAGCGAGACAATGGTGCAGTGCATCATCGCTGGTCGCGGGGTCACGCTAAATAAGGCGCCGCCGTACACACTTAGAGAACCGGCTGATGGTGCACCTTGGGGCAGGTCAAGAAAGAGCACTCACCTCTTTGGACCCGACAAATTAACACATTATTACTTGATGGAGGGCATTATAGGAAATGTCATAAGTCCATACAAAATGTGTTTACTCCCATATTGCACCTGCTAATTCTTTTATTTATATTAACCCTATAGCATTACCAAAATTACCAAAGGGGGGAGGGAGGGGTTCAATACGACCCGTAAATCTTTAAAGGCGAGAAAAAGGTGTAAAATATGGCCCCAAAAATTCTGAAAAAATATGTAATCTTTTGTTAGCCACCCAGCAATATATTTCCGCAAACAAAAATAGTAAGAAAAACTCTAACCCTTTTTTTAGCATGTGATTTAAATAATGGGTCGTTTCCTTGGTAAAGTGTGTGACAAAAAGTATCTTGGTAATGCTAAATTTCTTTAATTATAAATAAAAATAATTAAGATGAATTCCTAGAATAAAATGAAAATAACAGATTTTAGAATTGACAATTTTTAATATACTCCACACAAAATGCCAAGGATTCCCTGTCACAACACATCATAACTTGCGACCACCGCATACCATGCCAGCAAGTATTCATATTAATAAATAATGGTGCGGCTAACACACATCAAATATATACCCCGGCCAGTGTTACGGCATCTTTGCTATAAATCTTCCAGCACACCCAAGGCCACTATATTATATATATGTGCTCAAGCACCGAGTGAATAATATAAAAATTATCAGGTCGTGTCCACCGTGACTCGAAACTTTTTTTTAATGGATAAAAATAACATTTATTTATATTTTCCAAGTCATCCTTTAAGAAGAATTCACCATAATAATGTTGTATTTTTTATATAAATTACATATTTAGTATTAATGTAACAATGATTATATAAATTTTAAACTTGAAAATTAATTTCAACTTTGTCACTTTTTTCTTGTCCATCTGTCTTATTTCGTTTTGTTAAGTGTTTTACCGCTTGTTGTTTTATTTTTTACATACAAAGTTGTATTTCTCAGCGAGATAGTGAAACATTTTTTGTTCTTGCTGTCGTAAGTTTATAAAAATGATGGAGCGATTTTCAAATGTGCCCTTCAGTTGAGCTCGACACATTTTCTCTGCTACTCTTCGAGGTGGCAGCTTTTGTAACGAGCCTCAACGTTTTAACAGGTACAGTACCGTGCAAGAAATTTGTGAGAATCTGTACCAAACAATTATGTATTACTACATGTCATTTATTTTTTATAGAAAATATAATTTCCTTAAGCCGAAGGTTCAATAATTGCTTTCATTTTATGAGCGGTGCTACAATTATATAATATAATTTCAAATTACTATATGAAAAAATAAAATTTCATTAGGACAAGTTTTTTTTAATGTTTTAATTTCTCTTTTTATATTTTCCCCTCAATTTATAAAACTAGAAAGCATAGACGAGCATAGAGAACAAAATAGAGGGCATGGATATTTTCAAACGTTATCCAAAAATTGATATTCTCAACAATAGAACATAATCACTCTATGAATTTTTATGAGTCTATTACAATGGACAACATACATGAAAAAATTTTATTGCAAAAATGAATAGAGGGTACCAAATTATGCTACTCTGAATTTTTTCAGATTTTTTTGAGACCCGGAACTATTTTTAAATAATTATTGAAAGTCCTGTGATTTCAGTTGGCACCCCTGAAGCCTTAATAAAAAGGATAGAGACTGGACGCCTATTGACGCCTCCTGGGGGCGTGGCCGCACTTTCAACAATTATTTAAAAATAGTTCTGGGTCTCAAAAAAATCTGAAAGAATTCAGAGTAGCATAATTTGGTACCCTCTATTCATTTCTGCAATAAAAAACTTTCATGTATGTTGTCCATTTTAATAAATAATCATTGACGTTGAAGTGTCTAATGAAATTTTTTATTTTATGGAAGTACTGAGTTATTTATTTGTCAAAAATAAAAGAGTAGTACCGAGGGATTTGATTGCGCGGTACAAAATAAGACAGTCGTAGCAGAGAGGAGGCAAAATCTCTTCTATATATTATACGTCAAACGATTCATGCAATCAATTCTAGCCCAATCAATTCTCACACCTCCCGAACGCTTAACTTTGAAACGAAATTACAATAAAAAGATCAAATCGCAATCAAATATCGCAAATGCAGCTGAAAACTTTTAGATTTTTTTATATAATACCAAATGTTTTTTTGCTCTCTTTGCATCAAATTGATTTTATTACTGAGTCCCTTTTTCCTTTGAAGTTTGAAACATGCTTCATTAGAATTAATCTTTAATTTTAAATTCACTCTATCTCTATCATGGCTTTATATAAAATCAGAACCAAGTCATTTATCATATATAATTACTTTTTATACTTACATGAAGGGTAAGAGAGAGTAATTTAAATGCAATATAAATGCATTAAAATATTCCTCGTGAGGTCATCTCCATGTTAATTAGATCAAGACGCTCATTAGAATACAAAGCAAACAGCTCTACATATATTATACTGGAGTACAAAGAGACGAATATATCATATTATTTTTCTCTCCTGCTCTACTGTGATGACACATTATAGAGTTTTTTTGTAACTGCGTCATCAGCGTGCTCGCTCATTTACTTTGAACAACAGATGATACAACTTTTTCTACTTTCTTCTATGTATAAAACATAAGAAGACAAAAAATTTTACTCTGCATCGTTTTCTTACGGGATTCTCTTCTATTTTAAAGTCAGCCATAGTACACTGAGAAAAATGTTACAAAGAAACAATTGAATTTATATATTATGTTGTACACACTAATAGGACTATATAGTTAAGTTACTTTAATGAGCCATAGAAATCGTTCATTAAATTAACTAATGTTGATGCAAATTAAAAGTAAAGTAAAGTGTCCACGTATAAAATTTAATTTCTATATGTATAGCACATCGCAACTTCACTGAATATTTTTCTCAGTGTAAAGGTTCTATAAAGGACGAAATGCCCGTGTAAAAATACTGACAAGGCGTGATCGCGGACACTTTGAAGTCACCGGCTACATGGCTCTCTGCTGGCTAACTGTGGAGCGCCAAGAAGGAATTTGCATATACTGACACGTCGTTAAAATAGACAACTAGAATAATATGTTACAACAGGACCTCCCTTCGGAAAGTACAAAAGTGACGTACTTTGTCTTACTTCTTCGTCAGGCTAATATTTTACTGCTCTTTACTATACTAAAATATAACCTTAATGAAAAG
Organism: Siphlonurus alternatus; assembly: GCA_949825025.1. Classification (NCBI taxonomy): domain Eukaryota; kingdom Metazoa; phylum Arthropoda; class Insecta; order Ephemeroptera; family Siphlonuridae; genus Siphlonurus; species Siphlonurus alternatus. The sequence goes on from OX463778.1 coordinate 27,779,470, forward strand.
TTTATAGTTGTATAGTTATTTTCCTGGTCATTGCTAAATTATATGTTTGTTATTTTTCATTAATGATTATAAATTATTGTAAAGAAATTTTCGACTTCTTTGTGCTTTTTTTTATAAATAATAATTGTGGTAAAATAGCAATAATTTTATTTAATAATTATAAATCATGTTCATATACTTCAGAGCATTATTTTAATGTTGCAATCATTACTGCTAAAAAAAAATTGCATTGAGTACATAAAATTTATTTTTTATATTAAATATTAAAAAATTGTAACAAATGTGACACAAAAAGTCAGTACTCAGTTTTTTTTTTAATGTATTACAATGTGGCATTCTGCATTAACTTTCGATTTTGGATTGCTCTTGCCCTGTATCATATATGATTAAAAATTGCTTTATTTAGATTATATTAATATCAAAGTATACAGTATATATTTATACATTTCACATGATAAATACAATGACGAACAACAACGTATCGTAACTCTTTGATTATTTAACTGATTATGTTGACATTTACAATAAAATAAATAAATAATTACGATGACATTCCAGTTTCTTTCAATTAATAACATTTTTTTTATTGTAATTTCCATGAGGTTGTCAGCCGTCGGAAGGTACATCCCCTCGGCCATATTTTGGCAAGTGAAACAATAAAGCCACATTCACTATATTATATTCAAGTGTGTCGTCAGTTCAAGGAGTGCCTGATTTATAATTTTCAATTCTCATATAAAAAACAACTTTACTATGAATGCAATTACATTTATTTTAAGATGTAATGAATAAAGAAAAATAAGGTCGAGAGTATAAACTGTAGAGAGTAATAATAATATAAAAAAAAAATCGTGTGAAATACTTTCATAATAAAATAAATTAAATTGAAGTAAATAAAGAAAAAGAAATATTACACAATAAATTTGATACTTGATCTTTGTGGTTTTTAATAAATGATAAAGTAATTTTTATTGCAAACGTTTAAAGTGGGAATTTTATACTGTTGTTGGTGTTGCCAAGGCTCGCAACAGAATGAGATGGTGTGTAGATTACAAGTTTTCATGTGTACCCCCCCACGCGGAGGCGGACGTGCAATACGTACTTCAACTGTCAGACAGTAGTAATCGAGGGGGAAAATATAAACTTCCCGCAAGAAGGGGACAGAGGTGATGAAAATAATTCTATCACATTTAACATGGGATTTTCCTATACTGAACTTAACATAGGAAGTATAGGAACTAAGTATGATACCTATGTTAAATATGATAGAATTATGGCATGTAATATACTTTTTTATAGTTTTACACACATGAAAGTTCTGCGCATGCGCACTGATATGTTTAACATAGTAAGTATACGTAAATACTATGTTAAAAATGTTAAATCGTATAATACATGTGTAACATAGGAAGTATACATAATTATTATTTTACCAATATTAAATCATATAATCTATGTGTAACATAGGAAGTATACGTATTTACTATGTTACCAATGTTAAATCGTATAATACATGTGTACCATAGGAAGTATACACAATTACTATGCTTCCAATGTTAAAACATATAATGTTTTATTATTATAATACATAAGCATACAAAAGCTTCACGCATGCGCACTGATCTATATTCAGCCCCTCCACTTTCTTTCCCCTTAAGTGATACCCCCTCTACACTTCTCCTTTTGAGTGTATCGAATTAATGCTGACATCGAAAATATAGGCCTATATAAGCGGGGCACGCTCTTTCTCGGTCTGAATCTTCCTTGACACCAAATCAAGCGAATAATCAGAGATCAATTATTGATATCTAATATATATTGGATATATTTTACTATGTCTTTATCAAAGACCGCTATGGATACGTCATCCATTACTGGACGCCGTAAGAGTACAAGAACTATTACCCAAGTACCTATTTCTCCCATCAACCCATCTTTTGAGAAATCTGCTATTCCTGAAACTCCTCGTCGTCGTCGTCCTGCATCTCCAGACCTATTTGCCACACCTCCACCGCCTCCATCTTCTCCACAAACTCCTCGTCGCTGTTCTTCTCCTGACGTATCATCAATTCCTCTACCTCCATCTGATGAAAACACCACAGATGATGGTCTACAATCTGCACCTGCTTCGCAAATGCTATCTCCACCTGCATCGCAAACGCCATCTCCACCTGCCTCTCCTTCTACCGAGAGTGGCAATGAAACTGATGATGAGATCAATGACAGCGACAAAGAAAACGTGGATCCAAAGCCCAGGAGATTCATCCACATCGAGGAGCCTACTGTCTCAGGCCTTCTCATGAGTAACGAGAATGCTTTGAACGATATGGACTGCATATGTCTTCCCGTGAACGTGGAAAAGGCACTGAACTCTCTTCCTGGCTGGGTTGGGAAGAGAAAACGTGACGTTGAGGAACTTCAGAGGAAGCGGAGGAAGCTGTCCAACCAGGATATCGTACTTGCTGCTGACTTCACTATTGGCAATGAAATGTTAGTTAGGGTATGCACTCTCACTGATAGCAAGTTGGATATAGATGAAAGAATTGTCATTGTATTCAAGCATGGGGAAAACGAAATTCAATTGCCTGCTGTAGATTTTATGAAGGATGGGATGGATCTGATCAACCACGGCATGATGTACTATGCTGATGATCCAGCATGCAATTGGAATTACTTTCACCTTGTTGATAGTTCCGATGTGAGATGCTTGTTTGAGAAAACAAGTGTTTCACGATATGTAGCCATTGAACGTGATGTAGACAATTGTACTGTTGAGAGAATTGTTATTTGTGCCCCTACTTGGGTTCAGTTGAAGGCTCTCAAGCCGGTCTTAGCCCAGTGTATTGAACATTATGTCAACTTTGTTGTGTTAGGGCAAGGAGTATGTGAATCATCCTCTGCAGGTCTTCCATCACCTAGGAAGTAATGTTTTGTAATGTCATGTTGTATTTTATATACCTTATGATTACAATACCCGAATAAAAATATAAAAATGAAATGTGCATTTAATTTCTAATTTTATATAATCCTTATAACCATAGTCTTTAAATATATATATAATACTATAGTACAATAAAAACAATATATAAATTATAGAACATTTTAAAAATTGATCAGTCATAAACATGGACTTGAGGTTGAAGCATCCATTTACTTCTTGTGTAGCAGGTCCAACTAGTAGTGGTAAATCATATTTTGTGGAGAAGTTGATATTAGAAGGTTTAAAGTGTTGTAATACAAAGTTTGAGGACATTTTATGGTGCTATTCAGGATGGCATCCAGAAATTAGCTCTTTAGCAAATATTATAAAATTTCAGCAAGGTATAGAAGATATAACAAGGGAGGATTGTACTCTTCCCAGGCTAATAATTATTGATGATCTCATGAGAGAGAGTGGACCAAGTATAGTTGATTTATTCACTCGAGGCTCTCATCACTCAAATACATCTGTAATATTCATTACACAGAATATATTTCATCAGTCAAAAGGTGCTAGGGATATAAGTTTAAATACACATTACTTGATACTTTTCAAAAACCCTAGAGATAGTGCACAAATTGCTCACCTGGCACGCCAAATATATCCTTCTAGTCCTAAATACATTCAGGAAGCTTATAAGGACTCAACAGAGAGAGCGCATGGTTATTTGCTTGTTGATCTTACTCAGAGCACACCTGATCACTGCAGAATTAGGACAAATATATTAGGAGAAAAAGAACCAGGATATCCAGTCATATACGTACCAAAAGATAAAAATAAAAAGCAAGGGAAAAAATAATCAGTTATGGCTCATCCACTGACAGAGCAGCAGGTAGCCATTTTAAAAACAGTTCTGAATGCTAAGCCTGAACTTAGGAATGCTCTATTGAAGCACGCTGATAAAAATCTTACTTGCACTCTTTGTGAATGTGTTTTGAACATACTGAACGGAAATATTCCTCTGAATGATAATCTGAAGAGAAAGTATAGGAAACACAAAGAATATTTACGAAATATTGTTAAAAAATCAGGTACTTGGAAGAATAAGAGGAAAATAATACAAAAAGGTGGAAATTTTCTAATACCTTTGCTTGCACCTGTAATTGGCGCATTAATATCTAGACTATTTCAATAATGGATCATTCAACTAAAATGATACTTGTACCTCCAGAGATATTTGCAAGGTTAGATACAAAGAAGCTTAATGACTTGGACAAGGATATGCATACAATACTATATAATGGAAAAGATAGTGATGAAATGAAATGGAAGATGTATTCAGAGACTCTTCAAAAATATTTACATCTGGTGAAAGAGAAGGAAAAAGCTATTGAGATTCCTATTGTGAATACTATAACAAAGAAAGTAGATAATATTAATAATGCTATGTCAGACTTAAATAGTGAGAATCATAGTACTCCTATAAAAAGCACTGAGGTTTCTATTGGTAGACAAACTCCTGACCCAAAAATTTTAAAGCTAGTTAACAAAGCACTACCTAAAACATTGAAAGAAAAAGGTCGAGAATTACTATCTCTATTACATGATGCTAATATAGTATCATGGAGCAAGAATAGAGAAATTGAAGTAAATGGTAATATTATAAAAAATTCTAATATAGTAGATTTAGTTTGTAATGCAGTTCAAAGAAAAACATTGAGGAATCCAATCGGATGGAATGAATTTGTTTTGGCTGTGGTTGATTCAAATGTTCCAAAATGTTATATAGGTAAGAATATAGCAGACACGTATCAAGAATTAAAGCCCAGTACAGCCACAACTTCTCATCAACTAACATCGAACGTTGCTTCTTCTTCAAGGGCCAAAACAGTACCTACAGCAAGGAAAGGTGTCTCTTCTGCTCCATCTATCTCAGGCTGGTCTAAATTTAAAATATGACGGAAGATATAGCTTCAATTTATTTTGATGCTTCACATCCAGCTGGTTTTAGTAGTTACACAAATCTCAGAAAATATGTGTCCAAAAAAATTTCAAATTCCAAAATAAAAGAATTTTTAATGAGCCAAGATGCTTATACTTTGCATGCTCCAATGAGAAAAAAATTCACAAGAGATAGATTTTTCGTTACCAATATTGATGAAGTTTGGAGCATAGATATAGCAGATATGCAGAGATATAAGGATCAAAACGATGAGTATAGATACATTTTTGTAGCTATTGATGTACTTAGCAAATTTGCAATGGTAAGAATTATAAAAAATAAAACAGCTGCAAATGTAAAGGAAGCACTTAGTGATATCATTAGTTTGGTAAACCGCCAACCATTAAAGATATGTGTAGACAAGGGATTAGAATTTAAAAACGCTATATTGAAGAAATTTTTAAAAGAAAAATATATTGAAATGTATAGTACTGAAAATTCAGACATTAAATCTTGCATAGCTGAGAGGTTTATAAGAACTCTTAAGACTAAAATATGGAGATATTTTTCCTACACAGGAAACAATAGATACATTGATGTGCTGCAAGATATTGTAAATAGTTATAATTCAACATACCATAGGAGTATAGGAACTACACCAGATAGTGTAACTGAACACAATTTTCTATCTGTATGGAAGAGATTATACCAATACGAAATTCCGATTACTAAAAACAATCCAAAATATCAAGTCAACGATCATGTGAGAATCAGCAAACAAAAACATGTATTTGAGAAAGGTTATGAAAATAACTTTTCAAAAGAAATATTTTTAGTTAAGAAAGTATTAAATAGGAGGCCACCTATGTATGAAATAGTAGATTTACAAAATGAGAAAATTTTTGGTAGATTTTATGAGAAAGAATTGCAGAAAGTAAATCTCCCAGAGTTCCATGTGATAGATAAAATTCTAAAGACTAAAGGTACAGGCATCAGTAAACAGTTATTCGTCAGCTGGAGAGGTTATCCTGAACAATTTAATAGTTGGATAAAAGCAAGTGACTTAAAGACATAATGGATGACGATTTCTTCATTACTCTTCTATCTGACTCTTCAATTGCTATACATCCTCACAATACTGCATCTAAATTTACTAACAAGCTTCAAAGAAGAATTAACTTTTGTGACTCTTGGGAAGTAGCACTTCATGAATTACATTATCCAATGAGTTTGTGCAATTTCTATGGTGATAGCAACAAAGCATGGGTAAAATATGATGGAATGACAAAGAAGAGATGTATATTAAGTAATTTATATACATTAGACATAGAAAATATCCTGACGAAACTTGAACTAGATCTTGAGCAGAAATATACATTTAAATTGGAACAGGGTAAAGTTGTTTGTAAATCTGATATAAAAGGTGATATTCGACTTAGATTAACCAAAATATTAGCTTTACAGCTAGGATTTCCGAATAACACTGATTTCTTTGGAACGTCTATTCAAGCTCCTCACGTACCTAATTTAAATGTTGGTTTACCTAGTCAAGCTTATGTGTTCTGCAATATAGTGAAGCCACAGCTTTTTGGTGATTCAATTTGTCAAATTTTGAAAACATTAACCTTAGATATATCTTCATATATTCATGGTGGAAGTGGCAATATTATGTTTAATAATCCTCAATACACTCCAATAGCTAAGGGAGAAATAGATGAAATTTCAATTGATATAAAGGACAGAGAAGGGAATTTCTTACCATTCCTCTCCGGTACGTGCTCAGTGTTATTACATTTTCGTCGCTGCTCCACATCATCATGAATCCTTATATAGCATATTACCAAAAGCAGGCCCAAACTGGTGTCGGCTCATCGTACTATCCACATCAATCTGGTCGTGGAGTTGGAAATTTTTTAAGTAATATTTTTCGATCAGTGATGCCTTACCTGAAAAGTGGGTTGACAGCAATCAAGGATGAGTTATTCAATGGAGGATTAGGGATTTTATCAGACACCATTAAACAAGTACCACTGAAGCAGAGCTTACAAAATAGAGTGCGTAACTTAGGAAATAATTTAACTGATCGTGCAGTGAATCAAGTTGCAAGTATGTCAGGAGCAGGTCGTGTATATAAGCGGAAAAGAGTGACCAAAACTCAGTCTGCAAACAAAACCAAGAAGAGAAAGACGTGCAAAAAAAAGCCTGCCACAAAGTCAAAGAAGAAAACAACGAAAAAAAAACCTCTAAAAAAGTTGCAACAGAAGAATAGGAAAGTCAATACTAAAAAGAAAGTTAAGGCAAAATCTAAATCTACGTGTATTGATATATTCAGTTAAAATGTCTTTCATACATAACTCCTCACCTGAAACATTGAAAGCAGAGCTTGACTTGTTCAGTATACCACCAACACAAATTAGTATTGAAAGCTCTGAAATTCTTTACCTTAAACCCAACGCTTCCATTGATAATGATGCTCCTCTTGAATTCTCCATACCAACCAGTGCTGATGACTATATTGATCCAGGAAATACTTTTTTGAAGTTAGTTGTTTGTATAAAAAATGAGAAAGGTGAAAATATTGATGCATCTACTAATAAGGTTGCACCTGTAAATAACTTTTTACATTCTCTATTTTCTGAGGTCAGTGTGTCTGTTAACAGCAAACTCCTCTCTCCACCATCTCAATTGTATCCATATAGAGCCTATTTTGAAACTTTGTTTAATTATAATGTAACTGCCAAGGAGAGTCATCAAACCATGGCGCTGTATTATAAAGATACAGCTGGAAAAATGAATGATTTAGATCTGAATTCAGGGATTATCGCAAGAAGAAATCATATCAAAGGAAGCAAATTAGTACCTCTGCTTGGACGTATAACAGTAGATATATTTGGTCAAAGCACCTTCATTACTAATGGTGTTCCAATTGATTTATTGTTCACTCGATCGAAGCCCTCGTTTTGTTTGATGGTTGATGATGATAGCAAATATCAAATTAAGATACTTAATGCAACACTGATTGTTCGAAGGGTTAAAATTTCACCCACTGTATTAGTAGCTCATAGCAAGGTACTTGCCACAACGACAGCAAAATACCCAATCAGTAGAGTTGAAATGAAATCTTTTACTATACCTCCAGGTGGACAAAGTTTTGGAGAAAAACTCTTCCAAGGTCCTACTCCAGTCCGTGTATTTTTTGGACTTACAAAAAATAGTGCTGTTAATGGTGATTACAAATTAAATCCATTTGATTTTGGTCACTACAACATGAACTATGTTTCACTTACCAAGGATGGTGTTCCAGTCACAACAAGACCTCTAGAGATGTCATTCAGCTCAGAATCTCCTGATTATATTCTTTCATATTTTCATACCTTTCAAGCTACTCGGATTAACTTTAGTGATGATGGGTATCAAATTGATAGAGATGAGTACGGGGCTGGAGGCTATGTCATACACACATTTGATCTTTCTCCTGATCTCTCTGCAAATTCTCACATGTGGAATTTAAGGAAAAATAGTGTGATAGAATTGGAAATCAGGTTTGATAAAAGTTTATCTGACACTCTAACCCTCATTGTATTTGCAGAATTTCAAAATCTCTTAGAGGTGGATCACCAGAGGAAAGTTTCAGTTGACTTCTAACAGTCATGGCAGACATTCAGTACTCTGCTTTAACCACTTACGAAATACGAAAGTTTTTGTTGAATGACAAAACCAGTAGAAATATATTTAATGGAGTTTTTGCTGCTGACACTTTACCAAAACGAGTTTCTATGAATACTGCCTATGTTGTAAATACTGATGCAAAATCTATGCCAGGTAGCCATTGGATAGCTATATATTTTGATAAAGAAGGCAGTGCTGAGTATTTTGATTCATATGGTCTTCAACCTATTGTACAAAATCATAAAAAGTTTATTTTAAACAATAGCAAAAAATACACTTACAATAAAACTTGCCTTCAAAGTATAACTTCATCTATATGTGGTCATTACTGTATTTTGTATATAGGAGCTAAAGCAAGAAACCTATCAATGCATGAATTCATATCTAAATTTAATGGACCAGATGTGTATTCAAATGATGCTATAGCTATACTTAATTTTAGAATGCATTATGATTATAGAAAGAATGGTAAGAAAATATCACCTGAAACAGGTTTAAAATGTAAAGCTCTGTGCGCATGCGCAAAGTCATAATAATTTGCTATAAAAGAGGGGCAAACAGAGTAATTTTCATCACTTTTGATCTGACTTGCTTACTAAACAGTCATAACTATGGCAGTTAAGATGTTAGATGTTACTTATGGGCTCTGTTCTTCCAATACAAAGACTGTGTCTTGCGCATTGGAAGTAGGAGAAGAAATTAAACCTTATTTCTGGTTGGCTAAGAGTGGGTTTCAGAAAATTAAAATGTCTTTAGTTGAGTTCAAACTATTAGTAGAAAATGAAGAAGAAATCTCTAACTTCTTCTTAAAGTTTGGACTTCAAAGAGAATCCACATTAAAGTTAAATGCAAAACTTCATATTCGTTTTGACATGTCATATGGTACAAAAATGTTGGTACTAGAAAGGATGGAAGAAGTTGGTCTTATTAATGATGACCAACGCCCCAAAATTACATCTATCTACATTGTAGATCGCACTTGGATGAATTTTGTCAAACTCTTTCCTTGCCTCTTAACCATAGCTGATAATCTTGAGAAGCAAATTGTTGAACTTGAAGAGATGATCAATTCAATTGTGAAGCAAGTTAAAACTAACTTCGCTCAGGAATTGTCAGAAGTTAATTACCTTGCAGGTTTTAGAGAACTTCTGAAAAATGTACAGTGCCCAAAGTATGAAAATTTGTCACCTACAAGTTTTGATAGGCAACGTTGCTTCCATGAAATTGTTATGTTCTTGCCTGAATATTTGTTGATGTTATGTCGTAATGATAAGTTTTAAATATATATTGTATTAGTTATTGAGCATTAGATTTTTCATAGTAAAAACTTTGATATTTTTCTTTGGGAACATTTTTTATTATTATTGTATTTCTATGTTTTTGAATTTTTTTCTATGTGAAATAAAAAAAAATGGATTTAAACCTGGTGTTATACTTTTCTAAATTTAGAACCTTATATAGATTCTAGGATACAATGGTACCAATATTTAAAATTTAAAATGATTATAGTTAATCATAAAATTTAAATATTTATGTCCAAAAGAGGTATTTATTTTTTAAAATAACCAAGTCAAAGATTGTATCTATAATATATATACAGTATATATATATATATATATATATATATATATATATATATATATATATATATATATATATATATATATATATATATATATATATATATATATATATATATATATTTAGTTGAATTTAATAAAATTTATAATTGAGAAAAAAAATATCTAATATTGGAAAATAATATAATTTTATTTGTAATTAGGTATAACCAGTATATACATAATTCGATATATAAACAATAATACATCTCTAAAGATAATAGTACAAAAATATACAATTTATAATAAAACTAAAGTATTTAAGATGCTGAGTATTATAATTTTCAATTATTGCTAGATTTATAACCATAAGGTAAAGTCATATGACTATTTGGAACAATCCATCTTTTGTTATTAACAATTCTATAAATTTTGGATTGCTTCTTTGTTACAAGTTCATATGACTTTGTTTTCATAATTTTTCGAGGTATTGAGACATGTGAGGATTCACCATTTTCTAGGACCATATGTTTTAGATTATCAAAATTAACAATGCCCATATTTGAAAAATTTTGAGATATACCACGACATTTCATAACGGTTTTAACATGGTTGCCCTCGCTATTCACAACTTTATAACTATAATGCTTGGCTCCTCCGGATACAAATTGGGAAATGGTACATCCTTCATCTAGTTCTGAACTTAAATCTCCCAAATTTGAACCTGTTGGTACAGGTTTATCACCTTTTTTAAACAAACTTAGGGCGCTATCCGTATCTACATAATTTAGTCTGTGCTGGAGCATCTCCATACATTCATATAATCGTAGTCTGGCACCTGCAGTTACAAAGGCAGCTATAACAACGTTAACTGTGTTGTTTTGTGGTAGTAACTCAATTGGGGTTACATAATGTACCAGTAAAAACTCTTGTCCTATACAATGCACACTAGTTACGATAACATTAGGGTCAGTCAGTAATTCATAAAAATCTTTTGAGTCCTTAATGATTTTCGTTTGCTGCCTTTCTACATCCATAGCAAATCTTCCAAACAAAGCATTTAATAGTAATTTTGCAATGGCTCTAAGACCAGGGTTAAGTTCGATCTCATTGGGATCAAGTTCAATTCCCTCTGCTTCAAAAAATTCTCTTATGTATTGTTGTCTAGTTAAATCATCCTTTACCCAATCAGAATAACCACTAGCAGACTGTTTAATTTTTAGAAACACATTTACATAGCTATCAAAGACACCTCCAGTACCAGTGTCTTTATTATACTGAGTTACTTCATATTCCCAAATTTCTACAATTTTTAACACTTTATAGCCTATTTGTTCAGCTTTTTTGACTTCATCTAAAACCCATGTACCTGAGAGTGCTCTGTCCTCGATATCTTCGTGTATACATTCACCCTGAATGAAATTTTCAGCACATTTTCTACATAAAACAAAGAGCAACCTGTCATGCATTTTAATTGGTAATAATGGAATGAAGAGCGAGCGTGGAGGAAGGACAACACATTTTATGAGACCATCAATTGTATGTATATCAGGAAATGTAGGTCCAAGATGAATGATAGGGTGATGAATTGGTACTTTATAATACTTTAAAATTGCTGGATACAATGAAATAAAGTCATGAAATTGTAGCTCTGATAAGCCTAGAATGGCTTCTCTATATATAAAAAAATTTTCACATCTACCGCCATACATCGCATTCTTTGGTATCAACGGTTCTTCACACACTAGGGGATGATTATTTACATAACTCTTTAGCTCTGAATCTGCCTCTAGTAGTCGTCGGAAGTCACATTCTCGCATGACTTCTACCACGTAACCATATTGAGCCAACGCTTTCAACTTTCTTTCAGTTTTTTCTCGTTTCATTGCAAGATTATTGTATGGATCATTACTAAATTTCTTAGCTAAATCTTGTTCAGGGTTGCATAATACACATTGATGTATCCAACATCCATTAAATTCGTAGACTGTTTCAATTCCATTGTTTTTAGAATACCCATCAACCAAAAAACCACCACGAGGTGTTCTGTATTCACCTGCATTTCCAGCATGTCGAATTTTTATGTTTTGTTCTCTTTCAATTGATAGTAGCCATTTAATTGCAATTTTTGATTGTGTGTTATACATACGGTAACCTCTAACTGGTAAAATAGCAAGTGTATTATCTTTCAAATGATTTCGTCGAAATATGAGACTTGCACAGTGTGGCAAAGTAATACATTCAACAATTGGATCCACATTTCCTACTTGTATAATAATTTTTCTGAATTTATTCATTGCAAGACGTAAAATTTCAACATCCTTATCACAATATGATATTATTTCTTTTTGCATGTCAAATAAATATCCATTCTCTACTTGTTCATGATACCAAGAATAAAACTTTTCTCTATCTTCTACACTAAGTGAATCAGGGTCATAAAATGATGCCTGAGGCATAGGTCCAATGTAATTTCTATTACTTTCTTTGTTAAACATGTGCGGAAAGTGGCCCTTGCATAAGTCCTCATTTAAGCCTAAAGTCTTGGGTAATTTTGCTAATGACATTGGTAGAAAACATAAAGAATCGATAAACTTAAGCTTCTTATATTCTAAACAAATAATTTTTGTATTTCTCAGCAACACCTTAGGTGTTACATGCATGACAGTAAGGAAATATCTCAATAACAAAGCAGAGTCATAACCTCCAAAATTATGTGCAAGTAGGAGAATTTTGCGAAACATTTTTCTAGGTAAACTCAAAAAATTTAAAAATTCTCCAATGGGATCAATTTGAAATATTTGTTTTCGTATTCCATTTTTGTCCCCGCAACGTATACAAGGTACGTCTATATTTTCTTCCTCACAAACGCTGCACTGGGAATGAGCGATTATCAAGTTACATTTGTGATAATAACCATCATCAGCATTCTCAGGATTTACAAGACATTCCTGTGTACACTCAGCATCCCAATTTACTATCATATATTTATCGCTGGACGGTGGTTTTTTTGTTGTGTCTCGTTTGATATAGCATCTGTGGTCCCTTCCTTCAGGAACATGAGTTCTACAATTTCCACAGTATTTTTCTGTGCATGTATGGCCATTTTTTCTACCTCTATACATTGTATATGTCTTTTTACATTTTACACAACATTTATAATAATCACATACATTTTGTCTCTTTGTAAGCTTATTTGATTTATGATTAATAAAACACTTGTTGGATTTAAATGTCCTACCACAATCTGAGCAATCTACAATATAATTTTCTTCCTCTGTACATATAGGATACTTAAAACAATTAAAACATTTTCCTTTACATCTATGTGTTAATTTGCTTTCATATGGTCTAAAGCATTGCTTACAATAATATGAGGAAAGAAAAAAATTTGTTAAACTACTTATGGTGGAGAAGTGATTGTTATGCAGAAAAAGAAAGATGTGATCTTTGGCATCTTTAACCTTACCTTTAAAGTGAATATGTTTTGTTTGAATATTGTCAAATACTACAATTTGAATATGAGGTGGCAGTACTTGTTGTAATATTTTAAGTTCATTGTGACTGCCACCATTTCTTAGATCTATTCCTGCTAGATCTAATAATTCCTCAACCTTCTCGTTCATACGATTCATGTCATTTTGCATTTTTTTAACATTAGGAGTATTTTCCAGTAATGCCAATCCTACCACAATGGCGTGAGCCAGGCATAGGTTGTCATTATTTTTAATTGGAATTACACCCCGATTTTTGTTAATGTATTCAGTGACACTGCTATAAATACGAGTTCGGTCATAACCTTTACCAAAATTCATATCTACAACGTGAACTTGAGCTGAGATATCTCCTTGTAAAAAGTACTCTTCATTCGATTGACTTACTCTGTAAATCAAAGTGAAGAGAGCATCAGAAGATAACTCACCAATATCGCGAAACGATAAAGCAATTGGCTTTGCGTCACGATGTAGACTATTCTTAATAACAATACCAATCTTATTAAGAGGATCGTTATTTGACTTGAATAATTCTACTAGATCTTGTATTATTCTTTGATAATGACTTACAAAATCATCGTTTTCATTTAACTTTCTTAATTTCAGTATGTATTCTCTAGCATCTATCTTAAATTTTTTTATATATGTCTTTCTTTCTGATTCTATAGTGAATGATTTAACCCCCTTTCCGATTTGGTTATTAGAGACATCAATCTGAAAGAAAAAAAAACATTAATAAATATATAGTAAAATATGAATATTTGTTCAAAGGTAATTATAATTGAACACTGCATTGTACGCTTTTGACTATATATATATATATATATATATATATATATATATATATATATATATATATATGTATATATAAATTGATATTGCTCTATATAACCTCTTAAATGTATATTATTTTTATTTGAACTATAATATTATTATTGGATACAAAATTGGTTTATTTTTAATCAATTTTAACATTTATATTTAAATTATTATTCAATTTCATTTAATTTTCAACAATATATTATTTATTGCTTAATCAGATTAAAATTGAGTTAAAGGGTTCATACAAATAAAAAAAAAATATATTAATATATATTTATTTTACAAAACAATACAATCAATACAGTATTATACATTCAACTTACATGATTCTCTAAGTTGTTGAAATCGATGCTGTTTCCAGGGGTGGGAGGACGAGGGCTTGGGGAGCGGCTTCCTTGTGGTGTGGGCGGGCTGGGAGATCGACTTGCTCGATTAAGAGGACTGCGGGAACGACTATTTCTTGTAGAAGGGCTGCGGGTACGTTTGCGTTGTGTAGATGGGCTTGGTGAACGACTACTATTTGAAGAAGGGCTGGGGGAACGGCTACTACTGGAAGAGCTGTTTGATGAGGAGCTAGATCCACTTGAAGACGTTGAACTCGATCTAGACCGGTGGTATGATGATTTTTTACGGGGTGGTGTTCCCTCTTGAGGAGGTGAAGATTTTTGAGGAGGTGGAGGGTGTTTACTTGATTTATTTTTAGATTTTGAGTTGGTAGGTTTAGGTGATGGTTGACAGGACTTTCTTTTGATGGGAGGTGTATTTTTAAAGGTAGGAGAATTTTTTTGGGGAGTTTTGAATAGTTGAGGAGATGGATGTTTAGTATGTGAGACATCTTTAGATGTAGAAGGTTCTGGGGATTGAGGATTTTTAAATTCAGATGATATGTTTTTTGACTGATATTGATTGTTAATTAAGGGGAGTGAAGGAAGTAAATGATCCGGAAAGCATGCCTTATATATTTTTTGAATATTTAATCTTACAAGATTATTTGCATTTTTTAATAGACTAGCGATTTCATTATCTGTTAGCTCTTCTGTATCAATTAGTTTATTTGAGGATGGTTTAGGGATATTGTCAGTATCTTTAGGGAAGTCTGGGAAGGTAGGATCAGTTTGATCATCATCAGAGACAAGGTCTATGATAGGAAGGGATGACAAGTCACATGAAGGCTCATTTTTAATAAGAGTAGGGGAAGTGGGAGACGACACATAAGATATTGATTGAACTGCTGCAAGAGTTTCATTTACGTCTTGATTGTCCTCACATGACTGATCTGTGGTCTCCCTTGATGAATAAGAAACACAAGCATTATTTTTATTCAAATCTATACTGAAGGTTCTCATGTTTATTTTACTGACATTATCATATGTGTCCTCAATGAGAAGGGATCTGGATGTTTCTACAGGAGTATGTATGATTCCAGCTTCTAAGCTTGGATTAGTGGGATCATACTCCTGGGGATTTTTGGGAGTACTATGAACTGGATTAATGATATATTTTTGGTTAGCATTAATTGAGTTAACAGCAATCTTTGGGACATCGCCAGACACCAGTTTGTTCTCGAGCCATTTAGTTTTAAGAGTGTGTCTAACTCTATCTTCATGTGTCTCATAAATTTTCCTTTTATAATCTTTCAATGATAGTTTACTATTTTTATTTGCATTAATTTCTTTAATATTTAAATTATCATCACTCTCAACAATCATGGTTTCTGACGAAGATTGGATAGGATTATTGCTGACATGGTCAATTTCATGGCATTTAGATTGGATTTGAATGGTAGCATTACCTGAGGATTGATCAGGAAGGTTAATGAATGGGTCTTCCTTCAAAGGACAGTCAGGGATGAAGGGTTGAGAAGAATGAACAGGAGTAATGCCACCATTCTTGACTTTATCAATTGCAGCTTCCATATGATCTATTACCTCTTTTTTCATAGGGGGTGGGGGAGGTGGTCTCTTTCTAGTCTTAGTATTTTTAGGAGGGGGAGGAAGGTCATCAGCATTACTCGGTGCAGGTGTAGAAGAATCAATTGAGATTGTTCCATCCATGCTCAATGTACGCTTAACTGAAACAAAAAAAATAATACATTTAATTAATATATGTATGGATGTGTATATATATATATATATATATATATATATATATATATATATATATATATATATATATATATATATATATATAATAGGAGCACCTAAGTTACGTTTTTTAAATTTTTTAACTGGGTCTTACTTTCATTTTTTTGGTATCTTGCGTAGGATTTTCAAGTAGGGGTCTTATTTTTTAATATTTTGAATATTTTTAAAATACATATTTAAAGGCATATATATATATAATATGAGCACCTAAGTTACGTTTTTTAAATTTTTAACTGGGTCTTACTTTCATTTTTTTGGTATCTTGCGTAGGATTTTTGAGTAGGGGTCTTTTTTTTTATATTTGGAATATTTTTAAAATATATATTTGAAGGCATATATATATATATATATATATATATATATATATATATATATATACATATTTATATATATATATATATATATATATATATATATATATATATATATATATATATGTATATATATAATTAAATATAGGTCTTACATGATTATTATTTTTTAATCAATCTCAGTTCACCTGAGGAAGAGACAAAATATATTGAACGAGCGAGACAATATATATTTACCTGCAGGTTTGGATTTTCTTGACGGCTGCGGTTTCTTGAAAAAATCATCTAAACTCTTAGCGGTCGGAGCATGGGAACCTGATGAAATGAAAGAAATATTCTTTAATATATAAAATAATATATATATATATATATATATATATATATATATATATATATATATATTCACTGTATCAATAATAGTAACACAAACTATGTACAATTTATTTTTTTCTTACCTTTAACTACTTGAGCTTTGCAGGAAGACTTTTTGTCCACGTTTGAAGATTGGTGCTGCTGCCGAACGTCCGGCTGATGGTGGGGTTGCACACACTCAGGCGCAGTTACCTCCTCTGTAGTAGATGGATTGTTCTGTGGTGATGATTCTTTAGGAAGAGGATGGGTAGGAGTGGAACCTTTAGAAGGTTTAGATTTTTGGGAATTTTTCGATTGATTTTCGCCATCTCTTTTCCTCTCTGTAAGCAAAAAAAAAAATTATGATATATTTAATAATACATTGATTTAAGTACATATTTTTTATTTTGTTCTGAAAAATATTGCTATTTGTAATATTATGTAGGATCCTGCATAAGGATTTTGAGCAGGGATTTTTTAGAATTGTTATATGAATCATACAATTTTTATAAATATCATAGTATATATATATATATATATCATAGTATATATATATATATATATATATATATATATATATATATATATATATATATATATATACATATATATATATATATATATATATATATATATAAATATATACTATGATATTTATAAAAATTGTACGATTCATATAACAATTCTAAAAAATCCCTGCTCAAAAACCTTACGCAGGATCCTACATAATATTACAAATAGCAATATTTTTCATATTTTCATGTTCATATATTTATATATATATATATATATATATATATATATATATATATATATATATATATATCAGATAAATTACCAATAATGTTTATTGGTATGCAGGATCTTGCATGAGATTTTTGAGCAGGTATTTTTTAAAACTTTAAAACATATCATAGTATATGTTTGAAAATTTCATTATTTTTTATAATTAATAATTTATTATTACCTTTCTTTGCATGAGAATCATGCGCAGACTTGTGGTCCACACTTTTAGCTGCCTGCTTTTGATGGTCTTGCAGATGGTCTGCAGGAGGTGCAGACTGCTGGACGGATGGAACCGCATCAGTCGTAGCCTCTTCCGATGCAGATGTTGATTTTATAGGTTGAGGGGGATCAAGAGGGAGAGATGTAGGAGTATCAGATGATACAGTACAAGTTTTATGTTGTTTTGGTTTTCTTGGAGATTTTTCTTCGCTGCTTTTTCTCTCTGTAAACAAAAAAAAAGGATAATATACTAACTTATATACCAATTTAAGATATGTTTTTAGTATATGTATTAAATTTTTTGGAATATCTTTAGATATGTTAAATCTTGAAAATGATTTTTGAGCGTTTTTTTAAAATTTATGGTAAATTCAATGGTAATTTTAAATATCATAATATTAAAATATTTATAAAGGAACTTACTGTGTTTAGAGCTACCTCCATGAGCATCATCGTTTTGTAGGCTCTTTGATCCAGGAGCAAGGTCGGCTACTTTGCTACCTGTTAAATAATTATTATATTATAATAAAATTAAACACATACCTAAACAATCAATGTTAATATCATAGAAATTTTTATAACATTAAAAATATACGATTTTTATAGTAAATTATAAAAATGTATATGTTTTAGTATAAAATCAATGCTATTTATATAGTAATTAAAATAACATTGGTTATATATAAACATTGTTGTCGTATAGAATTGACTATGTTTCGTATATGGTGAATGTTATTATCATAGAAATATTATTAACAATAATAGTATACTAATTTCAATGTTTCAGCATATAATTAATGCTAATTAAAAATTAATATAGTGTAAATTAATTCTTTACTTACCATCAGTAGGTGGATCACCGAAAGACACTCGACACATATTATGTAATAATACATAATGTTGAAGATTAACCAACGTTTCGTTAGAGCTACTTTTGCCTGCGCTTACTAATTCATTATAACCTTTATCCAAATCTGATAATAGAGTATTACTTTTAACACGATTTAATACAAATTTTGCTATTATTTCCCACTCGTTAACAGAACAGAATATATTATCTGGCCTATCTGAATCACACATTTTTAAATTGATTCTAAGTTAAGAGTGAGATTTTTGAATGATAAAGATGCCAAAAGGTACCTCTATTTAAACCCATAATTTTCCCCTCATTTCTTTCTTATTATGCAGTCTTGGCAGAAAAATTGTGCAGAGTAAACAAAAACTGCAAGTGAGTGCATAAAAAATTTCCCACGAGAACCATAATTTACGAAGTCAATATATTTATTATGGTAATATCAGGAAAAATTGTATATTAATTAAAAGATTATAACATCAAAATGTAATTATTTTATTTGATTTTATCGATCGAAAAAAAATAATGACAAAATTTTCGTAACTTTTTTTTCATGTTTGGTCTTAAAAGAAAGGATTTTTTTTTTCATTTCACTCGTTTCTATTATTTTATATAACATTGTTATTATATAGCCTATAAATTCAATTATGTATTAGTTAATTACATAATTATATAATTGTTCAAGTCAGTGGGAGAGTGGGGGGGATGGGGAGGTACATCGGCACACCTCCCCCTCTCCTCTGTCGTTGTCCGCAAAATTGTAGTGCAATTTGTATGCTTCATTCGCTAGCAGACATCGCGCAGACGTGGATCGCTCTCATGACCCCCCTCCTCTCTTTAAAATACATTGGTCGTATACAAATGTGTATGTTATAGTATACGAACAATGTTATTTATATAGTAATTATAATAACATGGTTTATATATGAAATTCGTTGATTTTTAGAAATGACTGTTTAGTATATGATCAATGTTATTATCATAGAAATATTATTAACATTAATAGTACACGAATGTCAATGTTTCAGTATACAATTAATGTTAATAATATACAAACTTAAATAACATTGGATGAATACGGACATTGTTGTGGTATACAATTATCAATGTTACGTACACAATCAATGTTAATATCATAGAAATTTTTATAACATTAGCATTATATGAATTTCTATAATAAAGTATACGATTAATGTTAATAATATATAAATTATAAAACATTGGTTGTATACAAACATGGTTTTTTGTATACAATTATAATTAGCATTGTTGCTATAGCCATAATATATATTTTTTTAATTCATTAAAAAATAATACTATCGTAGCATGTAGTTTGTTAAAAAACCTACATTATAATTGCAACATAAATTTTATTATTCTTATTCATTTATCATTGGAAATATACATTATGCTATATTATTGTATAAGGTCAATGTTAAAAAGATATGAGTGTCACATACGCTTCATATCACACGACACTTATATAGAAATAAACAAAATGCTATATTATTTTATACGGTCAATGTTAAAAAGATATGAGTGTCACATACGCTTCATGTCACATGACACTTATATAACTTTCATGTCTCAAAGAAAAGTGAAAGCCATATAAGATCTACACTATCGTGAGACCGCTATGGTAAGCAAAAAAAAATATAGTTGTGTCTCCCATATCTTCCAACATTATCACATACTTATATGTTTCATATGTATTATAATGAACATTAAAAAAAAAAAAATCTATCACATTTAACATAGGTTCCATAGTAAGTTCCTATACTTCCTATGTTAAGTTCAGTATAGGAAAATCCCATGTTAAATGTGATACTAAGTTCCTATACTTCCTATGTTAAGTTCAGTATAGGAAAATCCCATGTTAAATGTGATAGAATTATTTTCATCACCTCTGTCCCCTTCTTGCGGGAAGTTTATATTTTCCCCCTCGATTACTACTTCAGACACTTCAAATAAAAACAAACATTGGGACACCAAGATTATTTTTACAATTTTATGTACTTGTAACAACGCTACAAAAATTTTCATTCTTTTTATTTTATTTTTTATTAAACACTTTTATATAGTGTACATTCTTGGTACATAAAATAACCAGCGTGTTGCAAATGATGAGATGTAAATTTTATTATTTTTGTTTCTATTTTTTTTTCTATGTTATATTTTTGAAGTTTAATGAATTTGGTATGAAAAATAACCAGCATGTTGCAATGATGAGATGTAAATTTTATTATTTTTGTTTCTATTTTTTTTATGTTATAGTTTTAAAGTTTAATGAATTTTATTTTTTTATTTAACACTGATATAGTATACATTCTTAGTATATCAAATAACCAGAATGCTGCAATGACGAAATGTAAATTTTATTATTTTTGTTTCTAATTTTTGTTTCTACGGTAGTTTTCCATTGTAATATATTTTGATTATTATGCATGCATTACATTTATAATTATTATGATTAATATTTTAAATTTTAAATTTATACCTTCACTTTTAACCCAAAATTAAGAGCATGAGCAAACCTTAATTATTGTAACTATACAGAAGTCATATAGTCATTATCTTACAAGTCACCATCTATAAGTTGTAATTTTTATAATTATAAAATATAAAGTAATTAATTAAGCAATTTTAATTAAAATGTGTTTCATTATGATTATTTTTATGTCTTCACTTTGCTTCAAATACACTTTGAACCGCATGGTGATAAGTGTTTGTTCAATCATCAGTTCAAAGTATTATTCGAGGCAAAGTGCAGACGCAGATATATAATTAATTGATAATAAATACATTTTAATTGCAACTGATATGAATTAATTATTTTAAAAAAATTAAGATTTATTAATTTTGAATTTTTTTAATCAAGAAAATTACTTTTGTATTTATTTTACAGTAAAAATTTTAACTTTTCTAGTGTATCTATTTTCCATAATTATATTACTAACATATTGGTATCATGCAGCATAAATTAATGTTTTTTTGAGAAAATGGTTTTAAAATAATTAATAATAACGTATTTCTGAAATTTGCTGAACGTGAGTTAAAAAAATGAAGGTATAAATTTAAAATTAAATTTTTAAATCTTGAGAATTTGTTTGCAGTATATTTAATTAATTTGACTTGGATTTGAAAAATTTAAAAGAAAAAAATACATCTGCAGATCTTAACACTGGAAACGTTTTAGAGAAACATGTATACAAATATCGTATTGTTTACCAGCCCATTTGACACGTCAGTTTTGCAATTTATAGTTTCTGTACTCGCCGCGTCGCTCGGCTGGCGCCACGCCCACCCCCGGCTGGCACAGGGACAAGAATGTCACCCGTGGCGCCCCCCTCGATCATCCGCCCCACGACGATGATGTCTCTGCCGGTCACGCCGGGGTGGTCTCGTCGAGGCTCAATGAACTCCCCGACAATTTTTAGATGATATTTTAATTTTCACATGCATGGAAAGTACCATGACTTGAAGAAAGCTACAAGAACAAAAAATCATATTTCCGGTCGCATGACGAGTTAATTTTTTTTTTTATTTTATTCAAATGCTAAGTTTAAAAACGTTTAATAATTCTTAGAAACAAATGAAGGTCAAAATTATTGCAGAAAAATTTACATGACTTTGCTTTTTTTTTATCAAAATTTTAAATTTTATGTTGCATTTCATATACACAAGTGGAATATAATTCAAAACCAAACAAGTAATATTATCGAGTTTATTTTTCATTACAGCCAGATGTTGTTATTACATTGTGACTGTACTGTTGCACGACGACACTGAGAGGAACTTCACGACGACGCTGCTCTCCTTGCTTCTGTGCTGCAGACGACACTCGCGATGACCCCGGAGGTCGCGGCAACGTCTAGTCACGAGCTCCACTAAACTGCATACACAGCTAGCTCGTGCCACTACTGCTTTATCAATTACGATATTCAGGAAATGACGTCGTTAATGCAATTAATTTGGATGCAGTGTAGGCGTATGTCGGTCTGCTGCTGGTGGTTACATCAACAAGTGGTGACCTTGAGATTTGTCAGACAAGTTAGCCAGTGGGCGGTCGCAACAGCATCCCGCATGGAGCTCATCTTTAGCATCTTCTCATGGTGGTTTCGTGCTGTTCGTAACATTCATAACTGCTAGCTGGCCATTGAAATTGCTTGCTGTGTTGTCTCAGCACAATGTCCACTCAAGCTTATATTAAATTTTATTTTTGAGGGTTTTAAATTGTACTAACTCATTGTAGAATTGAATATTAACATAAATTTATTAAACTGGATTTAAAATACAAATAAAAAGCTTATTCAGTGATAAACAAAAGTGCCACGCCCACCTCATGCAGTGAATTTCTTATAAAATTTCCTGTAAAATCTCTGAAAATTTAAATTTGTTCAATGCATCGAGTAGCAAAAGGATAGTAATCGAGATTTTTTCAACTTTTTAAAATTTTGTAACTTTTCATTGTAAATTTGTTTGTTTCTACCTATTGCTTTACAAACAAAAGAATATGTAATGATGAAAACCATGCAAGGAAAGACTTTTTGTGGATATGCCTTCCAGTATGGGATGACAGATATCGATATTAATATGAAGAGTCGTGTTTTATAAAGTCTAGACTTCTACTGCAGACCGACGACGGAGAAGCAATCTCGATAGCTTCCCAGAACCCCCCCGGTGACCCCGCGACCGAGGAGACTGCTGCTGCTGTTGGCCCGCTATCGCCTGCACGCTCTATCGCTCGCTGCAGACACCAGAGCTAATAAATTCCATATCTCACAGGCAAATAAATTGCCTACACTTGCGTCGTTCAAAAAAAAAGGTCACACTATTAAAAATGGAATGAATTAAATATCTGTTTGAAATGGTGGTTCAAAGGTTAAAAAATATAAGATAGCTGAAAAAGATGTGAACATAAAAAAAAAGTCATGTTGGCTCCATACTTGCTACTTCATGTCAATGATTAGGCTTATGTTATATACAGTCATTATATTTTATTATACTTAATGGTGGCATTGATGGCAGTATACTAAATGAGTTCTTTGAACTTGGATCATCAATAATGTTTTTATTACTTTCGATAAATCGATATATTACAAATAAAAAAATTGCAGATTTGCTGGTAAGGATTCATAATCTTCTCTCTCCCCCCCTTCTAAACCAAATCATCTCAGCAAAGTATACCGTACACCACATACCCCCCAGTCTGTCCTTCCTCACTCCACACCCTTGGTTTCCCAGCAGCACCCCTTGTATTTACTCAGACCGCCATTCACCCTCTGCATGGTCTTGAGAACCTTCACGTCTCCAATGACGCCTGCTATTGCTTCTAATACGAGAGGAAACGCCGCGAAGGACTTTTCTTCTTGCTGACAGAAATATAACACGCCACCAAGCTGCCACGATGAAAAAAAAAATATTGAGAGACATAAAATCTGAAGTTGTTGAGGTATGGAACGAAATTAATTTTTTTGGTACTGGACAGTTGTATGTGAGTAATATACTGTATATATAATTATAATTGATGGTTGATATAATTATATATTATTGGCAAAATGTTCTGATTTGTTGAAAAGGTGCTTCCTGCTGGAAATATATTCCATGTGCTTTTTTTCCAAAATAACTAAATTATATGAGGAAAATGCAATCATATAAAATGTCAATGTGGAAGGACAGCCACTTTCTCTCTTGTTTACGTGATGGGATGGGCGATTCATAACGATGGTGTATATATGCGGCCAGGTAAAGACAGTAAATCACGGCATAACAGGTAAGTGACGCACTGTATGTACCTGAGCAATTAACGGATTCATTGGACTGGAAAGTGTCACTTAAATATAATGGAGTATAGTTCACTTTCACTGAAACATAACAACAATAAAAATATTTTTATTACATTAAAATTAATAAAGAAAATTTTATTAGTTATCATTGGTAAAGGAAGTTTTTGGTAAGGTAGTATCATCTATCCTCAAAAATCCATTAAAAATCGAGCCGAACGCTCACGGAAACCCACGACATGGCAAATAATAATGACAGAAATTCTCCACTATAATACCATAAACATAAAACATCAACAATTAAATCCCAGTATGCAAGAATAATTACTACAAGTAAAATGTTCCATTTGGCTGGTATTTTTTACCTCTCTAAATAATAAGTTAAGATTTTTATTTATATAAATAAATTTATTTTTGACATGATTATGTTACATTATGCTGTAACCTAATTGAAAAAAAAAAAATTGAAAAAAATCTCAAAAGGTTATAAAGTATATTTATAACAATTTTATTTATTTAGCAACCTGCACAATTACAATCGATCATTGTAAACATAAACACATATATTAAAATATAAAATGAAGATACGGAAGTAATCATTATTTAAATTAATTATATTCACATTAAGATTAATGTTTGAAAGAAGAGTTAAAGAAAGATGCTGCCTTCTTCAAAGCGCGCGGTTATGATACTGATGACGAAGCGATCGTAAATCACTTACCGACCGCAGCTTTGCCACCTGCAACGTCCCTGAGACTCATTTATCATTGACTTGTTTACTTTAATTTGACAGACTCGCCCTCGAGGCATACCGCGAGAGGGTGCAGAACAAAACCGTAATGACGAGTCGCATAATGAGCAGCCAGCTCTTTAAATGTCGCTGCGTAACAAACTACTCAAACTAACAAAGTCAAAGAGTATCTTTTTTTAAATGTCAACCGTATTATTGAAAATCAATTAAGAGTTTCAAAAGAGTGTGTTTTTTTTTCAAAGGAATCTTTTAGTTGTTTTTTAAGTAAATTTTATATTTTTGTTTATATTTTTGCTTTTATAGTGATTTTCACTTAAAATTAGTTTATTATTAAACTCACGTTATATAAGCATTAAAAACAAGTTAAGAATATAAACTTTTTTTTTTTACATCAAACAGTTGGTGGATATAAATTATTAACTTTTACTTAAAATTACAAAGCAAATAAAATTCAGAGAACATTACAATTCTTTTCCCATTCTTTTTTTATTTCTTCTTTGTGATGTCATGACGATTTAAAAATTGATGTTCTTTCTGATATTGTATAATTCATGAGACACGCACCATGATGGTGTCATGGCGATTGATCGGTGAGCGATGTCACCGTGGTCGAGCAAACAATTTCTTGTACGGCGGACTTCCAGACGTCTCAACCCCCATGCATCAGTCGAGGGAAAACAATAACCTTTCTTGAGACAATTTGAATAATGTCCTGAGCCCAGATGATACAGGAAGATAAACTTGATAAATGCCAGGTAACTCAGAAATAGTTTGTGGTAACGTTAATAAAAGACACTATATAGAAACACACATATCAAATAAAGGTGTTCATATCTAAAGACAAATCTTAGTTTTTTTTTCCAAGGACATTCAGGTCACATTTGATGCATGATCACATTAGTAGAATTTTGAACATTCTGTCACTGCATCGTAAATAGTCTGTGGAGTGATAAAATTTTTGACTGCGATATTTTTAAGTAATTGCAACGTTTTCTGATTTACACTCGCCATCGTTCTGTTTAACCATGCAAAACTGATGCAATGAGATTTAACATTACAACATTTCAACTTTTAATTTAATAGACTTGAAATTAATTTTATACATCAAAGGATTTAGAAATCATAAAAATAATTATTATCAAGTTTGTTTACGACAAGTGTGTTGGTATATGACATGTAATTACGGGGCACATAGATCACACCCGCGTGGCAACTCCCGTTATAGAGAGCGCAATGCTGGACTGCGAACCGGTCCTCTTATCCTCCGAGCGGTGCACAGACTTGATCACCGACCTTCTGTGAACTTTCACACCAAAAGCACCGCAGAAAACCATATACATGTTTATAGTAACAATGTTAATTTAACTGACAAAAATATCAAAATATTTTTGTTTTTAATAATTAAATGTTTACAGTTCAAAGTTTATCTATATTACACTAAAAAATATACATATTAAGTGAGGCCATGACCTAAGCAACATTCAGGTAAAAAGTCGGTCGTTATCTACGAAAACAAGATAAAACCTGACCTTTAGTGAAAAGTGGATCCCGTTTGAACCCCAGGTGCTCAATGGAATATAATCGCAACTCAATCAGCCAAATTTGACTTTATTTTGTATTTTAGTGCTTGTTTAACTGTTAGCCGCGGTCTGTTATTAGTGTTATTACTATCGGATTAAAAAAGGTGTACCCCTGAATACCGTAAAAGTTCCATAAGAAGAGGGGTACACCTTTTTGGTTCTGATTGTAGAACTGAAAATACATTTTTTTTTTTTTTTGCTCTTTTCATTAAAAATTAATAATTTTTTTAGCATTTGATTTCATTTTTTCATGATAGCGTTGCTGATGTTATTTTCAATGCCACAGACTAGTAATTTAAAAATAATCAATTTAATTCCCCATCAATGTTCAGTTTCCTCAAGCCGCGACTAAAGTGGAGTCTTCGGTTCCAAACAGGAAGTGGCGACAGGACACATTATTCTTATATATACCTGCAGCATGCGGGGTTGGCTGGGTGGCAATATTTAACCTTCCCGACACGTTGGCGCAGTAAACCTCCTCGTGACGTCACCGGTGATCATCCATGAATGTTAATCAGTCAATGTGTGCTCAAGTGTCGCGCAGCATAACTTTCACGTGGCGCTAGCATTTTATTTCAGCTCTTTTTGGCTTGTGTTAAGGATTTTGATTTACGTGTATTGCTTTAATTTTTTTATCTTGTAACATTTTTATAATACTTTATTTTTTAGTATGTCGTGTATAAAAAAGAATGTAGAAAATGTTGCAAGGGGAAACGTGCGATTGTTTTCTGCAGGTCTAACATAATTTAATCAGATGAATTTCCCCGTGTGTAACTATTTTCAGTGCTGATTTTCTCAAAGAGGTTTTTAAAAAATTCAAGTTATATAGAGATTATCTCACTGAAATTTTATTTTTTTGGTTTAGGTTTAGTTAAATTGTACTTCTAAAAAGTTTCAAACAGAATTATAATAAATTATAAATTTTAAACATATAATATATTTCATAAAATCAACATTAAAAACTACTAATTTATCCATAGTTAAATATAGCAAATGTGAAGTGCGCTATATGGTTGCACGCTATTGATATTAATTAGTATTCAATTGGGCGTTGATTGAAGTATAGAAGCAATTGATCATGCAGGGGTGACACACGGGCGGAAACACGAGTGACAACTTGATTGCCCGAACGTGCAGCTGGCCCACCGTGCAACGCTGGAAATCGGAGTCGCTGATAAAGTTCATTGAATAAAATCGTTCTAACAAATTATAAATTAGAAACAACAAAGATTTTTACTAGCTTAGGCTAAATTCGAAGTATACGTCTTAAGAGAGCCATTATAAGGTTATGGTCTAAGCAAGAGTCTATAAAGATGTCTCTGTTTTCTGTTATTTCTCTCTGTGTGTATAAAAACATTTTATGCCCACTGTTCAATTAACTTCGTCACTTATTGCGTCATATTTTATCTCCCCTCTCTAAAAAGTATATAATAATGCCACTAATTGTAAATTCATTTATTCCTAACCCAAACCACAAGCATCAAAAACTAAAATAAAAGATAGCAGCTGTTACATTTATATTTTTAAATTAAATTTCAATTTTTCCATGAATATTGAAATCAATATATTTCAAATTTTCAAGCATCCCAGAGTAGAGGTAACAAGCTTTTATTTATCTGAGTCAAGAATAGAACATAGCACAAATAAAAATATTTAATATTTTCGACATACAAAAATATTAAAACTCACTTGTAGCATCATAGACTACATTAGCACAGTCAACAGTCTTCTAAAAACATACACCATTATAAAAAGTGATAATTTCGGTTGCCGCCCTGCAGATATGACGAGGCTAGTTACTGCTGTGAGCACCAGAAGCGCACGTGGGTCGCTTGTGTCGCGGGGTGGTGACAAACAGTCCTCGCATTAATTATCCTCAAGCAGATCTGCGGCCTACGCGCTCGAGGGCCACCCGCCTCGCAGAATTGGCCTCATGACCGCCAATAAACAGCAGCAGCGTTGCCATTGCAAGTGAGATAATACAAGAGAGCTGCTGCAACAAGTATATGTACCGTTGTGTGATGCTAAGATTAAATATTCATTTAAGCTTGAAGACTATTATACACGCCCATATTAAGTTTCATATTACGCGTATGTTTTTTTTTTTTGTTAGTTTAGCTGGGCAAAGTTTTAATATTCATTTAAAATGTTGCATGAAACAAAAGTCTTTTTTAATGGAGATCATGCTTCAAAAGACGTAAAGATGTTAGTTAAATCATGCTTTAAAAGTGTCATTATATTTTACAATTTTCTTTCCGTCCATTTTTATTTAAATATTATATGCATATTAATTAACTCTGATTGATGAGTCGTAAAAAGTAAGGCAGCTAATGTGCGAGGATTTCTTCATGACATCTTATCATAACCGGAAACTCTCGTCAAATATTTTTTTAATCTTCTTTGAACTTCCGCACAATGTCACTGCAGGATGAAGCCTACATGCACACATCACTGTCTATAAATCCACCCTCAAATTGTCTTTTGATGACATCTTGAAGTAAAACTTTTGTTTTACAAAAACATTGTAGTCCCGTTTACGAGTTCCAATTTCTTAGTTTCTGTTGTTGCGCCAAGGGACTCAGTCGTTGAGGGTTTTATCTGGCCCGGGGGAGCCGTGCGACGTCTCTGGGATGCTGCAGCTGGACCAGCCGTGCTCATCACCACGACACAACAGACGCAGCACCAAAAAACCTCTCCTCTCTTTTTTTAAACTTATATAATATATTTAGGTGTGACTTGGTGCAGTATTATGGCTCATTCCACGGTGACAACTGGGAATGCAGCGCCGCGATAACAAGGCACCAATTATCCGCTCTTCCTGAAGCCATCTGCAACTTTTAACATGGTGACTTTTTATGATAACCAAACCCAGCCGCTGGAAATTTTTTATATACTCAGAAAGTTTTCTTATGTTACTTTTTCATGATTTCATTTATTCTGAATAAAATTCTACGTATAGTTGGAAGCAAAACTAATATATTTTAAATTATTTTATATACAGAATGGAATAGCAGAGTTTGCTGTCAAGAGGTAAATTCTCTTTTCTATATGTATTTTTTATTATTAAATTTCTTTAAAATAGTACTCTATAATAATAACATTATTGCATGATAAATACAAATATTTGAAAAAGAAAATACAAATTTTAGGATAATATAAAAGTTAACGATAAGCGGGTCATGCACCTTGCCACCATTTCTCGAGGACTGACTGTCCTCCAACATATCTTGCAATGGTCATGCTCAAAGACATTGTTTATGTGCTGTAAAAGTGACAGGTACGGAGTGTCCACGGCGAGAGCGCCTTGTGAGGTTGCCAAGTTCTTCGTTGGGCGAGCCAAGTGTGTAGCGTTGCTTACATTTCAGTGCACGCATTGCAGTCTGTCAGCACGACTGATTCTGAGAAGTCAGCAACGAATAAGTACCCAGTTGGGGAGTGTATGGCGCTGCTGACTTCACACGCTTGGGGCTTACAGAGTGCTTATTTTCGCGCCTACTACGTGCCACAACCGTGGTGGTCCTATGTATGTACCATCATACATTACGTCATCAACGTACTTATATAAAGTTTGAACGTACTGAAAATATTATTTATTATCATATACAAAACAACTTCATGCCAATATCAATTACGTCAATAAAACAATGGATGTCAGATAATTAATTACAAGATTGCTCAATACACAGAATTAATATACACACGATGGTTTGTTGCGCTATTTGCAACCTGGACGTCGAGAAGGACGCACACAAACGAGGTATGACTGGGAGGGACACGGCTCGCCTCTCGCAACATACAGCCGGCTTCTAGCAAAGTTATTAGTCAGCTGGCTCTAAGTACACCAAGATGGCGGCGGGCTGCAAATACCTCGGACACCCTAGCAATTTGCGTGGGGGACTGTGGTAGGACGGTACTCGGAGAGCGATTGTAGCCACTCCAATGCAGTAAAAAAGACCAACTTCAAAAAACAGAAAATCTTTAAGTTGTTCAGTTTTAGGTTATAATGCTGGAGAACATAATTTCTATTCTTACAAAAAATTCAAGCATATTCCATGATACATATACCCAGAAATATACAAGGTAGTGTCAAAGTTTGTATCGATAAAATTACTGCATACATATACTTTTAGAACTTTCCCGTCCCCTCTTCTGTCACAGATAACGAAGTTAATGAAATGTGAAATTTATCATTCCAAAAACTCAAACTTCGCTGTCCAACAAACATTTTGACATCGATCGCAATATCAAATTAATGAAATTAGTATACTAAAATGAAAAATTATTGCATTGTTTACTTTCCTAAATACATGCACCTCTAATTTAAACTACCCGCATGGCACTTTCAATTTGCTGCCTCTAAATTGTTCGCAAACAATTATTATAATAAATAAATCATAAAAATATAAAATGTAATAGTAAACAAAATGAAAGTTCCGTAAACATATAATTTTGTTTCTCTTGTATGGTTATATAGCATTTTATTATAATATGATAGAATGGAAAGGATTATAATTTAATGATTTGAATATGTCTTGCTTGCTTAGTGCTAAGGCCATAGTGGACCACAGGGGTCCATAAGCACAAGCAGAGAGAGCGCCACCACGGGATCCCGGGCTATAAATCCCGGCTTCTCTGCCAGCTCGCACCGACGACCACATAACACCGTGAGCAAGTAGATAGCAAACCAACATGCTAGCGAACCACCCGTCTATGGGCACACAACCAACAATGAAACATAGCAAGCAAAGGTAAACACGGCGGTAGACTCCAAACATTGTGTAACAATAGTTATATCATTGCATTGTTATTATACCCACAGGTTAATTACAGGTAGTCTCTTTGTATGCTTCTATGGCCAAGTTTAAAGAGCCGTGAAATTAACAAAGTGATTTTTTTTTACTAGTATGTAACTAGACTGAAAAAAAAGGAGACACGCATTATACTTGTATAAAAAAAATTAAAGTTTATAGTTTCAAACCAGAACTTTAGAAATATTAAGTATTTTTCAGGGTATGTTATACATAATATATCCTGAGTATTTTTGTTATTTTTAAATACTAAATAAATTGCATCTAGGTTATTTATAAAAAAATAAGAAAACATATATTTCGTGAGCGTATTAAAACTTTAGTATGTGATCATTTATGTGACACCATCAATTCGATTTGTTTTTTTCCTGAACACTCGCGCTCGTTTGTCAACCTCATGACAAGGGATTGAGATGTGACAAAACGGATCGCGACAGCTGCGACGACAATTGTAGCAACAATCAGACAACCTGCATGTGTTCTCGCGCAAACCATTTGTGTTACTTTAAAATACTACTTGCTCTCTTACAGGAAAAAAAAGTGGAAAGAAGTTAAAAAAAACAAGTTGTCGGTTGGAGTAAAGGCCGATAAGTTCGACTGTTCAGAGAAGAAATTTATACTCTGGAACGAGTTAATGGTTTGGCCTATTGGTTCTGTCCAAGCGTCGTCGTACCAACTCAATGAAATACGAAACTCTTGTGCCATGGCTAAATCTCTCTGTTTCATCTTTATGGTCAGTCCGCCCAGGCGAGTGACAAAACTTAAAAACTGCTGTGGCTGATGTGAGCAGGCCCGGCGGTGATCTGATAATGTTCAAATTGGAAATACCAATGAAAACTGATCAATTCAACACTAAACTTAATTAAATTTAATTTTGAAAGATTTTAAAATGATCAAATCAACATTTAATTTATTACAGCATACAAAACATGTTTCTTTAAATTTACGGGTATTAAATATATTGAAAAAATCTATCCTGCTTGCGTCAAACCACAAGTTTATACATAAAATCACTTCCTCCCACCTGCATTTTTCCCCATAAAAATGACTTAAATTTTGAATGGAAATTAAATATATTTTATCAAGAATAAAAATTTATATCTTCATCGATGTTGTTTATTGGACATTAAAAAAAACATAATCAAACATTTGTTCTAGGACTGCAGGTAACAAAATTTCGATTAAACAACATTTGCATTTAAGGACAAAGGTCAAATCAGCAATCGTCTAGCTCTGAATTTGCATCTGGCAAACGAATTACACCATAGAATGTTCTTTACGACACAAATTGAGACACAGAAACGAAAAGAATTTCAGCCACAGGGCAGTAGCAAAAAGTGCGCTGAATATTTTCCGTCTGGTCCCATGAATCTTGCTGGTGAGCGAGTTACGAGGAGCGGCCGCCGCCCACGAGGCCACACCACGGAAATAGTCCTTTTCTGTTATGTAGCGGGAATTATTCCTGCTGTGTAGTACGTCTTTGTGACACCTCCGCCGATCACATCAATATTATTTACATGTATGTCAGGATTTATTGAAATCCAAGAATTTATTTTTACGTTTACTAGAAGACGGTTGTGAAATTTATTGTTCCAATATAGTCTGCGCTGATATAAAGTAATGATACAGAGCGGGGATCGGACTGCCAGAAAAAAAAATAAATAAATAAATAAATAAAACATCTAGGGGATTTAGCGAGGATAAAGCAGGCTGACAGCTTGGCTTTTGCAATATTGTTACCCATTTGTAGCCAGTCAAATGGTCAGCATGTGGGATTTTGCCGTGTGTACAATCATAGACTAAAAAGGTTGCAATACATTTAACTCCAGGATTGTTATTACTTTTAACTTAATTGTCTGCGCTCTGATAATTAAAATATTCAGTTGCGGAAAATAATGTATATATTTGACTCAAAATGTAATTTAAAAACTATTTATATTTTCATGAACAAATTGACGAGGTATCCTGATAAACAATCAGTTACTAAAAATATGAACTGATATTTTATATTGTGACAGGAATGTATAGGTAATTATTTAATTATTTTGTCGC
This sequence comes from Siphlonurus alternatus, assembly GCA_949825025.1. Classification (NCBI taxonomy): domain Eukaryota; kingdom Metazoa; phylum Arthropoda; class Insecta; order Ephemeroptera; family Siphlonuridae; genus Siphlonurus; species Siphlonurus alternatus. The sequence continues at coordinate 27,813,514 of OX463778.1, forward strand.
TACAATATTGTAATTTAACATTTCTTAAAAGTAATTAATATTCTTCTGTACCATTAATGCAAAAGCTGAATGTCACATAAAACAAAAAATAGTGCCTTTTCTGTACCTGACATGTTCTCCGTTATTATTGTTCGAGATAAAAACAGTGAGTGTTATTACTGCAGTGTTGCCACGTTGCTGCAGTGTCACCTGCATAATGCAGCTTGCGCCTACTACAGCAGTATAATGTGCCACCCGGATACGCCCGAGACTGCATGCAGCTCTGATGTACGTACGCTAGCAATGCATTACTTACTCCAGCGAGCATGTGGAGATTAGCATCTTCGCGCTGAATCAGGCGCATAATATGCATCCAGATAGCATTCATAAGTGCAGCCTACTGTCTGTGTTTATATACAATGCAAGACCCTTATGATTAAAGATATAATAAAGTATAGGCTGCAAGAATATGAACTCGAAGATATTTATTTAATACAATAAATTAAATTAATTAAATTAAGTGTTCACACTCTTAGTATATATATTTTTTTAAATTAGTCATTGTTTAAAATTGTAATTATTATACAGATTTCTAAATAATATTGTTTCCATATTATCTGATAAAGCGATTTTTTTTTTAAATTTTATTGATCAATGTATATTTATTATGTTTTCCTTCATTTAATTATTAATAAGGATATTTATAATGTAGCTATGTTAATAAAAAAATCCAGTTTCATAGAAAATAATATAAAAATATATATAGGGACTGACCAGCAGTGAACGCCTGAACGCACATATACGCAAATACGCATTATTAATTCATATTTATTATTTTAATTAATATTCTGTCACTCAATAGATAAATTATATATTTTAAAATATACTCTTTCAGCGACTATACTAATTTCAGATTTTGCACCACATTTTTCATGCCAAATTTTTTTTAAAAAACAATTACTCTTTCATAATTGTTGCAAAACCAAATGAGTTTTTAATTACACGTTGTAAATATTTTTTTACAAATTGAGGATGACTTGGACGTCACTGGTGCACCACATGAATGTTGCAAATATAACAATATTATTTCGTGAGGTGAAAGCCCCTGCAGCCCACGTGACCTGTGGTTGTCATAGCGACGCCAACGAGAGAGAAGCTGAGACCGGTTCCCGTAACCCCCTCTGTGATATGCCATTGCTTTTTCTTTATGCTATTACCATAGTCAACTTCAAGCAGTTACGTATATTATCAAGTTCATTATCCCGATGGCGCTGTTATAGGGCAAGCTTCAGTATATAAACTTGGGCTCAAAATGACCCATCAAAACATTATTATTGCCCCTCTCTCTCTTTTTCTGCACACATTATTGCCCCAGTACGGAAATTAATGTTACAATTATTAGAAATATATTCAAAAATAAACTTTAATGATATCTATTAAAAATTTAATGAGTTTTCTAAACTCTCATTATAATGTAAAATATCTACTTATTATATAAAATCATAGCATCATTATGGTTTGTATGGATATTAAATAAACGTGTTTGGAAGGCTTATTTCATGTGTGATTTATTTGTCAGCGCAAGTAATCTACTTATATTGCAGTACGTGCGGAGATTCGCTTGTCCTCTCTTATAAGTCTTCGCCACAGGACCAACAACTTAATACGTTAAAAGGTTTCACAATTCTGTATATGTCACCACCAGATTTAAACCGATATGTAAACTTCATTTGATTTTCAGTTAATTTTTCTTTTTCCTGGTTATATTAAAAGATTTATACTTTTTTATATGTCTCTATACTTCAGTCGTATTTTGATGTACAATAACGCTGATAATATAAGTGAATTTATTTTTATTTTATTTGTTATATTAGTTATTCAAAAAAACAGACTGCAGGTTAGGTAATCCGATTATAAAGAATTAATACAATAGTTTATACAAACAAATTCTTAGTTAAAATACTTAAAATACACACGTACAAAAATTATTATATACAACTAAAATCTTGGTAACATATATAATAATAATATATATATATTAGTATATATATATATATATATATATATTATATTTATATAATATTTATATTAAATAATTAAGCATGCATTTGAGTTATTTACATATCCTTGCAATTTCTTGTGAAGATTGATAGAAAATGTCAAAAATTAAATGAAAATAAATAAAATCATTTCAATTTAATTTTAAATGGAAATTACAAGTTTTACAGGCATATAGAAAGTTTTAATTCAGGTCAACTGCATAATATATGTCACCTGTTAAATTAATAAGAGCTCAGATAGCAATTTTTCCAATAAAAAACATTTTTTTTTTTTAATTTTTTGCATCTCTACGTAAAAATTACTATCACAATTTATATACTGTAAAAGACCGAGCAAAAAGTAAAAAGATAATTTATATTTCTGATTGCAACAAGTTATTTTCTTCTTGAGGCGAAATGAAAATCCCATCGTCATCAAACATGCAAATTGAAATTAGATGTCTGTCTCTAAAATTTACATAATGTTGTCGGTAAAAAGGTTTTCCTTTTGAGTTTATGTAGCTTATTTCAATGTATAATATTAAAATTACATTCACTTGTTCTTCAAAATGAAATGTAACTCGGACCGAAATTATAACTGTGCTGAAATTGGTGTAAGGAGATCCAAAACTCAACTATATATTATAATATTATATGAGTAATAAAAAGTGGCAACTTCAGGCAAATTTCACTGTAAATTTCAGAATTAATCATGAATTTCTTCTATAGAATCTATACTTATAAATTGGGTGTAGATTTCAATTTTCAAACTGTTTGAATATCTACATTAATTTCAAAATTTTGCCTTTTATTAAATTAGACATTATAAAATTGAAAATAAGCAGAAAAATTATTTTAATTTTCTTCACTTTAAAGAACATTGGAAATGGACTTACAGTATTTTATTTATTATTTTTTTTTTTACTGAAATTTAAACGTAAAGATAAACAAAACTGCAACGATAAACGACGTCGGTAGCTGGATCACGTACTTTGTGATTGCTGCCACACTCGATCTAATTACATGCAGCTGCTAGGGGACTGGAGAGAGACAATATTGAGCTGAGAGGGAAGGAGGTAATTGAAGCGGTAATTAAGTTACAACAAGCATGCTTCAAACTTACCTTATAAACAAGCGGAATATATTTCATTAACCTTGCAATATTCATGGTTCAATTTTGTTATAAACTTATATAAGTTTGATTTATTAAAAACCTATATTGAAGTGAAAACTCAACAAATCTCATCATCCACTTAATTAATAAGTCAATAATTAATTTTCTGGGAAGAATGTTTAACATTTAATATTAGCTTGACGAGTGCCTCACTGCATGCACGCGAGCAAAGTTTAAATAATTAATTTTTCCTCTGATATATTTTACAACATAATGTTTCAATTATTCTGTAAATCTCGGTAAAAGTAATGGTTCAATTTGTATAGTACAATAACATGTTTTAACTTAAGAATATAATTATTATGTTATACTATTACAATATCGCGTATAACTGGGTTTAAGAAAATAATTACACATTGCTCTATATTATAGATACATGAATAACTACTTTGAACAGTGTTTCATTTCTAAAGGACTATCATTACTTTACACTTTACATTATATTAGTGCATAAAATATTATATAAACATTACAGGCAGTATAATGTGTTATAGCATTTTCTATATCATGCATTGCACGGAGAGCTGGTCTCGAGGCAACATATACATCTTCGCTGCACTATTGTATTTAAAACACTTCAAATCAAGGTTTTATCATCATGTCGTCAGAGATCAAAAGAGGTGCCTCTGACGTCATAGCGTGTTTCATCAAAATTTTGAGGGTAAGAAAAATAAAGAACAAATCTGACTTTAAATTTGCAACAATTTCTTTCATTTTTATAGCCATTTCAACTTTACTTTTCAATAATTCATAAATTTTAAATTAAGAATTTGTTTCCCCACTCCATTTCTTAAATTGAAAAATTCCTTCTTTATTTTCGAATGAACAATATTTTTAAATTATTATTTGTGGAAGGTTCTAATCTATCTAAGCCATCTCCCTGCAGAAAGTGCATGTATAATTTTTCCTGTAATATATAAATTTTGGTCTTACCTGCTGGCAGGCATCTCGGCACGAGCCCGTGGACTTAGCGCAGCACGCCGGCTCTGCAAACACGGACATTTAGAAGTTATTACATGACCCGGACCACCACGTGAAATGACACCTTGCTATCACGGCGGCAGACACCTCGCAGCTGTCTAGCCGCATGGCACTTCACTTTGCCAGACGAAAATCTGCAGTGCAGGCAACACTTACTGCAAGTAATTGTTGATAATTTTGCTGTCGGGGTAAAGTCGTGTCTCTTGAAGGGTGTGTGAGCGTAGTGTTGTTGTTATAATACGAGCCACAATGTAAATTTTGCTTTTGAGAAGGCATAATTATAAATAATTCATAGTTACTTTTTTAAATTCAATTACATAAATTTCTTATTACGGCTCTGCACTGATATTTCTTAAATAATGCACTGTCTTAAGTCTTTCTTTGCATAATAATATATTGAAATCGCATGATTGCATGTACTTAAAAAATTGTTGTCAACCAATATTATTAGTTTGTGTTTATTTTGCAAAAAGGTTTATGAAAATGACACGCCGCTTTATAAAATTATACCGTGCATTTACAGTTGTTAAATTATGCATTTAAAATAAGACTCATTAGTTATGTTCACTTTTGTTATTGTCTATCCACGGTCAATTTCCCTCTTTATACAATTGTAGTTATTAGTATCAATATCTTTGTACCTCTATGTTGTATTATGTACAGCCACATGAGGAAATAAATAAATAAAATTGATGTTTTGATTAAAATAAAAGAAACAACTCTTTTTTGTTCATTTTATCAAAACAAAATTAATTCCTGTAAGCCGCATTTGAAAAATGAAATGAAATAATACATTTCGTACCCCCAGCATTTTAAATTACACAGAGCCTCTGACACCGTCAGTACTGCATATGACACACCCACAAAAATGCACTCGGTAGTTAAAATGACTGTGAGATCATGCTCTGCAGCAGACTTTGAGGTTTGGCACCCTGTCAGGTACTCACCCTGGGCGCCGACTTGCAGACTCAGGGTGGCGAGGATGAGCACCAGAACGACCCCTGGAGACGCGAAGAACGACATGGCGAACGAGCTACACGTGACAACACGAGGACAGTGCGGCTCTGCGGCTGCTCATGGCGACGGACCGTGCCAGACTGAAGTCTCTGGCTCTGGACCGCCGAGCGGGGAGGGGAGCAGGGGAGGGGAGAGACAGCAGCAGCAGCTTCTACCGTCACCGTTTTTTATCACACTCAACAACAATAAATCAATCAACACGAATATGTAAACAGTTTAGAATGTATAAATAAAGTTTAATCTTTTTTATATTATAAATTATAATTAATATTGACTAATATTTATTTAATTAAATAATTATTCATATAAAAAATACAGCTTATTTTTTTACTAATATTATTTTACAATATCTCAATCACGGCAATAAATTAATCAATTAATATAAACTTGATTTTTTTTTTATGGAGCAATTTTGTTATTATATTACATTGGAATATTCATATTCTATAATATCCTATCCGTAATTTATTCAGTCTCAAAGTTACTGTCAATTATAAAGGCATATAATTTGTATTATATATAAAATATCAGTTCTACTTAGGTTGATAATAAACTTATGCATCAATATTATATGCAACATAGCAACATATTTTTTTATGTAATGTGCCATGCATGCTATACAGTATAGTCTAAATTTGTAGTTATATAAGAGAAGGAAGTTTTTTAAATAAAAATATCAATACGGAGACATAAAAGAGAAAAATGTCAAAAAAGTTCAAAAATGCTGTCAATTCAGAGAAAAATGTCAGGTGTGCGTTAAAAAACATTACATTAGAGGAGTATTTGATATGAAAATGTTAAGGACGAATCCCGAGAGATATTTACTATCGGTGGAGCAGCAGGGAAGGACTTCATGCATAATTCAGGCAGCGGTACAACACGGGCCAGCATTTCCAATATCTATCAATTCCTGCGGCTTCCCGCACACCCTGCACCACGCTATCTCCACAATCCTCCAGTATGCTCTGTGACTCAATGCTTGCATTTTAATATGTCACGTACCTGAATCATCTTTAGAAGATGAGATCAGAGAGTTAAAAAAGAGGATATTATTATAAATAATTATTTTAAATATGCATGGCTTCTTTATTCACACGGTTCACACAATGACGATAAAGGTACATTAAATTTAAATATATAGAATTTACCTATTTTTCTTATTTATTGAATCTAAATGCATGCACAGAAAGTTCTCTAATAATCAAAATTAAGTAAATATTGATGATAAAATTATTATATTAAAAAATTTGTTTCATAAACGCTGATTAACTATCATAATTATAATATATAGTGATTGAGTGCAAATGTTAAACACAATTTTTAAGTGTTTAAGGAAACTCTTCTTATTAGATATCAGAAATACAATTGCGAATGATTTTGGATAATTTAATTTTCATGTGCCAGCCGATAGCATTTTTTGAAAATGCCTAACATGGCGTGAATATTCTATACGATAAAAAACTTTAATAAAAAAGGATAGTAAAAAATAGAAACGTTCCTAGAAATGTGTTGCATTCACGAAGACGGGGGATTACGAGGAGCTGGCATCAAGTCGCGGCCGAGGAAATTTTCATTCGATTTAACACAATTCGCACCCCAACACAGCATCAGTGATCTACATTGTGCTACAGCACGTTTTGTCCGCACAATGGCACCCTACTGCTCTGCCTGTCTCATTTATGCCACGTGGAGAATGGGAGGAGATCTTTCCATTCAATAAGAAAATAAATAGAGAAAAAAAAGGGGGCCTAAAACTTGGTAATGATGTTAGAATAGAGCCTTTGAGAAAGACATTTTTGACAGCTGTAGGTATATAACCATTTTCGTAGCACCTTTTCATTGCCAATATATTTTTTTTCTTCACTTTGCAACTTAATATGAAAATCTTTTCATAACGTACAAAAAAGAAATTTATATTGCTCTAAATAATTCTTTTAACTGTGTATGAATGAAAGCAGCTCCTTTTTCTGCACCAGGTAAATCTTATTACACTGTACAATGTGCGGAGATTCGAAGATAGCGTCACAGCAGGTAACATGAGGGAGGCTGCGTGCTTATCTGTCATGACAGCCACGTCACTGCAAATGCACCACGTATGGAGATCTGATTGTGAGTGAACAGAAAGCTTTGTACTATATTAATTTATTAATAATATATTTTACTAATTATTGTTATTTTTGTAAGTTATCAAATGACAATTGAGCGAGGAATTTTATTGTTATTGGCTTTGCAAATCTTAATATTGAATCACGTAGTTATGAATTTTCAATGAGAATAAACACTTAAATTTGGATTTTCGTCATAATTTTATAGTATTTTACAGCATGATAATGAATTATTCACATACAATCCCATTTAGAACCGCAAAGCATGCAAGGAGTGTCCCATTATGTCCCATACGATCGATAGTTATTCGAAAGATTTTTTATTACTTCAATACATCGCTCATTTCAATTTGTAACATTGTAATTATAATGTTATGGATATACAGTACATATTTATTTTATACTACACGCAGAAAAGTCCCAACACACCTACATGTGTAAAGACGGGTTGTACACTTTTTGCTTAAAAATCCCACGTAAAAAGTGTTAGATCTTAAGCAAAAAGTGTTAGAATTTACGCATTGTGTGTTGCGTTTTCAAAATGTGTAAGAACTAACACAAAGGTATTAAAAGTTAAGATTTCAATGAGTAGTAGTCTACACATTAAGTGTGTAAGATGTATGGGTACGCCCAAGGTGTGTAAGATTTTAAGATGAAAGTGTGTAAAAAGTCAGTATACAAGAGTGTAACGAGAGAGGTAAAACTATGTTCTTAAAACTCAACACCTTTGGTGAGTAAAAGTTAAGCAACAAAACTGTTTAAAAAGTTGTTTTACACACCAAGCTAGGTAACTTCCTACACATGCATCTTAAACAACAACACACGAAATGTGTTAAGATGGACTTAAGAATAAAACGTATTAGAATCAACACATTGGTGCTTAAAATCTTACACACCTTCTTTTAAAATCCTACACATGCAACTTAAGCAGCAACACACGAAATGTGTTAAGCTGGTTTTTAGAATAAAACGTATAAGAATCAACACAGTAGTGCTTAAAACCTTACACACTTTGTTTCAGTTTTAAGTCCTACACAGTTACACAGTTACACATCTGCGCAAAGGATGCGCGCAGCGTCATCAGAGACAGGAATTTGCGACCGTTAGATCTGAAGTTCTTTGCTGTGTGTTTGCTCGCTTGTGTGTTAGTTCATCAATATCTGGATTTGATGAGGTTTTCGTTTCGTGATAGTTTAAATTTTGTAATATATTACTTGTGAAAGTAAGTGCATGTTGTAATCGAGTTTTAGATAATGCGACAATAGTGTGTGAAGTGTGCGAGTGTGTAGCAGTGTATTGAAACTGTAGATTTGATTAAACGTTCGTTTAGGCGGGCAAGAAGCCGGGGAGTCGCCATGGCATAACATTGTGTGCACTGAAAACCCAATAAAACCTCGAGTATTTGAGTGTAATATGTGCAAGAATGCTTTCAGCATCAGCATCAATTTATGTGCCGTTGTATTAATGAGTGTTTCAAGAAATATTGTCTAAAATATATTAATATATTATATATGTACACCTACAAATGGTTATTAAAGTACGTACGAAATTTGTCTTTCTATTAAACTATAGAACTGCATAAAAAGTTTTTGTTTAATATAATCTACTTTTTTGTTACTTGCATCATCATTTTTTTTACTCATGTGATATCTGTGTTCTTAAGTAATAAAAAAAAAAATGCATTAATAAAAAAAAAATGTAAATTTTAATTATATTTTATCCATGAAACCACCTTTTTTTAAGCAAATACACAATTATCATAGTATAATTTATTATAACTATTTTTTAATTTTAGGATACTTAAGAGGATAGAAGCTGTTTTAAAAAATACGGAAGAAAATCATAAATATAAGAGGAATAAATAATAATTCGAATAATAATTAGGCAGCCAAAAATTAGGAGGTGTATTTTAATTTATAATATTCAATATGCTATCGTATACACTTATAAGTCTTCGAAAAGTTAAGAGACATGGCTATAGTATAATACTATTATAATATATATAAAATCATAAAATCCTACACTGCAGGTGCGTAGAAAGCTACGCACAAAAGCTTAGAAAACTAAACACTAGGTGCGTAGAAAGCTACACACAAAAAGCTTAGCAGCCTACACTCTTGGGGCGTAGAATCTTACACCAAGTGTGTAACATTTTAAGCAGTTCTGTGTAGAACTTTACGCTCAAGGGGTGTTGGATCTTACGCTCAAAAATTTAGAATCCAACACACTAAATGTGTAAAAATTTAAACATCTTGATGTGTTGAACTCTAAACTCCCGTGTGTGTAAGATTTAAGGATTTTTCCTTTGAGGTACAAAAACAACACAGTAAATGTGTTGCTTTTTAGGATATTTGCTTTAAATATTTTCTGAGTGTAATTGTAAGTGTAAAATAAATATTTCACAAAAAATACAGGGGTAATATCATGCAAAAGAATTATTTTCCATCTTGTGCTCAGATTTAGAACGAAAATTTGAAGAATTGTGTTTCTAGCTCTTCATTTCCTCTGGTTGTTGAAAAATATTTCTGATGTCCCACGTCCAAGGCTTGATCAGCTCGTGTTTGATCCTCCCCCTCGTTTGGGGGACTCAATATTGAGGTCTGGAAAGCTCGTGACTCGCATCTCCAGCTCGTTCGACCAACAGAACCATGCAGTGACTTGTTTGCTCCCGTGTCTGCCACACACTAATTGAATAAATTTCCTGTACGGACTGAAGTACAGTCTTCGTCACAAAGAGTAGAACACTTGGAATACTCGCTAGTCGCTACACTCGATCATCAGATCATCACTCTCACGACTCTGTAATAAAAGTTTTCTCCTTACTTTTATTTTCACTTGAAAAGGTATGACGTCACGCTTGCTTGCTCAGTCAACGATGACGTCATGCATTTAGAGGTGAATTGTAATTTATACTTCTGTTCTTTTAATTACTATCAGTAAAATAATAATTAATTTGCTATCTCGGGTTAAGGTGTGTTCTATTAAATAATAAGGTTTATTTAATTTTTAACACACAACACACAAATTTATTACCCTACAACTTGTACAAAATTACCGCCCGTTACTTAAATCCCAATTTACCCCACCCGCAATACATATATCCCCAATGAAGCAAATAAGTCAAATTGACATGTTTCAAGAGTCAGTGGAATTACTCCACGGTGTAATTATTAATTACACAATAAGTACTCTGTACTTAGCTGTCCGGGGTAGTCCGTCATGCACGAGCCAACATGGCTGCGCGTCGTTGTCCGAGCACTGTGTTGGGGTAGTCGCGATCACGGCAACCCCCGTGAGCCCGAGCGCACATGGCTAGGCACACGTCACAGGTAAGCGTCCACACAGGTGCATACACAGGTAAGCGTGGTAAGGTAGAAGAGGCGGTAGGGCGATGCGATCCGCCGTAATTCACAAATAAGTTGCATCACACCCTACGAAGCTGCTGCTTCTTGCCGCCACCTTGTATATTCTCTCTTCTCTCGTCGTCCTCCTTTCCTCCCCTAACCTTCACGCTCGCCAATGCGGGTGCCGAGAAGACGATGACGTCACCATCCCTCCAATGAGAGGGTGACTTTCTCCCTCGCCAGCAACACTCTGAGCTCGACAGCCAGCTTTCTAGCCCTGGCAAACTTTGTAACAAGTCTAGCGCGAGTCTATTGCTGGCGAACTTACGAGAATATTGTGTAAGTTCGCTTGGCGGGAAAATTTCGTTACAGACCCTCCCCCAGAACTTCACTTGTGGTAAGGTGTTTTTCACCACAGTTGTTGGGTGGATAGTTCGATTCACACGAGGCGAAATTTCTCGATCTTCTTATCTTGATGTTCCCGCACTAGCATTGTATTGACAAACACATACAAAATTTTTAAGGCACTGAGTTGTAGGGATAAATTTTCTAACTACCTATACTAAGCATGCACTTAAATTTATTCATTCATTCCTGTTACACATATTGAGAGACCACCTTGTTGTTATAACTAAATATAATGTAACATTGTCCCTCCTGTTACTTGCAAGCTAACAGAAGGATGAGTACGCGGTAGAGGATTGAAAAGTGAACGATTCCCCCCCACCGGCCCTCGGTACACATTACGTCGACGTTGCCATGTCTCAAACGACATTTTTGGCACAAAACAAGACAAAACCCTTACCATGCATGGTCAAGAAGAGTGACGGACGTGGAGTCATATCAAGCTCGGTATACGTAAGTTTTAAAAGTTACCTTTGTTTTTTCGAGTATGGCAGAGTTGCATTTCATGGATCCATGAAACTAACATTACGGAAGCACTTATCAAGAATTGTGAAGTTATGGTAAAAAAAAATATACGGAAACTAATTGGAGTGCGAACTTTCATGTTGGGCCACCCATACATTTAGGTAATATTAACCTCCCAGTAACTTGCTACTGTCAATCTTGTATGACAAAATGGGTCCCTGGTTAGGCCCAATTAGATCCGTACAAAAATGACAAGTAGCACCAATTGGTATACTTACTTAAAACCAGCCTGAAAGAAGTCCGGGCGTGGGATTTGCCCACGTGCCCGTAGTCCACGACGAGGAGTCTCCTCGTCCCCATCACCCTCTTCCGTGTCTGATTCACTCAGTACACTCCCATTTCCGGCCTCGGGGGCCTCTGAAAGTGCCGCAGCATCTTCCAGGCTCTTACCGTCCAAGAAGACTTGGTTCTCCGGGCTTGCAGGGGTCTCCTGCTGGGGAGCTGGCACAAGTGCAGCTTGACGGTCCTCCTGCGTGCCCTCGCACGCTGGCAGGGTGGCCATCGGTGGGCTGTGAGGTTCTTCTGGGGCCGTGGTAGTACCCGGCTCCTCCTCCGAGCCCCTGGGAGGGTGTTTCCCTCCCCCAGACTCACCTTGCTCTCTACCCACGAATGGTCGGACTTCGCTCACGTGACGCCGTATCGTTCTCGTGGGTTTACCGACTTCTTGAAGCTTGAGGTCCACGTGGTTGAACATCTCAAGAACTCTGTAGGGCCCAGTCCACAGATCTCCTAGTTTCGCGGCAAATTTCTTATCCGCACTAGATAGATGGTGTGCCCTGACGGAGACCAGCTGTCCTGGCTCGTAGGTGACGTCACGTCTCCCTTGGTTGTAGTACCTTGCTTCCAGCTGTTTCTTTTTCGTGACGTGTTCCTCGACAAATCTTCGAGCCTTTTCGAGCTTCTCCTTCACCTTGGCATGTGCTTCCTCGTAGGTGGCGTGGCTTGTGCCCTCTGTCCGATATGCTACTTCTACTGGTGATGTGATTTTTCTTCCGAGAAACAACTCAGCAGGCGTAAAGCCAGTGGCGTCGTTGACAGCCGAATTCAGCGCAAAGCTGAGATTTCCGAGGTTCTCATCCCAGTGTGTATGGTCATCTTGGCAGTACGCACGTAGCATGGCTTTGAGATTTCTGTTACGTCTCTCGGCTGGGTTGGCACGTGGAAAGTATGGCGTTATGTGCCGTAATCTCACGCTCCACCTCTTCAGAAGTGCGTCAAAGCTCTGTGACCTAAATTGAGTTGCATTATCGGCAAGTACAGTTTCTGCTGCTCCATTGCGGCCAAAGAAAGCTTCTAAGACCTTCCCGGCCGACTTGGCAGTGGCTTTCTGTACCGGGTGAAACTCGCACCATCTAGAATACCGGTCAGTCAGTACCAAAATGTACTCGTTGCGCTTGCTTGACCGAGGCAGGGGCCCAATGAAGTCGATCGCGATCTGTTCCATGACATGCGAGGATGCACGAGGAACCATGAGTCCCGCCGGTCGCTGATTGCTAGGTTTTGTGAGTTGACACACCCGGCAACTAAGCACATATTGCGCTACATCTCTTGTCATTTTTGGCCAATAGCCGATGGTTTTAACTCGTCGCAATGTCTTGCTGATACCCATGTGTCCAGCCACAGTATCATCGTGGCACGACTGAAGAATAACGCCACGCAAGCGCTTGGGAATGAGCACTTTTGGACCATCCTTTGTCTTGTAGTACAACAGGTCATTATGTAGCACGTACCTTGACCCTGGTTCCTGTGCTTGGTGCTTCTGTTCCTGCACTTCTTGGTCATCTTCTTGCTCAAGTCTGATATCCGTGGAATGCTTGATCGCCCACTCAGGAATTTTCTGAGCTGTGGGGTTAGCATCGGTCATGTGGACACACATGACGACTGGATTCTTGACTTCTTCAGTTGACAGGGGCAATGAATTGCGCGAGAGACAGTCTGGTACTACGTGAAGACTTCCCGGCTTGTACACAATTTCGTAGTCATATGGCTGCAAACGTACGATCCACCGCGCCATTTGCCCAGTGGGCTTGGCTGAGCTGAACAGCCACTTGAGTGCCTGGTGATCTGTAATCATCTTGAAGTGCACCATGTCGAGGTACACATGGAACTTCTCCACTGCCCAGACACAGGCGTATGCCTCCTTACGGGTCGTCGAATAGTTCCTCTCGGCAGCATTCAGTGTCTTACTGGCCCAAGAAATAACCCTGGGAACTCCATCTACTTCTTGCATTAGACATGCTCCGATTCCTGAGTCGGAAGCATCCACTTGTAAGCAGAACTCACGGTTGAAGTCTGGATACGAGAGTAAGGGTGCCTTGCACAGTAGACTTTTCAGTTCGTCAAACGCACGCTGGCATTCTTCCGTCCAGATGAACTTGGACGTTGGAAGTTTTGTACTCCGCATGGCATTGAGTGGTCTTGCCACAGAGGCCATTTGGGGTACAAACTTTGAATACCAAGACACCATTCCAAGAAATGTGGCCAGCTTCTTCTGGTCAGTGGGCCTGGGGAATTCTGCCACCGCTTTTATTTTGTCCTGGTCCATTTCAACGCCTCGAGTTGATATGATATGACCTAGGAACTTCAATTGACGTCTGGCGAACACGGACTTCTTGGGGCTTACCGTCACGTTAAATTCTTCTAGTCTCTTCAGCACAGTGGTCAGATCGCGCAGGTGATCAGTGAATGTGCGACTAAATATTACCACATCGTCAACGTAGCAAAAACACACGATGTTGTTAAGCCCCTTAAGAACTTTGTCTAGAGTCCGCTGAAAACAAGCCGCGCTGTTTTTGGCTCCAAACACCAGACGCTTGTATTGAAACAAACCTCGTTTTGTTATAAAAGCAGTCTTCATTTTGTCCTTCGGATGTATGGCAACCTGATTGTAACCTGATTTTAAATCAATTGTAGAAAAGAATCCAGCTCCTTGCATGGCATCCAGTGCCTCAGCAATTGTAGGCATGGGGTATGAGTCAGCCAAGGTCACGGCATTGACCTTTCTCAGGTCAATTGCAAACCGGTGGGTTCCATCCGCCTTCATTGGGAGGCAAACTGGGCTCGCCCACGGACTCGTGCTGGGCTCAATGATGTCATCTTTCAACATCTGTTCCATCTGCTCATCTATCACCTTCTGTCGGTAGGGAGAGGTGCGATAGGGAGCCGATTTTACGGGTCTCGCGTCTCCAGTGGGAATTTCGTGCAGATGGACATCAGTATAGCCTACACGCTGGTCTGTGATTGTATTGTGGAAAGGGAGCAGTGTCGCTTTCAACTTGTGTTTCTCTTCAGGTGTTAGGTCATCATAAAGCTCTCCTTGTAGGAAACATTTTCGTTGTTGAGGAGACAGATTTGGAAGTTTACAGGTAGCAGTTAATGTGAAAAGTTGGCAGGCGGGATGCAAGCCTGACTCAAATGGGACCACCGGTACTTCCTGGGGCAGCAAATCAGCAAATGTATACCCATCTCTAGGTATTACTGGTACTACCCCCGCCCGGCCCATGTAGTCAGCCCCCAAAATGACATTAGCAAATAGGTCACGCACCACGAAAAATTTCTGTCTATGGTGCCTACCTGCTAGGACAACGTTAAGTTCAACAATCTTGGAGCCACACACCTCACTTCCATCAGCTAGGTAAATAGACTGAGTAAGTGGAGAAACATGGCTTTCTTTCACATTACCCAGTTTATTAAATACTCGTTCCGATATAATGGAGTGTGTGGCTGCCGTGTCAAGGATACCCAGGCCATCCCACCTTTGGATTGTGACTCTAGCCTGTGGTAAACCTGTAACACCTTCCTTAACGGTGCTAAATACAGTTGGGCCTAACATGCCTGCTTGTGGGAGAGTCTCCTTGTCTCCCACGCTACCCCTAACTAGTTTTTTTGTTGTGGTTTGGGAGAAGCAGCCATTTTTACTGTAGGACACGATGCTGTGTCATGCAGGTGCTGTCCACAGTTCAGACACGCCATACAGTGTGATTTTCCTCCTTCCCGGCAAACCTTGCATCCCCCTTGGGACGTTTTCTCGCTCTTCCGGTTCCAACCTTTTCTTGGACCCGGTTTCTTATCAGCGCCATTCTCTGTCGAGCTACCTTTGTCCGCAGACTTGCTCGCGCGCGTTGGAGACTCAGTGGAAGCAGCTGACACCACGATGGCCGCCAAGGGCGGCGGCATGCTCTGATAGTACTGCATGCGGTCTAGGAGACGTCCTTCCGCTTCCTGTCCACCCCGAATGAGGTTTTCCATGTCACAATATTCCCTTGCGGACTTCATGAAAGACGTGACATTAGGATTGGCATTGCGATGTGCGATCTCCATGATCTCCATCTCTGGCATCGTGGGACGAATTTTGAGAAAATCGCGCCACGTCAAGCGACAAAAGTCTTCAAACGTCTCCTGCAAGCTCTGTTTCCTGGTCCGCAAACGGGAGTCCTCCGTATGAGGATAGTTAGGTGGGAGATATGAGTGAGTCAACCCTTCTTTCAGCCCCTCCCAATCCTGATATTTGCAGCCACGCTGGGTAAACCACCTCTGCCCACCTTCGTCGGCTCGCAGAGTAAGGTTAGCTACCAAGTCCTCATAAGTACCTCCCGCTGCTTTTCGAACCACCTCCACCGCATCAATGTAGTTCCAGATTTGTTCACCTCGATGTGCGGAAGTGAGGCTGGGGTAATCAGCTAGACGCAGTTTAATTCCCTGTCTCGGTATTGCTTGATTAGAAGTGGCACCCCAAGTATTTGCTGTAACATTGTATACGGAACCCTCATTGCTTGCTACGGGGGGAGGCTGGTCTATTGAGGTGGTCCCTGACACGATTGGGACGGGTAGCGGTGAAGTGATCACTTGGGGATGAGAGGGTGGCTTTGCTGGTTGCGTAACCACCGCGTTGAAGGGAGCCTCAGTATTTTGTCCCATGTGACACCCCTGGGGAGGTCCTAACATGCTTGTTATTGCTGGGGGAGCTGAAACCTGAACCTCTTGAATAGTGGGCCCTCGACAAGCTGACATGACCTGTACTGCCCTAGTAAGTTCAGCAAGGAGTCTGTTGCTCTCTTGTTGTTGCCTTACCCTCGCAGCTTCATTTCCCTGAAGTGTCTGAATTGCCACCCAGAGTGCTTCCAAGCTTTGGGGTCCACGGTCCCCAACCCTCGAACCCCCTTGCGCTGGAGGCTCATTGACTACCTCAACGGGAGGCTCCTCGTGGTTCTCCCTTTCATGACCCTGATTGTCTTCCCCTTGGGGAGCTAGCGGAATGTCCCGCCCTTCGTTAGGGTCTGGAACCTCGTCTTGGTTGACCGGAGGGTCGCCTCCGCCTGCTACAGGGGCCGGCGGTGCATTCTCAGGGAGCTGCATTTCCGCCAGTCCTAGTGCTGGTCCGCCCGGTGGGACTTCTTGGATAGGTGCCCCATTCGGGTTGACCCCGACACCCCCGGGAGGAATCCCTGGTGGTGGGGGCCCATTGGCACCCCCACTCATGGTGCTGTCACCACTGGAAGAACATCCGCCCCCCCTTCGAGTTTCCACAACCATTTTTACAAAGCTGACACTCCAACACGAATATTAATAAAACACGTAACTTTATGAGCCCTCTTAATTAGTTGCGTAAATCACGCCTACTAATTGCAAATCCTCAATAAGTGCTTGGAGAAGTTGTACGTTGGCAACGGTTTGTGGTGCCACGAAACGAACAAATTTCTTTAACAGCAAAACACGGTAAAACGGTTTTGCTCCCTTAGGTAAGAATTGAAACTTTGCCATACGCGATTTCACTGCGCACGCGGAGAATTATTTTATCTCAGATTTTTCACACTAGCTCACACGTAAGTCAATCTCTTGACGCTTTTGATGGACGCAGAGAGTTGTCTTAATTTATTTGCAATTTATTTTTAAAATCAATAAAATGTTAAATTTTATGTTGATTTTGACAGTATGATAAATTTGCAAAACTAGTTAAAGGTGTGAAGAGTGAAGACAATCAGTAAAATAATCGATTTTATGTTGACTTTCACTTTATAATTATTTCCACAAAATTTGGAATGAAGGCAAGAATTTGAACTTTGAAAGGTGCTTAAGTGAAATACTTAAATATTGCGTGTAAACGCGGTCACTTTTCAGTCTCTCTTCCTTCACAAGATAATGACAACAGCTTCTTCTATCGGGAACACATCACACGAGAGTATCTCAAGTAATCGAGTTACATTAGGGTACATAAAACATCAAATTAAAATTAACACGCGAAGGTATTTGATCAATTTTACCTTAATTTACATTAATTAGGCATTAATTAATCAGTATAGTTGCTTCACAATCGATTTGCAAATTATTCACTTTACAGTTGACTTTGACTTTATCGCTTTTGTGATGACTTGTACTTTATGTTAAATGATGGACACTTACTGAGTTAAAATTGGATTAACCGTAGGTTGCAGAAAGTCCTTTAGTACAGTGAAAGTGACTTAATCAACTTTTATTGTGACTTTGACTTTATTTAATGCTGCCAAATTACAGCAATTAACGTTGGCGTATGATAATATTTATCTTACCAAACTTGTGCAACCATGTCAGGCTTGATCAATTGGATCAAGTACATCAATCTTTAACGTTGTAGAGTCAATTACATAAAAACGTCACACAACATAATATCATATTATATATACGAATACCCTCCTATTCTGATGTGGTCTTTCAATTTTCTTAACCCGAGAAAAGCATTTGTGTCACTTTCATTATCGTAAGAAATATTTTCAAATATATACAAATTAATGAAAGTGCGAGTTCATTACCAGCTGATTATGCTAATTTACGGTACATCAGCTGGTAGCCACTTAGTTGAGGCGCCATGTAATAAAAGTTTTCTCCTTACTTTTATTTTCACTTGAAAAGGTATGACGTCACGCTTGCTTGCTCAGTCAACGATGACGTCATGCATTTAGAGGTGAATTGTAATTTATACTTCTGTTCTTTTAATTACTATCAGTAAAATAATAATTAATTTGCTATCTCGGGTTAAGGTGTGTTCTATTAAATAATAAGGTTTATTTAATTTTTAACACACAACACACAAATTTATTACCCTACAACTTGTACAAAATTACCGCCCGTTACTTAAATCCCAATTTACCCCACCCGCAATACATATATCCCCAATGAAGCAAATAAGTCAAATTGACATGTTTCAAGAGTCAGTGGAATTACTCCACGGTGTAATTATTAATTACACAATAAGTACTCTGTACTTAGCTGTCCGGGGTAGTCCGTCATGCACGAGCCAACATGGCTGCGCGTCGTTGTCCGAGCACTGTGTTGGGGTAGTCGCGATCACGGCAACCCCCGTGAGCCCGAGCGCACATGGCTAGGCACACGTCACAGGTAAGCGTCCACACAGGTGCATACACAGGTAAGCGTGGTAAGGTAGAAGAGGCGGTAGGGCGATGCGATCCGCCGTAATTCACAAATAAGTTGCATCACACCCTACGAAGCTGCTGCTTCTTGCCGCCACCTTGTATATTCTCTCTTCTCTCGTCGTCCTCCTTTCCTCCCCTAACCTTCACGCTCGCCAATGCGGGTGCCGAGAAGACGATGACGTCACCATCCCTCCAATGAGAGGGTGACTTTCTCCCTCGCCAGCAACACTCTGAGCTCGACAGCCAGCTTTCTAGCCCTGGCAAACTTTGTAACAAGTCTAGCGCGAGTCTATTGCTGGCGAACTTACGAGAATATTGTGTAAGTTCGCTTGGCGGGAAAATTTCGTTACAACTCTGTCAGACTGCATTTTGCTTTCTTTACGAATTCTGTTATAGCCGAAAGAAAAAGTATAGGTTCTTGAAGAATTTATAATTTGTACAAATTTTCGTTATCAAAGAAGCGAAGAAAAATTTAATTCAATAAGTACAACTTAATAAAAATAAGATTACTGCCAGAAAAAGCCGGAAGTGTAAAATTTTGGACAAAGGTGAAAACATGGAAATTTAAAAATAATCTCTGTGTACACAAAAAGATTAACATATCAAAACAAGCTTGATTGATTGGAAATTAAAACAAAAAATAAATTAAAAAAGAATCAAAGTTTTCTGGACAATCTAACTACATAATCGAGTATAGTAAAGCATGAAAAATCAAATTTCTTCTTTTATATACGTGAAACTTGTTCCATTTTAGTAGCGGATAAACTGTACACCAACCGAGAAGATAAAACTCAATAATGTTGAGCTGGATGGAGCTCCCTGTCTCCTTGAAATCAAATTTGTCTCGAGAACCATTCAGAAAATCAGCAAGAAAAGAAACTATTGATTGGGTCACTACGTTGCTAGAATATATTTATAAACTGTGGTGTTTTTCTCTGAAAACAGAACATGTGGCCTTCGTCACTAATTGTTGTTGTTGCAGCTGCGACGACATGTCGGAGATGTCATCCAGCAGAGACTTGGGGAGCGGCGACTTCAGAAAACACCTCCCGCCACTGACAGGCGAGATATACCTGCCAGAGAGTGCATTCTTCCCTGTGGATTATAATGTCATGTAGTTTTACTGGCGCGTACTTTGACATGGGAGTGCAAATAAATAGAAGCACCAAGATGGACACTTCCTGATAGTATTTATGTCAAAATCGTGTGGCATTTTTTGTCTCAAAACACTAGCGTTTCAAAACACGGGCAAAAGTGACAAAATATAGGCTAAAAATAGATGTTGAAGTATTTTATTTTTAATTACTATAACATTTATCTTTCTTAATTATCACAATTATCTAGCTTATATTTGGAGAATGATCTGCATGGTGTGTTTATATGTTTATAATAAATAATACTCCTCCATAATTAACATAATATTACATTAAAATTAAAACTGATATGAAAGTTTTACTTTGGCCAACTCAAAGGTGTATGAAATTTTCATCATTATATATTGTCATATGAAATAAGTAAAAATATTTTTTTTTAAATTTTAAATATATTCAAAATATGCATGGAACAGTGCGTATTGTAATATTACAATACAATATAAAAAGTTATATTTAAGAAACGTTTATAATTATATTATGTATACATAATTCATGATTATTCACAACACATTATTATTAAATATTATATTTTTAATTTTAATACTTGACTATTAATCATTATTAATTAATTATAGTAATTATACACTTTATAATTAACACTACTTATAAATATAATTTTAATGAAACATTGATAGTAATTATTGTTTTTAAATTAAATATTATGATATATAATGTCGTGATCCTTATCATCATAATATAATATATAAATATATGTTTAACCTTTCAATTTCCAAAAGTAATAAAATTTAATTAAGAGTTAACTTTATAACCAACATTAAATCTATAACAAGCATGACCCAAAAATATTTATTTTCATGCTTAAAACGTCAATCGATATAGTCGGTATGTAAATTTAACACCAAGATATTAAACAGCTATTTTGTAACCTAGCAACGAGTTTCAACTTGTTTATTGATAGTTAACGCATCTTCAAAGACCGGCTTTATTATACAGGTATCTTGTTATTTCTGAAAAGCTAAAAAGCTTGACTATAATAGACCAGTGTCAACATTAATTAAGTGCCTGCTGCAGTAGGAAGGAGATTCGAATGATGGCGAGGCCGGCGAGGGCTCCGCTGGTGCTGCCTCGTAGCGAGCTGGACAGAATCAAGGTAAGTCCTCCAAGGGTTGCATCGTCGAAATAAAACACTTTGGAGTTAGAACGCCATTTCATTCTAAATTATTATCAGACGGGTATATAGAAAAAAAAAATAGAAAGGAGGGGGGGGGGGGAGGGACTGCCTCCATAAGGCCAACGTTAGAAACAAAATTGGAGTGGGGGAAATGCCTATATTGCCTATATGTTAAATCCAACATTTCAGGGGAAGGGGTGCTACAGTTCCCTATAGCCCCCCCCCTCTACCCCCAAGGATAGTTTTATTGTTAGGGGATTTTGTTACATATATTATTAAAAGAGAAAATGAGAGTAATTAAGCTAAAAGGTGAGGTAATTGAACAAATTATTGAGGCAATTAATTAAGGCTCGATTTGGTCTCCCCCCTAAATTTGCACAATATCTCTCACTATAGTGTATATTTAAAAAAGTTGCCTCGGACATGGACGAGGTAATAATGCTTCTGGCTTACCCCGTAAGTGATATGGCGTCATTTTATGTAGTATATAATAGTTTTGTCATTCCGACTGAGCCAAGGTGCCCGATTTGCTGGCAGGGCAACACGGAGCTGGGCTCGCGGCAGCTGGATTTTGAGTACCATCAACGGCTGCAGCGTGAGCAGCAGCGGGCCGCGACCGAACGTGCGGGGAATCAGCTCGAGTCCACCTACGAGGTACCTCCTGCATGCCAAGATGTCGCAAGTATCCTGGTTCTCACGGAGCTCTAGCTTTCCAATATGTAGATAAATTGAACTTTATTGTCTGTAGCGACTTTTATCACCTTGGGGAGAAATCAATTGATTCTATAAGTCTGTTGTAATATATAGAGGTGCCGCTAAAACAGATGGAAGCATGAGTTTTGAAAACAGCTAAATTTTATTCCTCGAGTGTTTATATTTTTGCAATATGATTTTTTATTCTACAATTTATAAATTATAATAATATACATGCACGCTAAAAACAAATACATTAGGTATATACCAGAGACTTGCTCAACACATAACTTCGGTTATTATATACATAATACTATATGGTTTATATTTTATTCACGTACATCATGACTACTTGTAATCATATGTACGCATTTTTTTCTTCACTTTTTTATAAGCGCATCACTTCAGAAATTTTCTAAAACTCATTACAGAAAAACGAATTATACATGCGTTCTCTAAAATGTTCAAATACGCAGCCTCTGTCCGTGTATTAAACATGCAGTTCTATCTTTAAACCTTGCGTCACTTGAAGTGCTAATAAAGATAAGTGGCATTTAAAACAAGAAGTGTTCAGAGTTCAGACTGCATAAGTACGAATCACCAAGTGTGACGAATAAGTGACGAATATGTAAGCCAAACCATTTATTAATTTTATTATATATGGCCAAACGTTTGTGATTTGTGGCATTGCAGAGTAATGTTAATTAATACTATTTTATAACTGATTTTTTTTAATTTTTATCCAATTTACTTGTAAACTATACGAAACTACAAAAACAAATGGCGCAAAAATTAGTAGAATTATTATTGAAAGTAAAGTTATTGTTAACCACTACATGTATACATTATATGTTACACATGCACGGGGAGCACTGGTATAACATAACTACTTGAAAATTAGAAATTTCGTGCAAAAATACATAATTTCGAGCTAACACCCTTTATTAAACATCAACCAAACTTACGTCTCTGCAGAAACAACTGGAGGCGGCGCGCGAGGCCTCGTGGCTGCGGGCGGAGGCGGCTCGACTTCGACAGACCTCGGAGGCAAGGGCAGCTCGCGAGGCCTCGCAGGACGCGGCGGCCGAGGAGGCACAGCGCGAGCGGCGACTGCACTTCTGGGCACGGGACGGAGTCAAGCAACTGCACAGCGCGCTGCAGATGGCCGAGGTGTGAGCAGACTCGCGTTGAAATCTATTTAATTCGATGAGTTTCGTGATATTAGATTTACAACAAGAACAAAATGTCTGTTTTAAAAGAAAGACTTTAGATTAGAGTAAACAGAGTTTAACTTTAAATAAAAAGTTTTCTAAATTGGGCGTAGAAGATGTTCAAATTAGTTAATTAATTAATAGACTTAACAATAATTACTAAGAATTTTTTCATTGTTCATAACCCACAGTGTAATAATGGGCCTCATTTGCGCAGGTTTTGCGGGAACGCAGAGCACAGCTTGAGTTCAATACGTCTGCCCGCGACCAGGCAGCTCGGCGGGAGCAGGCGGTGCGCGTGGCAGAGCTCGTCCAGGTGGAACAGACGAGGCTGCGGGAGCGCGAGGAGCGGGAGAGGCAGGCGGAGAACAAGGCCGCGCT
Source organism: Siphlonurus alternatus (assembly GCA_949825025.1). Classification (NCBI taxonomy): domain Eukaryota; kingdom Metazoa; phylum Arthropoda; class Insecta; order Ephemeroptera; family Siphlonuridae; genus Siphlonurus; species Siphlonurus alternatus. Next base: position 27,837,060 of record OX463778.1, read on the forward strand.
CGGGGAGGCGCTGCGCAGACAGTGAGCGATCAGGGAGAATTTATATACTCTACGTGATTTTACCGAGGAATATAGTTACTTCCTGTCCTGAAATTTTATTTTTAAATCATTTTTACTTGGAACAACATGGGTTCCATTGCCGTATTTATATGTGTTCATTTGCTGCCAGGATGCAGCAACACGAGGATAGACGACGCGAGGAGGTCGCTGAGGGTCTCAGAGAGCGTCAGGAGGAGCTGCGGCTGTTCAAGGAACTCTGCGAGGAGAAGGAGCGGCACAAGGCTGAGGTACGTATGTCCCTGATGGTTACATGGCAGTCTAAGAACTAGAGTTACAGGAGGAGTCAAAACGGGCCAAGTTTCTGCGCGACTTTCTGCAAGCAGCTCGAAACGAACGAGGTGAGGTGAAAGAGAGGGCGGAGGCAGATCGCCTGGAGAAGCGGGTGTGCGACCTGTACATCGACTTCCGGGACCGGCTCACGAGGAAACTTGAGGACCAGCGGCGGACGGTGAGTTACTGGAGAACACGTGAAAACTTTTCACCACGACGAGGGCTATTATATATACGATTTGTACTTTATGATATTTTTGGTAATTAACAATATAATGGTGTTGTGTATATATATATATATATATATATATATATATATATATATATATATATATATATATATATATATATATATATATATATATATATATATATATATATATATATATATATATATATATGGATAGAAGATATTTTACGAGAATTTGAGGGATTTGAGGGAAGGGATGTAAATCACGATTAAGTACAGATATATATTATTAATGAATTTTCAAAAAATATAAATAAAACACGCACGAAAATTTAAATTTTCAGGCTCTCCAAGAAAGTATCAGCAGAAAGGAAATGAAATTATCAAAGGTGTTATTTTCTGACGAGAAAATGAGGAACGAACGAGAATGGCTGAAAAAAACGGAAGCTGAAAGATTAGAACGGTACTATATATTTTATAACATTTTATATAATTATATAATCATATAACATGCATATTTCTTTATTATTATAGCAATTCAATGAATAAATTACATTACACACAGAATTAATTGCACTTATTATGTTCATTTTTGTTTTGAACTACATGAAAAATAAGTATTGGTGTAATTTCGATCAGACAGCAATTTAAATTTTGAAAAAATTTCGCTGTGTTTTCAACCAGATAAGTATTAATTAAATCTTATATTACAATGACGTGTACAGGGAACGAGCGACGAGCGCCAAACGTGCTGCCCTCGAGCAGGAGCTGCGGCAGCGCGCCCTGGAGCTGCGCGCGCACCAGACGAGATGTGCGGAGGAGCAACGAGCTACACGTCAGCGCGTTGACCATGAGGCCGTGACGGCACGTTACGAGCACGAGGAAGTGACCCGCGTGTTTGCAGAGCTGCAGCGGCGTGAGAAGGCCGAGCAGCAGGCCCGCAACGCCAGGGGGTACGCCGAGCAGAGGGTGGGTGTTCTCATCATCCGCAATATCGGGGAATACTGATGGCACGAATGTATTATTTTATTTACATAGCTCGCTTGTCGTCTAAAAGCATATAGTTATATATAAGTTATATCACAATAATTATAATTACTGGCTACATTTCGGGGGAGGGGGGAGCTGATGGATCTGTGTTCCACACTTCAATGCAAAGGAGAACCCTTTAGGCCTTTAGGAAGAGAGGGGATGCTGCAATTTCTAAAATAATTAAATTTAGCTATCCTTAATATAAAAACAGTGAATCTCAGCAATGTAAAGTTTTTTTCCTGCACATGATCATGCATAGAACTAACAAGTTCGTTGGATTGCTTTTATTTGTAATTCAGTGGTGTTGTCATCAGTTTTTTCATTTATTTTCTGCAAGATTTCATCTGCCACTTCAAAGCGATCTAAATTTACACGGCACACTTTCAATTTTTTTGGTTTTGGGTAACACCAACACCAGATGTTTAATTTGCGCCTGACTAATATATAGTAAAATCTTCTATCTCCTCGTGCAATTAAAATAACTGATTTAATAAAAACAGGTAAAATTGAAGGAAAGAAAATAGATTGACTGTAAAAAAAAATAATGCATGCAGTAAAAACGAAGTATTATTAATAAATATAATAAGAAAATTTCAGTTATTGGTTGGATGGTATTTTGGGGCAATTGACACATTTTGGTCATGTATGCCTCGTTCAGTAATTGAATTTTGTTTAATGCGCATAATAAATTGTCTATATATTAAGATTATATAAGTACTAGCTGTTATCCTTTAATTGTCATGAATTCAGATGACCTAGCTTAATGGGGTACTGACCAAAAAAAAAGTTTTAAGTTTTTGTCAACATTTCAAAAGGCACGAGAATTTCATGAAGAACAAGCCCTATTACAGCATTCTACGACCATTTCCTGATTTTATATAAATTTTTGAAACCTCTCAAAAATGACGTCATAGCATTGAATCTTAAATGGGAAAATAGATAAGTTAACATTGCCAAAATCCATACTTCATATTGAAATGTAATCAAACCTTAATTTGCAAGGTTTTTAGGTGCTTGAATCACGATAATGAAGGTTTCAAATTCCTACCTCAATAATGTTTCATTTTAGCAATGTTAACTGATGCATTTTCCCATTTAAGATTCAATGCTATGACGTCATCAAAAAAAGTTTTAAAAATTCATATAATTTTAAAAAATTTTAAAATCAGCAAATTGTCGTAGAATGCTCTAATAGGGCTCGTTCTTCATAGAATTCACAGTACTTTTTACTAGTATTGCTAACTCAAATACCGGTCAGTACCCCATTCTAAGTTGCCCTTATGAAACTTTTTGTTGATGTTTTATCTTCCTTTTGATAGTTTTGATATATGGTTGCAATTGTAAATTTATTGTAAATATTTTATATGCATTAAATTAATTCAGCTGAGAAATTTTGGTCAGTCACTATATTCTTACACATGACTGACATGACGGTACTTTAATACGGATGCGTTGACGACGGGTAATGTTATTCTTATGAGGCGTCATCAACGGATACGTTATTTATATTAAACACCGTCATGTAAACGTAGTGACTGTTTTACTTTTTTCCTGGAGATAACATTTTGTCCATCTCGGGTCCCATGCAGGAGCTCCGACGGTACGCGGAGCAGCAGGAGCGGGCGCACGAGCTGGCGGCGGACGAGCGTCAACAGCGACTGTGGCAGCTCGAGGACCGTCAGTTTCTCGAGTACGCCGGCCAGGTACTTCGCGAGGCAGAGGCCTTCGGCAGACCCAGCAGGCCCCTGCGCAAGACTCTCGAGGTCAGTATAGTCAATTGTTTTAACCCGTTTATTAGTCTCGAACTCTCGATCACCATTTTTTTTTTTTTTTTTTTTTTTTACTGCAGAGCACTTTTAGACCTCAGAACGCTTTACTTATGACTATATAATTGTCATGATAATGTTCAATTTCGTTGCTCACGATTATCGAGTTAATCGATTATTGTTACCTCTCTATGATGTACATAAATTGCTTCATTATTAATAATTCAACTAATTAATTGTTAACTTCCATTAAAAAAATATGAGATTGTTATTAATGCGTACAGTAGAAATATATATAACTCGACTGCAGGAGAACCTTGGAAATATTATATCGCTATATCGCTTATTTTCTGTCATTTTAGAATTACAAGAAGAAGCTCGGCATCGAGAGAAAGCCGTTCGTGAAGCCGTCGATGAGATCCCACCTCGACATTGGTGTCAATACTATCAGAGATTACCTTTAAAAATGCACACAAGAAAATGCATGTTCAACGTGGATAATTATAAGCAGCTTGGAAGTTAATTCGCAATAACTAAGGTAGAAATATTACATAAATATCTACTTCGTCTAGTGCAAACAGATTTAAGTAAATTATGTCATGGAGCATGGAGGAATAAGAGATAAATATTCCATGCCACGGAGTGTGCAAGGCGAGTTCTCCGGATAGAACTGGTGAAGCCAATATGACTATACTAGTAATTTGAATATTTTTGAAAATTATTAACTATAACAATATAAAGAAGAGTAAAAAGTTTTAGTTTTTACTAAAAACTAATGTTTCAATTTTTTGCAACCGAAAATAAAAATATAAAATACCTGTGAATTTAACATACTGATCATAGTGATTATTAATAATACGGATATTGTGATTTAATATTTTGAGCTTTAATTTAAATCAAACTTATGAATTATATTATAATTATCAATTAATTAATTAATATTTATTTTTTATCTATTTATTTATTTCATCCTATCCAGAGCATTATTATCTTATACTTTTTGGTAGTTCATAGGAAATTGAGATTTAAAAAATACAATTTACTTTAAAATTCTAGAAATAAAATTATTTTATTGACTTTTTAGTTAATGCACATTAAAATACATGAGGTAATAAAATATATAAGGTTAAAATTATTTGCTTGACTAAATAAAACTAATGAAACAGTTACATGCATAAGCCAATTTGAGCCCTTAGTAGAACAGTAAAATTGTATTTGGCTCTTTGTAGCACTCAATAATATGGCAAATAAAACACAACCTAGCATAAATTATATGGCTTTTATATATTTAATATTAAATAAATTTGTACCCCATTTTTAATAAAGTTAACAAGTTAGCAGCATTATTATTTATCAAGATTAACATGGTCAAAATTGGTAGGTAACATTGTTCATAACAATTCTGTAAGCAACAGATTTTGTCAATATTAATTATTTTTCATTTCAGTTAGTAACAAGTATAATGTCAATGCAAAAATATTTAAGAATCTATTCTATATTTTATAGTTAACATCATGCATACAGCACACAAAAACTGTGTAAAAATATTTATATACGTAATATTAAAAAATTGCAAATTAATATTCTAAGTGACGAGAAAGAAATACTACATGGCAGACGCAGATTTAATAGTAGAATGTTTCAGACTTTTTATTTCACAATATTAAAAAGCCTTGTGTTTACTTGGAAAATTAGGGCCTGTTTCTGCGTCTCCTACTTGGAACATAGCGTTATGATGGCTGAAAGCCGCAACAGGACTTGCTGAGCACTTCCGACGTAGCCACTTGGAGATGGCGTTATGATGGCTAAGACTTTGTGGTGTCTTTGTTGTGCAGTCCCAGCAGACGTTGAAGCAAGTCGCTGCGCTCTCGAAACTCGTTCAAGTCAGGTCGTCTAACAGAGGGGGAAGATCCCTGCAGATACCTGAAGACACAAGACCTTGGAGCATCAGCAAAGGTCACCTCATTGACGATAGCAATTAACTCTCTCGTCCCATTTGTAAAGAATTAGTTTACTAATGTGGACCGATATAATTATCACGAAAAAAATTCTGCTATAAATTTTATGAGTATACAAAAAACAATGAATGTCAAACCCTGCAGTATATTTGACATAATTAAATTTGAGAAGTGGGAACAAAATGTTGGAAGTTGCCATGTCATGTTACCTGAAGGACGAGGGAGAGAGTGCAGGGTTGCTGCTCCTTGTCAAGTCTTCTCTGGTGGGAGGAGAGAAACTGTTGGCGTCTGACTGTCCGTTAAGTGTAGATAACGGAGGCTCTAGTCTGGGTTCTGGAACACACCATGCAAACAATAGGCAATGATGGCAGAGAAAATCACAAGGATGTTCAATTACTATTTTTATCAATGGAAAATTAGCATAAAAATTTTTGAATGCAAAAAGAGGGTACAAATTCTTTTATTTTTTTTTCCGTATCCGGGAATTATTTTTAAATAACTACAGTATTAAAATTTCAGTCATGCCCCCTGGAAGCATTTAGGCTCTATTGTATTAAGGAGTAACACCTCACAATCAGGACAAATAATTTTTTAAAAATAGTTCACAGCCTTAGAAAAATCTAAAAAAATTTAAGACAGCAAAATTTTGTACCCTCTATTAATTTTGCAATAAAATTTTTTTATGCTAACTGTCAATTGAAAAACCTTACAGGAAATTCTGCATGTCTGTTGAATTTAAAACATCTGACTGCCAGTGTAGAAGGTTTGTTTTTTCTATGCTCTGGTTTAGAGTACTTACACTAAGGTACTCCACCATGGTTTACATGATGAGGTTGCACCATTTCTGATGAGCGTTATTCTCACCTGGTGAGGTGAGCAGGGCGTCTGCCATCCTCCTGGTGATGACCGTGCTGCCAACGTAGCAGCTGTGTTGGTGCCGCCTCACCACGAACTGCAGCCGGTGCACCGCCACGGCAACAAGCACCACCGCCCTGCCAAGCAAACCAACAGCGTGTAAAGTACATGCTTTTTAATATCAAGGCAGTTTTTGTTACAGATAAAACATTACTCATGTCTAAGAAACAGTAAAATTAATTTAGAACCTCAACTATTAACCAAGTCTCAAATTAATATTCAGCTTGATGGCATGAACAGAAAACAACAACAACATTAAAGTACAGTAAAAGCTGTCATACCGGTAAGTGACAGAAAATAGAAATGTTTATTTTGGTTAAAATTTCCTATATAATTTTTAATTAAAATGACTGGGACTGAAAATTGTTTTGTAAATTAAAATTTGTTAACAGAGATCATAAAATCAAAGTTTAATCACTATTCTATTTGCTTCTTGTTGGGAACTGCAACTCACTTGAAGCGCTGTAGGGGTGGGATGGTTGCTGGCTCAGAGAGCAGGTGGGCGTGTCTCGGCCCGTTGTGCCGCACGAGGCCCATCTTGAGCTTCTCCTGGTCGGCCTGGCAGCTCCGCAGCACCAGCAGGAGGTAGCGTTTCTGCCACACCAGCGCCTTGCGGTGGCTCTCCGCACGGTGACACTTGCCAAACAGGTACTGTAGCTGTAATGAGAGGGCATGTTATAAACTGTGCAAAAATATTTATATATTACAGTACGTAATATTAAAAAATTGCAAATTAATATTGTAACTTGTTAAGTGACAATAATGTTATTGGAATCCTTGGATGACATACACTTCAAAATATTGCTCAACATTTAAAGAATTCAAATGAGAGTTAAGCATGCTTGAATATCTCACAAATGTTAACCCAAAATTCTATACTATAAATAATTATTAAATAGCGATTGGTTAAGAATTACTTTAAATAATAAAAGAGAATGAAATTAATTTCAAACCAAAATTATTATTTTATAAATCTATGTCTGTTAATCAATTTTTTTACTAGAGCTTTTTCAACACTCGTAAACTACTGCCAGACATTGAGACAGCTCCCACCTTGCTCTCCAGGGCGGGGTCTGAGACCTCCAGACGCGGCGAGACGCACGGGGAGGTGTCGTTGAGTCGTGCACGCTCCAGCACCCAGCTGGTCCGCTCCGAGGCAAGTATTGTGCGAGCGGTTTGGGCCTCGTGTTGAGCTTGCCACAGTTGTGACGTCAACGCCCCCTTCTCGGCAGCCCAGGCCAGCCTCTCAGCCGAGAGCAACGCCGCCTGCCGGCTCTCCAGCTGTTGCACCCACGTCTCAGCTGAGGAGTCTCCTCCAGCCTGGAACATCACCATTAGGTTACATAGATTCTTTTCACAAAATAAAAAAATATATCATAAATAAAATTGTGTTTTACTTGATTGAAAAAAAAAAAAAAAAAAAAAAACTTTTATAATTTTCTTTTATAAATTTGATGGCATGATGGAAGATAAAAAATGCAAAATTTTTACCTAGTTTCTTTATGATTATTTTTACCATTTATTTTTATAGTTTCACAAGCAAACAACGCTGCTACCTGAACGCCAGGACTTACGGTGATGTCCCCGAGGGATGCCTCTGCTTGGGCCTTCTCTCGTGCAAGCTGCTCCTCCCACTTAAGGGTGACGGACTCCAACTGCTGTCTCAGACGCTCTGTCTCCAGTCTGGCCGCTTGCTGTGGGTGAGGGACCAACGTTATGGAGGCCTTGATATTTAATTTTTAAATTAATTGCAGAACAGTATTTTACACTCATAAAAGAGCAATAAAATAAATTGTAAGTAAAATAAACAAATTTAAAAAAAATATATTACGTAGAGGAGACACTACAACTTTCTAGAAGAACAACAGGGGGTACCTTCTGCTGGTACATGTCCTTGAGGGATGCCTCTAGCACGGTACGGAGGCGCTCCTGCTCTCCTCGCACTCCCTCAGCCTCCCGCAGCTGTGACGATTGAGCCTCCAACTCCTGGATGCGACTGCGAAGACGAGCAACCGTCTCCCTCTCAGACTGAACCTGCAGACAATGTTACCAGTTAGCAAAGCAGCAGCATCTTACTGCTTACAAAATGAATTGTCAACAGCAAAGAGCAATAAAATATTCTGGATTAAAATTTAAAATACTTTATAGAAAATTGAAATTGACCATAATTAATAAACAATAAAAAAATAAAAATATAATATATATTTTATATATATATTTTTTTTTATCTTTAAACAAAAATAAAAAAAAACATACTTGAATTTTAACATTTTAAACTTTCATTGCAAATTTTCATTTACAGTATATACAATTTGATCTCCCTAGAGAAGGTCCTACCTGAGCCAATGCCTCGTGAAGCTGCTGCTGGGTCTGCTCCAGGGCTTCTCTCTCGACAGCCACCTCTCGCTGTGCTCGACTCTCCACCTCTTGGAGGGCCGCTGTCGCCTTTCCTCGCTCCTCTCGCAGGTTGGCCACCAGCTGGGAGGTCAGAGCCTGCTCCCTCTCAAGCCCCGCCTGCACAAACAATCAATATATTATGCTGTATCACGTTTTCTAGGCATACAGCAATAAATGTAGTTAGAAATAACTCTTTATCACCATTTAATTTTAAATTACATCCATTATAATCCAATTTTTTTTGTTTTTTTAGCCTTTAATGCTTTTAATTCTATAGATTTTTTACATTTTTTACACAGTTTAAATGTTGAAAGCAGTGAACTAATTTACAAATCACGCTTAACAGTACATAATCTGTGACGTTCCTAAGCTCTCTCTCTCTCCCCCCCCCCTCCCATCCTCCCATCCACTATTGGTTTCGTTGATTACCTGTAACTAATATTCTGCAATTCAAAAGTTGGCCAATAAAATGGAAATCAAATAAGGTTCAGAAAGGAACTAAATTTCATTTTTGAAATTACCATGGCAGTATCAACACAAAATTCAAAATTCAAAAATTCAAAATTCAAAATATTTTTATTAATTCCATTTCTCCTACAATCATAATATCAATACATGATATATGTTTAGGTTTTTAGGACAAAACTATGCTAAAATTAACTACGCTACTAACAAAACAAAGCAAACAAAACTACAAACTAACAAAACTATGCTGCTGTATTTAATTTAAAAAATACCTTTTTTTTTCCCCTCTAAATAATGTTTTTTTTTTTGTTTTTGAGGCTGGACTTTACCGATTAAGAGAGCAATGTTACCTTGAGTTCTCTGTTGAGGTTGTCGAGGCTGCCACTGTCCTTGCTCCTCTGGAGAGCATTCAACTGGTCCTGCAGGGAGCGTCGCCAGCTCTGTTCCTGCTCAAGGAGCGTCCGAAGAGATAACTCTGACTCATGGGCCTGGGCCAGCTTCGAGTCAAGCAGCTGTAACAATCGTCAAACATTACTACATTGCATATGACTGTGTTAATTTGATATAATAAGAAAATAAGAAAGCCTCTTTGTATGTTGTTAATAATAAAATCTTTTTGTATGTTGATCGAAAAGATGGTTCTCAAGGTTACTGCAGTCAAATTAAGTCAAGCAGAGGAACATTTAATTTGAAAAACCCACCTCGCTGAGGGCTGAGTTGCGGACTGTGGTGGCTCGGTGCCTCACACACTCCCCTTCCAGCTGTGCCCTCTGCTTCAGGCTGTTGAGCTCCTCCGCAGCGAGTAAGCTTTCCAGAGAAGCCGCTCGGAGCCTCTCCTTGTCCACCTCCAGCCTGCAAGCCACACACCGGTCAGTGTCAATGACAAACATTACCGGGAGTACATCAAACATTTCTTCAACAGTTGCTTACTCTGACGTCATACCTGAGCTGCTGCATGGTGCGGTCCTGCTGCTCAACGCGGGTCTGCACCTCCTCTGCTCGCTCCCTCAGCATCTGCATCTCTGCCATCTGAGCCTCCTGTGTTCCACGAGCCTCCGCCAGTGACCGTCGCTCCGACAAGAGGGCTGCCTCGGCTTTGGTTCGCAGCTCCTGCTCTCCGGAGAGTGCCGTCTCCAGCGAGGCGACTGCAACATTCGATATGCTTATTGACATGAGTCTTCAATAGGTCATTTAATAAATGATAATTCCAGGGAGTTTGTTCTGTAATTATAGTCATAAAAATAAAATGTATTAATTTCCAATCTTCAGTATTAATGTTGCTAAATTTTTTAATGAAGGTAATGCTTATAAAAAGCTATATAAAAAAAAAAAAAAAAAAAAAAAAAAAAAAAAAGAGATAAGAGATAAGAATTAGGCAAATTAAGTTATTAATAAATAAATTAAAAAATTGAAATTGTGAATTGTTTCCATTACTTCATCATAAATTATTCTGGCTAAATCTGTTTCAACATGCCTCATGAAGTCTAAATATGTTACCTCTGGCCAGCATCTTTTGGTCCCTGGTGTTGGCCGTCTGCTCCTGCAGGGCCATCACCTGCCTGAGTTGTGCCAGCTGGGTGGCCTCAGAGCAGCCCGAGCGAGAGGTCTGTGTGGCCACCGTGTGAGAGGTGAGCAGGCCCTGAGTGTGTCGGTGCAGCAGCGCCACCTCACTCAGGGACAGCACCTGGGGGCAGCAAAAGGTCTGGTGTAAAAATACATCAAGAACTTATTGTTTAAACTTAATCTTCTTCTAGATTGATGAGTAAAGATGTATCTACTTAATGTTGTACTGTACAGTACATACATTACACTAATGTATATTTCTGATAACCCAAGTTTTATAGAACTTAATTAAGTAAAAGCTTAATTTTGCATTTAGCATCAATATGATATTATATATGAAAGTAATTGATAAACAAAAGCAAAATATTTAAAATTTTCTCTAGTTATTATTTGCACTGTATAGCAAACATCAAATTTACATTATTAAAAGTTGCTTTCCTGGCCTCTTTTCATCTCACCTCAAAGCCCCCACGGTGAACTCTAGCTAGCAGTCTCTGCAGCTCGTCTCCTTGTTCTCCGCCCTCGCCTGCTAGCTGCAGGAGGCTGCGGTCCAGCGCGGCAGAGTGGTCCATCTCGCTCTGCATCAGCTGGGCGTAGTCCTCCAGCCGACCTGCAAGTCACTGGTCAGTCTGGGGATGTAACAGGAGGGGCAGGAGGAGGTACCTGACATGGCGTTCAGCTCGTGCTTGAGCAGAGAATTCTCCTGCTGCAGGTGCCGCACCTCCTCACCCAGCTTGTCGCTGCAGTCCTGGACAGAAAAAACAGACATATGTAACTTAACAACCTGGTTAACTTTTTTATATATAAAGCTGGAGTAAAAAAATTACAACTTGATGGAACCAGAAATTAAGAACTTGGAATATTTAAGTGAAAGGCAATTTTTAATTAGTATTTCCATTATTTATATAATATACTGTACAATATATTGAATTGGTGTTTATCACACAAAAATTCCAATTAAAAAGATGGCTATTTACTAAAAGTTAACTTATTTTAATTAATTCTTTAACCATGCAGCTACTGGAATTTACTTGTACTACAGTACAATACTTGGCAAACAAGCCTGCAAGTTTTCAGAGCCTACTCACCTTGAGTTTGGTTCTAAGTTTGTTGATTTCCTCTTCTCTGAGTTGGAGGATGTGTCTGGTGCTCGCTAGTTCCTCATGCAGGGCTTCTGCCTCTGCCTGGGAGAGGGTGGGGGGCGCGGGAGAGGCCAGAGCCACGCGGTCGTCCTGCACAGAGGCCGGCCTCTCTTCTGGGACTGGTGAGGGTATCGACATCGGGTGGGAGATATCCTGTGGGGGCTGTGAAGAGAGTCGTTAGCGAGGTCTTTATGTAGAGTAACATGAGCTTACCTGGGCCGAGTCGCTGCGAGAGTGACCCAGACTGAGGTGTTGGCCTGGCAGCTCCATAGATTCCGCTCTCGACTCTCGCATCACCTGGACAAGAGTGAATGTGCACACACAAAACAAATTATTTACAGAATAATTAATTTAGTCTTGAGAGGGATTTTTTTAAATTGATTATACAGCGACATACATTTTAACAAAAACTGTAATATTTAGACAAGTAAATTCAGAACACGTCTAAAAATATTTAAATAATGCTAGCTGCTTACTAATTTGAAAGCAAAACTGGTTTAACGATTATTGTCACCGGAAGTTCCGCCATCTTTCTTTTATGCGCTGCCATCTTCTTTTCATACGCAATACATATGAGTGACAAGAAAAAGCAATATTAGGAAAGCAATGATCAGCACAATAAAATATGTTTATTTAATAAAATGAATCAATTTAAACACTTTATCGTGTATTTTATTCACCCATCATGCTTGCAAACATTGAAAAACATTTAAATACGAGTCGTAAATAGTTGTACTCTGTTTTGACTCACTAGTCAAAATGGCTGCTCATGACCGCGATGTTTTTTTTTTTTTTTTTTTGCTAAAAAGTGTAAAGTTGTTTTTTGACGACTTGGCAACATTGTTATCCCATCCAGTTAAGCTAAGAGCAAAGTTGCCGAGTTGTGCAGTTTTTATGAAGGCTTGTATCTCAAAAAGTAAATGGTAATATATAATTATTATTTCATCATAATTCTATTTAAAATAATTATTGTTTTTTAAGCTAAAATTTGAATCCATTATTCTGTACCATTACGGAGATAGAAATTTGCATTTGATAACATGCGTTTTTTATATCTTGATTTAAAAAATATTGGCACTGAATTTAGGTGTTTTTTATTGCATTAAAATTTTTATTTATTTTTTCTCTATGCAATGCTGAAAAAATTGGAGTGATTTACCATTTCCTAAGACCAGTGACAATAATCCTTAAAAATAAAAAAAAATAAAAAAATAAAAAAATAAATAAATAAAAAACATTTTTTAAGTAGATTAAAAACATTTAATTTATCTCTATGTTCTCCATATCTATATGTCTAATTGTATCTTTTAACTATTTGTCTTTAATAAAAGAATTGATTGAAACATTTAGTTCTGAAATTTTAGAAGGCAAAAATTAGTGGATAACGCCTTAATGAATTCTTTTTCCTCTTATAAATAAAAATTAATGTCTTGTGTTACAAACAAAAAATTATATTAGAGTGAATATACCGAATATTATATTCCCCCACTCACCCCACCTACCTCCCCCTCTTGTTTCATGCCTGAAGACTTAAGAAAATTAGAATACTCTCAACCTTCAATACAGTAGTAAATTGTTGTATTATGATTTTCCAGTTATTAAGTTTTTAAACAAGTACAGTATTTATGAAATTACATATTTTCAAACCCCAAGAAGCAAGGACGTTACCTCCATGTCGTTGAAGCTGTGTCTGGACGAGGCTTGCTGCAGAGCACCGTGCAGGACCGAGCAGTGGCTCTTGAGCTCCCCGTGTGACGCCCGAACCTCCCTCATCTGCACACAGGATGGGTGAGTGAGTAATGTCATCACCTTAATCTGGTGCACATTAGATAACTCATGTATAAACATGAGTCATTCATAAGCTGTATAAGGTTAATTATTATAAATTCCTGGTAACAAAATGTTAAGTTATTTTCTTAAATGTTGAATATAATTAAATTATGTAACAAGAAAATTATTGAAAAAAAAATTAAGAGACTGTTTCTTTTTTTAAAAAAACATGTACATTTTGACTTCAGAAGAAGTTAATTGAAAAGTTTATTGAATTTATAATTGAGTCCATCCATCCCACGAGCCTCCTACCAGGTCCATTACGTCCTCGCGAGTGACGTCTGAGGTGAGTCGAGACGAGATGAGCTCCAGTCGCTCTCGTAGCAACGTCACCTGCAGACCCAGCTCATCGATCTCTGCATTCTTCTCAACCAGGAGAGAGTCGAGCAGCCGAGAGTTCTTCCGTGGAGACCGAAGACAGGAGGCTTCTTCCAATGCAATCTGTCAATGTTGAAAATTATTAAAAGAAAATCCTTGAGTTTCTGTTAGTGTAACTCTCTGCTACACAGGAATTTTAATTTTTTTTTTTTTACGACTTTGTTCAATGCTGATGCTGATGCTGATTTTTATGCAAAATCCGTGATGAATAAGGTGGTACTAAAAAGTGGCACACACCTCAAGCCCCTCCTTGTCTTGCTGCAGAGTTTCCAGCTGCTCCAAGAGCCGACTCTGCTTCTCCTCACTCTCCCTCAACTTCCTGGCAAACTCCTCTTCCTGGGAAACGATCACCGTCTTTGTTTTCTCCAACTGTCCTCGAAGCTCTGCCATCTGGAAGACAAATTCAACTTTGTAATGAACCTTCGATGAAAAATAAAAAAATCACCCGTGTAAGCTGCTGCAGTTAATGTTTTGGATACTAACTGTTGCAATTCAAGACTTCTTTCAGGATCTTTTTAATCAAAATAAATTACATGAACGTTATTGTAAAGCAGTTTAAATTTACTTAATTTACACTTAAAGTTAAATTTACTAAACAATAAAATGCAAGTTAAGCTGTAGCACAATTTTTTTAATATTATAAATTACTGTACATTATTTGATGCTACAACTAGATCTATACTATACTTCTATTTCACTTTGCTTGCTAATTTCATGTTGTGAAAAGCACTAGAAATGTCCTTCATAAATTCACTAGTTACAACAATAATGAAATCATAATCAAAGTACAGTATATGTAAAATCATATTCAATATATATTACATGTATTTTTTTGTAAAAAAAAAAAAAAAGTATGTAAAGTATTTACTTATTTATCTACATGTTCGAGACTGAGAAAATGCCTCAGCAATTGGGAAACGATAGTCTCACCTCCGTGTCCTTAGCTTGCAGTAGGTCCCGGGCGTGGTCTAGTCTCTCTGCGGCGGCCTGCAGCTGTCGGCGAGTGTGAGTGGCATCACGAGCCTCGAGAGAACTCTGTGTGAGTCGCTGTTGGTCCAGACTAGCTTGCAAGGAGGAGATCTGTAGCAGCTGCTGCTCCACCCTCTGCTGCAGCGCACACTTCTCTGCGTGCACCTCCTGAACACCACGGGGTGGACAACATTTCAGTTAGTGGAAATCAGTCCCTAGGTTCAATGTTGTTAAATATGTATGTAGATTGATTGATTGGTTGGTATTTTGGTGGTTGGTATTTTGGGGCACATTTTGGTCATGTATGCCCCCGTAAATTTTCCTTTTATTGAGCCAATGCATACTGAATTCAAAATTTTGTATGTCACTATGATAATAAGCAAAAATATTAATGAATATTATTACTTGAAATAAATTACATATGATAAAAAAATCTATGTATTAGAATAAGATTAAATTGTTAAAATTTTAGATGTAAAACATAAAATATTACTGTTTTCTTCTAAATTTCCCATAAATAATAGAAAATACTAAAATAGAAAGGAGTCTTAAAAATGTACAATTGAACTTAACACACAATATTCACCCTCCCCTTATTTGCAATTGTGTTCCTCAATGAGGTCTTGATTGAGATGACAATACGCACCTCCTCGCTGTGTCTCACTGCGGCCAGCTGCATCTCGAGGTCTCGAATCCGTTTGAAGGCGGCCTCCTCGGCCCGACCATGGTGCTGCATTTTTTCTTGCAAACGTTGCAATGAGAGGGGTGAAGCACTGCCCGCTTCGGGAGAACCCACTGCCGCTCGTGAGGCTTCTAACTGCTCCCTGAGGAACAAAACACATCATAAATAATAATAAAATAGTGAAATTTGAAGACTATTTGTTTTATTTTATGACACTTTTTCCGTGGATTTTGATTTTATGACTTAAATTAAATTTGTTGGTCCTTTGTAATCAAGGTTGTTTTATATTTCAAATAACTGCAAGAAATTTTTATTGTTTATGAACTTTATAATGATTGATCCAACAATGCTTCTCTTATCACAACATTTAATAAAGTGTTAAATCCATTCCATTCCATTTTTTTTTTTTTTTTTAATAATTTGCAATAAATTCTCAAGAGACGATATATATTTAAAAAAAGTTTATTAACATCTAGAATTTACCTGAGAGACACATCCTCAGAAGGAGAGCTGCAGGTAGAGGCAGAGGTGTTGTGTAGACGTTCCAAGTCTCGTGTGCGTTTGTCCAAGGAAGCCTCCATCTGACGTAACTGCAAATCAACAGCTAGCATCAATACCCTTTGTCCACTTGTACGTCACACAATCTAATGTAGTCCCTATTTAACTAGACTAAACAAAATAATCATTTTTTAATCTAATTATAGTATGATAGACATATTCTTGGTCAAGTACTCCTGCTCTATTTTGCCTGGAGGGATTTTTGTCATTGTTTTGGTCTGTTTCCATGGCAACTATCTCTTCTCACCTGAGACTTCATGTCCCTGACCGCCGGGGAGGAGTTCTGCAGGTGCTCCAGTTGACGAGTGTAGGCAAGGATTTGCTCCTCTAGCACAGCAATGTGGTCGGTGAAGACCACGGTGCTCTGGTCCGTGCGCAGAGAGTCAATCTAAGCAGTCAGCAAGGTCAACACACGTCACTGTGAGAGGTCATCAGAACACTCACCTGGTCAGCGAGGTCATTATGACAGCGACTCTCCCGGTCAAAGGCACTCTGCAGTGATGCCAGGTGTTTCCTGAGCTCCTGTTCTGCGGCAGTCTTGGCTTCTATTTGACTCTCAAGATCGTGAATTACCTCTCGTAGTACAGATATCTGCAACAAATACCACAGTGAGTTCAGAAAGAAAATGCTACAAAATAAAAAATATATTATTATTAGTCTTTTATTAAACACAAAAAGTGTACATACAACATAGTATTATAAATATATATTCATTATAAATTAACACTGTAATAGAACACATAAAACATACATACAAACTATATATAATAGTTACAGAATAATAGAAAATAATAATAAAAGAATATAAAATAAAATAACAGATGATATTAACAGCCTGTTACATCATAATATATCATATATATATATAAGCACATATATAAAACAAAATATAACATAGAAAATAAATAGAATGAAAAACTTATTGCTTAATTATTATACAGTATATATTTGAAAATTATGCCAAGCATGCAGTACGGTAATTAATTAAATGGAAAAAAATATTGATTATTTAATTGCAAATATTAATAGAGGAGAACAAGCCATGCTTTCATTTTTAAATAGAACTTTTTAACTTTTGAAGCCTTATAACTCTGTAAAATTGTGCTGCAAAATGGTGTGATTATTGTTATTTGTAAATATCATGTAAAGAATTAACAACAAATATAGGGAAACAATTTATATTAATTACTAACAAATAAGATATCACAGCATGCTTCTTTTACTTCAATATCCTGTATTTCTGATTTAATAAAAAATGCATCAGGTTATTTTTTTGTATTCAAAATGAAAGACACATTAAAAGGCACAACATTTACTTTATAACAAAGAAATAACAACTAAGAAAACACACACATTTTTTTAAAAGTTTATAACACATTAAAATAAATTAGCAACAACTTTAGTACAAGTAACCCACTTTTTAACCTAAATAAAACAGTTTTTTTTTTATTTTAAGCAATAACACAACCACAGCCTAATAATATAACTTGTTTGTGTCATACCTTGTCAGATGACGCCTTGAGGTCAGCATTCAATTCTTCTGTCTTAGTATGAGCTTCTTGAAGAAACTGTGAGTTGTCTTTTGCCTGGGCTTCTAACACCTCAATCTGTGAACATCACGTAGCACTGTCACTGTATGCACTTGCTTGGCAGACATGACTAAGAATAGTGGCAGCATTCTTGCAGAGACCAACTTCATGTTTGTGATTTCTGGCAGCTGGCCAGCAGGGAGGGGGAGGAAGGTGAATAAAAAGTGCTTCTATTTCTGGGAGTTAAAAATAAACTAGTTCCTGTCTAGGGGGTAACATATATATTTTTTTTCATATGAGGGTTATAAATTCTAAAAATAGAAACTATACAACTTACATAAGCATAATATGTTTACAATACAGCCATGCATCAAACTTTGTTTTCATGCATACTCAGATAATTATAATAAAAAAATGGCAAAAAAAGAAGAAAAAAAAAAAAAAAAGAAAAGAAAGAAAGAAAAAAAAAAAAGAAAGAAAGAAAGAAAAGAAAGAAAAAGCACCTGTTAATAAGATAGCGTTAAAAAACTCGGAGCTAGTGTCACGACAGGGCATATCATACACTCCATCCCCAACAAATTAATGTTTTACTGTTAATGGCAGCAGGTAAATAAAATAATGATACAAATAAATAAACAAATAAACAAGAAATTAACAAATAAAAATAAATAGTGCGATAAATAAACAAATAAATAAACAAACAAGTAAACAAACAAATAAAAATAAACAAATAAATATTCAATTTAAGGAAAATAAACCATTGAGGTTGAGGTCGTCTAGACGATGCGAAACGTCTTGAAAAATGTAAATAATTAGTGTAAACCTGTGACCGCAAGATTTTCTCCTGCTGTGAATTTTTCGATCGATAAGGCCTTGCTGGTTATTCCTATCCTTTTCTTTCAATAATTTAAATAAATAAATAAATAAATAAATAAATAAATAAATAAATGAATGAATGAATGAATGAATGAATGAATGAATGAATGAATGAATGAATGAATGAATGAATGAATGAATGAATGAATGAATGAATGAATGAATGAATGAATGAATGAATGAATGAATGAATGAATGAATGAATGAATGAATGAATGAATGAATGAATGAATGAATGAATGAATGAATGAATGAATAAATAAATAAATAAATAAATAAATAAATAAATAAATAAATAAATAAATAAATAAATAAATAAATAAATAAACAAACAAGGATATTTAAGTTCTTTCAATGATAATGCATCAACCCCATTTAAATAATACAGTACATTAAAATGGCCTTTCCATCCTGCAAGAAGAAATGTCCACCACACAAAGTCCAGAATACCAAAGAATCTATAAATGTATAACAGTACAAAGTGGTTAGTTGCAGCGATAACATGGAAGGAAGCAGGGTTAGTGAGTCAAGGTGACAGCACTCACGTTGTCCTGCTCAGCTGGTGGGCCGGTGCAAGGAGGTGCAGGGGGAGCTGGAGCCTCCACACACCTCTTGGGAGCACCCTTGGTGCAGCGAGAGAAAGAACGTGGCAAGTCAAAAACTACCATTCACAAGTAAACAATCTAACTCTACAAGCAAATATGGAAGTTAGAAGAAATTTGTGGTTCTATTGACAAACTAATATGTATTGTTAGTCTATCACATTTACTTCATCACACAAATATGGGGGGTACAGAATTTTCCATGTAACCCAACAGTAATAAAAATATATCAGTGTTACTGTTACTGCTTAAAGTACAATAATTTAGTATTTTTCATTAAGGATATCCAGCTTGGCAACAGTAACACTCTGACATTGACAATTAATTAGTTGCTCTATTTTATAAATTAGTTTAATGATCCCCGAATATTAAAGAAAATACATATATATTTTGGAACATTTAAAAAAAGACGCCTTATTTATACATACATACAACTGTACAAAACATGATGCCATATCCCTTACAGGATAAGCCAATGCTCAGATATCTCAGAATTATTACCTTGTCCATCTTGTCCATGTCCAAATATCCAAGATAATTTATTTATCTGTAATCATTTGTCTTCTTTTTCTGTAAATTAGTACCCTCCTCCCCCCTCAACACTCACCTCCTTGGCCAGACGGGCGCACTCCAGACGGTCTCTCTCCCTCTCCCGAACAGTCTCCTGTAACACCCCCAGCTCGCGGCTGAACTCATCCCTCTCCTGCTCTCGCTCCAACGCTTGCTCCTCCAGGAAGGCTCGAGTTGACCTCAGCTGCTTGTCTGCAGCTTCCACCTACGGGAGACCACCACTCTGGTCACCTCAACGATCTCATTTAAAACTCATGATTAAAAAGAGGAAGCTTAATCTCCCCTTTCCTCCAGAGGGTTCAGAAGAGATAAAACCCAGTATTTTCTTAAATATAATATTCTGATCATACAATCAGTCTTTGAAAACATTCTACTGTATTTTATTTTTTCTGTCCTCCATTTTCTTAAATTAGTTGCTAAGAAAAAATTGGACGATGCTAGCAAATAAAAAGTAAAGATCACAGCAGGCAAAATAAATATTTCTTAGTAATTGAAAATAAATTAAACTTTATGTTGACCTTCTATTATTACATTATTTTGTATTAAATGTCACATTGAAATTTAATTTAAACCAAAAGGAAGTATTCATTCGAAAAGCATAAAGTTATTAAATATCTTCACTCCAGTGTTTAATACAGATAGAATTACAACAATGTTCTTAATTTGGACTGGATTTGTAACACCTGGTGACATGGTCTCACCTGCAGCTGCAGGTCCTCCTTGTCTCTGCGGGCCTCCTCAGACAGAAGGTCACCCTCTCGACAAAGCTCCTCGATCAGACGCAGCAGGTGAGGGGGGTCCTCAGGGTCACTGGACAGCAGCACCGAGCGAGCTGGTGATCGTAAAGAAATTAGTTAAAATTGTTTAGTGTTCAATTTAATTGGTTTAAATATAATCACAGTATTTCAAATTTGTTATAATTTGAATTAACAAGTTTCAAGTTACTTTGCAAAAAATAGACGGACAGGCTCACCTCGGTCCTGGACCTCAGACAGTCTTTCGAGTCGTTTCTCCAGGTCGGCTGGCTGCAACCCTTCTCCGTAGCCCTCAGTAACCACTTCTCTCCTCTTTCGCTCTAACTCCGCCAGTCGCTCTCTTGTGATCAGTAGCTCTGACTCCAAGACCTCCCTTCGCTCCTCGCTGGCTCTTAATTGGTCAGTCTGCAGACGGAAACCCACCAGGTTGATCTCTGAGATACCCAGGATGTTCGCCACCTGCAGGCAAAACCAACGTGTTGCAGCAAACCCTCTTTGAACATACACAATGGGTAGTTGCTGTAAGAGCAAACTAATTCATAATCCTCTCTCTTTAGATCCTCAAAAATTTCAAACAAATAAAATTAATAGACTTGGGTTTATCTTGTACCGGTATTTTTTATTGCCTCTCAATAAAATCTCTACCTTCAAATTTCTTACACTCTAGGATAGGTTTGGTTTACTCCAAAAAGCCACTAGCTCCTGTTGAGGACTCACGTCTTTGCGGACTCGCATCAGGCACCGGTCAAGCTCTGCCCGCAGCTCCTCCACTGCCTGAGTATCCGTCTCTTCACTCTCTTCCCTCAAGATGCTGGTGACTGTCTCAAGGTCGGGGGCAAAGTGGACCCTCTTCCTCTCCACGGGGGCCGCCACCTCGCTGGACGCCACACTCTCAGAGTCACTCGCCCTGCTCTGGTCCAAGAAGGTGTTTAGCTCCTCTTCTATGGTGATCAAATACTGAACAAGTTCAGACACGAGCGTTCGCAGTAGCTGACACTCTGATTTCCAGTTGTTCCTATGAGTGAAGAGGGTACAACATTTATTTTTAGTAGAAAATATTATCAAATTTGTTATGCTGTAATAATGAAAAAACATAAAGCTGCAAAAACCTATGATTAAAGTTAACAAGGAATCTGCCCCCTCCCTCTCTTCAGTGTAACTAAATTAAGTTATTACCAGATCATAATATTTATTTCAAATACTACAAAAACACATTATATACAGTATATAAGACTTTTATTAAACACAAAAGTGTACATTTTGAATAATATCAGGGAATATATAATTCATTTTTCAATGCATATTTCTCCCTCCAAGTTTCTAATACTGGCGGGATATTTAAAAAAAAAAAAAAAAAAAAAAACGTAACTCAGGCTACTTGATGTTCTGGTACAGAGCTTTTTGCATACAGTAGTAACATGTTAAAGTAGTTTTTTTCTTTGTATTTAAGACAGCTTGGTTATACTTTTTTCGAGTGTATGATTCAGAATATGTTTTTTTTTTAAGAACATGATAGAAATACATACCACATGAAAGGGTCAGCATTTAACCCTTTTCAAAATTACTTCAACAAAAGTCATATTGTGATGGTCTCACCTGTCGGCATACAGCTTCTGGTTGACGGTGTCGGCACCCAGACTGGCCAGCTCTCGACGGTGCTGCTCTTGCAGTTCTCTTACAGTGGCCTCGTGTTGAGCCCGGGCCTCAGCCAGCTGGCGCTTCGTCTCAGTCCCAAGCCTCTCCTGCAGCTGCCGCAGCTCTGCCGGCCAGCTCTCCGACGTGGAGCCCTCCTCCACCAGCAGCGCCTGCAGCAAACACTCTGCATCTCCGCCCAGCCAAGTGACAATCTCTCAACAGCTCAATCAAGTGAATATCTGGTGAGGCAGTGCTTCAAACCAGGACAGCAAACTTGTAAACGTAAATAAAAATGAACATCAGCAGGAAAAAATAATGTGATTTTATAGTAACAAAACATTTTTAATGGCTGAAGTTTAGTTTAGAATTTCTTTAAACACTACTTTTTATTGTTTAGGATAATTATTATGCTTTTTACAGTGTAATACCAATAGTAACTACCACTCTGTGAAATAGCTAGGTGCTTAATGTGATATCTAGAAATTTAACTAGCATTACTTAGTAACTATTAAACCCAAATTCCCCTTTTATCAAATTTAAATATTAATTTATTGGACAGTTTCAAGTTTTTTAGCATCCACTTAATTGCAATATTTTTAAGACATACATAGTGTACTTCATTTTAAAGAAACAGCATTCCTACACACACAAAACTCATGACATGCTGTTTTCATACCATGCCTTTGCAGAAACATTGACATACTCAAAGTGACAAGACAACAGTTAGCAATAAGCAAGCAACGGACAGAACATAGAGCAATATCCTCACCTTCAGGCAGGTTTAATGTAAATGCACAGAAGAGGGGAAGGTCATAAAGATGACAATTATTGAAGGTACTCATGCCAGGCAAGAAAATAACCCTGCTGTGTAGTATTCTAGTGATAAGGGGACAAAAATTCTTTAGTTTTAATAAAACAAATCCTCAGGAGTAAATTTCAAGTTTAAAGTGGTTTAGTTTTTTCTATTATTTGAAAACCAGTGGCGTAGTCAGGGAAACAATGTTTGTTGGGAATTCTTGTCCTTCGAAGGAGGATACTTCTAAGAAGTATGGGGAGTGGATGACGTAGCCCATGGTTATTCTTTTCTGAGCTAATCAGCTCAACCAAGATTACAAGATCTCTAGATTACAGTTGTTTATTCATTAATTAAAATTAAATTAATTTTATTAAATCTCATCAGATACAGTACAACAAAACTTTGTTTTCTTTGCTTCATGTTTTTTTATTATGTAGTGTCAGACTTTGCAACAGCCTCACCCGACTTGACACTTTCTTGTGCAGAACAATTACTTTGTATCTTTTCTTTTTTTTTTTTTTTAGTAAATTTTAAGGGTAAGATGATGCCACCAATGCATGTTAAAAAAATCCCTCACACAAAAATTATGGAAAAAAATTAAAATATTCTCCTCTACACCCCCTATCAGTAGCTAAAATATCAGGTATACAAATACGATCTAGTTTTTGAATTATGAATTTTTAAAGTTGACTAATTTAACATGGAAGTTCCATTTCTCCATGTTAAAGTAGTCAACTTTAAAAATTCATAACTCAAAAACTAGATCATATTTGTACACCTGATATTTTAGCTACTGATAGGGGGTGTAGAGGAGAACATTTTTAATTTTTTTCATAATTTTTGGTGAGGGATTTTTTTTAACATTGGTGGCGTTATCTTACCCTTAATTTAGGTTTTAAATTACTTGACTGTATTTATTTTCTTAAAAGGGTTAACAAAAATTGTTCTCGTTGCTTATTACTGGCTGTTGCTTGGTGCAGAGAGAAGGTAGTACCTGAATCTGCTCCCCCAGGGTCCTAACTAGCTCATGCCGAGAGCGTTCCACCTCGTCATGCAGTCGTTGTTTGCAGCTTTCCGCCAACTCTGCGAGCTCCCGAGCATGCATGCTTCTTGTCTGCTCCAACAGCTGCACGTAGCTAGCCTCCTAGCGTAACACAATACATGCTGGTGGGACAAAACTCTTTACAGCATGTAGTTAGCTTGCTAGCGTAACACAATACATGCTGGTAGGACAAAACTCTATAGCAAGCTTAGGCAAATTACCTTTTTTTATTTTTTTTTAAGAATATTACAAACTATGATGCTATTTAGTTACATTTCAATTGTACAAGGGTTAGGTAATAAATCAATACATAGACATACACAAAATAAAACATTAAAAAGAGAGAGAAAAAAGAAAAAAAAAAAAAAAAAGAAAGAAAAAAAAAATGCAATGTTAATATGACAAAAAGGGAACTTGAAACTTCAAAGCAATTCTAGTAACAATTAACTAAGCGATGTAAAATTACAATTAATTCAAAAGTACAATAATGATAATGATACAAAGGTATTGTTGATTTTTTGTACAGCTGAATCTCAGGTAAAGAGTACCAGCTGGAACCCAATTACCGGTACCTGGGATATTTCAAATTTGTTTCATACTTTATCAAAAACTGCTGCTTTAATTACTGACATTAACGTAGTTTATACTAATTTAATTGAAAGTATACAATGATCCATTTTGTCAAATTAACACTTCCTGAATTCCTGTAGATTGAAAAAGTATAATAAAAACAGTTAATAAATAAAGACAAGACAACTTTCAGGCAGACGAGTTCTCACACACGATGCAGCAAGCTTACCTGTTGCTCCAGGGAGGTTGTCAGCTGTCCTACCTCTCGAGCGTGGCACTCTACAAGACGACTCTGAGCAGTCTCCAGCTCAACGTGGTGATGTGACTTGAGGGCTTCTAATAACTTTTCCATCTCTTGCTTGTGCTCTGACACATCAAACAAATAGGGGTCAAAGGTCAGCTACACAATCAGATGTTCAACATTGAGTCAGGGTGAGTCACAAAAAAAGTTCAAACAATTACCATTTCAATTTTCATTATATATTATATTCAATAGGAGAAGAATTAAGTGGATGAAAGCAAAACATACTATAACATGTTTATTGAAACAGTTTTTTTTCTAAATTCTTAATTTAGTTACACAATTAGAAATAATGAATACTGGTATTCTGTGATTAGCTGATCAGTCTTTTGCTGGTTCCAACAAATAGTAAGACATTCCTGACTTGGTCTCACCTCTGGTCATGTCTTCTCGCAACTGCGTGCTCACAGTATGGTGGTTCTCTTCCTGTCTGCTCAGCTCGTCTTCGTGCTGTGCTCGCACCTCAGCCAGCCTCGCCTCAAAACGCCTCTGCAGCTCCTCCAGCTGCTGATGCTGCTGCTCCAAACACTCCGCTACCGTTTGTTGATGGGATGCTACCAGGCGAGCCTGCACACCAGTCTCAAAATAAGCACCACAAGTGAGCACTCAGTGAGTCATAGTACACATCACAAAATCACTAGCATGGCAAAATTCCTAAACAACTTCTTCACCGTGGAATTTGTTGTGTTTCAAAAAATAATCAATTTTAAAGTAATGAAATAACTTGTAATAATGTACTGTATTAATAATATTAATATAGACCAGATATGTATGTACTGTATGTTATTTTGTTTTAACACAAAATAAATATTAACAATTATAAAAAAATGAACATTTTAAATCAGAGCCATATTTGTTTGTGATTTACCAAAAGTAAAAACTCTTTTTCTCTGCACAACAAAAATTAAGACCCCTCTCTTTTTTTAAATGGAAGGTTGGGACATCAATGTTTAGTAAGAGTTCCGGGTTTCTCCGTCAGCTACCCTCCAACTCACATGCTCTCGCTGGGCGTCCTGCTGGATGGCGCTGGTAACAGCCTCCACCTGCGCAGCAATCTCGTCACTTTGCTGTTTCAGTCGGTCCTCGAGCTCTGCCGCAAACTTTGCCCGCAGCTCCGCCTCCTGGTCGTCACTTGACGAAGTGCAGACTGGCTCACCAACATTCTCCTGGAATCACAACAGACTCTCACATCTGAACAAGTCAGTATTTCATGCTTGTTAAATAAGCTCAAGAAACAATGCAGTTAGTTTCAAACAGAATTAACTACTAATAGCTAATCACTATTATTTTTTCAATATCAAAAATCAAGCAATCAAAAAGAGGACATTGTCTTACATTCTTTCTACATTTTAATGTCACTAACAATAAGTTGTCCCTCTACTATTTACAAATTACGTTTTTACAACACACAACAACACAACACAAAGGTCTTACCGTGACACTGACTCTAGTGGTGTCTGTTTGTGAAGCCTCCAACAGCGATAGCTTCAATGCCTGCAGCTCCACCGCATGGCTTTCTTCCAGCTGCATCTTGAGAGCTCTCAGCCGCGCGGTCTCAGACAAGGACATTTCAGACCTGAGCTGCTCTATCTGCTCATCCAACAACGAGCGCTGCAGGTCTGACAAAATTTCTTTGTGCACTGTTTGAAGCTTGGACAATTCCTCACTGTGACTTCTAGAAAGGTCTTGTAACTCCCTCTCATGAGCATTTTGTAAGTCTCTTGCTAGATCTTTAATATGCTCTTCATGTTCTAATCTTATTCTCTTAATTTCTGATTGGTAATTTCTCTCAATATCTCGTTTGATTGTTTCCATTTCTTCTTTACAAGCTGTTAGTCTCTCGTCCAAGTCTGCTTTGTGTTGTTCTTCCAGGTCTCTGTTTAAAATGAGAAGAAATCAAATTAGTGTTAACACAACAATAGTTTATGTACGGCCAAACTCAATGTTTAACACAAGGAAAAATTATAATTTAATGTCAATGTACAAAACAATAAATTAATGTAAGGCCAAACTCAAACAAAATTATCATGTTGTTAACACACTACTAATACAGTAAAAAAAATAATAATAATAACAAATAAAAATATATGAAAAGGTTTTTGTTTGTACTCGTTTCATGTAAATAACTTGTAGTCAAATTATTGAAACACTACTCTCACCTTATGCTGGGTACGTCCGAGTAGGTGTCACAGATGCGGGTGATGGAAGCCAGACGAGAGGCATGCTCTCCCTCAGCACACAGAATCTCAGCAGAGTTAAGTTCATTCTCAGAGCATGAGCTGCTGGAGTTGCGACTGTGCTGACTTGTCACTTTCTCAGCATACCTACAGCACATTAGCATACATTCTAGCATTCACAGCCAAGTTGCACTAGTACAAATAAAATTAATAACAATTTTATTATTTTAACACAAATTTTTCATTCAATGACAATGGTAGCATATTGTTATACAAAATATGTGTTAAAAAGCAAACAAATGAGGTTCTAAATTTAAGCAATCAATGAATAACTAACTGACAGTAAGATTATTTAACTATTAAATTAATAAAAACAAGCAACATAAATTGATTTTTTTTTTTTTTTTTCTACAGGTTCTTAAAAGTTATAAGACTGGGAAACGTTAAAACAAAACAAAAAAAAAAAAAATCTTAAATTCTAGTGGCACAAATTAATTCAAGATCAAGCTAAAGAATTTCATATTCTTTTGGCAAAAATCCATCATAAAAACTGCATTCAATAATAAATGCCGGTCTCACTGTTTCTCGAGGTCTCTGCACTTGTGCTCGAAGTAGGTTCGCAGTTCGTCCATCGCTAGCCGGTGTTGCTCCTCCCGCAGTCCCAACAGCTCTCCCACTCCTCGGCTGTTCACCTCCAACTCCCCCACCACCGACTGCAGCTGCTCCAGCTCCCTGTGGGTCAAACAACTCATTAGTTGCCCTGGCACCAGAAAAAACTTATCACTACATGTATATCATAATCATTACCTTTATTAGATACACTCTGTGCATTAGAATAATTCTTTCAAAAGATTAAAACACATTTTTAGGGTGCATGGAACAACTCAAAATTTAATGCATTTCCATAAATTCAAAGTAACACAAGCTATTTATTAACATGACAACTAGTGTTTCAAAAATACAATAACCAAAATAAGTTTTAATATATTTTTTACTTTTAACATTAAAATTGTATTGCTAGATTTAATTTTATAAAGACAAATTAAAAATTAAATTTACTTACTCTTTACATAAAGGGAATATAAATAGTTAACACTGCAACTCTAATATTTCAGTACCTTTTCATTATCAGGTACGTAATTGACGTCATAAAGACAGATATGGACAAACGTGGACATCTGGTGGATTTTATCTGAGTGATTCTAAAAGTGGCATTTTTTTATATCAAGAGCTTTGCTACTGGCTAAAGTGCACATGTAGTTGAGTCATACCAGAGATTTTAGATTGTAGAGATATAGAACGCTTATGGGCAAAATTCTGTTCAAACATAGCAGATCTTGAAGGAAGTGCGAGTACGAAAAAATGTGTTATTTCAAAGCTTCAGCGCAGGGGCGTTTAGATGGCGTTGCAGCTGCAAGTTATAAGCATTTGGGGGGGTGCCGGTCGCCATCTGGACGCCCAAATAATAAGTTCTCATTTTCACTTCATCTACAGCTTTTCTTTGGTTTATACGTTAAATGCTAGGAAAAATATTTAGCACGGACATTCGACCTCTTTACAAAGTATTCTCTTTGGTCATACTGATTCTATCAAGGAAGTTTTCAATGCCATCTCTTGGTGCTTTATGCGGTCAATTGTGACTCTCCCTTTATTTCAAAATGTATAGCAAAAGATAAAACATCAGCATATTTTATTATTTACACATTGTGCTTATTTTTAAACAGTATTCCCATATAATATATGCATCTATTTTTTAATGCTTTACAAAGACATGAAGTGTTATTTTAGCCAGAAATAAATATCGTAAGCCTAACCAGGTACTTCAGTGTTATAACAAAAATAAAAATATAATTTATAACACATCACTAAAAGCCAAGAGAAAGAACAATTTTCTTCTCAACTAGGGTTCAACTTGACAACCCCAATCAGCTAACTGGAATAACTCTGTTGGACTTGAGGGGGGCTGCTCACCTGCGTTGCTCCAGCAGGGCGTCCCTCTCGCTGATCAGCAGCTGCACTTGTTTCTGCAGTGCCTCTCGCTCCCTCGCCTGGGCTGCAGCATCCTGCAGAGTCTCATGGCCACCCCGAAGGGCCACTCGCAGTCGGTCCACCTCAACTGAGTGTTGCTGTCTCAGACGTGCCTGCATTTCCTGAGCACTCGCCAAAACCCGGTCTTGCAAGCAGAGAAGGTCTTTCTCACTGCCGTCACCCTTCTGATAGGCTTCATTTATTTGGGTTGATATGGACTCTAGTTCTGATTTACATCTTTCATACCAAGTCTGGGAGAATTTCTGAAATCAAGAGCACCCATATTAATGTAAATCACATTTTAACTCTGTGGCAAACAAATTAATTTGAAATCATCATGAAATTATAAAGTTTGTAACTTAGTTTTCAGACATTTTTAGCTCCGACTTTCATTTAAGACTTTAATTTTTTTAATTTATTTATTTTTTTTAAAAGAGAGGATAGGAACACATACAACAGCAAAAGATTTGTTGGGAAGGACTTAAAATTTATTGATTATTTTTGGGTACTTTAAAATCAAAGTTTATAGCAAAATGTATGTTTCTAAGTAAGAAAGGGGCCAAATTTGCAGTAAATTGCAGTAATATTTGCATCACTGACCCTGAGTGTCTCTGAGAACTGCTCCTCGGTCCTGCGCTCAAGCTGCCCCAGGACGGCTCTGTTTTCTGCGTCCTTGTCCTCTTTCAGCAGACAGCCCAGTCTCTGAGCTGCAGCTGCCTCCGTCCTCTCGCTGTTCACAGCCTCCTTGAGCTGCTTAGCCAGCTCCTGCAAACATCATGTTGGTCAGGCCTTGGAGTATGCACTAGAATTATTTTCTTTAAATTACTATTTATGGTACAGGCAACTCTTAGAAGTTAGAACCAGTGTTGAAAGTAAGCCGGTGCGCACCAGTGCGCCGCACTAGTAAGACATTTGACGCCAGTGCGGCGCACTGGTAAGACACTGATCAAAATTTACCAAAAAAATCAACAATTTTTAACGAAAAAAATAATATTTGCAAGTGTGAACAGATAACATTATAATCATGCTCAATGCATGATAGTTATTGTATTTTATTTTTTTTTTTCTCTCTCACGAAGTTTTAACTTGCATGGCACTTTCTTTTAAAATTTGTTCTAAAAAAATAATTGAAATCTACTCGATCTATTCACTTATATTTATTTTTTCATTACGTAAAAAATAAAAACGAATTAATAATTTGAGGTATGAAATTGTTGCATTGTAAATAAATAGTAAATAAGTGCTGCAGTCAAACATTATTATAAATTAAAAGACTATATGTTTAAAAAGTTAATTATAATATTTGATCATAAATGCACTTTTTATGGCGAGCCTTTTGGAGCAGATTTATTTATTATATTATTTTTTTTAGATTTTTTAAATCAAAGAAATATTTTTAAAAGTTTTTTTTTTTAAATATCTGTATAGGTTTATTGTTTACTATTTTTTCTTCAAATTTTATATGAAGTGATCATGATGTTTTATTACATGATCATGGAAGTGGTAAAATCGTTAGAACTTTTTTAAAATTGTAACCTTTCATCTTTTTGGAATATTTTGTTTAAACTAATTTTCGAGACATTTAAAACAATATTAACATTTATTAACATTTATTAAAAAAAAAATAAAACATTCTAAATTGTGAAACAGTTAATTAAAATATTTTTACAGCATTAACACTGCTGCCAGACATGCATAGACAACGAACAACGAAGTGCTTAATTTGTTTGTGATTTTTTTTATGTAAAAATTAATATTTAAATTTTCAGTAGGCAGCACAGGAAATATTTTTGAATATTTTTTTCATCAATTTAGTGTGACACTATATTTTTTTTCGCGGTTAAAAAGTTTGAAAAAGTGTTTAATTTTACTTCATTTGTGGGTTAATTCTCATAAGGATTTCCAATATTTTTTCCAGAAAAATCACTCAGTAAAAAATGTTTTATTTGTAAATCTAAAATCTATTAAAGAAATTCATCATAGATTACTTATTGTTAGATATTTTTTAATTGGTTCCATAGTTCAGATGAAGTGTGAGTAAACAGTAAAATGCTGCTTTCTGTGCCATAAATTTGCATGTTAAAAAAGTAAGCCTCCAAAACACCAACTTTGGGAATTTTTTGTTTTTAATTTCTAGATAGAGGGCATTTTAAAATATTTTTAGAAAACAAATTCTTAAAAAAAAAAAAAATAAAAAAATAACCCCTCACTCTAGTTGAAAAATCTCTTAGGGGTGCATCCTTGTAAAAAAAAAAAGAAAATATTATAAATAAATTTCAGTGCAACTGTTCAATGAAAAAAATTAAGCCACGTCCCTTTTTCCCGAAAAATCGCGCCTCCGGCGGGGGTTCGGGCCCTTTAGGCCTCTATCTGAAGCGCACTGGTAAGAAATTGAAACTACTTTCACCACTGGTTAGAACTGTATTTTCAATGAAGATTTAGAATACAAAGTAAAAATAATATAATATTTCCATTCTTTGTCTTCAGTCTTATTTTATTATTACTTTATTACGTTTCTTTTTTATTAAAAATCAATAAATTTGAAAAAAAAACAAAAAAAAATGCAGCACCCGTACATTATGGAATATTGCCCTACCTGCTTGGTGAGCAGAATCTCACGGTTATGTTCGTAGCTCATCTTGGCAGCCTGTGTCTTGAGCCGCTCCTCATGAGCAGCGTTCAGGCTGCCCATCTGGCGGCCGAAGCTTGCCTCACACTCGAGACGCAGCCTGGCCACAGCCAGCATCACCTGCTGCTGAGCAAGCTGCCGGAACTTGGCCTCCAGCATGTCGAAGATCTCCGCCTCCCCAGCCGCCAGACTCTGCTTCACGAGCGCCAAGTCCTGCCCCAGCTTCTCCTGCAATGAACTCAGTTTTGTATTGAGCTTTAAGTTTTGTAATTTTAGTTTCTTAATGGAGGAATCTTTATTTATATGTCTTCACGACACAATGCTTTAAGCATGAAGTGTACTCTCCTGTTAAAATTTTAATTTTTATCAACTTTAAATGGAATAATTGAATTACAATTAAAAATGTGAAAAGAAAAGAAATATGGCAGTCTCAAGTTGTAAAATTATTTTAAATATAAAAAAAAGAGGGGATCAACTTCAACTTTTTTTATTTTTCTAAAATTGCTTATAGTGAAAAGTAATTCTGCACCAAAGGAAACACCACCTTTTTTAACATCTAGCCGATGAAAGTTACAGCGTTTAAAATTTGCATCAAAGTTGCATGCCAAAGGGTTGAAACCAACTGCTCGAGGGGCTTCTAGAGGGTGGTGTTTCTTATGTGCAAATACAGAAGACCACTTTTATTTTAAATTTCATTCTATTCAAAGGAAAAAATAAAACTATAAAATAAAAGTTTTTAAAAGCCGGGTAACAGTAACAAATCACTAGTAATAATTTGAGCATTAAATTTCATAATTTGTTGTAATAAATCTGATAATAATTTGACAGAAATAAATTTTGTCTTTTTTTTCCCCCCCAAATAATTTTGTTGCAGCTTGAGTTTTTTTTTTTTTTTTTTTTTTTTTTTTGTTTTTTTTATAATGACACTTATGGAATAATCTATACATTATATCATCTTCAGTGTAAATAATATTGATTAAATTTTCATGATCTAAAATTAGTATAGCAACAATATTTTTTATGTGCTGTCATCTACTTCTAATTTTACATGGATTCTGATGCTAATGCCTCTGATTCTTTTTAGTGGAACTATGGTTGTTCTACATGAGTACTGAGAGTGTATTTTTATCCCAATTACTGCCTAGTTAGTAGTTACCTGGATCTGAGCCACAGCCTGGGCAGTGTCGGAGCAGGGTTCAAGGCCAAGCTGTGAGGCGATTTCCAGGTGGGTTTGCTCCCGTAAGGTCTGCTCCTTGGAAGTCAGAGCAGCGTGCAGCTTTGCGACCTGTGGAACATTGTGTCAAGGTGGCTGCAAGCAGTGAGGGGAATTAGGGGACATAGAGAAGAGTCAACCAGAAGAAACAGTAAACAGCTACAAAGAGAAAATACTTAGAAAATAATAAGAATGGAAAATAAAGTAACTAGTTTTTATTAGAAACTTTCATACAAACCAAAGTAAAACAAACAATCCAGAAAAAGGTGGAACAATTTAAATAAGCATGAATCAACACATTACAATGAAATAAATAAAATGAGAAGTTGCACAAGAAAAATATAAAATGAAATAAATACATAGTACTAGTAAGAGAACACTGTACAGCACATATCCATAAATAACTAAATTACATAAATGACTAGATGCAAGATAAAGAAAAAGCAGAGAGGTGTAGAGAAGATAATACAATACCATACTTAAATTAAGAATTAAAAATACCAATTTAAATGATACAGGAAACAACCAACATGAAACAAAATATTGCAGAAATGCATAATGAATGAACAAAATCATATTTACAATATCACTTCAATATACAGTAACACAAAAAGAACATAATGCTATACAAATTAATAGAAATTGACTGTTACCGTACAAATAATAACAAATTTATATGGAGCACAAGTGCAGAGCTAATATTTCCACATGATTCTCAATGTGTTCTTGGCAAGAACTGCCTTTTGTTAAGTTGCAGTACTTGGAGGGTCTTGTGTCACCTGGTCTGCATGCTCTTGTCTGATCTCTGCCTGCTGTTTGCTGAACTGCTCGTCCAGCTCCGCCTCTCTCAGCTCCATCTGCTCGCCTAAGTGCAGCTTAAGCCTCGCCACGGCTGCAGCGTGCACCTCCTCCAGTGCCTCTCGCATCTCCTTCAGTCTGCCGTGAGCACCAGTGTTCTCACCAGTCTCCAAGGGCAGCAGGGTCAAGCTACGAGGGGCCAGCAACTCAACCTGGAGAACGTAAGCAAAGTCATACCCAAGTTAATTAAAGAGGGTGTAAACTGTCAAGGTTTCAAAATGCTCAAAATAATACAGTACAGAGTACATCTACATCACAGTACCGGGTAGATATAACCTCGATTAAATGATTAAATAGTTAACGTTAAAAAATTTAGTTTACACACAAAATATTGACTATTTACGTTACTGCAATTGTTTTCTTAAAAATGGTGCCGTGCATGTACAGAGTTGGTCATAAAGAGTGGGACAGAGCTATTGGTGCAGTGTGTACATGCTGTTCCACTAAATTTGGCTGTGACTACATTTTCCTGTCTTGACTAGACATTTACTGTATGTTAGTCACGGTATCGGGCATAAGTCAAGATATTTTTGTTTTTTTCTTGTCCCCTTTTTCTTTTTATTCCAAATAAACTTATAACACATCCTCTCTTATAAACAAATAATGTATCTTTTTTTATAAACTAATGTACTGGATTTATTATTATACCCCCGGGCTTAAACAAATGGAAAGTCCGGGGGTATTATTATTATTATTATTATTATTATTTTTAGTAAATAATTCCTTTCTTTTGATCATAATATTATAATATTTTTGAACTGATATTTGAACACCTTTTAAATTTTAACACATTGCTCTGGTCAAATTTGATGATACTAAATTTTAATTTAAGAAGTACCACATTGCCATGCCAAACACTACAGAGCTAAATTCCAGCCACCCTTCACAACTCTTGTCCTTCCTATGAGTCTCTCAAGAAGTTTGAGACGTACCTGTCGAGAGCGGGCCTCTGCCTGGCATTGGTTGACCTGGAGGTCGCGCCTTCGAACCTCCGCCTCAAGCCGCAGCCGATGCTCCTGCAGAAGGCCCTCCTTGGCCTCCAGATCAGCACCCAGTGCTTCCAACTCTTCAGACAGCTGTTGGTTTTGACGCTGCAGAGCCTGAATGAAAATTGGAAATAAGAAGTCGAAGAACTCATAAGTGTAGTCAGTTTGTCTATAGTCATGTCCATAGTCCTTGGAACATGATCTAGTTGCTAACTAAACATTACAAATAATATTATTCTTCTTTGTATGTTCACACATTAGCTTTTATTTTACATCCAATGTAAGAACATTGTCAAGAGATTCATAAATTTATGAAGCATTATATCGGTTCTAAACATTTCAGGATGGAATCAGTGTTTAAATGAACATGCAAAGTATCCATTGCGAGCTTACATTATAATTAACAATGAAAATTTTCAAAAAATATAAAACTGACGCTTTTAACCTTTTATGCATTTTTTTTTTTTTTTTTTATTGCGTTGTAACATAAAAATTATGGACTGTAATCTCAAGCATTAAATTGCATGGCCTGTATTCAAGATAAATAATTTACTTAAAAATCTTAAAATATATGTGTACAGTACAGTACTGTATATTTTATTCCATAATTTTCACTTTATTTTTTGTTTTTTCTCATGTAAAAACAAAACAATAAACACAAGGACATAATAACCAAAGGTTACCTGGCAGGTTTGGTCCCTGTCTGTCAGTTGGCTCTCCAACATCCTAATCTGCAGCTGGGCTCCTCTCAGGACGTTCTGTTCCTGTAGCAGCACAGTCTCGAGGCTCTCCTTCTCCTGCACACAACATTTGTCACCTCTCGCCTCACCTTTTCCTCACAGATGTTAAATACCTTCAACATGAGCTCCATCTGCTGCTTCTGGAGCTGCAAGGTTTCTTGTGAGACACTGGTTGATCCCTGCAGCTCTGCCAAGTTACTTCGTTGAGTTGAATATGTAGTCACATCGTCAATCATCTCTCCCAGCTGTTCCTCCAGTCTAGTTGCCCAGTCTCCAACGTTTGTCTCAGCCTGAAAAATATCTTAATTAAAATATAAAATATATTTGATTACAACTTGAAACACTGTACACTATAATTGAAACATATACAGTATGTATGTAATTATAAATACTGCATTGCAGTTAAATTTGTAACAAAAACTAGAACTAAATGGTTTTCTTATGGAGATCATTACATTTTTTTTTTTTTTTTTTTTTTGTATTTTAATGCAAGTTCAAACAGATTAAAAATATTTTGCCATATAATTTCACCCTGACATTCAGAAATCTGTTTTGCATCAAACCAGGGTGAATTACATATTTAGCAGGGGCAATCCTTACTTTTTGTTTTGGAGCTGATTAATTTGCCTAAACAAAGTAGCAAGACAAACATTTTTAATCTGTTTGACTAACACTTGACTAAGACAGCACTATTTTTTTTTTTTTTTTTCTTTTGTCTCATGAAGTCAACAGGTTGATAAATTTGGCATTCTTACCTTCATTTCATCAATAGTTTTATGCTGTTTCTTCAGTTTTTGTATCAAATTGGTATGCTCAAGTTTTGGCTCAGTCTCAAATGGTGAAACTTCTTTACTCAGACTCTTGCTGCGGGACTTCTCAGCTGCCAGGGCCGTCTTTAACTCACACACTTCAGCAGCGAGCTCTTCTATCAACGCCTGTAGCTCCCGCTGAGCACCAGTGCCTTCCTCGGGCTGACATTGTGTCCTTAGCTGCCGGTCAAGCTGCTCCTTTTGCAGGGCCAGTAAAGCAAGCTCACGGTCCTTCTGGGCAATCAGTCCATCTTGCTCAGAGAGTTTCTCCCAGGACTCGGTCAACTGCTCCTGTGATCGTTGCAATTCTTCCTGTGAAGCCTTGAAGCTTTCTTCATGCTGTTCAACTAACTTATCAAGGAAAATTATTTTATTTTTTAATGCAGTTTCATTTTCAGTTTGACATCTTAATTCTTCTTTTATTAATACTAATTCTTTGGCTTTAGCACATGATTCTGTAATAAGTTCTTCAAAATTATCAGTTTTCACATTCAAACTATTACATAGCTGCTCTTGAAGATTATGTAATTTATCTTCATAAATAGTTTGTGATTTTTTTAATTCAGTACCTAATTGTTCTAGTGATTGCTGCAAATTTGATTTTTCATTTTCTAAACAAGCTATTTTCATTTCATACTGATTCATAAGTTTTTTACTTCTACTTAAAGATCCTGCAGTTTTTTGTAAAGATGAGTTTTTCTCTTGAAGTTCCTTGATTTTGTTGATTGCTGCTGCCTTTTCATCGACTAGAAGCTTACTTTGCAGCTGTTCATTCTGAAGCTGGGTCTGGAGTCTCTGGATGTTGCACTCTGCAGTACGGAATTCTCTCTGCAGGGCCTCACACTTCTCAATCCAAACAACAATGGAGCCAGGGCTGGTCGGCACGTCAAGCTTCAGCCGCTTGGGTGAGACCACCCCTTTCTCTGCAGCGTCCACTTCATTCTCAAAGTCAATGCAGGTGAGCTCTTCTGTCTTCCTTTGCTCACTTGCTTCTTGCTGGCCCAGAGTCTTTTTGTAGGTTGTCACTTCCCGTTTCAAAGTCTTCACCTGTGAATACAAATGCGAAATTTCACATTCTGCATCTTTCTTTTCAGATAAAAGTCCTACACATTCTGCCTGAAGTATATCACATTTAGATTGTATTGAACGTACCTTAGATAATTCCTGTTTCAAATTTTCTTTTTCAATATGTATTGATTTCATGTTATCCACTAAATTTTTATTTTCTTCTTCTAATGTTGCAAATTTGGATTTAAGTTCTAAAATTACACTCACATTTTCATTATTTAAGTTATTTAATTGGTCTATTTGACTGTTTAATTTATCTTCGATGATTTGCTTTTCCACTTCAAGAGATTGCAGCTTCTCTGTCATCTCATCTTTCTCACAGCATAACTCATCCAGACGGTGTTTCTCAACTTGAGCGCTGCTTAGTTGAGCTCTCAGGGACTCAAGTTCCGAGCTGAGAGATACTTTGTCGTCTGACCAGCTGGACTGGCAGTTCTTTAGGTCTGCAAGCTCGCTGGCCAGACTGGAGTTCTCAGTGATGGCTCTTTGTAGTTCAAGCTGCAGTTCTCTCAGCCTTTCCTCGCCCTCAGAGCTTTGCTGAGACTGGAAACTGTAGTCCTGCAAGGCCTGCCGCAGCTTTCCAATCTCTTCCCTGTGTGTTGCCTGAATCATCTCAATCTCCCGGCTGTGCTGCCTGTCCAACTGCTCCTGTTGCTTGGTCTGCATTTGTCTGCAACATCAACAAAAAATTATATATGCATAATACTGTATATCCAAAAATACTTGGATAATTGCTATATATAGGGTCTACAGTACTTGATTTCAGAACTTTATTTCCCCTAGAATGTTACATTTTGTCAAAAGCTTTTAATGGTAAATTTTCAATGGCCGTCTGAATGTACCAATCTAAATTTCTAAACTTTGCCAAAGAAAGGGAAAAAATCATAATAATGATAATAATATAAATGAATAATTAAATAAATGAATGAATAAATAAATAAATAAATAAATACCTAAATAAATAAATAAATAAATAAATAAATAAATAAATAAATAAATAAATAAATAAATAAATAAATAAATAAATAAATAAATAAATAAATAAATAAATAAAAGTGTCTGTTTTGTTAAGAAACATATGTCAGAATATTTTGTTCAGTGCAAGGACTCCCATCATAATACAAGAAATAAGAACATAATAATTACTTCCGCACAGTGTAGATTGCAGATTTATAATAAGGGACCCTATTCTATGTCAATTAGACTTTATAATAAACTTCCACTGTATATAAAACTCATCCCACAGTATGTTGATTTTAAAAGTGCCGTAAAAGTATTATTGTTGAAAAATTGTTTTTATAATGTACGTATCTAGTTATGTTACATTTAGTTTTTAAGTATGTGTTTGGACGTGTTTTACCATCTCATTCAGAGTGCTTTTATTATGATTGTGTCTGTATGTATTTGAAAATGACGAATAAAGAATTGAATTGAATTGAATAAATAAATAAATAAATAAATAAATAAATAAATAAATAAATAAATAAATAAATAAATAAATAAATAAATAAATAAATAAATAAATAAATAAATAAATAAATAAATAAATAAATAAATAAATAAATAAATAAATAAATAAATAATGTTGTAAATTTTTTCCATCAATTATTCCTGTCTTTTTCTTTCCACAATGTACAGTAATATGAATATGAAAAGTGTAACAATTTCAACAGGCTTTAAAAAGAAAAAAAAAATATTGTAAATAAATAATGAGTAGAATATTGGTGATTAAAAAAATATTGGTACGTATAATGAATATTATGCTGACTTTGAGACTTGAAAGTTAGATCAGTAAAAATGTGACGGAAAAGCAGACATATTTTAACAATTGTTACATTGTGTTTACTTGAAAATGTCAAGTACCTGATTTCATTATTGATCTGGGTGAGCTGCAGTCCGAAGTTCTCCTCCAGCTGCGCCCTCAGCTGCATCATGTCTGCATCCCTGGTAGCCGCAAGGTCATCACGCTCAGCCTCCAGGGAGCATGCCTTCTGGTTGAGGCTCTGCACCTCCGCCATCAACTGCTGCACCTGCACACAACGGGGTATCTGTCACCCTCCTCTTAACACTCACCTTGAATTGCAGGAAATATATAAAAGAGGGGTACTCAAAAAGAACTTTGCCAAAATTTTATCAAAGAAATATTTGAAGACTTAAAAAATTAGTAAAAACGTGTAAGCAAAATTGGTGCTAGGTTATTTAATGCTGTGCTGCATTTGGATTTATTTTTCATTATTATTAACATTTTTTTTTTATTTAATTCAATGGATATAATTATTCATATATTTTTACATTAATGGTCTTATTTACAGCTTTCTTATTTGCCCAATAGGCTCGCATCACCCTCATGGTATTACCATATAATTTCAATTCATCCTATAAATACAACTACAGTATTTTTTAAATAAATGAATGAATGAATGAATGAATGAATGAATGAATGAATGAATGAATGAATGAATGAATGAATGAATGAATGAATGAATGAATGAATGAATGAATGAATGAATGAATGAATGAATGAATGAATGAATGAATGAATGAATGAATGAATGAATGAATGATACATATAATTAATTAAAAACAACAACAAATTTTTTTAGGTAAATAAATGTAGCACACACCTCTTTGGCGGACTGAGTCTTAAGGGAGAGCAGCTCGAGCCTGCTTCTCTCCGCCTCACTTTCCTTGGCTGCTGCCTCCGATGTTAGCCTCTCAATCACGGCCAGCTGCTGTCGCACGCACTCCTCACACTCCGTCAACTAAGCCACAAGTACATGATGTCAACGGTCTGACATATCAGTGAGAACTAGCTTTGTGATTTGTAAACTAATTATTCAACATTTCAGCAAACTACCTTCATAACTACATAAGCAGATTTAAAACTGTATGATTTGTCAATAATGGATTAGCTTAAATTTCTGTTGAAATTTGCATTTTATTCCTAGAAATTATCAATGACAAACTCAATGAACTGACTTTCTCCACATTGGACTAACTGATAAGATGTTTTCTGTCATAAAAATTGAAACAAAGAATTACTACAACAAAAGAAATTAATTCCAAAGCAAAAAAGCAAAGTTAACAATTAATAACAAACCTGCTTTTCCTTAACAATGAGAGTACCTGTGTCTGGTAGGCCTTCATCTTGGAAGGTGAGGCGTCTCCCCAGCTCTGCTGCTCCAGCAGTTGTGTAGCTTGCTGCAACCTTGTCTGCAAGACTGTCACGGTGCCTTCCAGTTGGCCCACGTCCTGGCAAAGCTGCTCTTTGTTGGACATCGTAACCGTCAATGACTCAGTCAGCTGGGTAATCATAACATCTCGCTGCTGCAGGGCATCTTGGAACTCCCGCAGCTGACAACAGATGGTAAATTAAGTAAATATTTAGAGAAAATATAAGTTTTTTTAGCACTAATTAAAACCAATGTTAGAGAGAATAGTAGAGCATGAGTTAAGTCATTCAATTTTTATTGTCATAATAAGTTTTCTTGATATGGTAGTATTTCTAATGTAGTAATCAGCATTCATGTGATATCAGATACTTACTCTACTGTTGTAAACATCAATGTTGGACTTGTACATATCCATGTTAGCATCCCCAGACTCTTGCTCATCTCTGTTTACACCACTCAGATTTGCAAATAGGCTAACTTCCTCTTTGGTAGCTTGCAATTGTGCTCTTTTAACTAGAACAGATTACAGATATAACGGTAATTTTTAATGTAAATAATAATAACAATATAAACAATTAAACTTCAGCATAACTATGCTAGTGGGTCAATCAAGCGAGGAAAGCATAAACAGGGCAAGGTTTACCAACAGGCCTAATTTGTGAGGCAAGTCGGTGCACTGAAGGAAAACTAAGAAATGTCTATACCGGTACTGATGCCAAGAAAGACGTTTAGCATCAAGGTATGAGTGATAAGTGGAGTCTCATCCACTGACCTTCACTCCACAAATTCAATACACATTGTTTCTGATACCGATATGATGTACAGCAAACAACAAGACATTTCTTAGTTTCTCTTGGGTACATTACAGTGTAAGAAGTTAAAGTAAAAAATTAATATGATATACAGTTATTTCAAACGTTACTTTACGTTTTATGAGGCAAAGCACTTTCAAAGAAATACTCTGCCTTGATTTGTTGATGACTTTTCTGGCAATCTCTCGAGCAAATGGTATCGGTTGTCATGAGACGAGATGTAATCTAACGTTTGAAATACTGTATATAGAGTACGCATACTGTTCAGGATGCTCAATTATAGCTCTCCAAATAAGGCTGCATTTTTTTATTCCAACACCAGTTTTGCTCTCCTCATTCTCGATCTCAGAGATCTCAGGCCAATGTTGAGGCATAGAAATGGGATATGTGGGAGATCTTAGGGAGAAGACTGTGCATGTGCATAGAGAGGCGCAAGTGGAGCGTCTGATATCAGGCTGAGGAATAGAAAAACGCTGCCTAAAAATGCCAAGGATTATACTTGAAGCGATAATGTATTGTATGCATACAGTACCGGTACGTATATAATCAAGATTTCATTGTAAGAACTTCATCGATAAATACTAACTGGAATGGCTTGGATATGACAACAATTAAAGCCTTTCCTATTGATCCTTTCCCCTGTTCCCTCTCCTCAGAAAAGTATATTACTGTAATCATAATCTCACGGGCAAACGTGTTTTCAAGCTCCGAGATCTTGTGTTCATATTCATCTGTAGAGCCACTCTCAACGCTTGAAATTGTACTTCTTGGTGACATAACATCCAACTGTTGAATACCAGCACTTGAGGTTTCACTGCAGTCACCTTGTGTATGCATATGCATAGCATCCCCTCGGTTCTTAATGTTGGGACCATTTAATGTTTGTTTCTTTCTGTAGGCAGCCAGCTGTAAAGTTTATTTAAATTAAATATATAAGCGCACTTAAGACCACCATGGGGATGTCAGTATGCTACGTTTGAATCTGAAATATGCATACACGCATGCAGTTTGATTGCTTGCCAAATGTTGACGAACCTTCTCCCTGCCGGCCTCCAACTTCTTCTGCCTTTCATCGTCTCCCATGTTACAGAGTGTTGTTGATTAACCCATGGTTACTTTAAAAAAAACATTATAGATTTATAAATACATACATATACAAATTTTATGAACTTAAGGGTAAGGTAACGCCACCAATGTTAAAAAAAATCCCTCTCACAAAAATTCTGAAAAAAATTTAAAATGTCCTCCTCTATACCCCCTATCAGTACCTAAAATATCAGGTATACAAATACGATCTAGTTTTTGAGTTATAAATTTTTAAAGTTGACTACTTTAACATGGAGAAATGAAACTCCCATGTTAAATTGGTCAACTTTAAAAATTTATAACTCAAAAACTAGATCGTATTTGTATACCTGATATTTTAGGTACTGATAGGGGGTATAGAGGAGAACATTTTAAATTTTTTTCAGAATTTTTGTGAGAGGGATTTTTTTTAACATTGGTGGCGTTACCTTACCCTTAAGTACCTTAATTGAACATAAAATGTAAGGAGCTGTCCCAATTCTCTAATCTCGTCTACTATATCTACTACCCTTCCCTAAAAATCACCTTCCGCCATATTGAATTTGCTTCCCAATACTTTTCGTTCCCTACTTCACTCCCTTTTTCGTCCCCTACCGACGCCATTTTTGTAGGGCGCATACGATGGACCCTACATTGACGAGCAAGATGGCGTCGTTCCCTACCCTGGGAATCTTTAAATCTAAATAATTTAATTAATTACTTAAATATAATAAAATTAATTTAAAATTTGTTGATTAATTAATTATTAGAAAAAATATATTGACAATAAATACTTATAATTAAATTATTAATTTAATAAATATATATAATTTAATATTGACATTATATATTAAATTAATTATAATTAATTAATTAATTGATTATAATTAACAATTATAATTAATTAATTTTAATTAACAATTAAAATCAATTAATAACAATTTTTTATAAATATTTAAAGAAATTATGTAAATATATTGAAATTTCTTTTGTAAAAAATTTGAAAATATATAAAGGCTTTATGAATATAATATATATATATATATATATATATATATATATATATATATATATATATATATATATATTTATATATATATATATGTATATATGTATATATGTATATACATATATGTAATATGTTATAATAATATATATATTATAAAAATATAAAATTGGAATAAATATAAATTAGAAAAAATAATAATGACCCGGGGCCTATATATTTATATATATGTATTATCTGTATTTGGAAAATTTATAATATACAATATAATATATA
The DNA here is from genome assembly GCA_949825025.1 of Siphlonurus alternatus. Lineage (NCBI taxonomy): Eukaryota > Metazoa > Arthropoda > Insecta > Ephemeroptera > Siphlonuridae > Siphlonurus > Siphlonurus alternatus. The sequence continues at coordinate 27,880,751 of OX463778.1, forward strand.
ATATTTTTAAAGTATTTGTAACTGCATGATGCTCTAAAGTTTCGGTATATTGCATGCATGAATGACATCATTTTTCTATTGAAAACGATTTTTCATGGAATATCGAATCCTTACAATAAGAAAATTTGAACTCCATAATAATATTTGTTTAAATTGTTTAATTACATTATAAGCAACATTGCATCTTTCAATCATTGTTATTAACTTAAGTTAATGACATTTGCATGCAGGCGCGGATCCAGAAAAAAAATTCGGGGGGGGGGGGCTGCCTTTATAAGGCCAATGTTAAAAAGAATTGGAGTGGGGGAAATGCCTATATTGCCCATGTTAAATCCAAAATTTCGGGAGGGGGGGGGGCTGCAGACCCCCAGCCCCCCCCCCCCCCCTGGATCCGCGCCTGTTTGCATGTAAAAATTAATGCATGTATATCGTTTAATAAGTCAATATATTGAATATAACACGTATACGGGCTTAAATTAATTAATAGTAATATTTTTTTTCTAAATTATTTTATTATATATATTTTCTTCCTGCATGTTTTTATTTTTCAAATAAAATTATTTTACTCAATTATTTGAAAAAGCCGGTGAGGAACTTGAGGAGGTACGTACGTGTCACTTATGGCGCAGTCATGTGAGTCATGGTTTATATTAATTGGGTTTGACCGACCGGGTCATGTCAGATCACCAAACACAACAGCACGTGGCGAACGTCATGACAATTTAAACTAAAATGTATAGCATCATGAATCTTCAAATTTGTGGCTGACAGGCGGATATATCCAGGGGGGCGGCTGCAGTCCCCCAACCCCACCCCCTTGAATTTTGGATTTAACATGGGCAATATAGAGTCTAGAGGCGTTTTCCCCACTCCATTTTTTTAACAACAGGAGCCCCCCCCCCCCAAAATTTTTACTGGATCCGCGCTTGCTGGCTGATAATCAGAGGATGTCAGGATGTCACGTTTCCCTCAGTCACAGCTAGGCAAATGCCGTGATGAGAATTATTGCAGTTAAGGCCGTAGCTGCAAGAATATAATAACCTAGCTCGTTCTCAATGAGAGCCATGGTGAAACGTTCAAGTTTTTGGGTTTAATTCGGAAGGTGTTCGGAGTTTTTTGACTATATATTACTAAAAAGTATGTTATAGGTTTATCCAAATATTATATAGCTATATATTAATTATATATATATATATATATATAATATATAGAGCTATATAGTTAAGTATATAGAAGGATAGCGGCCATTTGTTCTATTTTTATAATTATATAAGCCATTGAGCTCTAACAATGAGATATTATAGAATGTTAAAATTTTAGTGACTTAATCAAAAGAAGGGGGATAAATATAATATATGGTACTGTGAATTTTTTCAGATTTTTCTGAGACTATCTGGGAACTATTTTTAAAAAATGATTGAAAGTTTATTTTGATGACGTCACGGGCGGCACTGCGGCACTCCCTAAGAAAAAGGATAGGGCAGTGCCGCCCGTGACGTCATAAAATAGACTTTCAATGTTTTTTTTAAAAAATAGTTCCCGGTCTCAGAAAAATCTGAAAAAATTCACAGTACCATATTTTTACCCCTTCTTTCACATTATTTTCACATTCTAATATCTCATTAAGGCCTTTTGTAGAGCTCAATGTTATCAATGTCGTCAATTTTTATTTTTACTTTCTTTTGTTTGTTGTTTTATTATTCTTTTAATTATGCTGTATAATATAAATATGTATTTATGTATAAATTGACATGGGTGAAATAAAATAAAATAAATAAGCTTTAAAAGCCACATGAGTCGCGCGGCGCGGACCATTATATAACGATTAAGTATAGTGAATATTATAATCTTTATAGATAGAGGGCTTTAAACCCGTTTGATTGTCATGCCAGGCTCTCGATCATGGACAGCTAGGGGCGGGAATCCATGCAGCTTGCGGTTCTGGAAGGGGCCATATCCCGCATTGTTAAAATTTGGAGTAGGCCGCGGGGGGCGATCTTTGGGGGTTTTAGTATATAACACATTCAATGTATTTTGGGACATTTGGGGAGGGGGCGATTGCCCCCATCGCCCCCCCCCCCTCCCCTTGGATCCGCGCCTGATAATATATATATATTGTATGAAGAAAAATAAATTCTCAATAACATTTTTTTTTTTTTTGTATAATCTCTGTAATCATAATTGTTCGTGGGATCATATGATATATGGTTCCACGAACAATTATGATTATGACAAGGGCAATTTTGTAAAATATAGTTCGATCGATGATATATATATAATTTAAAAGTATATTTTTAGTTTAGTCCCATGTAGTAGAGTGATCATGCAGTAATATTATTAATTATATACCATGCGGCAATATTACCATCAGGATTCAGAAGTGCATGGATGCGGACGTGTCGTTGCAACGCGTATATTATATAACTTTATTATTTTTTCATACTTTATAATAATTATTGATAGCTCGAATCTAGAAGACATTTTATGAAAGCTATATGGAAACTGATCAGAATTTAAACAATTTAATATGCAAGTGCCTATAATAAATATTACCGCAAATTTTTATAAATTGAGTAAATATTAATTATAATTATATATATTTAATTAAAAAAATAATAATTTTAGTTTAAAGTACTAACTGTAAGTATAAAATAGTATAAAATAATTACAATAAATTAAAATAATTATTTTTTATTATTGTTATTAATATTTTGAAAGTAATTAATACAATTAAATTAAAATTAAAATTTACTTCTATTTTTCCCTCTTTTATTTGAAAAGTGTTTTTCACCTTTTTTTAATTTAAAAAAACTACCACCAGGTGGCGAATTTGTAGGAATAAAGGGAACGAAAAGTGTCGTTCCCAATACCAAAAAAACACAAAAGGGCCCTTCTTGAAGAAAGTGTAGGGTAGGGTAGTGTAGGGAAGGGTAGGGAAGGGTAGTAAATGAGTATTGGGACACAGCCTAACAGATTTATCAGATATTTTGTACAGCGTGATGATGCGTGAAGGTAGCAACAAATTCCGATGTTTGCGCGGCAAATTCAATGTCACAAACAGCTGTTCTTTTTCGCGGTAAAATAAATTATAAGTTTGATTTATACAAGGTCCGACGGGGATTAAATTTATTATTAACTCTATGATTTATTATAGCTGCTGTAAATAAATTCGTTCATAATTTTACTTTTATATATTATTATATAAAAATTATTAACTGTATTATATGCATTACATTTAATGTATTCGTAGTGTAATTATTGTAATCAAAAGCGATCTGAGATACACACTGTAATTGCCCTATTGGAAATGTACAATTGTAATCAGCCAAATTACAATTGTAATTTGCCTCATTACAATTGTAATTTGCCTCATTACAATTGTAATTTGGCTGATTACAATTGTAAAATTTGGATTGCAATTGTAACACTTGGTTACAATTGTAACACTCGGATTACAATTGTAATGTGTTTTAATTACAATTGTAATACTTGGAATTACAATTGTAATGTTAATGATTACAATTGTGATACTTGGAATTGCAATTGTACTCTGGTTCTGATACAATTGCAACACTTGGATTACAATTGTAATATTCATGATTGCAATTATAATACTTTTGGGGTTGTAATTTATTAAAGTGTAATATATACTACATAATATATATACTACAGAGTAGAATTAATATATACATTTACATTCATTAATTTATTTAACTCAATATTTTTTATGTTAATTTTATGGCTTTAACGTATATCTTAAGTACTATTGAGAAGCTTCAATTGAAAGTATTAATTTATTAAATTTTCATTATTTTGGAAAGGCTCGACCCCTTAATAGGGTACGTAACGCCCTTCAATTTAAAAAATAATAATAATAATAATAATTCAGATCGAGATGCAACTTCATTTAATATATGAAATAATAATGTTCATAAAAAATCAATTTTAATAATTTATACTATAATAAATTAGGGGTCAACCCCCAACCCCAACGACTTATTATGGTCACATCAATTAACATAAACATTCATCTATGCTGCATGAACCTGTAGTTCTCATTTAGTTTTGCGATATTTTTTTTTAAATATATAAATTGAAAAAAATAAGGGTCGACCCCTTGAAGGGTCATATAATTAAAAAAGTAAAAAGGTCAGTTGAAGATGTACATTAATTTGAAATGTAACAAATATAGTAAGAAAATGAATTCATTTATCTTATCATACGTTAAGGGTCGGTCGCATGATGCGTAATCGACCCTTAGGTAGTCGATCATTATACTTCATCAAAAGAACTCAATGCTGCAATGAACTTATATTGAACCTAGTCCTCACAGTTTTTGTCACATATTTTGTTATAAATATTTGCATACTTTTAATAATGACCCCTGGTATGCCCAAGGGTCGACCCTTAAAATACGTAAATTACAGCTCTGAAGGAAATTAAAAGGATTGTCATTTTCAGTCTTGCAATTTTTTACGAAAAAACAAATTTAAGGGTCTTTTGACCCTTAAGGGTCAAAGGGTCCCAAATTTAAGGGTCACCATTAGAACCACCATTAAATTTTACTCTAGGGTCGAAATTTATATAACGTTGCAATAAAGTGAAATAAATTTCAGGGTCTTTTGACCCTTAAGGGTCAAAGGGTCGCAAATTTAAGGGTCGCCATTAGAACCACCATCAAATTTTACCCTAGGGTCGAAATTTATATAACGTTGCAATGAAGTGAACTAAATTTCAGGGTCTTTTGACCCTGAAGGGTCAAAGGATCGCACATGTAAAGGTCTTCATTAGAACCGCCATCAAATTTTACCCTAGAAGCAAAATTTATACAACGCTGCAATGAAGTGAACCCGTATTTTTCCCATAGCTTATTATTTTTTTATATAGCTCAATAATCTTCTTTCTATTAAGAAAGCAGTAGCAGCGCAATGGTAAGTGTATGATCAGCAGTGGTAACCGAAGTACAGCAACGCAGGTTTGGGTTAGTAGTTAGATCGGTGACCGTTTTTTGTAGATTTTACAATCGTAATTATTACAATTGTAATAATTGCAATTGTAGTTCAATACAATTGTAATAAGGCCTTTACAATTGTAAAAATTACCATTGTAATATTGCCAAAACACAATCGTAATTTTGATGGCTGTACAATTGTAATAATTACAATTGTAAATTTCCACTAGGGTGTGTATTTTAAAATAAAAAAAATATACACAAAATAAATTAGTCGCCTTGAAAATTAATTAAGGTATTTAAGGTAATATATTTTAATAATATAATATACGTCCATATATGTGTGATACAAAATAAGATTAAGATATACTATTTCCATAGAGACCTTCTGATATTTCCACATTCAATGCACGAGTGCCTCTATAATAATTATATATATATACCCTATTGGAAATTTACAATTGTATTCAGCCAAATTACAATTGTAATTTGACTGATTACAATTGTAAAACTAAGATTGCAATTGTAAAACTTGGGTTACAATGGGCTTACGGGGTGTAATTTTTTTACTGGCTCAATCAAAAGAGGAGGTCGAAAAATAACCCTTAGATTTTTTTGCGATTTTTTTTAGCACTGCATCATACCTAGAATGGAGATTAAAAATGTCTCTTGACCTGGAGGCTCCATCCGCAACGCCTATGACGTCACTACATTCTTTGGGTCAACTATAGAACACTTGTAAAAAATTATTCCATATTGTTGGTTGTTTATTAAAAATAATCATTTGTTTCCATAGCAACGTGTTTTGTTTAGAAACATTATGTAGTTGACCCAAAGAATGTAATGACGTCATAGGCGTTGCGGATGGAGCCTCCAGGTCAAGAGACATTTTTAATCTCCATTCCAGGTATGATGCAGTGCTTAAAAAAATCTCAAAAAAATCTAAGGGATATTTTTCGACCTCCTCTTTTGATTGAGCCAGTAAAAAAATGACACCCCGTAAGCCCATTGTAACATTTGGATTACAATTGTAATGTTCATGATTACAATTGTATTATTTGAGATTACAATTGCTTTCAGGTTCTGATACAATTGTATTTGTTAGATTACAATTGTATTTCTTAGATTACAATTGTAATTCTTAGATTACAATTGATTTTTGTGCTTACAATTGTAATTTTTACAATTGTAATTAGATTGCAATTGTATTTGGATTAAATAATTACTAAAAAAAATGGTATTTTCATTGTTAATTTATATTACACGTACATTTTGTCAAATTCTTATTACTTCATTCAATTAATATTTTTTTATGCTAAGTACGTAACTTGGCTGTAATATCTAATTAAGATACAAAGGTACTATATGAAGCTTTAATTGATATTATATATTTAAAATAAATAATTATTTTTGGAAAAAAAACATGGATCGACCATCGACCCCTTATAGGGTCACAAAAAAAAGTCAGATCAAATCGATGCATGTTAACATATAAAGTGTAACAAAAAATATAAAAAAATACAATTTTTTTGAATTTATGCTATATTTTAATGCATTAGGGGTCAACCCCTACTAGGCCATTGTGGTTGTATTATGTCATCAAAAGCACTTAACTAATAGCTGCATGAACCTGTCTCGTAGTATATATCACTTTTTTTTTTAAATATGAATTTGCAAAAATCAAGGGTCGACCCCTAAAAGGGTCACATTGAAAAAGGTAAAAATGTAATTCAGAGATGTATGTTAAATTATATAATATATATTATAAAAAAAATGGTTAGAAAAAAAAATAATTTTTCAATCAAATGTTAGGGGTCGACCCTTAAAGGGTCATTAAGATTAAAAAAACTCAATGTTGAACCTGTATGTAGTCCTCACATATTTTGTCAATTTTTTTATTAAAATTTGCATACTTTTAAAAAAGACCCCCGCTAAACCCCAAGAGTCGACCCTTAAAATTAGTGAATTAGAGCTCTAGGTTATATTAAGTTGATTGCTAATTTCAGTTTTGCAATTTTTTAAGAAAAAAAAATTTTCAGGGTCTTTTGACCCTGAAGGGTTGAAGGGTCGCAAATTTAAGGGTCACCATTAGAACCGCCATCAAATTTTACCCTAGGATCAAAATTTATATGACATTATATTGAAATGCCCACTTGTCATTTCCCCATAACTTTTATTTATTTTATATACCTCAATATTCTTCATCCTATTAATTAAGAGAGCAGTAGCAGCGTAATGGAAAGAGTATGATCAACAGTGGTAACCGAAGTACAGCAACGCAGGTTTGGGTTAGTAGTTAGATTGGTGACCACTTTTTGTAAATTTTACAATCGTAATTATTACAATTGTAATAAATGCAATTGTAGTTAAATACAATTGTATTAAGGCCTTTACAATTGTAAAAATTACCATTGTAAAAGGACCAAAACGCAATGGTATTTTTATGGAGCATACAATTGTGAATTTTACAATTGTAAATTTCCAATAGGGTATGTATATAATGTGTGTCTCGATCGGACATCTCAAGTAAAACGAAAACGTATGCAACTGGTATGCATCTCGTATAAATCTGGTATGGAAATCCTATGTTAATGCTATGGCAAAAACTGGTATGGAAAAAGGTTTGTTCGAAGTATGGAATTGAAACAAATCCATACCAGATGACGTCACATTATTTCAGAATAGTTACAGACGAGTTTACATACGTGCATACCAGTTTACATACGTGCATACGTGTTCCAACCATTTTTACTACAGGGCCTTGGCCACGTGGTAAACTCGTATGGATTGGTTTGCAATTCAATTGCAACTGGTTTGCACAATAGTAGCGTCCCCTGCCCCCTCCTCCATTTCCGCCCCTCCCGCCTACTTCCTGTTTCCCCTACAATTTATTCTCCACGTGCAACTAAACTTTGCCATAATGGCGACCGGCCGGCCTTCAGCTATAGAGTTCTTTCTGCATGGATTGGAATTTGCAGCATCAGGTCATCGGATGATTTTATTTTTTCGAATATGCTATAGATGCTGCTGCATGCATTCCAGCTCCTCCACTAAAAACATATAAGAGAAGATAATTAAAATACATAATATACATCTTTGATTACATTATCTATTTTATTATTACTATATATATTAATCATTCAAAGGTATAATATAGTAAGTATACTTATAATTATGGAGAATCAGATCAAATTTAATTTATCCATGTAATTTTACAGAGTAATTTTTATTAATAATATTTATAATGATCAATTTTAATAGTAAAATTGACAAATAGAAAATTAAAGTTTGAATTTAAATGAATTTGCATGCAGTTATAAATTGTACTGTAATGCATTAAACTATGTATATACATAAAAGTTAAAATGAGTATATTTATAAAATTATATTAATTGTAATGTTTACCTGATTCCTTGCTATAATAATATTATATTATAGCAACAGCATTATAATATGTCCGCTCTGCTCGGAGTCCATGGCTGCTCTGCTGCTTGCTTGCAGCTTGCTGCCTTCGTGTTTGGAATGTTAAAGTTAAAGGGTATGCAACAACAAATTCTATTGGTTTAAAAAGAGCTGAAATTTTTTTAACATTACTTCTAAACCAATGGCAAGCCATCTTTTACACAGCTAGGAATGAATCTTCAAATTGATGCATACGAGTTTCCATACGTTTAACGGTTTTTTGAAGGAAGTTTAAGGTCACGTACATATTATTGCATACGAGATGCAAACTAGAAGGGAGTTGAGAAAAAATACAAGAGAGTTCCAACCGAGATTTTTGTGTGCAAGTGAGTTCCAACCGAGAGTAGGGTGTGCAAGTGTGTTGCAACCCAGTTGTCCAACCTAGTTGCATACTAGAGAATGTGCAAGTGTGTTGCAACCCAGTCCGTCCAACCTTGTTGCATACTAGAGGATTTTGCGTTTTTGCTGTGCATACGTGCTGATACGTGTTCCAACCGTATTGCATACATTTTTAGCCCGTTCCATACCAGATTTATACGTGATGCATACCAGTTGCATACGTTTTTGTTTTAATTGCACGAAGTTAACAATAAAACTATAATCCTGGGCCTGCTGAGACGCCTTCTCGGGATGTAAGGTGAGAAGGTAATGGGATAAAGTCTTCCTTGCGGAAGGCGACGATTGTGAAGGTGACAAACGACGGCTTTCGCCGTAATGGCTATATATCTACTCTCCAGTCCGGCCGTCACCGAGAGGGCGAGTGAAAATGAGAGGATTATGGGATTGTACCACTGCCTGGAGAGATGGTTTTTAGATGGAAATAAAGGAAATGATAGATTTAAAAGGTAGGTATTAATTTGAAGAATGAAATATAAGGATTAAAGGAAGACAGGAAAGATTTCATGCAGGCGGAGCGGTACAGGAAAAATGATGTAACAGGTTCCAGCACGGCGTATTCGCGAAACTATATAATAGCGAAATTTCGCGCGAAGCTTCGCGAAGCGTTGCATCCAGAGCGAACTTGAGTACTCAAGTACGCTCTGTTGCATCCAAGGAGAATACATAGGGAGTGGGAAGAGAGGGGGCGTGGCAGAAGCCAGCTTGTGTTCGATCAGCTGTTTTTGTACGGTGATGCAAGATGTACACGGAGAGACAGTGTTGTCGGATCGATGCCTGGTCTCGAAATTAACCCGCGTTAGGATACGGCTTTCAGACAATTTGCTATTTTATGCCTTTATTTTGATCTTTATGATCTCTAAGTTCTACAAGCCTATTACTTGATTTATTTCTGATTTTTCAGTACTATTATTCTTTCATTTGTTACTAAATAAATTATATAAATTGATAAAATAAATTCCTCCCACACAACACGTCTTTTGAAGATTGGCGCGATTGCGAAGATGACCGGAAACGGGAAACGAAACTTCCGCTTCCGCAATATTCCCGCTAATATATATATTACGTATAGTCCAATTTACATTATATTCCATCCGGAAGTAGCTGGAAGTGTAAGGTTTCAGGGGGGTCTTCAAATAACACAAATTACAACAATCCTAAAATTAAGACAGTCTTAGCGTATTCTTTATTGTTGCGCTAAGACAGTCTTAGGCTAAGTTTAGGCAGGGTTATTCTCCTATTGTTATCGGGTATACGCGCATCAGAAAAAGTGGACATTTTCATTGTTGGGGATATGTAACTCAATGTTAAAATCGATTTTTTCGATACTTTTTCTGGAGCTCCAGAGGATTTACATTCTTAACCAAATGCACCTAGGGGTTTTAAAGGGTGAAAAGAACGATTTTTGAGACGATGGAGACATTCACTTCGTGAAATCATTGATTTTAAAGCATTAAAAGTTGGACGCTTCTGATTGGCTGATCAGAATTTGTTGATTTTTTCAGTTGCAAATTCCTATTGTTGAAAATTTGCGCTTGGTCCCTGTATAAATAATTAATATTTTTGAAATAAATAAATATAACAATTTATAACACTATTTTCTACCATTTATGATTTTTTAAATAATTTTTATGGTGTAAAAAGTCTTTTTTTAAATTAAAATATGGGCAAGCAAAGTGTTTTTTTATTGCAGCTCTCTGATTGGTTGAAAAGTGGACATTCTTTAACCAATGATATCGCTCGAAAATTTTCAACAATTAAAATTTCAGCCAATTAGAAAAAAAATCAACAACTTTATTTTGGCCAATCTGCAGAGCAATTCCAAATGACCACTTTTAAGCCAATCAGAATTCAGTATTTAGCGCCATAAGCCAGACAGTGGCGCGTATACCCTCTATTATAGGAGAATAGCCCTGAGTTTAGGTTAAGTGGTGTTATTTGAAGACCCCCCTGGTCTTTAAATTCTATTCATATTTCAGAGTGTTACAATTTACAATTTCACACATACAGTGATGCAACGCTTCGCGAAGCTTCGCGCGAAATTTCGCTAGTTTCGCGAATGTTCGCGAAGTTTCGCAAGCCAAGTTTCGCGAAAGTTTCGCGCGAAACTTCGCGAAATTGGTATATTTGAATTTCCCGCTCTACTTTTTCGAATCGTATTTAATGAATACGCCGTTTTCTACTTAATATTGCTTAAATGACAGGTTTAATTGCACAAATGAATAAAAAAAATAGTTCAATTTAATTTATTAGATATAAAAAAAATATTTCTTTTTTATTAATTTTAAAAATTACTTTTAATTATTTTTAAAATCATTTAACACATTCGAGGATAGACAGGTCATCGCAGGTCATGAAAGGGGCCATTTTATCTTGTTTTCTTAATTTTTTGATGAATATATGAAAAATCGCATTGCGACAGTCATTTTTTAAATTTCGCGAAATTTTCGCGAAGTTTCGCGAATATTCGCGCGAAAGATTCGCGAAAGTTTCGCACACCATGTTTCGATCGCGCGAAGTTTTGCATCTCTGCACACATAGGTCGGTCAAACCACTTTGTAAAGTTTCAAAACTGAATTACAAACAGAAAAACACAAATTTGATACTTCCGGCTACTTCCGGATGTAATGTCAAATTAACTGTAGTGTAATCCCGTGAATGAGAGTTGATAGTTATAATACGAGATGCACATTAATGAATTATATTATTACGTAATCTACCTGGAGACCCAGGTTTGATGCCGATGTGTTGCAAGGATATTATTTTTTTAGTTATTATTTCATAAATATTTTCTATCGGTATAATGCTATTCAAGATTCAAGTATTCAAACGAAAATTTATAATTTATAAGTGTAAAAACAATTTTTAATTTATTTTTATTATTTTCTTTATCATGCGTGGATTAGTTATTAATTAAAAATAATTTTTATAATGAAATAATGGTTGAATGAAAACACCGAGTGAAACGAAGCATTAAAAAATAATTAAAAAGTTCTCCGTCCCGACTGGGATTCGAACCCACGTCGCTGAGCGATATCAGATTTGAAGTCGAGCGCTTTTCCAATCGAGCCATGCCCAAGGTTAGAGTGGGGAGAAGAGATTTCAGTATATGACTTGTAAGTTTTGTTTAAATCAAAATGGCGGTCTCCATATTTCACATGTCACTGCAATATGTTTTGAATTATTATAACAACAAACACAAACTGATTACAAAATGATTATAAAAAATATGAAAAAAATTGTGCGATAACTCATAACTTCTGAATGTTTGTATTTATTCCATAAAATAATAAAGTTCGTGTAAGACCAATCTTGATGCAAGTAAATTTCGAGACCAGGGACACCATGGTGGCCACCAGATGGCAGCACTTGCAAAGAAAAGATTCGAGCTTCATAAAAATTTCTTTGGAGTGGTTGTTTCTGCAAATTGTTTGAACTTTGTTGAACACAGGTTTGAATCGCTGATTAGCATTGATGGACAGGTAAGATGGTCCTCCCTATCTATCCTCCTTGGTTGCATCACTGGCCTGGGCCAGCCAGGAAGTGACGTCATGAGAGGAGGAAAAATGGCCGCCGGGCTGGCCCCACTTGACGACAAAAAAGGGGTGGTATCTCCTGCGCTACTCATCTTTTGCGCGACGAATGCGACGATGCTCAACTTATTTCGAAAATAAGCGGCAAAATGCATGATACAACTATAATAGATAGGTCCATCAGCCCTACGAATTTGGACTGATCTGCGCATTTTGGCCAAAAACACCCAAGGTGACGTCACGTAGTGAGCTCAAAACAGCTGTTTTGCTGCACGAGGGGCCCCTACCGGAGCAGAATTTTTGTTCAACATTAGCGAGAACGTTGCTTTTTATCTCATCTCAAATTTGATATTTATTTGCAATACTACAAGCCAAACCGGTTGCAGTAACGTATTAAAAGAATTTTTAAACACTGCAATTCGCAAGCAATCTGGGGTAGAAGTTCGTATCTTTGTTCATAAAGCATACAAAGTTGCTATTGGCTGTGCGCAGATTAGTCACCTAGCGTTTGCGCAGCTTTATTTGGATTCAAGCTTTTTTATCATGCACACTTTGCAGAGCCATGCGCAGTAGACTACTAACATTTAAAACTCGTTTCTGCGCAGCTTTTCTAAGCCGTGGCTATTAATTTACGGGAAACTCTATAATAGAGCAGAAAAAATTAAACGTATGCACTGTGCGCATGGGACGGCCCTGGGCAAAATGTGTTTAGACAGCCATATCGAGCCATCTGTTGGCGGAGATATAAAACACTAATACAGCTCTAATATGTGCAGAAAAAGTTAAAAATTAGGAAATGAAATGATGAAATGAAATAATCTGCTTTCGCTATTCAGTACAAATATAATTTATACTGTATGGATATTGGATATTCAGTATTTCGTAGGGTCTCTGGTTTTTTTGACAAATCACAAAATTTAGAATATAAATTTAATGATGACAAACTACTATTGAAAAAAATAAATAAATTTAATAATATTCCACACGATACATGTATCGTATATATATATTATATATATATATGTAATATATTAATATATATTAATATTAATATATATATATATATATATATATATATATATATATATATATATATATATATATATATATATATATATATATATATATATATATATATATATATATATATATATTATATGTGTGTGTATTTTATTATTGATTAATGGAAATCAATAATAAGCAAATTATTTATAATTTTTTACTAATTATGTCAAAATAATGTAATGTTATAAATATTAGCGCAAGCTATAATAAAGAATATTTAATTTATTAATTCACAGTATAATAATATTATATTCAGCATTTTTGGGCACCTATTTAAATTTATACGCAGCTAGCATAATTAAATTAAATTTTGATAATATTATAATAAAACCCTAGTCATCATGGAGGAATCCATGATCATAGTTTTATAAATTAAGAATCAAAGTAGGAAGAGTATATAAAATATATTATCCTTACACATGATAATAAAATTATATAAAGTGCAGAGCATAAACTTCTATGGTAGACAAAATATAACCATTCGCTCCAGAGTCCACCTGATATTGTTATACTATAAATTCTTAAATTTATTATAATTATATTGTTACAAAAGAACCAAGCGATATTGTAATCGTCTTTTATTATAGTGGGCTTGAAGCTCACTCCTTCTCGGAGAAAGCGCAGGTATATGCATTTTCCAAACTAAAGATTCATTGTTTTTTTCAAAACTGTGCTTTCTCCACTGACTCATTGATATATAATATATACATAGATTAATACATACATCTGAGTTAAAAGTCATTATCATTCTATATTAATATTCAAAATAAAAAATAAATAAATCATTAAGGTTTTGATAAATTAATTATTAAAAGAAAAGGATATACACTTATTTATATAGGAATAACCAGCAAGGCCTTACCAATAAAAAGAGTCACAACAGGTAAAAATCTTGTGACTTTTTTTTTTATCGACAAGGCCTTGCTGGTTATTCCTATATATCCTTTTTTTTAATTAATAAATTCATTCTATATTAATGAAATAATTTAATTGGTGTATATATAAGAGAACAATTATTTGAAGTAAGGCTCATTAACTTCTATGTTTAAAAATAAATTTTATTGCATACTTTTCAGACATACCAAATACAGATACATAATATAATTCTGCATGACCTCAAAATTTTTTTACAGAAAATTATTTGTAGTGCCCTAGAAGAATATTATTGAGCTTATAAATAGTTGCATGACAAAGATTTTTTTTTTTTTTTTTTTTTTTTAATAATGATGTAAATGGATGAAAGAGGAAGTGAAACAACATAATTAATTGTATACTATAAAGAGGCACAGGAAAAGAGGTAGGAGGAGGGTGCGGCATAAAAAAAATTTGAAGTGGTAGAAATACTAGAAAAACCTAGCTCAGTAACTTATATGCATTACCCCATGATATATGAAAAAATAAATTAATAGTGAGGAGGAAGGGGGGAGGATTCATAGATCTAAGCCTGCAGTTTAATGTATTATATTGATTTCTATAAAATTTAAAATAAAATACAATATCATGCATGCACTGGTGAAATCCCTCCCTCCTTAACCCCTTCTCCCACACAACCAAATAAAATTTTTTGTACAGTTGCACAAAAAAAAAATTTGCACGCAAAAATCCAACAAAATTTATGGTTGAAATCACTGTATTGAAGAATAAAGATTTAAAGGTAGAAAATCTAGAGATAACATTGCATGCCCAATAAAAATCCCATTTATGAAAATTATGGGGGGGGGGGGGGGGAGAGAAAAGAAAAAAATTAAAATGTTCTCCTTTACATACCTTATCAGTAGCTATAAAATATCAAAATATCAGGTATACAAATTTGAGCTAGTTTTCGAGTTATTAATTTTTAAAGTTGGCTAATTTAGCATGGAAGTTCCCTTCTTGCTAAATTAGTGAGCTTTAAAATTCAAATTCAAATTATTGTAAATTCAGTAACAGTTACAAAACCAAAGTACCCAATATAATAAAGTGCATATTGCATGCATTATAAGCTCTTCACTTGCAACAAAGCCTTGTAGTATTACCTTAATATTCTGAAGTGATGCATGGCTACGGAATTCAGAATAATACTTTTCACAAAAGTTCATGAAGCTCTGAATTTTAAAATGTTAAATCTTTATTAAAGCACAACTGTAGCAATATTAAAGTCGTTGAGCTAATTTCTTGAATTTTTAAAATTTATTTTATTTGATTCCGTCAGAAGAAATTTCTTTTTACTCCGAAATAACTGAGGTCAATCGCTTAAGTATTTTTAAGTATTCACAGTAAAAAATTGTTTTAAAATTTGCCACATGATATTAGAACTGTAATGTAAAATTTTTAGTGTTAGAAATCTAGGACTTATTTACAACTTATTGCTCACCTCCAAGGCCCCCAGGATGGTCTCCAGCTAGTCCTCTCTGAACACGATGGAGCCGCTGATTCTGGTGAGACTGTTGATGGCCTTCAGACGAACCTCCTCGATCTCGTCGTTGAACATGTCCACCAGGAAGTCCAGCGATAGGGTGACAAAGTTGAAGTCACTCAGTGCAAGCAGGCACAGGTGCATCCACAGACACACTCCGCACCTCTGTAACCAGAGAGGGATTGATTGATTATTTGAACTGGCAACGTGAGAGTTTTCTAATGCCAATATAATTAATTGAATATTAAATTATATAAAAAAAAAAAAAAAAAAAAAACACTGAAAAAATTCAAAGTAGCATAATTTTGTGCCCTCTATTCCCCTCTATTCATTTCTGCAGTAAAAATTTTCTATGCAGGTTGTCCAAAACAATAAAACAAAACAATGAAAAAATAAAAAAAAAATGTTAGAAAAAAATATCATAGCAAAATTATTTACTAATAAAATAAAACAGGTTTAAAGTTAAAAGAAGTACAATATTCTATTGTACACCCCTGAACACACAAACTTTACTCTTGCATTGTTTGTGGGTGTTACCACACAGTCTACGGAGACATGAACTAAAATTCTTTTGATATTGATAGACTGAAAGCTCTTCTTAACTACCCCAAAATTGCAAATCTGCAAATCTTTGTCTCTTGAAACTGCAGCTCTAGCAAGTGAGGCAGGAGTAAAGTGCGTACTGTCCCGAGGTGTACAGCAATTAATTGCATATGGTGTTTCTGCTGTGATATCTACAAGCTCACCCTCATGTTTGACATGAGCTTTTTGTCCAAGGACTGCTGCAGGAACTTGGCTTTGACGAGACCTCCCCCGTCTTGCCCAGCAGTTTGGCAGCATGCACTCGCACGTGGAGCGACAGGTCGTTGATGCAGCTGCTTAGCTTGCCGAATGCATCATCGGCCAGACGGATCTGCTGGTTTCTCCCAGACAGGACCAGGATGCTGCAGGAGCCACAAGTTAGTTATTCTCTGCGATATAAAAGCATCAGATACATTAAGATTGACGTCACTATTCTAATTTACAGTATATACTATGTTGCTGATCGTCCCTCGTCCGTAATAATGAGTTATATGCCTACCATGATTTTGTTGCAATAATGAGCCATCTGCTATTTCAGTTGAGCGCAACAATGAGCTTTATTTTATACTGATTTACAGCTCATGATTGCATTACCTGATATAGCAGATAACTAAGATAACTCATTAGTGCAGACAGGGACGATATGGTAAAGACATTTCATAATTTAATTTTTAATTATTTGGAAGTGATCTTCCACCTATTACATTTCTTTCATTAAAGATTTCAAGAAAATAGAGACACAATTAAGGAAGAAGAAACTGATGCAAATTTTCAACAAACTTTTTTTTTTTTTTTTTTGTTAATGATAAAATTGTTGGTATGCTGTCAAAAAATAACACAAATTAAAGAAGCCACTTTTACTTGTGAAGGTAGGTAATGGCTTATAGGACACAAATGAGCTCCATAGCGAACAATCTCATAATCATCCTTCAAGGCCACACAGACCTCCGAGTAGAGGGCAGCATCCAACTGAAACCCTCGAGTCCCTCGCTCGTGTAGCACAATCTGTTGATAAACATTGGAACCTGAGTTTAATTGGAAATAAAAAACGTCCACCATGTAGGAATATTTATTAAGATTTTCAATTAAACTCTCTAAAATTTTAGTCAATTTTTACATAAGAGGGTTTGAAAAATGTCTATTTACAGGCCTTATGAGTGACATCATAAAAGATGTTTGGCATCAAGATATGAATGATAACAGAAACAGCATTGAATGTCCTAAATTCACTCCTCAAATTCAATACACATTGTTGCTGATATAATGCTTACTTTTAAGACCCTCTTTGGTATACGGTATATAGGCTGCAAATCTTAATCTCATCACTACGTGTCTCCTCACCATGGCTCTGAAAGCTGCGCTACGAACTCTGGGCTACTGGTAGTAGGTGTGGTTGCCGATGAGGCGAAGAGTAGGCTGAGCGGAGTCTTTTGCCCTCTCCACGGGCAGCAGTCGACCAATCAACTCGGGGCACCAACACTTGACGGCCTGGGATGTATCACACAGGTACTGCGGAGGAAACATGAGAGTTAATCCACTGGCCGAGAACAGAAACACTTTCCTTATTGACCGACAACATTCACTGTAATACTGCAGTCATAAAATTAATTTATGTAGAAAATTATCATTAAAATAAGACTGCATGACAAGAGGGGGGGGGGGAAAGTCATGTTGTGTTATTTAAAATTTAAAAGGTCAACTGTACAGTTACTGTAATGAAAAATTTTTAAAATTACCAGTGTAATTTTCATTGTTCTTCCCATGCTTTTTATTTTCTATTAAAGGAATATGGTTATGAAAGAATGGTAATTAATCAAGGTATTGAATTTTGATGACTGAACGAAAGAATGCTAAAGATAGAGTCAATAAGCTGCTTGGCGAGAGCCATGTACCAGTCACTGGATGAGTCGTCAGAGCTGTTGGCATCAGTAATCAATAAAATATAAAACTTTGATGCCCTTCCCTCTTTTTAAGCAACAGGATAATTTTTCCTTGCTAATTGGTATATACAGTACATTACAGTTTGCATACTTTAAAAACGACAACGTCTAATGGCAACTTATCCTGTGCTTTCATGCTTCGTATGCATATACACAGAAGTTGCTTGATTCTCATGGCACAAAATTATGCAAATGACTGTAATTATAATCTTATTTGCTGTACATGCAGTATGCATATCATATACTATATAGAGCAATTAACTCTTAAGTGTATAAATATGTTCAGTATGATACACAGAATGCATAATTACAATACTCTACAATCTACAGTATCATTCATACAGGAGGTACGTACTGTATATAATTATGCATAATTGTGCATACATACAGTATATGCATACAATGCATAATATGTACTGTATTATGTATATGCACTCGATTGGCACAGTATATGCATACAGTATGCATAATGTAAACTTCAAAAGCAAATTCCAGTAGAAATACGTATTTTCTCCAACAAAAACTATATACTCTCATATAATATCATTCCAGTTCTTGTTATTACCATTCACTGGTCAGAAAAAGTGGAGAAAAACATTATATTTGTAATAAAATCAGCATGTATTGTGGTCATTGTCGCTCGAACACTGCACGGCAACGTGGGTCAACTTCAGTAGCAAAATTATCGTACAAATACACATTTCTTCCTAGAAAAAAATCTTTTACTCACCAATTATACCATTCCAGTTAATGTTATTTACATTCACTGATCAAAAGAAATGGAGGAAAACATTATATTTGCAATAAATCAGTTCAAGTGGCCATCGTCCATCGAACACTGCACAGTAACGTGAACTTCAAAAGCAAAATTGCAGTAGAAATACGTATTTTTTCCAACAAAAAACTATATACTCACTTATAATATCATTCCATTTCTTGTTATTATTATTCACTGGTCATAAAAAATGGAGAAGAACATTATATTTGTAATAAAATCAGCATGTGGTCATTGCCGATCGAACACTGCACAGCAACGTGAACTTCAGTAGCAAAATTATCGTACAAATACACATTCCTTCCTACAAAAAATTATTTACTCACAATTTTACCATTCTAGATCTTGTTATTTTTATCTCACTGATCAGAAGAAATAGAGAAAAACATTATATTTGCAATAAAATCAGCTCAAGTGAGCATCTTCTATCGAACAGCTGTATAAGGAATTTGGCGCGAATGCCGCGAATTTAACCCTTTCGTTAACCCTTTCGCTAGAAGACGGACAAATTTTGCTGATATCTTTTTTCAGTCAAATTGACAAGAAAAAAGTTTCGAGTATTAGTTTTAGAGAATTTTATGAGGAATCGTTTGATATAAAATTCACATTTGTCCCCTTCGTAATAAATAAGTTGTAAAATTCTGTTAGGAAGCATTTCAACCTGGTCTGTGCATTGTAAAAAACTCTTCAAGAATTATATGTTATATTCCAAAAATACAAAACGATCTCCTTTTAATAATTTGTGAAGCAGAACATTGAAATTCATCACATTACCTTCAGTTTTTAATATCATTCACATTTTATAAACATAAATTAAGTGACGGGGTTTGTAAAATTTGGAAATAGCAAATAAAAAATGCATGTATCCTTATGGGATAAAACATAATTATGTTATTTCCATGATTTATCTTTAATGTGATGTCTTTTGAAAAGAATTAAATTTTAATAATATTTATTAGTACTTAATGCGTTATTTAAATGTTTCATGAGTAGCTGTATCATTGCAAGTGGCATCATTTTAGGTAAAAACATTGCGACATGAAATTAAATAGACCCTTCAAAATTCAGCGCCATTGATGCCGCAGATTCCTTTTAGTTCAAAGTTTTTCCTGTAGAGGCAGTAATGGGCAATAAAGTAAAAATTTGGCTGTTTGCTTATGGGCCAAATAGAATATCAATATTTTTATCCGTTTTTGAGGTTTAATTCAGAAAAATTCATTTCATTTTTGATAAAAACTAATAGCAGAAAGTATGATCAACTCTCGTGTTGCTAAGTGTTTCATATTTACCCACTAGAAATTGAATTACAGGGAAAAAAGTTTCGATGAAATTTGAAGTCAAGGCAAAACAGCTAAAAAATAAAGGATTACTGGATTTAAAAATAAGTTACATGAATTGCATGATAAATAAATAAATTTACACACAAAAAATTTATAATTAACATTGCATTTTGTAGTATAGTAATTGGCACTTGTACTCGTCTTCCTATTATAGATGGCAGCACTTGTTAGTGTCGCGCTCAAGTGAGTCGCTAACGTGAGCACGTCTCACAAAAAACGCTTCAGCCCGGGCTGGCCCGTGAATTCAAACGCACTCATGGTCAAACTTTTACGTATTCACAATTTAAAAGAATAAAAATCTAAAATTATGTAAAAATATTCTATTTTTAGTTGTGGATCCAAATTATTTTAATAATTAAACTATATAATTAAAGCAAAATCTAATCAAATGTAAAATTTAAATAATTTTTTTAGCCGCTCTATTAAAAAAAATGCCAAGCGTTTTCGTATCAGCTGACGCACTAATCACAAATTTTTGACGTGTTCTTTTAGTCACTCTAAAGACACTCTTTCTCGAAAAATTTATCTATTTTGTCAACTTATTAATTATTTCTTCTACTTTGATATCGGCCGTCGACAACTGCCGAAGAAAGAACCCTCCTGGGTGAAATATGGCTGAGATTGTGGAGTTTTCTTCCCTTGGTGAGCTAAATTTTAAAAAAATATATTTAGTGCTCTTGGTTATTTTTTAATTTTTTTGTCCCATTCTGCGAGCAGCATTATAATATAATTATTATGTAAATAAAATATATTCATATTATTATATAGTATCACAGACAGATAGTGTTATGTTTTTGCTTTTAATTAAATATATTTTAGAATTAACGTAATGTATACTGTAATGTATACTGTATACATACTAAATGTATATTTAGAAGACTTGATATAAGAGTGACTTTTAATTAATTGACTGACGAGCTTAATTTAATTGCATGAATTGCATGAGAAACAATTAGTAAAGTAAAGATTGGTTTATACTGCGGCAGTTGTGGCCACACCACTATAGCTCACAGTTTGTGTCTTGCTTGAGGTCACCAGCTCCCTGAACTTCTCAATCCTGTCCACGCCCACCTCCGCAGACCCCAACAGATTCCATTCTCTCGCCGTCCTCCTGATAAAAGAATACTTTCCCACATCATTGTTGCTTCCCTGATACTCGAGCTTCCATTCATGGTCCCTTCTCCCCAAATATCTCCCCCTGTCCACTTTTCCACTCATCTCCCCCCAACCCTTGGCGTTCCTTGTAATTTTGTACATTGTTGTCAATCTGATTTGCCTCCTCCTTTCCTCCAGCGAGCTCCATCCCAGTTCTCCAATCATTTGTGTGACACTCTCCCTTTAAGTATTTATATGTTAATTAACAATTAACTGCAGTACTGTATGTGACACATACTGTATGTGTAAGTATTTTACAAACGAGTTGATTGATAAATAATATACTCTATATATTTTATATACATTACAGCCTGAAAAATTTAGAAAAGAATTTATTGAGATATTCCCTATGTACAGTATTACAGATCTTTGTTTACGTGTAGTTCGACTGTGCGCGGCGATCGTCTTTTGCTTTTTAACATGGCCAGACATACATATAGACATGTCTCAATTCTCAAAGCTAGGCGCCATAGAGTCTACACTAGGTAATCTAAGATCTGTTAGACTGTATATATTACATGCAGGCGCGAATCCAAGGAAAGAGGGGCGGGGGGTGCAATCACCCCATCGCCCCCCCTCCCCCCCACAAAGACCCTAAAATATATTGAAGTTGTTGTACCATCCCCCACCTGTCGCCTAGCTCACCATCCCACCAAAATTTAACATTATGGGATAGGAGGATAGCCCCGGCCCTCACCCATCCAGATCCGCGCGCTGCCCCTGACTATGTAGACCGGCCCCGGCAAAGTTCAGAATTCATTAAATTTTGGTTGAAATTTAGCCTCTAGCATGTCGATGAAAATATCGCACTTTGCAAAAATGCAGCACATTTCCTGCATTTTCCACTGCTTATATTATATTATGTGAATTAGAGTGTTTAATTTATTATATAGTTATTGCAAAAAAGGAGTACATTGGCATGTAATATACTAAATATTTTTTTATTGAAGTCGGTATCACCAATTATTCATGAGATAATGATGGTTACTGTATCTTGATAATTTGCTTGCTTTTCCCTGACTGAAATTTTAATATTTTTGTTATGTAATTTTATTTTTTCTCTTTCAAAAGCTTCACCCTGTTCTTGTATTTAAAGTATTATTGAAATATTTCGATTAATTTTTCCCATTGTTGCATTGAAGTGTAGTCTCAACAAATTATCAAATAAAAATCGTAGCTAGTTAATGTGTAACCAAGATTTATTATGAGAAATTAAAAAAAAAAGTAAAAAGTCGATTTTCATGTAATTGCAATGAATTAATACTGATTATTGTTCATGCGGTTTATAATCATTGGTTTTACATAGAGTACATTAAGTATAGTACTGTGTAGTACATACTCAGGATTGTGGAACGCCGAATGCAATGGACTAATATAGCATTATATGAATAGGTGACTACCTGATCGTTCTTACCAATATTTTATTTCAAATTGCTACACTAATCTCTTATAAAAGTCCATAATTAACCTCCAATTACAGTATTTGTTAAGATAAAAATTTAGTAATATTTAATTATAGATTGACAGTATATTTCACAGCAAGCGCAGATCCAGGGGGGGGGGGCTGCCCCCCCCCCCCCGGAAATTTCAGATTTATCATGGGCAATATAGGCACTCCCCCACTCCAATTTTTTTTTTAACATTGGCCTCTTATGGAGTTCAAAAGTGGTCCTCCATAACTACATAATATATAGAATCGAAATAAAAAAACTTCTATATGTATCACATGATATAGATTTTCCAGGAAAAAAATCCGAAGTCAGAGTGAATGCGTCATCTTACCTGACAAAAACCCTCAAATATCTCGTAAAAATACAATACAACTTATATCGCTGTAATGTTTCTCTTTCTCGCTATTTTTTCCCATAGTTCATGCAGAGCTTCAGACAAAAAAATAATTGAAACCTTTTTCTATGTGATTGTTTAATGCCAGTCAGTGCTGAGTCGCGAGTTTTACACTTTTACACAACTAAGAATATATTATAATTATGTGAAAAGTAGAGCCCGTGAAATCATAAAATAAAAACGTTTCTTAAAAGTAGCGAAATTAGGGAGAGGAAAGTCTGTGAACTAAATTAGTAGTTATAATAAACTTATTTGTCTCGGTTAGTTCCTGATGGATACCAATTAACTGAATGATAATCCCCACAGAGCCGTCTCTGCAGGACCTGGTCCGCACGAGTTTGTTGGCCCGACAGAAAGCGTACTGCCCGTACAGCAAGTTCCAGGTGGGATGTGCACTACTGTGCGCGGACAGCACCGTGTTCACCGGTTGTAACGTGGAGAACGTGTCATACGGACTGGCCATCTGCGCCGAACGGTCAGCCCTCGTATCCGCAGTATCCGCGGGCCACCAGAAGTTCCTCACCCTCGCGGTGAGTGCCGAGTTGGGTGACACGTTCGTGCCGCCGTGCGGGGCCTGCCGCCAGTTCATCGCAGAATTTGGCTCCAAAATAGAAATCCTGCTGGCCAGACCAGCCCTGGATTTAGTGATGAAAACCTCCATCGAGTACCTGTTACCTCTCAGCTTTAATCTCGGGGATATGCAGAAGTCTCTCATAGCCAGCAAAAAATAAGCAACACCATATAGTTACGATCATCAAATTATCGTCCAATGTATTTTTATGGGAAATTTAACTGTTTTATGGGAAATTTATTTTATTTTAGGTATAGTTAGTAACTAGACCATTGCTTAATATGTATTTTTACTATTTGGCATTTCTTTTCATTGTGACATAAAATTTTATGTTATAATATTAAAATCTTTTTACATGACTATCATTTAAAATAAAATTTTATCTTTTAACAAGAGCTGACAGTATTATAAAATACATGCTAAAGAATTAGAGTAATTATATATATTTTTTATAAACCAAAAAAAATGAAGCTTTTGACAATGACAATAAAAACTTCTCTTTATAATATATTATGAATTGAAACAGAAATTTTTAAGAAAGTAATACGACGTGCCAAATAAAAAGCTCGATTATATTTATATTCATAATAAAAGTAACAATTTAATAATTTTCTAATATTATATTTTTTCTGTTTTTAAACTCGATTGTTAAATTTTATGTACTAATAGATATAATGTATGTTAATTGTTTTGTGATTTTTTGAGAGTCTATATAAATTGTGATCTTTGAGCTTATAATTATACTCTTTTTAATTTATAATTCACTTACTGGAAGAGCCTGAGAGTAATTATTATACGCATAATATATACAACATTTTTCAAGCATCACTTAAATTAAATTGTACAGCTTGATTTAATTTCAATATAACATGTATGACTTTTTATTTAAAAATATTCTAATTTTTATAAAATCAAAAAAGTCTTAATGTATTATACTTTCCTCATAAGAAAGTAACACCAGCGAACGAACCAAATCAGAACAAAATGTGGTATATTGTGATAAATTCAAAGATGTTTTCTACTTGCAGAGTTTGTGTATTTACCTAATTGTATTACGTACGTTCATAAATTAATAAAATGTTTATTCTGTTTTTACATCATTTTATTTTTACTTTATATTTCAAATTACTGAAATTAGTTTACAATTTTAGTTCAGCAAATAAAAGTCTATGATTTTTTAAGTATAGTATTTAAAATATATTAATTTGCTGGAACTGGAGCTTATACATATACATGGCATATATAGCTCCAAAGAGACAAAAGTACAATTATGGAGATTATCATCTAGCAAAGTTAGGAGAAAAGAACCAGACCCTGTCTATATTATAAACATTTAAAAAAAGAAGGTCATAGTGATATATTACAATATATGCATCTTCATATACTGACAGCACGCAAGGGTAAAGTTCAAGTGGTCCCAATCGTCAAGCTATAATGTATGATATGGGTCCATATTTGCTGCATATTTGAATATCAGTAATATTCGAAAGAATAAGCAAACTGTTTGGATTTTAAAGTCTGACTTTGGTGTCGCACTTTACGCTGGAGATTGCCACTTCCTGCTTGTCCCATTGACAGTTCAATTGCTTGTCCTTGAAAGTCTCGCGTGAGTCGTCCGGGCCTTGCGTGTCACGTCAGCCAACTCTTTTATTTTCTCTAGATGGTGTCCTTCAAGGAACTAAAAATTACCCTTAGAACTATAATCTATATAATATTGTAAATGCAGAACATCGACTATAGTGGTTATGTTAGGAATTGTTCCATTTCCAGTAGTTCATTAATATATATGAAAGAAAAAAAAACTAAAACTTCAACCGCATGTGAGCGATAGTTATATAAAAAAATATATTACATGTATAATATATATTATATTATATTATATATTCTCACTAATTCCCAGATATAACTTATGTACACGTTATCTTCGGTTAGATACTGTAACTTTTATAAATTTCCTCCCTTTTATAAGCACCTCAATTAAACTTACAACATTGTCAGGTAAAAAAAAATAAATCATCTGCTCTTCAAAATAAATTATAATATGATACACAACAATATATAAAATAAAGACGTATAAATTCTACTGATTCAGCCAGATTTTTACATTTTAAAGGAACAGGTAGAACACAAGACATTTTCAACGGGGACATGAAAAACCGAGCCTCCTCCCACCCTCTTCTCCCAGAGCTGTCTCTCTTTAATATGATGAAATATAATAAGGCCCTTTTATTTTGTATTGATGATACAACAGTAATATCTCGAACAGAGTATATATAATATTTATGAACATTATTATTATTTTTTTTTTCCAATATTATACAATATAATGTCCATGCATCCAAGATGATATTACATAATCTTAACGGCCAGTTCATAATATACATTTTTTATTTATTTAAATGCGTCAATCTTTAATCCAATCCAGTAATCATATGAGAGGTATTACATCATACAATATTGCCAGTAGTATAATAATTTATAAATATATAAAATTATAATTATAGTTAAGATATTATAATTTGACATGATTATGTATTAATTATGTGGTTATAATATATAATAATTTATAATGAAAATTACTTTTACATTTAATTAAGTTATACCGCAATTGTACATTTTATTTATAACTAATATATAATGTATAATTCTAGTTTACTGGCCGAAATTGTGATATATTTAAGTTTTAAACTATTTTAAAAATTCTTTCACTATTTTACTAATTTTATTTTAACAAAAGCATTGGATAAGAAACAGAGTTTTTATATAAATACAACATTTATTTGAGTTTTGTTGTTTTTACAAAGATAATAATTAAAACACACTGATAATTTTCTTATCACATTACTGCATGGCATATTTAGATAAGACACATATTGTTGTAAAAAGCTTTTGTTCTTGCTGCTGGCGCTCTGTTTAAAATATTTTGAACACAGCTCTACCGCAGGCGCGTATAAATCGATAGGGTGGAGTGGGGTGGAGGCGCGCGCTACTGGGGTGGGTTCATGACGTACGCTCGCTCTGGTGGCTGGTGGCCGTGATTCGCGGCGGCGGCTTCCCCCGGCACTGTCAACACAAAAGAGTACGCTCCGATCCATGGTGTGTCCAGCTGAGAAGACTGCCGCAAGATGATGCAAGAAAGCAGTGCGGACGCCTTGGGTATAGGCAGTGACCTGGAGAATTGGATGAGTCAGCTGCCGGACACACTAAAAAATGTACCCTTCTTTCGTCTCGCAATACCAGGTAACAATCTGCAATGACGACCAGACTTCAACAATTTCATGTCTATAAACAGAAACATATGCATGAATGTTTGTTTTTGTGATTCGAACGAAGTCTTCGTATTTTTTTGTTTTGTTTTGTTTATCATTTCTAAATCATAGATAACAATTTTATAATAAAAACTTTAGAAAGTTTAGAATCTATTTAAGACACAAATATAAAGCATGCATTTTTTTTAAATGGTTAAATTAACATAACAATTTACTATAAAAATCAGTTTTAAAGTTTTTATTGTATAAAAGGTGAAAGCATTATACACGGGTTTACGGGTGAATGAATATATACTTACGCGTGAATGGACTGATGCTCAGAAATCTTTTTCGTTTGCTCCAGGGGTTAATTCTTATTTATTTTTACTTGTATTGTAATATATATATGTATAATATATGTTATACGCTTATGAAAGAGATAATAAAAATATATAATTTTAATTTGCAGAGTTTACTGAAAAAATCACAGGAGCTAGGCAACTCTTTAAGCGTAGGTGTGTTGCGGGTTGCATCGACAAGTGCAGCCTCAGCAAATTGCTTGCCGCTAATATTTTGATATTTTTCTTTCATTTGCCCCCATGCTCCGACCAAGACCGAGATGATGCTACAATAAAACATTAAAATTGACACACTATATTTTTACACACAAATACCATCATGCATGCGGCCTATTTGAATATTAAATTAACGTGTAATTTTTTTTACGTGTTATCAACTAGGTATAGCTCCTTTTATTACAATTTGTAAATTGACAGTCAACAAAAAAGCATGCAATACAAAATAACACAAGACGTATAATACATAATGTTTTAACTTCCTGCTTGTTGTAATCTTAGCAGCAAAGAGGTCGTTATCTGACCTTCGGCCACCCTTGAATACATGCAAGTGCACGCAACATTTTTTACTTGTTGATTGTAATATTTTGTGTCAGCAATTGCCTATTCTACTTTTAAAAACCAGCATTTTTAGCCCCTAAAAAGTCAGATACGTCTAAAATTAATTAATTTGAAATTGTTCATTGTGTAAAATTTCATTATAATAAGGCTGTCATACTGAAATTGCTTAGCAGAAATCCACTTTGCTTTTCTTTTCTTTTTTCCTGCTCCTATAAATGTGACACTTTTTATTATATTTATTTATTTTTACTTTTTATCATTATTTTTATTATTGTAGTTCGTAGACACTGTTTTATCAGCATCAATGATTCGAGAATAATAAAAAATGCATATATATATATATATATATATATATATATATATATATATATATATATATATATATATATATGAATGGAAATAGAAAAATATTTCACATATAAAGGCTCCTGCTATTGACCTTCCGAATTACTAATTTAATTTCAGTTCATGTTCCAATACTAAATATTTTTATGATTTTGGAAATTTGGACTTAATTTAAATTTTAAATCGAAGTAAATTTGTAAATTCAGGTGTGTGAAATCTGAATTTAACTACGTAACACCACAATTAATTTCATCGATACTAAACTAAAAAATTCACTGTTTAATAAGCAATAATAATATTACATATATTAAATTTATTCTTTTTTTAGTCTTTAATATATTAATAATTAATATAATTTGATATTGTCCAATCGGTACTACAGTTAAATTGTCATTTTAATTTTTCTTAATAAAATACCCTTAAATGCCTTAAAGGCATACAGGCCTCAAATTAGAAATTAGATAGTCACCAAGTGGGTTTAGAGTAAATAATCAACATTCGCATCATTTTTTTCCACGCGTGATGCATCCGTGCGAAGTCGCAGTTCAAAGTAAGAAATTTAGTCCTTGATGACGTCATGAAGTCCTTGATGACGTCACAACTCAATGCTAATCGGTGCTAGCTGTGAGTTGTGACGTCAGCAAGGACTTTCTTTACAGCGCGACTTCGCACAGACGCACCGCGCGAAGGTAAAAATAATACGAATGTTTATTATAAACTCGAGCAACACTTAATGTCTGTCTAATTTGTAATTTGAGGCCTGTATCCCTTTAAAGGTTTATTAGATAATGTTTGTTGTTTAATACGATCAGATTGTTTCAATTACTTTTCTGACTTTTCAGGATTGGGCCCTTCAGGGTAACAATAGATCAATATAATTCTTTAGTCTTGTACCAAGTTTGCTGTGTTTATATTAAAAGAAATAATAATAAAAATTTAGTCAGGATGATCTGTTATCTTCAATTATCTTGAATCACCTTGAGTGTGGTTCCCCAGGCTTTGGACATCGCTTTGCTCCATTGATAAAAAGTAGAAGTGTCCGTTTGGACTGAGGTTTTCCATGGTTCCCTCAGTTAGTTGTATCATGGTTTATGTGCAGGCTCGCACAACTCTCTCAGCTACTGCATCTCGACGCGACGTAAAGTGTCCCCGGATTCCCCCGAGGTGGTCCAGCTGTTGGGCCGAATATTTGGTGGGCTTGCTCGCCTCATCGTCTACAACTGGTCCGTCACCCAGCGTGCCAGCGTGCTCGAGCAACTGCTGGGGGGAATCAGGTGCGTCCACAATCGCCTTACCTCCCTGTCAACCCGAGACGTCCTCTCTCCCGCTGGGCCGAGATGCGAGGTCATGGATTTCGCCTCTTCCTGGTGCATCCGCATTCATGATCCCTGTCAACCCGTTATCCTTAATTAAGAGAATTGACTTCTGAGGATTTGAACCGAACAGGCATTTCTTTCGAAGGAAAAAAATGCATGTAATTATAGTTATTTAAATTATAAAATCAAATTAAAGTATATGCTTGCTGCAACAAATATTGTTATATTTTCCGCTTCAAAAATAATTGTTCTATTTAAATTACAAGAAAATATCCCTGCGAGCGTTAAATAATAATTATATTATTCAATTGATGATAGTATATAGAATATAATTTTCCAGACTGCGAGTCTATGCTAAATGAAGAAAATTGGGATAAAATCACTTTTAACGTGTATGACATTCAGAGATTTATAAGGAAAATAGATCTGCTGATCAGAAATTATTTGAAATCATCTTTTCTTTTGCATTATTTGCGGCAAACAAAAAGGTGATATTACGAATTTGAGGACAAGAAGCTGTGATTTTGTTAATTGTCTGTTTACAATATAAATGTACGTAAAACTGCACATTTTTACATATCGTATGTACAAAATTAATTTATGTAATTATGATATATTATTATTATTATTATTATTATTTTTTTTTTTTTTTTTTCCCTCAGCATGCCAAAGTTGAAAGTACAGGCTCCATGTAAAACAGAGTATTCCTCATCTAACAACTTCAACAGCTAGAGAAACTCGACCCCGGCGCTCCGCACTATTATTATTATTATTATTATTATTATTAATATTATTATTATTATTATTATTGATATATATTATGTATATTATGCTGATGGTATTAATCTATTAATAATGTTATTATAGACAACTCTGCAATGCAGTAGACTCCATTAATTAAAGTTCTATGCTTCACTTGTAAAAAATAAAAGCAAAGAAAAATAATAAAGGACACTTTGCAAAGCTTATTTTTTATGGTGTGTGTGTGTGTTCGTGGACGTTTTTTTCCATCGCGTTTGGTTCTTTTACAGCCGTCTGAATTTTATTGCAGTAATAACAAAATAATTTTATGGTCAAAAAAAGATAAAATCTTGAATTGTTTTTTTCCTTTAATTAAACTACCATGCCATTATTATACTTTGTACAGTTTGTATAAAAAAAAAAAATTAACAAGCCAGTATACTTTACTAAGTTTACTATATTCAATTAATCTACTCTTATTTTGTATATTCTCAGTATATAAAACTTTCATTTCCGTATTTTTTTATATACATTTTGCATGCATGAACTTTGTAACACGACTATAATTATATTTATATTATAATATCTAACGAGATTATATAGGCATGCATGTGAATATAAATATATTCATATTACAATACATTTAATTAATTTGAGTATTTCGTCACAACTTGCTTCAAAAGTAAATTATAAAATACTTATGTAGTACTAAATATATTTGCTATTTTATCTTTTACCCCTTTCGAACTTTTTCAGATTTTTTAATTCGTAACTGAGAATTTTGTCAATTTCATTGGGCAATTATTGTTCTTTACATTGTGCTAGGTACCTGGACGTGAGGCTTTGCATGGCTCCCGGTATCGAGAACCCCGTGGTGGTGCACGGACTATACGGCGAGGAGGTGGGGCCGCTGCTTGCCGTGGTCGAGGCCTTCCTCACGGCGCACCCGGGCGAGATCGTGGTGCTTGACCTCCAGCACTTTTACAACTTCGCGGCCATCGACCACGCACGCCTGCTGGCCATGCTGCAGGACCTTTTCGCAGCCAAACTGTGTCCGTACTGGGGTGGTGCGCCTGCCGAGGTCACCAGCAGGTGGATCAGTGCGCACGGCTACCAGGTACGTCCCGACCTTTTTATTTGTCCATTGAAGAGATTCATCGTAGATGTTAGCCAGCTGAATGGAGCCAACTCTTATAATAATGGGGTTAATTAAATGAGCTATTGAAAGTTCTACGATGATTCCTTTCATTGACAAATCATTAGGGTAAATGGCGAAAGTGACTTAAAAACACCCCACCAATTGCTACTGCATGTGGACCCGACATCTCTCCCGGTTGAAGTCATCCAAACAAAATTTTGTGTGGTAGTTAGTTTTATAATATGACAGGGGTATCGCTACTTAGAAACGCGAGCTGAAAAGAGAATAACAATATGTTTATAATGGAATCCAATTATGTCGTAAGCGTGCGGTATGATTATAATATATCGGTTGTATTGCATGCCACTATAAGCTAGAGCTTCTCTGATAAGAGTGATAACGGTTCACGGGTGATATAATAATACATGTATAGAGGCAGAAGTGTTTGCTGACATAATTTTTTTATATGCAGGAATGATGTCAACTCTCGTTAATATATATATTTTAAAAATAAAATTGTCCCCAACGTCATCGTTGCAGCAGTAATTTTTCTCACAGAATTCTTGCCCAAGATAATTGTAACGGGATATTGCATTAATTGCACATACTATAATATTATATACATATTTAGTATATAATATATTATTTATTATAAATCAACAATAACATATCAAGGCGATTCGCACTTCGCACATCTGTAAATATACAGTATTTTATTTCCTTTTAACATTGCAGTTAAATTTACTTAATTAGTAATTTCATTTCACGGATCGACACTATAGTTTCGGAAAAATTCAAAGTCATGATATAATAATAATCAGGCGCGGATCCAGGGGAGGAGGGGGTGCGCCCCCCCCCCCCGAAATTTTGGATTTAACATGGGCAATATAGGCATTTCCCCCACTCCAATTTTTTTTTAACATTGGCCTTATGGAGGCAGCCCCCCCCCCCCCCCCCCCCCCGAATTTTTTTTTTCTGGATCCGCGCCTGATAATAATGATATATTATGACATTTACGACATTCATTTACTGAATATGCCAATTAATCTGCCATGCATTCAGTTATTTAATTAAAGATTATCTATCAATTTTTCTGTT
The DNA here is from genome assembly GCA_949825025.1 of Siphlonurus alternatus. Taxonomy (NCBI): domain Eukaryota; kingdom Metazoa; phylum Arthropoda; class Insecta; order Ephemeroptera; family Siphlonuridae; genus Siphlonurus; species Siphlonurus alternatus. Next base: position 27,913,564 of record OX463778.1, read on the forward strand.
CCTGTTGATGAAATATAAGTTACACAGTTAAATCTCACTGCGCAATCCAGTGGTAATAATCGATAAACCAATTAAAAGAATGAAAGGAAAATTCGAACAATACATGTATGAGTGCCCGCGAGTTTAAAGGTTTGGAGTGTTAAAAAAAATCTACTTGCATGGCCCCCTCGACCCGCTGTCGCACGTGGCTTGTGCTATACGAGCCACCTAACAGAGGTACAAACGTTGGAACTCACCCTCGGAAATACTGCCATTGAAATGTCCTTTCTCAGTTTTGTATTCATGTGTATAAAAAATATAAAAATTGTATACGAAATACGAAGTCCCTATATGGTAAAAGAAATCAGTGAAACTATAATTTAGGAAAATCTCTTTTGTTTTACAAGTTTATAAAATATTATTCATTGTTTCTAACAGCATGCAACAAGAAAAAAACAAAAACAAAAAACGTTAACATGTTTTATATGAAACATAAGTGTACATGTAGTTAGGAGTAAAATTAATTTATTATAGGTAGAATAGAGGACTGAGATTCAAGTGATTGGTGCAAAACGCGCGTGTACACACTGCAGGTATACGTCCCCTATAATAAATTTGACTACGACTGTAATAATTATATTATAAAATGTAAAAGTATGCACTGTACGTGTGTATAATACCATTATATTAGTGTAAAATGTAATTACCAATAGACTGAAAATTTTAAAGTGTGTGAATATTAAATATATTTAAATACCCTAGCTATGAATTTATAAACATAATTAATTATAATTGTATCATAAATGCAGCGCGGCAGACCAAGGCGGCTGCAAGCTCTCAAAATTTAATTCTTGGAACAAAAGTGGAGATTATAGTATATCGTTAATTATATTATTTGCTATACTATACTGGAACAGTTGTTATTCAGAATGAAACATTTATAAAAAAGAATTTAAGCATAGTATTATTTTATAATCATAGAGAATTTTTTCCTTTTGAGCTAAATTATTGGAAATTGATGTGAATTAATTTTTTTTAAATACTTTTTAACATTATAATAGTTATTAGTATCATTACTATCATTATTATACAATTCAATAGTATATTTTTTCTCCATTCAAAATTTTTCCTGCATGCTCATTTTATTTCTTTCCGCGTGTTTGAGGTTGCGTACATATATACTTGTATATAGTATTGATCAATGGCAACTTGGATGATTCTCTCTTAACATTGCATCATGCAAAGTTTACAACTTATTTTATTTATGTTTGTTATAGTCCAACAAATTTTTCAGGTCAAAGTATCATGTAGATTCATTTTTTATTTATTATGATTTTGATAGGAAAATCAATGCAAATTTGATATATTATGTAATATATTATATGTACTATATATTATATAGTATATGCCATTAAGCTGAAATAACAAAATTTGAACATGTGAACAAGAAGAAAAAAAAACTGCAATGTTACTGTTCATTAATACATATATACGAAGACTTTTGCACGGATAAAAATATATGCAGCTATATAATAATATGCAGTACATGCTTGATTGATGTAACCAATCGAACAATAATTTGTAACGCTCTGCCACGCAAGCTGCCGGCGTATCGATGTTACCGAAGGTGGACACGTACGACGTATACGATCGATGAGTTAATTAAGGAGCGCTGCTGTTAATGACTTAAAGAACAGTTTAGGATGACGTGTGTGTGCGTAACTTATAAATACATGCTAATAGAAATGTTAGGTCCTGCAATTACTTTCGAGCTTCGAGCTAGCTTGTCCAAACGAGACATTTCGGAGCGTTTGTATATATATATATGCTACACGTAGAGCACGTACGCATTGCGGCAAAGATTTCGTCATCTCGCGGTATCATCATTATATATAAAACCCTTTGCATCCATGTTACGGAAGATCCAAAATCTCAACTGAAGGCAGAATATTTTGTGCAGTATATAAAATAGAAAAAAACTGTTAAAATTTATAATATTAATTAATACTAAAAAATAAATAAATAAATAAATAAATAAATAAATAAATAAATAAATAAATAAATGATAAAAAAAAAAAATCAACATAATAATATGTTTACTGCAAATTTCCACCTCGCTTGATTGTGTAGCAGTCGTCCATGCAAAATGTCAGCTTATCTAAACTCGAACCTTATAAATTATTAGACTGATAAACTGTGGGTGTTGGCAGGTGATTCTGGTGTACCGAGCGGACGAAGGCCGCGGGATGGCGGGAGTGTGGCCCGGCGAGACGCTCCCCACCCCTTGGCCCAACACCACCAACGTGCAGGTGCTGCTGGGGATCCTGGAGCGCGGGCTGGAGGCGCGTGACATCAGACGCGGCCACGTGGCCCAGTGCGTCCTCACGCCGACCTCTGCCACCGTTGTGTTCAGCTTCGGTGGTTTGTGCTCCTCCCTGGAGCGCAAGATGGTCCGCCCCTGCAACAATGCCGTGATCCCGTGGCTGCGACAACGTCGACCAGGCTCCAAGCACGGACTCAACATAGCGGTCGCCGATTTCGTGGCTCGCGACTCGCCATTCGCTGCCACGGTCATCCAGCTAAACGCAAAGCTGCTGGAGAACCCCACCCTACCTTCTCCCTCCATAAAAGTTTAAACTGCTACGTCCTGCGTCTAAGCAATCATTATTATGTATTTTTGCTATATCCTAAAAAAAAAAAAAAAATGTTTTTCAGTTTTCCAAAGTGTACGTGTATGCTTCTAAAAAAAGGAAAACACATTACAATTTTTTTTTTAAATATTAATATTTTAGAAAAATAAAAAAGTAAATAAAATGAGCAAAAATGTGTTCTGAAGCATGGAAAATATAGTCTGCTGTCTGCCCTATGAAATTTAATGTGCTCAACCTTCCACATATAGCTGATGCATCTACTTAATTAATTGTATAACAACTAAAAACTAACTGTTTAAATTATGAGTAGCTCACATGCAGTGATTGTTTTATTTAGTTTTCTGAAAATTTCGTGTGATAATTTTATTAATTTATAATAACAATTTTTACTACATTCCATGTTTACAATACTTATGGAGATTAAATTTCTTGCCGAAAAATGGTATTTAAAAATGTACTGATATGATAGTTAAATGATAGATTTGTGCAATATTTATCGATATAAATTTCTTTTTGGACAAAAGAGCTATAAAATAACTATGCTGCTAACCATGGAACTAGCTGTATAATGACTTATAATGAAAGGGATCAAATAACAAAGCTGTTATGATATTATTTTTTACTACACTTGAAACTATAAAGCTTTTTTATTATTATTATCATCATTACTGCTGTTCACTGATAGCTATCTTAAAGGTTAATATAATAAAATTGGTGTTTTATGTTATTTTGTGACCAATAAAAACAAAGTAAATATTTTAAAACATAAATTATTTTTTTATTTCTTTCTTCAAACATATTATGTAATAATATAGCACAACATTTCTATTAAATAATGGATGGTATTCTAGCTATAGTTGTATAGATGGAATACAAATAATTCATACTTATGATTAATAATATTTAACATTTTTAAAAAATATATAAAGTATTTGTAAAGCAATATAATTTTAAACTATAATTATATTATAATATGTATATTAACTTCAAAGCACTTTTGTTAATTTGCACTTTTGGAATCATTGCTGGAATTTTAAATATTAGTACATTAGTTCACTTTTATTAAAATATTAGTTAATTTTAAAAAGTCCCGAAAAAAAAATCTGATCATACACCTTTGCTTTAATTAATGTATTTCTTTAAATTATCATATCAAATATATTACATCATTAAAAAGAAAGAAGAAAAAAAATCTATGCAGCATATTATAAAAATGTGTGCAAGCGCTGAGTAAAAAATAAACAGCCCTTCACCGATGTTCCTCCGAGGCTTGGAGAAATGTTTACGAAAAAGAAGACGGCACAAAATCAATAATCAGCAATACATTGTAAAAGGAAATGTCTGGCATTGCCATCAGTCGTTTTCAATACAATTAATGCGTTATCTGCATCACAGTAGTTAAGATTCTCTTGTTCGTCAGCTTAAATTTAATAATAAAGATTCAATATTTGTTTCTTTTTTAGACTAGAAATTAGTTCATATTAAAATTTAAAACATAAACAGTGATGAGTGAAGAAAATAGATTTACTATTTTCATAAGGTTGAATTTTTTTATATAATAAATTCTCCTGATAAAATTGAATCACATTACATAAGGTTACATACATACAGTACTGTGCTACTGTGCACGGAATACAACAATCTTAGAAAAAAGTTTTCATTGTCTCCCAACATTAAATTCAACATGATAAGAGTGATAATATTTGGATCATACTGTATTTGTAAACTTGAATTTGAAATAATTTCAAATTTTAATTTATTAACTTGACCTATCAAAATTAAACACTGAAAAGTCGAGATAGAGAAGCAGGAGAATTTAAAAAAAGTCGTTGGTGAAATGACATAAGTGTTTACTTGGAAGGCAGGGGTTCGAGGAAGTCCATCTCCAGGACGTTTTCCAGGGCGTCCAGTCCGCCCGCCTGCTCCCAGTCAAGCGCCCCTGCGTCTACGGTGGGCCTGGTGCCGCGCGCTAGGGCAGCAAAGAAGCCCTGCAGCTGCAGCAGTGACTGGATAGACGTCTGCCGTAGTAGCGGCTGGCCGGGCAGGGCAGTCATCACTGGCATTGTGGCATTTGCCTGTAACCGAGGAGTGATATTCAAGTCAGAATTTCATTCATCACAACCAAAAATATAAAAATACTCCAAAATAGTCAAAATAATTATTACCAAATATTTATTTTATTTTTTATTTAGAGAAATGAAGAAAATTTATATATTTTATATTTTATTTATAATATATATTTTTTAATATATTATTATGTTTTTATAAGTTTACAAGTTTACATCATGCTATTTTTTTATCATTATTTTTTTTTAAGGACCCTGCAGTGGCGAAAATATTGCAATTTATGTTTGATTGCAAAATAATATGTATGCAGCTATCACCAAAATTAATGAGACGCTTAATGAGTATATTATATGGCGTGATTTTTTACAAATAATTACACTGTCATTATACTTATATACTGTATAGAACATTTTCAATCACTTAAAAAGGCTGCATTAAATAGAAGATAGCATTTAAAATAAAATCAAGCTTCATGAACAACACAATTCTATAAAAATCTTTCAGCGAGACATATAAATTAATTTAATGTATAGAGTTAATATATCCCCCCCCCTCCCCCATACAACACATATTACATACTGTAATAGGATATATTTCATGAACTATATAACTTCTGCGTAAAAAAATAAATTTCTAATTAACAATAAAAACCATGTTTATTACAGGCAAATTGTTTGATTTGCAGAAGGTTAGAACAATGAAATATGTACCTGGTTGTCGAGCAATCGTGACAGCCTCGTCACATGAGGGATGAAGTCGGGGGAGAGTGTCTGGGTCGTCTCACGCTCCTCTCCGACTGGCAGCTCTCCGTTTTCAGCTGGCCGGCTGTTGTTGTTGTCGTAGTCTCCCACAAACGCCCAGCGGTACCTACAGAAAAACTTTGTTATGAATGTGCACCACTGATAGAAATTTTTCTATTTTAATCAAGAATTAAATTATGAAACCTGATGGCAAGCTTTACAATTTTCTGTACTTACATGGTGAACTGTGGCAGGCGGGAGGCAGGCAGGGCCAGCATGAGGTCTAGCAGCTTGCAGGCGGCCAGCTGGAGCGCCAGCCAGGCAGGGTGTCCGGTGGCGTGCAGACCATTGCTGGCGTCCAGGGCCCAGGCCGCATCCAGACCAGACAGCAGCCTCAGGTGAGCACTGACGGACCAACAAAAGGAGGCAAGGTTTTATTTTTTTCAATTGATATTATTTTTTTTTTTCAAATAGAGCAAAAACAGACTGCATTAATTCAACTGCTTGAAAAGAAAAGAAAAAATACTGTCACAAGTTTAATATTTTATTGGAAGTTTGGAACTTATTTTTTAATTTCCAATAATTACTTAATTAAAAAAAAAAAAAAGAACCAAAGTTCAACCTCAATTCACAAGTTGAAAGGCTGTAGGTTATAATATATTTGTATTGCTTTTATCAAAATTACAAATTTAATATTTAGCATCCTGATATTTAAATTAAAATTTTAATTTATTAAAACATGATTTTATCTCACAACTATGAAGATTTACATGCACTGTATATACTCACTTTTGCCCAGTTCTTTTCCATCACCACCCCGAAGAAGTTGCAAGAACAGAGGAGAAGAAAGTGAGATAGATTCAAGCAAACGAGCATGCAATATGGTAGAGCAGTAATGTTAAATAAGAGCAATTATGTCATTTTGAAATGTTAATTGTTGCAGAGAAAAATAGAGAAAAATTTTAAGTCCTTCATAAGCAGAATGTACTACCTCTAGAGTAGTAGCTTGTAATGTATTTCACGCTTTCTGCAGCCTTCATAACAAACCTCAGTTCATAAGAAACCTCATACCTTGAAATTGTTATATTAAAAAAATAAATAATAAAAAACAATGGAAACTATTTTACATGTTTTTGTCTATCCTCAATTTGGCATTTTCTTTCCGTGAACTCCTGGACTCTCCTACGACTTTGGCATGCGACACCCACCGGAACTGCTCAGAGCCGGTGCCCAGCTGGTGCTCCATGTGCAGCATGGCCTGCACGAGCTCGCTGATCACCACAGGCCACAGTGAGGTCACGTGGTGGGGCGACATTCGGATCAGCAGCACTCGGAAGCACAGAAAGACCTGGGACTGCAATGAGGGTACAGCTTGGGGTAGGCGCAGGCAGTCGGCCAGTCGCTCTGCAAAATTATAAGTCTTTTAATAGAAGAGATAAATTAATTAAATAATTAAATTGAGTTAATTCAAGAAGTGAAGAGAATGTTGTTGATTTTTTTACTGTAAATACTAAGTACTGTATTCTGATGTATCATGTAAAAATGAAATGGTCTAGATTATACTGTATTTATTTACTGATGATAATAATACAGAGTAATCAGAAGACCGAGATGATTATATTTTACTTAATTATTGTGTTACTTAAGATTTTTTTTTCTTGTTCTTTATTTTTATTTACATATTTATTTTTTAAAGGATGCAATACGAGTCTCCTCCCTCCCCTTGTAAATCAATGCTTCATGACAATGTTAGCTTACCTTGGATCTCGTGCATGTGTTTCTGGTACTGGTCAGTTTCCCCACAAAGCAGCACAAAGGCCAGTCGCTTGAGAAGCTGTGCTCGTTGCTCCAGCTCTTGTTCTTTGCTTGAGAAAATACTCAACGATCCACCCTGGGGGACAGACACTTTTGCTGAAACAAAAACATAACAATATCAATGTTATGACCTCCTACACAGTTAATTTGTACAAGCAAAGCACTCTTATTTCAGTATCTCAAATTGTTGTAATTTTATTTTAATCTTTGGAATTGTTCATAGCACAAAAAAATCATGAAATAAGAACTGCCTTTATTTTTTTATTTTTTATTTTTTTTTTTATTTATTTATTTTTTTTTTGCAATTTACTTAAAACACGGTATTTTTACAAAAATGATTAAGTATACAATTGACACATAGACATTGAGGCTCACCAAGCAGGTCTCGGAAGGTGGTGGCATCGTGAGCCATCAAATTGTCCACGATGGTCTTCCAGCATCCAAGGCACTGAGGCTCCATCTGGAAGAGCGCGGGGTCAAGGAGCAGTTCCAGGGCTTCCTTTTTCCATGCTCGGCGAGTGTACTGGTAGCCCGAGACCGAAGCTAGCAGCTGCGAGCATGCCCGGAAGCTCAAGGCATTTCTTACGCTGCAACAAAAGAAATGTTGAAATGTTTGGTGGTAATTGGTATATCAAGGTCTAATAATTTGTTTTTATGTTGTTTCCAGTTAGTTATTATGCTGTTTTTATAAGGTGGAAAAATAAGCAAAACCCATGAAAACTTCCTACTGCTAAACTGAGAAATCATAACATAGAGTTCTGAAGTTGGGATGATTTTTACCTGTGGTTTCGCAGATAGGGAGTAACGTTGGCCAGGACTCCAGTAAGCAGCGTAACAACCCTTTCTTTGTCCTGACTTCCAAACGATACATCCAACAATGGGGCCAAAAGTTCAGCAAGAACATTCTGTGCTTGAAGGCTGTAGCGGAAACCTGCACCTAGACAAAATTAAAATTAGTTACTTCTCAGTGTTGATAAAAGTGCTGGAATTTCAGAACACAACATTACCAGTCAACTAGCAATTTATGAAAATTATGACACAATATTTAGTCGAAAGAAAGTTTTTGGGCAATCATTCACTAAAAATATTGGAACATAACTACATATATGTAGTAAAAAGTTATGCCTCTCTGACATATTGTGAGATTCATTTTTATTTTTTAATAAAATCATTGAAAAAATATACATTTCATACTGCTCTGGCATGAAAGCCCCATTCATTTATTTAAAGAGTAACACTTAAAATATTAGCCTTAATTACAATTATAAAAAAATAATTTCCGTACCAATTCTATGGATAAGTCTGAAAAAAATCTATGTAGCAAAACTCTTAAGTCTATTTAATTAATGATTTATTTTGAGGTCCATTGATGTTTTTGAGACTGATGTCCTTGTCGAAACTCACCTATGGGGTCGTTTCTTGCAAGGCTGGTGGTAGGAGAGGGGGTGGTGGGTGGGGGCTCGGGACTGGTGTCCTCACGCACCGCCAGACTTCTTCGCAGCCATGTTGTCTGCTCTAGACATGCCCCGGCCAGTTGGGCACACGCCTCCACCAGCTGCAATTAACAAATTTATTAAAAGCCTGTTAAATGAAAAAAATCCCTGAATAATGAATCTCTAAAAAGCAGTAGTATATCAACGTAGAATGTCCATAAAATATACATATTTAAAACCCCACCAACATTCAGAAAAAAGTAGAAGCAACATAAATATTAAATTTTCCTGTATTATTACTATTTTTTTAAAGAAATAAAATTACAATAAGTTGGAAGTGACTGAATCTAATATTAGATCTTGAAATTAAATCTGACTGACAACGTACCGTACCTACTGCTATTTAAAATGAACAGTATAATTTGCTCCTTGAAACCATATTTAACAACCATATTGTGAGGAAACAAGACTCCTGAAATGTCCTACAAGTCAACACGACAACTTACCTTTGCAGTGACGTCCTGCACGCTGCGAGCGTCCCTCTTCTCTGCAGGGGGAGGGGAGGCGCGGTGCAGCAGGCTGCTCAGCAAGGCCAGGGCCAGGAAGGGGGTGGGTGGAGGCAACCCCACACACTCACGCAGTAGCGAGAGCAGTGAGCACCAGCTCTCGGCTAGCTGGTGGGAGGTCACTGCTTTCTGGAGGTAGCATGAGAAGAATTCCAGCAGACTCACCTCCAACGACTGACCCTGTAATACATCCCATTGTAAACATTGGATGAAGTTGACGAAGGTTTAATCTTGCACTGACCTGCTGAGCTCCGACAAGGGGAGGGGGCTGCTTGATCACGGCCTGGACAGTTTGGACCAAGGTGTCGAGGGGAAGAACTCGAATGGAGCTGATGAGGCTCACCAGAACCTTCTGCTGCTCACTGCACTCAGGCACCGTCTGCAAATGCAGCATGTTAGCACAAATACTTAGAAGAAGAAAAAATAAAATAAACAAAATAAATAAATCAATAAATCAATAAGTAAATAAATAAATAAATAAATAAATAAATAAATAAATAAATAAATAAATAAATAAATAAATAAATAAATAAATAAATAAATAAATAAATAAAAGGATGTCTAATACTCTAATACTTAAGAAAAAACAAATAATGAGCTCCAAAGTTACCTTGGTGTTCTGTCCGGCAGTGTCTGCAGCAGCTACGACTGCCACAGCGGCCAGGAAGTTAGCACTGTGGTGCAGCGCAATAGGGCTGAGGAACTGAACCAGCTGGTGACGCACTGCTCGTGGACTGCCCAGGACACTCCCTTCTCCTTCCCTGTAAGCATGTCTTAATATAATTAAGCTACTATGGACAAGACAATAAAATTGTGTATTATCACATTTATATTATTTATAAATTGTAGCTAAACAAACTATTCCCTTTCACTCTATTCTAGGGAAACAAAAGTGCAATATGTGAATGGTATTTTTAATTACTTATAGATAAATGCAGTAGCATAGCCAGGGGGATGTTGTATCCTCTTCTCCCACCACCAAAAAATGGTAATAGTATAGCAAAAAGTAAATGGGCTGTGGGTGAGTCTGCCTTTCTCTAACCTTGTTTGTATTCCTTCTTTCTCCACTATGACAAGAACTCAGTAGGAACTATCTTATATATTTTAAAAACAATAATTTATTCAGCAAACAAATTATTAATTCTAGCTGATCGACAACAAAGAGCTTGATCCTAAAATTAAAAAAATAAAAAAAATTAGAGGGATTATTGTGCACTTTATGTGTCAGGTTCATTTTGGACTGTTTGTTGTCTCCTGCCTCTGACTTGTTATTTATGTATTCATGAATAAAATATAATAAATAATAATAATAATAAAATATAATATATACTGGTATGATAGTAAAATGTTTAAGTCATGCCTTTCCGTGACAAGGAACAACAAAGAGATGCTCACCCTGCCTGTCCTACAGCCTGCCAAAGGCTTGTAGCACACGCCATGATGCGGGGAAGGCTGCTCAGTACCGAGCGCCTTGCCTCCTGTAGACTTTCTGCCCCTGGCTGACCAGCCTTGTCCCTAGCAGCTGCAGCATCCTGTCAACACACAGCAAGGCAGAATGTCAGTTTACCTCAACAGCTGTATTGCTGACACCACAAAGGTTTCTGAATAAATCATTTTTAAATTATTTTTTCACAATCAGTTGGTTATCGAATATAATGGGTACTGGTACAAATTTCAATTTTACCAAATTTGTAAATTTGCTACGGTAAGCAGTTTTCTGGCCTTGAATATTGATTTGTAAATTGTATAATAATCATAATACAGAAATATTTAAATTTGTTAATAAAAAAAAATTGAATAAATAAGAAACCCTGATTTTATACATTTAAAATACAGCAGAGTTCTAAAGACTTCATAGAAATCAACACAAATGAAATTTGTGTGTGTTGTGGTTTTAAATTTAGGTTTACAATTTATTCATGAAGTCAAATCAACTTATAAAAAAAATGTAATACTGTAGTTTAAATTAATGAAGTTGATTATTTCACAGACCTGACTGGTGCTCACGGTGGAAGCAAGGGGTTGTCCCATGGAGTGTGCCAGCTGCTGGGCAGAGTCAAGCAGACAGAAGTGCAGCAGCGTGGCAAGTGCCTCTAACTGTGTGGCCGCATACTGGGCCGGCAGACAGCACTGAGACGACAGCCTGTACAAATAGGACACAATATCAATCTCTCTGCAAAAATTTACAACACTGTATAGTAATGATGTCTTACAACTGTACTGCATGCTTCAATAGATGAACGGTAAAAAATTATGAAAAGCACGTTGTTTTCTTTTCTTTAAATTTTAAATTTATATAATGTTTACCCCCTCCCCACCCCCATTTTGGTTAGGGTTTTAACAATTAAATGCTTGTCAAAACAGAACTTTGTAATATCCACTCAGCTTACCCGTCAGCTCCTTTCCTGTAGAGGGCAGCCAGTCGCTCGAGGTTGGTGCACAGTTGGCCGGCCACGTTGAGCACCACGTGGGGGAGTGCTGAGCCCATGAAAGGTAAGGCAGAGGCCAACATCACTGTCCAGCTCTGGTGGAGGTGGCTCATGTGCTCCTGGAACATTCGATTAAAAAATAAAAAAATAAAAAATAAGACAGATTATTAAGCAATTCTGTATTCCATTGCAATGTTTTTTTCATTTTCCATTATTTTATCAAATTCAAGTTTTATGATACATATACTGTATACTGTATATGGTACTGTATCTTTTATGGTCAGACACATCATAACAACAACAAAAATAATATAAATAAAAAATAATAATAAAAAAGGCCCTGTATACTGACCAGTTTGAGGGCGCTGATGATTGCTGCAAGGAAGATTGGCTGCTGGGGCACAGGACAGTTGGCAATGTATCTAAGCTGGTGCGTGGGCTGACCAGCTGGCGAGGGGGGTGGAGCCGGGCCAGGGGCAGTCTCCCCTGCGTCGCGAGTTTGGCGGCAAGCCTGTTCTTCTAGAGTCACCAGCGCCAGCACTAACCTGTGACGTCAATGTGGTCAAGTAAAGTGAAATGCAAACAAAACAATGGAATCTCTCGTTTAATTATATAGATTTCATAAACTTACAAAGTCAAGCCTGAACATAAGTTATGAATTTTTATATCAGGTACTGTATTACGAAATTAATGAGTTTGCAAGTATTTTTTTTCATCCCTGAACATTTAGGTAAGAATATCTATTTTTCTGTCCTTCATCAACATCAAGGAGGAGGACACACTAGCTAACCTGAGCAGCTGGACTTGTGAAGCCTCGACGTGTGCAGGCAGTCGGTGGGGGCAGCTCGTGACCTTGGCCGTCATCTGGTGGTTGAACTGCAGGATCTCCTCGGTGAAGGAGAGGACGTCCTTGGAGGTGCGAGTGCCCGAGGAGCGGGCAGCATGCACGCTGGCCAGCAGGAGGCCCAGGGCAAGCTGAGGCAGGCGGCAGCGCTGCAGCAGATCTGCGAGGTACTGAGCCAGCCCCCGACCGCCGTCCCTCGCCAGCAGAGCCAGTTCAGACAGCAGCAGTGTTAGCAGCTCAGCAGCTGCAAGCTGCACCTGCCTGAAAACCACAACATTGCATTCCATTGCTAAATTTGTCATGAATCACTATCAGAAATAATGTTTTCTTCTCATTGGATCTTGGTGCTGTACAGGTAAATTATTACTACTTTAACATGTTTGTTTTGTTAAGAGTACCTACAGTAGATATGCAATTACATTTCATACTGGCACTGCAAGTTTTTGAATTTTCCAACTCATGGTACATATAAAGTACATTTCTTATAGAATTTACAAAATACAGAATTTCTTGGACTTCTATAATACATAAGGTCTGTTCGTAAATAAACAATATAATAAGAAAGAGTCGATTTTCATTGATGAACCTTATGTACATAAAACATAAGGTTCATCAATAAAAATATTTATTCTAAAAATAAAAATCTATTCTTTCTGATTGTGTATTTACGAACAGAGCTATAATAGAATTTTTACATAATTACAGATTGATGACACAAGATAAAAATGTGAAACTGTACCCTGTATATTAAATTATTTTAACAGATTTTATCACTATTGACAAATACAAGTTTTAATGACAAAAATTTAAAAAAAATATTAAATCCTAATTTATGTACTACCGCCCTTTTTTAAAACTTTTTGACTTTTCCTGATTTACCCAGTTTGTTTAAAGCTACATGATATTTCTCCTTATTTTTTTTTAGGTCCTGAGTGCTCCAAGAAAAATGAACAATACCTGCTACAATCAAGAATAACTTTGGTAAGTTAATTAACTGTACCTGTTAGCTGCAAGCTCTGCAACTGTGAGTCTTGCCTGCCCAAGGTTGGGGTAGTAACTTCGGGTGAACCAGAGCAGCGAGGATACCAGGGCCTCGAGAAACATGCTGCTGCGGGCTGCAGCCATCCACTCGGCTCCTAGCTCTCCCTCGAAGCTACGGCCTCCCTGGGCAGCCTGGCCGTGACGGGCCAGCAAGGACACAAGGGCTGCAAGCACAGGTTTACCAGCTTAACCAGACCGTTGTGCCTGCAGAATATCATAGCAATTACCTGAACCACGGCTGCTACCGTGAGCTAGCCCAGTTGAGGTGGTGGAACACAAGAATATACGAGGGCTGGTCAGAAGCAAGCTCCTGACAGCACCTAGTGCATACAGTGTCCGGTGGGCATCATATACTTGGGCGTATAATAGCATGTGCGAGTGAAGAGGATGTACTGTAGTGCTGGTGTTTGATACTGAAGCTTCAATCGCATTGTCACGTAATACCACGGCATCAAGAATTTCTTGTAAAACTCCTTCAACAACTCTTTCTGAAGGCCTGAAAAAAATAATATATATTACAATATTAATATTTAGAAAAGGAACCATTACGTTTTAAATATCACAATAAAAATCTGTCCAGTTTCTTGTCTATCACTACTCACTTTTGCTCAGGTATTTCCTTGGACCACTCAGAGCTGCTGGAGTGTGGCTCTTCACCCTGCGACCAGCTTTGTCCAGAGTCTGACTCCGTCTCTACCTCTGTCAGCTGCACACAAACGATTGATGCATCATTTATTACAAACTGTACAACAAAAAACAATCACTCTCTTTACTCCATGCAGATGCTACTCACTGGGTTGACAATGAGGGACATGTGCTGATTCTCCTCGAGCTCTGAGGCACGCAGAAAGGCCCCCTCGGTGATGCAGTGACCCACCTCCCGGCTGCCGGTAGCCAGTTTAGTGACCGCGTGAATTCTACGGGCCTGCACGGGGTTGGCTGGACGGCAGCTGTTGGAGTCGGACACGTGGTAGATCACGTGACCGTCCTGCGAGCTCACGGCGAAGATCCGGGATGCCGACGAGCTACCTTCACTGCCAACCGAGTGCTGCACACAAAAAGTAGGTGTTCAATTAGCTAGGTCGATCTTTAGTCTGCATAGGTTAAATAAATTATTGAGCATGGTACTACAAAATCTCAGCTCAACATATGCTGGAAAAATTATTACAGATTTAAATTAACATAGGTTTACAGAGAAATTTAATCATAATTTTTAAAAGCAATTGTTTATGCAAATAAGGGACCAACTTCAAATTTTTTACTCTTCTTTGTTCATGCCCACATGTTGGGGTTTAAACTGTTTTAATTCTAGGAAGCCAATTGAGAAAAAAAAATCTTTTTCTTCTCTCTTCATGTTGCCAGACAACGAGTAAACTTTTTAACTTCAAATTTCATAATATTGATTCAAAAATTCCAAATGAAAATTTTATAAAGTAAAATAGAAGATAACCTTTGTATGTAAATAAGTGGATTGAAAAATCTCATATTAGAAGAAAAAAATTCGCATGAACAAAAAGTGAGAGATGAAGAAGACTGGCAATGACCCGAGTTCATTCGAGAGAGAGCATACCTTGGCCAGGACGGTGTTGGAGTGGCTGACTTTGGCGTGACGCACCCCCAGCCTGGCGGTGCCCGGAGCAAGCAGGACCAGCAGCAGGGGCTCCAGGATGCGGGCTGTATCGCCACGGAGCAGTGCCTGCAGCAGCCAGCCCTGAGTCTGCAGTTGCAATGGTCCAGGGGGACGCTTCAAGTTGTCCAGCATTTTGAACAGAGACCTGTAGGTGGGTGGGAAATAAATTTGAGTAAACAATTTGAACAAAAAAAAATAAAAATAATAACTAGGTAAATAAATTAATAACCAAACAAATGGGTTAAACTACCATACATTCAAAAGGTTACAAATCTAATGCTACCAAAGGACTCACTTGTCAAGGGCCCTGCATTGGGAGGCCTGCAGGTCGCTGGGCTCACGACTGAGGTGCCACAGAGTGGTGAACCTCTCGAAGGCTTCTGTGATGGTCTGAGAGTCCTCCTGACTGCCGCTGACGTCAAGCTCTCCCTGCGAGGCTGGAGTGAGGGAGCCCCCAATCACATCCTCCACCACGTCAGAGCCAGGGAGAGCGTTGTGCAGTCGCAGCAACAGCTGGGCGCATTGCAGGTGGTTGGTGGGGCTTGGAGCTCCTAGTTGGTCCCACAACAGCTGTGCCATTGTCTGCAACAGCCGAGAATATTTCCATTTCAAGCAGCTGGTTTAAGTGATACACTTCTGCATGGTAAGCTTTTAGATTTTTTTTTTATTCTTTTTTTTAAAAAATGTGTTTTTTTAACACTTAAATTGTTCAATCACTTGCATAAATTAGGTTTTTGAAACCAGAATCTTTAAAAATAAAGATAATTTATTCAGGGAGTTGAAAGTAACACCCCTCTGTAAGGGGGAAGGGAAGGAGCCTGTTCTTGTTTTTTTTTTTTTTTTTTTTTTTTTTTTTTTTTTTTTTTTTTACTAAAATTGTCACTCTATCTCATGTTAAAGATATTACCGGTACTACACCCACACTTAATTTGAGAATGTCTATATTAATTTGACCCCTCTTTGAATGCTCTCACATTGATGATAAGTAAATAAAAACATAAAAGAAAAAGAAAAACTTTCGTTAAAATAATTGATAAAACATATACATTTCAAAGCAAGCTACATTTCATAATAATAATGAAAAAAATTTAAATATAAAAGAAAGTTTAAAAATAAAAATCACCACACCAGGAATATTTTTTTAAATTCAATACTGTACTTCATTTTACTCCTATTGGTTCAGTAGTTACGGGGGTAAAATTGTAACAAGCTGAAAAATCAAGAGTTTTTAAATTAAAATTTTAGAGTTTCAAAGTTTTAAACACCCACTAGAGTTCACAACCCTAAATTATGTTTTTTAAAACCCTACATTTCCTTATGGTTCAAAGCAGCAACAAAAGGCTTCAAAAGGTTGTTACCTGGAAGACTGCAGTATAACCCTCAATGAAGGCCACCTGGGCGGGGGTGAGTAGGGGGATGATGACGACCGCAACTACCCCCTGATGAGGCTCTTGCTGGGCCGGCACCGCCTGCAGCAGTGCCAACAGGTCGAGGAAGGTAGAGGCTGCGAGAAGCTGGAGGGAGCTGGAGCCGTCCGAGCGGTCCAGGCCTGCACAGAGGACCAGCAGAGTCTGCAGCCAGAGGGGGAACCGACGAGGCACCTCACCTACAGAGAACAGGTTTAGATACAAGGAGATACATTCAGTCAACCCAAACATTGATTCAAGAGCACAGTCTCACAAAGAGTATGCCGTCCTCCCCACCCTTCCCCTGACCAAAAAAAATGACTTGCTAAAGCTTATAATGTGTCAAGGAAAGTCATGAAAATTTCTAAGATTTTACAGCCTACAGAATTTAAAATGGTTTAATTGATCCCACTTTTCTTGCAATTCATGCAGTCTTCTTACAAGGTACACTTACCAAAGGTCAGGGGCTCTCTGTCAGCTGTGGGGGTCCGTCCGGGAGTACAGAGGGTGGGGAATGTAGAGAGCTCCACAAGCAGCCGGCACGCCTGACCCAGGCTCTCCTGCAACTGTGGCCATTCTGGACCGGGGGCCACGATAGCACTTCTTGGCTCAGACGGCACTCCTGCTGAAACCACAGCTGGTCACGGTATGTCCAAAATACATGATGGGAACGTTCAATACATATTATCTCAGTACAAACTGTGTCAGACGAGTTATTATTTATTATTATTTTAATTATACAGTATATCAAATCAAAGCATGATGCAATAAAAATATAAACTACAAAAATGAAGGCATAGAAAAAAAAAAACTTAATACATTATAATAGGATTAAAGATGATAATACTAGGAGCAAATTACAGTAAAAAAAAAAAAAAAAAACATTGAATCCAGTTGAATTAATTATGTATAAGATTATAATGGCTGACAATGAGTAAAATTATTGCCAAGTTCTTCAACAGTAAGGTTTTTGTGAGTATTGTAGTGCAGGATTATTCCTTGGGTCAATAACAACCATCTCCTAGCCTACAAGGGAAGGTCTACCAACCTTTGCTCTGCTGTCTTGCGCCTTCAGCCACCCCTAGGCACTCTTTAAGCTTGTTCTCCAGTTCCCTGGTGCGGTGCTCGGAGCTGTCTTTGGGGGGAATGGAGAGCAGGTGGTGCAGGGCTACTTCAAGGTTAGTGTCACGTGACAGGACCCTCTGTCCCACCAGCCGTACGAACAACTCTTGAAATTGCAGTAGACATTCTGACATAACTGACTGTTGCCTGCTCGACTTTTCCCCACAACTTCCGGAGTCAGATTTAGTACTAGTAGTAAATTTCAATTTGGGTTTAATTATTTGATCATTTATTTTAATTTCAGGATTTACTGGAGAGTGAATTGTAATTGAACCTACTTTTTCAGTCACTAGGTTTGACCAGTGTTCTGGATTTTCTTGTGATGAAGCCAAAGAGGTCTGAGATGTTATTGATTCATAGAAAGGCAGCGTGGTAGAGCCAGAATAAGCAGAGATTGAATCTCCCGAAACTTCTGAGGCCAAACTTAAGCTGGGTGTGGCTTCCATCAGACTTTGTAACTCGGATGCTTTCTGACTCCAATCACTTTCATCTGGTAGTGATGTTTCTGCTTTAGTACATTCAGTAGATTTTGAGTCCAACATCATAAAGCTTGGTGCAACTGCATCTACAGGAGTATGTGAACTATCCATGAGTAAAGAAGCTGATGAATCAGAATCTATTGATACAGGATCAGTTAAATCTAAAGTACCTTCAGAGTCTAAAAAGGCTGTTGCAGCTGTTGCATCCTCAGTTAATGTTTGCTTACTGTATTTTAAATCTGAATTAGATTCAGATTTGACTAGAGAAATACTATTATTTATTATAATTTCATTATTTGTAATACTAGACATTGAAGATTCAGTGTTTACTTCTAATTGTTCGTTCATCACATTTTGTGTGGGTGAGAGAATTACTGCAGAGTCTGGATGGCTTGCATCATCTATCTCTCTCACTTCCGAGCCCAGACTCACGTGACTGGCTCGATCATCTTCTTCATGTGTGCTCATTGAGGGGCCCCAGCTCCCCGGCTGTACTCTCACCAGCACCCTGCGGCACAGCTGGAGCGAGGCTGCCAATTCAATGGCATTAAGCTGATAGCAGTGTTTTGTCAGGGCTATCAACACGCGCAGGAACAGACCTGGTAGGTGTTCTGTAGGAGTATCTGCGTAGGTGTCGAGAGAGACCATGTCAAGGAGGAACTGAGTCAGCGAGCAAACCTCGACGACGTCTGGGGGTCCTGAGTCCACTGGCTGCACTGGTCCGTTTATAGCAACAGCACCAACCTGCAAAAATAGCAGCTGCACTTTAGAGAACTTAACCCAGAGAGAGAAAACTGAACATTGTTGTTTTGACATTTAATGTACAAATTGCATTGTTACTAAAAGAACATGCTATGTAAACAAAATATAGCCATCATTGATACATGCCTAATCTTTAATTTATTATAACATCTCATCCAATCATTCACAAGCTCTAAACTACACAATTACTGTAAATATTTTTAAATTTTATTTTACCTTGACAATAAATTTTAAGCTTTCAAATTAAATTAAGGAAAATTAAAGTGATTATAAATTATAATATGTTTAAACTTTTTAAATATTTTTTTATAAAACTTTCTAATAAAAAAAAAAAAAAAAAAAAAAAAAAAAAAAGAAGTTGAAGGAAATATTGACATATAGTTATTTTAATTTAATATTAATTGCTGTACCCACCTCTTTGTTTTCTTGGTTCAATGAACTACAGGCACTTTCAAACAAAGTTCCGGCAAACTGCCACACATATGAAGGTTCCAGGGCACTGAAGAGAAGGTTAGCAGTTTTCAAAAGTTCCTGACTGCCACGGTACATTGAGGAAGTCAGTGAAGACTGGCCCTTGCGTGATGTATCCTTGGCCCCCTCACAGGACAGGTACAGTGTTCTGGAACGTACAGGGAGGCATACAGTTGTAGCAAATATACCGTTACAAAAAGCTTGAAAAGCTAGGAATTTTGGTTTCTTTCTTCTATTTTTTTTGTTTTCTTTATGTGACTTCAATTACGTATGAGAATTTTTAATTTCTTTTAACTTTTATTTTAAATCAACACACATTTTAAAATGTGTCAAGCAAAAAAGTACCCGTGCAATTTCATGCATACTTGGAATGTAGAACATTGCAGTGTACCTGAACACCTCATGCAGGATGTCATCCAGGATGACAGGCCCAATCTCTGGCTTGTCCAGCAGCGACACCAGCAACTTGTAGGGTCGCAGATCGGGGGTTTGAGGGTGTGCCTGGCCTTGACTCAGAATCCTTTTGATGGCCTGTACACAAAGATGATCAGTATTGACTTTTATTTCAATCTTATATAATAGTCAAGAATATAAATGCGCTATATCATAAATCATAAAGTATTTACCTGCACCAGGAGGTCTCGAGAGTAGAGGTCAAAGTAGGAATGCCCCTCTGCACTAAGGGTTCTCCGCAGCTCAGCCGAGCCTGACCCAACTTCTGTCCCAAGCAGCCACGCAAACAGACGCCTGGCACAGAAGAAATACAAGGTGATTTCAGCCGGTCATACAAATTGTCATAAATACAAAATCAAACTTTAAAACTAAACTGATAAGTATAGCATCAGTATCATCATGTTAACTACTGTACTTGGGATTCAAAATTATTACAGTCTAAAATTTCTCCAAGTTTCTACCTGTTGAGGGACATATCTCTCCTGAGGATTGTGGTGAGTGCTGCAGTGACCAGCTGGGCCATGTCTGTGCGCACCAGCTGGCTGTTGTGCATGGGCAGGCCGGCCAGCAGAAGGTCCAGGGTGCTCCGCTGCACCAGCACACTGGTGTCCTGCACCGCAGCACACAGAGCCACCACCTGAGAAAGGCACGGTGGAACATAGTCAGAGAAAGCTTCCGGATGAGAAAATTGAAGTTTAGCTTGGATGAGGCTGTATTCAAATTTGTATTGACTATTTTGTTTAAATGAATATAATATACGTACAGTACGTACAGTATAGTATCAAATACTCTTCTATCACAGTCAGGAATGTAACTACAACTTTAAAATTTAAAAACAAATCAATTATAAATTAAAATATTAATTATATATTATATAAAGCTGCATTTATTTTTAAAAATATTACATAAATTTTGAGTAATGAAAACATTTTTTGGAGCTTAAAGAGGTACTACTTATTAGTAATTTAATTTTACATTTATTTTAGACATTTGATTTATTTTAGCTCTTTGGTGTAGTGGTTAATACACTTGGATCTCGTCCGAGAGGTCCCCGGTGCAAATCCCGAATACGGCAGACTTTTCGCGACTTGGAATGGGTGTGATTGGCTACTAGATGAAAGAGTTGGTAGGAGGAAGGCAGCTTACGGCTGTCTATACTCCGCTGGGGTGATTAAGACCGCGGAATGTTGTGCAAACAACATACGTGCCCCGCTAAGAAACGGTACTTAACTGTCTGGCGTGCAGACTGGGTATTAGGAGAGCCCCAGAGAGCACTGTGAACAATGTTGAAAAACAAGTTCCGCCATTGGTAACCAACCAGTAACTCAATCATTTTAATCCAATTAATTTATGAGCACAAAAATTAGCACCGGTAATAGAAGAAAATTGGAATCTTTGTACAGGGCACACAAACACAAAAAAGTGTCACAATCTATATATGACTCTTTGAATCAAAATACTGTATGTGATTATAATTATAATGGACGTGTCAGTTTGCAGATGGTTGTACACATCCAACATCAGAGTTCAAAGCTACGCACCATTGTGTCGACATTGGTGCCCATGACGAAGAGTTGGTCTTCCATGCTGAGCTTCTTGTTGAAGTGCGAAAGTGCGAACCCGATGCCGGGCAGACGGATGGCTGAGTTGGCTGCAAGGCACTCCCACAGACAGCCGTAGAAGGAAGCCCTGCCGACTCCGTCACACACCTTCTCCAGCAGCAAGTTGGTCCTGCAACAGTGTTAATAAAATCAGCAAGTATTGACTCATTTATAGCAGCTTATTATTGTAATATTAATACAAAATTGGATTCAGTCATGCTAAAAATTGATTCAAGTCTTAATTATTGCATGATTACTTGTTCTTCAGCAGTTTGTTACTGGTACCTGTCAAAGTGGTCGGAGCCCTCCTCCATGCCAGGTAGCACGCCACTCAGAAAACCACTCAGAGCGGGGGTGAGGCGTTCTCCGAGAGGCACAAAGTGAGTCTCGTACACCGTGAGCAGCGAGGGGCGGACGATCATTGCAGAGTGGCCCAGGAGGGGAAACAGCCCTGGGGATGAAAGTATAAATATGAACTCTCAGGAATATACAACTTAAATTATTGTTTCTCTTGCATAAATTTACTAACATACAGGTAACATATCTGATTTTTTTCTAATATTTTTGAAATTTTCTGAGGATGAAAACTATAATTTTTAAAAGTTGTTGAAAGCAATGACAACGCCTCAAAGGCTTTAATGCTACCGAAAAGGGGCATGATCATTACTGTCATTAGAATTGAGCATTCAGTACTGCATGTATTAAAAAAAAATACCTTGTTCTGAATATCTTAAAATAATTCAAGTAGAACAAATTTTCAACTTTATTAGGGTTATCCGTACGGTATAATATTATGTTGTAAATTTTTGTACAGTAAATTCAACATACTATGCATACAATATATTATGTAATAATTACAAGGAGCTGTGTATATTTTGAGGATAAAATTTTGACATTATGTTAATGAAAAATCCTTTTAAAAAAAAAAAGTGTAATTTGAATCATTTGACGGAGTATACAACACACGTCATTCTGTATACAGTATTATTGTCATTACCTGCACTGTAGATGAAGAGTTCGTGACTCAGTCGACTAGTTCCCATACACTTAAAAATGATATCATATGTCTCCAAGGCTTTAAGGTGCACACCTGATGGTAATGCAGGATGCATGCACTGTGCTAATCTCTTGCTGATCTTAATTCGACGAGGTATGACTGGGAATTTCATATTTGCCAAAAGAACTTTGTTTAGTTTCCCCAAGGCTGATATCAGATCAGCCCACTCGCTGGTATATTCAAAGTTCCGAAGGGCCTTGTCCACTGCAGACATGTAGCTGTAAGAGAAATGTTGTCATTAAAGTTTGGATTGGAGGGGAACTAATTTAATAAAAACGATCCGAGAAGGGGATTACCAAAGATATTGCCATTTCAAGCAATATCATCTGGAATACATACTGTACTGTATTTCTTATTTGCTGCAAAGCTCTACATAATTAATTATTAATGAAATGATTAAAGTGTGGGTTGATGATAGCTTTCCTTTGCTTGGACCTATACAGAGGGTATATACCATATGAAATGATCAGCTACCGGTACCGTAGGAGCTTTAAAATGCAAGGTGATGGTGTTGGAAGGGAGGGATAATAACTTGTAAATACTGTAGGTATTGTATTGATGAAGGTTTTCATGGAGCAATGAATGTTGATTGCTAGGCAGATCTCTTTCAGGAACTCCGTGGCGGGTTTTGTTCTTCTCCTGGAGAAGAACAACACCTGCCACGGAGTTCCCGAAAGATATAAACAATTATAGACCAATTACCCTTAACTCGGCTGTTGGTAAACCGTTTGAGAGTGTCTTAGATGGTCAGTTAATGGATTATAGACGTGATAATAATCTAATATCTAACTGTGAACACGGTTTTCTAAAAAATAAATCCACAACTACGGCCTCGTTTGATTTATTGAATGAAATTTATAAAAATATTGACGGGAAAAAACATTGCCTTGCTTTATTTTTTGATTTTTCTAAGGCATTTGATAGTTTAGACAAAAATATTATCTTAAAAAAAATGCGCGATATTGGTTGTGATATTAATAGCCTGTCTTTAATAGAATCTTATTTATCAGACCGATCCCAGTATGTTGATATTAATGTAAAATCAGATCCTCTTCCTGTTACTCTTGGTATTCCTCAAGGAGGGAAAATATCTTGTAATTTGTTCTGTTTAAGTACTAACGATTTGCCAGATCATGTAAAAAATGCTAAAATTATTAAGTATGCTGACGACGTTACGGCTATAGTAACTGCAGACTCTGAAGAGGATCTGATTCGTAAGGCTAATATTACAGTTAATGAAGTCGAATCTTGGGGAGGGAAAAACAGACTAATTTTAAATACTGAGAAAACAGTTTTTATACAATTTCACACCAAAAAGACAGTGCCTGACAAAAGTTTTTTGATTAAGTTAATGAACAAACCAATCTCAAGAGTTTCTAATGTAAAATTTTTAGGTTTATAACAAAAGAATAAAATTTGCCCAGTTAATTTTTTTAGAGATTTCATTGACGTGAAAATTCCAGTCTAGTTATACTTAGACGAATCACTAGACTGGAATTTTCACGTCAATGAAATCTCTAAAAAAATTAACTGGGCAAATTTTGTTCTTTACTCAATTAGAAATCATGTATCGCAACAGTCTTTGCTATCTATATACTACGCATTTGTTTATCCTCATCTGTCTTACGGTATTATTTTCTGGGGTAGATACTCAGAACAATTTAATAGACTTTTTATTTTACAGAAACGTGCTTTGAGAACAATATTATTTTTTAAAAAAAAAGACACATGTGTGTCGCACTTTAAGCGACTTAACATTTTAACCTTGCCAGGTATTTATATATTACATTGTTGTATGTATAAGCGTAAACATCCTGACCTGTACGTTCATAATAGTGATAATCATTCATATTGCACGCGGAACAAAGGCAAAGTTTCAGTTGAAAAGCACTGTTCTGCTTTGCTTGAAAAAAGTTCTTTGTACCAAACTGCAAAAATTTATGACTTCCTGCCAAAATCATTAAGAGAGATAGGTAGCGATGTTCTTTTTAAAAATAAACTAAAATCTGCATGTGCTTATTGGCAAGGAATATTATTCAATAAAAGAGTTTGATTCAAACAAATTGCCAGAAAATGTATGTTGATAAGTAATTTCTTATTGATTTAACTTTTAATGAATAGATTGTAATTGTGTTATGTTATAACTTGTTATTGTTAGTATTTAGATTTATAAATGGTTAATTTTGCATGTACTTTTTATCTATTAATTTTCTTCTGGACGTGAATCATGTTGTGTAATGTACAACCAGCTATTCGAAAATAAATTATTATTATTATTATATATCTGCCTATAGCAATCAACACTGTAGGTATTGTATTTTATTTGGTGAAATGCAAGCAGAGCGTCTGCCATGGGTGGCTGATGTGTATATATGTACATCTCATGCATCAAATATGTAAATATATGATATGCATGGCATACATCACATAATGCAGGGCAGACACCAGACAGAGCAGTATGATGACAGTATATATGCATATGTACTGTATATACTGCATGTATTATACGTATGCACAATATGCATATACATAATTATGCATACATATGATACAGTACTGTAAATATACTGTATGCATACACTGTATGCATATGATGTCATACAATATAATCATTATATCACTTACGCCCTATATTTTGAGTCCTTCATTAGCTCATATTCTTCTAGGATTATGGTACTCATGATTGCTGCGTCTTCAAGTATGTAGACGTCTATTTACAGGCAGTTCCTTCCTTGTGCTTGTTCCTTCAGGATGGGATGGGCAAAATTTGGTAACGTCGTCACCTCAATTTCGCAACAACTTTTGCCTTCCACGCAACAACGGCATTGTTGTATAGGTTTTAAGAAAACTCAATTTATTTCAAATACACCTTGAGCACAAAATTAAACTTAATTTGAAGAGTAATTAGACCATTATACGAAGTGTTTGCTGTAGTCTAGTTAAGAGTAGTTTTGCAGCCGCAGTCTGCCATGTCAGCTGATGAACTGTGACGTCAAAATTAGCGCGAAAAACTAGATTAATTTTAAATATATATACTTGATATTTTTTTCCAGCACATCAATCAGTGCGATCAGTGGCCTCATCTATATATTCAGAATATATAGATGAAGCCACTCTGATTGTGCTCTCTGCTATACATATTATATAATCTATACTGTACACTAGGTGGCTATGTGTTCAATAAATAATTTATTATTTTATATAATATATTATACTAATGTAACCCACAGTTTTGTATAATTAAAAATGGAAAAGTACTGAGCCTGAGTCAGCATGTGCTCAGGAGGTTGAAGAGCGGTGTGTTCGTAGCTGCGATGCACTCAGCGGTATTTGCTGACGCGAGTGCAGGGTAAAGTTCAATATAGCAGCTCGAGCATTACCTGCACAGCTAGCCCTCAGGCAGGAGTGACACGGCACAAGCCCGGTGCGTGTCACGTATGGAGAAATCGTGTAACGTAATATTGAATAAATGTATATATTTGTAACATAGCAAATATATTCTTATTTGAGCCTGACCCCCATAAATAGTTGTTTACACTAATATATATTATAGCCAATTAATTAAGCTATATAGGCAGGGCCGTCCCATGCGCACGGTGCATACGTTTAATTTTTTCTGCTCTATTATAGAGTTTTCCGCAAATTAATAGCCACGGCTTAGAAAAGCTGCGCAGAAACGAGTTTTAAATGTTAGTAGTCTACTGCGCATGGCTCTGCGAAGTGTGCATGATAAAAAAGCTTGAATCCAAATGAAGCTGCGCAAACGCTAGGTGACTAATCTGCGCACAGCCAATAGCAACTTTGTATGCTTTATGAACAAAGATACGAACTTCTACCCCAGATTGCTTGCGAATCGCAGTGTTTAAAAATTCTTTTAATATGTTACTGCAACCGGTTTGGCTTGTAGTATTGCAAATAAATATCAAATTTGAGATGAGATAAAAAGCAACGTTCTCGCTAATGTTGAACAAAAATTCTGCTCCGGTAGGGGCCCCTCGTGCAGCAAAACAGCTGTTTTGAGCTCACTAAGTGACGTCACCTTGGGTGTTTTTGGCCAAAATGCGCAGATCAGTCCAAATTCGTAGGGCTGATGGACCTATCTATTATAGTTGTATCATGCTATATAGGCTTATTCCCATGTGGAGAGACTTCGCAACAGGGTACCTTATTATGGCCAGAAATTTGCTCATATGTATAATATATATATATGGCTCGGCTAGAGGTCTCTTAAGCAAATTAATGTAGAGTTTGGTCCACAGACCCCCCACTATATATGTATATACTAGTGCTGTTGAAATCCGCTTTTTTTGATATCCGAATTCCGGATTTTAAAAAATCCGAAATCCGAAAATCCGTTTTTCGGATTCCTATTGGAAAGCGGATTCAAAATCCGATCTTTGCGAACGGATATCGGATTCAAATCGGATTTCGGATTCCGAATTTGAAACGGATTCCGAATTTGAAACGGATTCCGAATTTCAATCGGATTCCGAATTTGAATCGGATTTCGGATTCCGAATTTGAATCGGATTCCGAATTTGAATCGGATTCCGAATTTGAAACGGTTTCCGAATTTGAATCGGATTCCGAATTTGAATCGGATTTCGGATTTTGAATTTGAAGCGGATTTTAGATTCAAAACGGATTTCTGATTCAAATCGGATATCGGATTCAATCGGAATACAGTTTTTAGTTTTTATTCATTAATATTTAAATAACTTGTATAATAACGAAACAAGTATAATTTTAAACTCAACTCTATTAAAATTTCAACAGACTAGCTTGCAAAAAAATGCAAGACCTAATCCCGCAGAATCACTGCACGTGCTTGATGTAGACGTCGAATAGTAAAATTGTCGAATGTAGCGGACGGAATGATGCAGGAATACGGTACGTTTTTAAAATTTTAACAATTTTTAAATGTTGGTGCTTTTTAATTTGTTTACAAAATATTGAAAATTAAAGTAAAGGACCATAAAATAAAGGATGTTTAAAGTGCTTTAAACTGCGTTACGTTTGTTTAGTTTTCATGTTTTATATTACAAATTTGATTGCAAATTTCATGACAAAAATAATAGAGAGTTTTGAACCCTAATAAACACATGATGATATTACGAGGTTGGTAAGCACTATAGCAGCTATAAAGCAAACAAATTCCACTAGCAGCAAGTTTTGGAACCTGCACAGCCCAACCTGATGCGAGCTAAAAAATAGCCAACGAAAATCCTCCAATATATTATAGCTTGGGAACAAATTCGCATTACAAATATTAAAGTAAATAAAAATTATACATTTCTTTAGTAAATGGCTATATAAATGCGTAAATGAAATGCTATAAATTAATAAACTAGTAAATAGCTTAAAATCTAAATAATCTAATTTCTAAATATAATCAGGGGCGGATCCAGCTCGCATTGCCCTATTCCGCAATGTTAAAATTTTGAGTGCGAGGATGGTGGGGGTGGTAACACATTGAATGTAATTATATTTTGGGAACTTTGGGGGGGGGGGGGCGATCGCCCTCATCGCCCACCGCGCGCCTGAATATAATGACCGCTCGTATATTCATTCGCATAATCGCATATTTTAAATTTAAATGTATATATTATATGCTTATATAATATATAGTATATATTTTTATATCATATAATATATCATATATTAATATACTGTATAATATATAATGATATGAATATTAAATATAGTTTATTTTCTATACTATCTATACTATATATATATATATATATATATATATATATATATATATATATTATATATATATATATATATAGCCAACGAAAATCCTCCAATATTATAGCTCAGAATCAAATTCGCATTACAAATATTAAAATAAATAAAAATTATACATTTCTTTAGTAAATGGCTATATAAATGCGTAAATGAAATGCTAGCTATAAATATATATATATATATAGTAGATACAGGGGGACATTCACAAAGCACTTTAACCCCCACTTTAGCCCCGATTTTTAACCCTGGTGCTAAACATGGTACTAAACCAGGGGCTAACCATGTTAAGCTCATAGTTTAGCACCATGTTTAGTACCAGGGTTAAAAATCGGGGCTAAAGTGGGGGTTAAAGTGCTTTGTGAATGTCCCCCACAGATACTATAGTTATAGTGAAGGTGTAGCCTGTAGATCTAGATACTTATAGATATATGATCATATACATTACAATTTATACATTAATTATACAATGTACTGCAATTATACATATATAATATGGGACATAAGGTTGGCAAAAATCGATATTTAATATAGTATCCATTCTATTTACACTATTTAGTATATACGTATATTTATTACAGATTTTCTATGTTATAGCAGTAATAGCGTAATTAGCGTAATAGCATCAGTGTATTTATTAAGACTATTTATTAAACTATTTTATTCAGTATTTAGTTACAAACAGCTATATAGTGTTTACAGTTTTACTGAGTTTAGTTTACGTAACACAGCAAAATATATTTATTTTTTCGAGTCAAAATACATGTATTCGTTTTTTTACAAGTTTTTACAAATCCGATATCCGATCGAATCCGAAATCCGCTTTGAATCCGATATCCGATAAAATCCGAAATCCGCTTTGAATCCGATATCCGATAAAATCCGATATCCGCTTTGAATCCGAAATCCGCTTTGAATCCGATATCCGATAAAATCCGATATCCGCTTTGAATCCGATATCCGATAAAATCCGATATCCGCTTTGAATCCGATATCCGATAAAATCCGAAATCCGCTTTGAATCCGATATCCGATAAAATCCGATATCCGCTTTTCGGATTTCGGATCTCCTAAAAAAGCGGATTCCGGAGCTTTAGAAATCCGGAATCCGAAAATCCGAAAAATTCCTATATACTGTATATATAATTAATATATCATGCACATATATGTTCAGCTAGACCCAAATTTATAAGTCGACAATTAAAATTAATACATAAATAAATTCAATTGCAACGTAGAGTCGGTAAATTTAAATTGCTAGCTGGATGCGTATTATATAATAGTGTATATTATTAATTTATGGTAAATTTAATAATTTGCATTTTATAAAAGGATATAATAATAATAAATATATTTAATTATATTTTATGTACGTATAAGTAATGTATAGTCACAATTAATGTATAACATATATACCAACTAGTATTTAATGTGAATAAATAAAATAAATATTATACAAATTGTTTTCAAATTTCATAATTTGATGCTGAACATTTTTGTTGTTGATTGATTATTATTTCAGAATTACCCATTCAAGTTTATTATTGAAGGATTGTTGACTTGATTTGTAAAATATAAGCAAAAAAACATTATTCATTTCATAAAATTTTAATTTTATTTCCAGTTCTGTAGCAAAAGCAAAATTACAAAGTTGAAATATATTTGCTTAATTATTAAAGAAGTAAAACTGTTAATGGACAACATACATGAAAAAATTTTATTGCAGAAATGAATAGATGGTACGAAATTATGCTACTCTGAATTTTTTCAGATTTTTTTGAAACCCGGAACTATTTTTAAATAATTATTGAAAGTCCTGTGATTTCAGTTGGCACCCCTGCAGCCTTAATAAAAAGGATAGAGACTGGACGCCTATTGACGCCTCCAGGGGGCGTGGCCGCACTTTCAATAATTATTTAAAAATAGTTCTGGGTTTCAAAAAAATGTAAAAGAATTCAGAGTGGCATAATTTGGTACCCTCCATTCATTTCTGCAATAAAAAAATTTCATGTATGTTGTCCATTCTATAAGTTGTGTGGTGGTTAAACAATACTATTTATTCGTATAAACTTATGGTGAGATTTAGTTGAGTTTTGATTGGTGCAATATATTGAATTATAGAAATATTGATGTACACAATTAATAGATTAATAAATGAATTTTTGTACTAGCATTCACATAGGAAAATAGCCAAAATACACAAAAAATACAAACAATATATTATTATGTTATACTATCATAAAAATCTATTAAAATGTAACTTTGGATATATGTATTAATACAGTGTATTTATTTTTTCAATGCTCAAAAGACATGGCACAGAATCATACTGGGTACTTATATAAAAACAAATCAACTAACTTTACCCACAAACCAAAGAATGCATTTACAGCTAGAAGCAATAGTGATGCCACAAGAATGCATATCTAAATTTAACAAGTGACATCAGATATTCTTGTAGCTGTACTGCAGTGCAAAGATTACAGAGCCTTCACTTTGAGTTGCTTCATCTTAGGAGCTTTCTTCTTCATCTGGCGCTTGTTCTCACGCTCCTCCCACTTTCGCTGCTTCTCTGGGTCATCCTCCTGCAAGTACAACAGCTCTCAAACATCACAAGGTAAAACAAACGAGTTCAGAAGTACCCAAATGGTGATTAAAATTTACTTGATATAAATATTTTCTAACCACAATTATATTTATGAAATTTAGTCTGATGACAGCAGCTTTACATCAACACCTAAAAACAGCTATCACTAAAATAATTTAATTAATAAATTTAATAAAATGCTTAAAAATAAACAAAAATCAATTTCTTTGGTCTATAATAATAAACTGGTAGGTGATAAGAAAATAAAATTGAAGTATCAAATTGGATTGGATTTTATCTATATTCTATGTAAAATCAAAATCTAAAAAATGTAATTACATATTTAAAAAATATGATTTTTCATCCTTGACAACATTTTGAAAGAATAAAAGTATGTACCTAGATTTAGTATTCTCAGTAAAAAAAATTACAAGAAGAAAAAAATGCAATCTTGCAGCCAACAACTAACGTACCAGCAGGATCCTCTCCTTCTCCTGGCGCTTCTTCTCCTCCCTCCTGGCGGCTGCAGCCTCGGCACGGGCAGCATGGGTAGTCTTCATGAACACTTCCTTGACTCGCTGCCGGTTCTTGTCTGCCTTCACCTTTGCCTAAAACACATAAGACTTAGGATGTGCTGACGCTTTGTAGTTAACTCTAATTGACTTTACAATATTTTATATTTATAAATAATTAGTTCTATTTTTACTAGTTTTAAGGTTTATTTTCAATTACAGTAAGCAATACAAACAATAGAAGATACAATAAATCAGTGATATTCTGTCAAAAATGACTTACTCATTTTATAATAGTTGCTAAAAAAAAAAAAAAAAAAAAATGCTGACTCGTTTTATTAAGACACTGAGTTAATCATTTTTGCTTAGGGTTTACCAGGTATAAAACCATCAACTCACTTTTGTGATAAAACAAGTTAGTGACTCCTGAGCAACCGTGATAAAAAGAGTTATGGAGTTGATTTTGATGGAACACCATCGACATCAAAGAGATTTCCTTTATAAAACTTGTAGTCTAAAAATATTGAATACAGTATGCTATTTTAACTTTCACTTGTAGCCATTGGAATTGTAAAGCTCGCCCTGTTGACTGACCTCCTTGCTGAGTCGGAACCTCTTGACCTTTTCAATGCAGTAGAAGACGAGCTGCATGAGGGGGCGTACCTGGTCCATCACCTCAAATACAGGACGGCCCTTTACCGGCAAGTTAAACCCAAACATGAGCACCTTCTGGGGCTCCGGTAGCTTGATGGGCGTGCTGTCCCTGCAGAGCAAAAGCACAATGTCAGCGTAACAGTCAAGAGTTGCTGTTATTACAAGAAAGAATTATCACAACATCTACATAATTATACTACAAAATTATATCTACATATCATGGAGGAAATAGACAGGAGAGCATTCTAGAAGTACGCGCCCCTGTTAATAAAGGAGATAAGAGTGTTAACCGCTACGAGTACCATATATACGCAGGTTTTCGACCTAACCTAACATCGGCCGCCTAGCCGCAATTATAGAATATGTAGAAGAATGGGTATTCGCGACAATGGAGTTCCACAATAACAGTTGATTGCAGGCATAAGAAACTTACGATTTATTATTTGCTGAGAATATTTAAGCATTTAATGCAATATTGTATTGTTAATAAATTGATAAAATATATAGTAATTTATCATAGATTTCAATAGAATTTCCGGTGGTATGGCGGTTCACTTTCGTGCTAGAGAATACCCATCCTTCTACCGGCCTTCTACTTGTCCTAGTTTCCCGACTTTTATTGCATCAGCTGCACTGCTGAATGGCTGCTGCATGAGTTGTTCGTGAAATTTTTCTTCGTGAGCACAACATTTAATTATTTCCTATTTCTCAATAAAATGGCTTGATTGAGCAATTCTTAACTTCAATCCATGTACATTAGCAATACATGAAAGTGCTTTTTATTTGTTTAGAACACGCCAAAGCTTAGATACAGCACAGATAAGTGGGTGATGCAAAGCCGCGATCACAGTAACACACTAGCGATTTCGATAAATCTTTTTGTGATGAAAATTGTGCCTTGGAATAAACAGACCGCATGTAGAAGACTGGAAATTTAATAAGGTATGCGAGTATATCTTTTATTTCACGGTGGCTTGAACTGTTGGCTAGCACTAAAAGGAAATGTGAATCGTCAATCGAACTTCGCATCTAATAAGCATAATAATCCGCTTGGGCGACGATGTTAGGTTAGGTCGAAAAACTTCATATGGATGGCGCTAGTGTCGATTAACACCCTTATCTCCAGCTCTATATCCCTGTTGGGTATCCTTCTATAATTTATCCATGCTACATATGTAATCTGAATCACTTTCTAATTGTCTACTAAACTCAAACTTAAGAATGCAAAGATTAAAAAAAAAAAAAAAAAAAAAATGAAAATGAAAAACCTTTGATTAACTTACTTTTCAGCTCTTGATAGCAATGAGAAACAGACAAATTAAAATTAGAACATTGAAAATTTTTAAATTATATTTTACACCCCTCCCCTTCCTCTTTCCAAATATATTACACAACTTGTTGTTAGGTAAAACTTAATTTTAAGTAAAGGAGATTGCAGTCCCATCAAAAATTATTATAAGCATTGGTGATATAGGAAAAACAATATAAGGTAATACTCGATATAGGGTAAACCTAATTTCCTGGGTCCCTTGACTTCATGTGATAACAAGTTTTTACTGTATATTATACTGCATTGAATGAATACAGTATATTTAATCAACAACATAAATAAAGTTACCCATAACTGTATTATTTCTTGTATAGAGTACAGTATGTAAAAGCAGATTTATCATTAGTTTAGCCATTTTATGTAACAATACAGTACTGTAATTTACATAATAAAAGCTACAAGATAAAACATTTTTAGGTACTTATTTAAAGAAGCAAAGAAATTTACTATACGTGTAGTGGACGACAGATGAATTGTATTTGTTTCATTACCAAGCATTTTATACTGTATCCATATATTTACATGTAGTTGAAGGCATTGTATTTGATAATTTGCAAATCACAGGAATGTCAAATTTATAATTCAATACAGGATCAAAGCAGGCATGCTCCTCAATAATGTGTTTACATATTATATTTGTTAGGCAAAAATGGTGAAGATTTGCAGACCCAAATTTTGCAGAGGAACATTAGTGGCTTACTCTGGCTGCTTGACCCCGGTGAACTGGTCAGAGAAGTGGATGTAGTCGACCATGTCACTGTATTTGGTGAGCACCGCTATCACTCGGCTGTCCAGCAGTGCCGGTGCCACCTCTCCCACCTCACACATCATGCTGAATTGAGACGGTACTCCAAACTTCTCAGCAGACTTACGCTCAGGGCAGTATACACTCTGTAAAAATTAATAAAATTGAAAAATAACATTCTCTTGATCAGAAGAACATGTTCTCACCAGGTCAGCCATTTCTTTAGAAACCTTGAGGGCGGTTTTCTTAGCAGCAATGCAGAAAACGAAAGTATCCATATCCTCCTTGTTCATCTCTACTTTTATATGCACTTGGTCGTTGCAAGGTCGCATTAGCTGGGCAATCATTGCCACCAGATCTTGCCTCTAAACACATAGAACAGGTCTGCATCGTTAATTATATGACACGTTACATGACAAAATAATTATTAGCTATAAAAAGGGGTTATTATTCTCTTTTATTAAATTAGCTACTTTCGGGATATTATCAATGACATTTGAGCAAGATTCTTGGATCAAACCAAGGTGATAAACATGAGTCAATTAAAGAGAGAAATTTAATTACAGTAGTCCTCTTTTTTTTCAATAGGCTTGGAATTTAGAAGTTACTGCCATCATGAAATTGGACTTTTAAAATAAGCACTTTAAAACTTATATAGTGTGTGAGGACTCACCTTCAGAAACTTGAGCTCGACCAACATTCCCTCACAACATGTGCGGCCGCTGCACCAAAGAGTATAGATGTTTTCAGACTCCTTCATCAGACCTGGGCTTTCGTTCTCCATCTTTCCGTCATCACCTGGAAAAACAGCAAAAAATTATTAGCACCTGAAATATAGGTTCTAATGAATGCTATGGAAAATTGTCATTTATCCCATCTAATCATCTAATGACACATGACCATGCACGCATTTTCTTTGTAAAAATTAACAAAAACTATAGAGCTTCAAAAAATTTAATGTGGAGGTTCCTACTTGACAGTTTTAAGTTTGAATTCCCCTGTAAGTCTTATTAAAATAAAGTTTGGCAAGTTCTGAGATTTATGTTTAAAGGACCTATCCAGGGTTCCAATGATTTATTTTTGACCTAAACTAATTGAGATAAAAACAGTGATAAAAAACAATGAAATTTGCTCATTCACAGGTTTAATGTCAACTGAGAAATAAAATGGTAAAATTGTTAACTACATAGTATGTAGTAGTTAACACGGCGATGTTGTGTCGAGCAAGAATATAGTGGTGGGGGCTGTTCACTGCTACGTCACAAGACTTACAACCAATCAGATGCGGTTAACTGACCCCTACTATCACACAACTGGCTTACTCATGCTCTTGTGCTATAGTTGAACTCTCATTATTGCTCATTCATGAAAACTATTTTTTTAATTTTTTCATGATGAGATAATTAAAAGATATGATGATGTTATTTAGAAAATATAAATTGCACATGTATTAAAAGCGTTTGAAATGATTTCCGGCTACCTCCTTTAACTTTACTTAAGCTTGAAAAGAAAAAAAACACATATATATTGTAATACAAATAAACGCATAAATAAAATAAAATAATAGATAATTATATAAAATATAAAATTTTATTTGAGAAACTAAAAAAAAAAAAAAAATACCCTAATTATTATGAAACCTACTCGATTGCACTAGTTTCACAGAGACCTACCCACAAGGGTGAAGTTCTCCTCAAGCAGGGAGCGGTGGGAGGTGAACCAGGCGTTGGCAAGCTTGTTGTTTTTGCTCTTGCCGGTAAAGAAGTTGAGGAAATAGACGACCAGGCCTGCTACCATCAGCATCTCCAAGTAGAAGCTGTCCCAGTTGGTGCGCAAGTGCAGGGGCACCTGAGACACACAAGCAGAGTAAGATATAATTGCTGAAACTCTAATACTAAATATATACTGTAGTCCAAATAAGCTATTTCATATACAGTATTATTATCTCTTTCATGGGCAATATGGAATACAATATATTAAATAATAGTATGTATAGTCAAAAGTTAAGAACTGTAGCACTGTACCCATGGGGCAAATGAAAAAGATTGCTGAGCAATCCATTCACAGGATTGTATTATAAACTCTCAAACATTAGAATTATGTTATAACTTCAGTTGTCAACTCTTGGAAAATATCTCCAACCCCCATCTTTCTATTTATGTATAACATTAAAGATTAGAAATTTAAATAATTTATATGAACTCAATTGTAGTTCGATAAATAAGATACAGTACTGTACTTATAGTTTTCAACTTTGGTGTTGAGAGGTGCCATAAATTATTAAGGCTTAACCTGAGAAATTTGGACGAAAAATTCGCTACAACAGATTTTCTTCAAATTAATTTGGTGGACTCACAACAATCGTCAAATTAGCTCGGAATTTTTTCGGAATTTTTTAACCGTTGGTTTAATTATAATTAATTTATTTAAATGAGAA
This sequence comes from Siphlonurus alternatus, assembly GCA_949825025.1. Lineage (NCBI taxonomy): Eukaryota > Metazoa > Arthropoda > Insecta > Ephemeroptera > Siphlonuridae > Siphlonurus > Siphlonurus alternatus. The sequence goes on from OX463778.1 coordinate 27,950,123, forward strand.
TTTTGTATCCTTCCAATGTTAAATTTGTTAATTAGCATTGCAAAAAAACTATACAACAGATTCTTTTACTTTTTTTTTTTACTAAAGCCTAATTTTTTAGACTATTTTTCTGAATTGTTTTCATATATTTTGAACCGTGGCGATGATCGTTTCCTATATGTGATGAGAAATGTGGCAACGTTCTCAAGGACTGTTGTCACCACCCCCTCCTAAAAATTTAAGCTCATTCCAATGCAAACAGTGTTGCCACTATAGCCACGCCTCTTGACCTTGACAGACAAATTCTCAGGTTATACCTTAAAAATGTTATATTTATTTATACAGGTGTCATTTCTATTTCAATATTTTGGTAAACAGTGTTGTAATAAAATATTGAAATTGAAACTACTTCACAAGTGTGGCCTGGAACACGCTCACTATAGAAATTAGCTGATGCTGACATGACATGGGTAAAGTATTACAAACAAATTTAGTATTGGTATTATTCCTAGAACCGAGGATGCAAGTTTTATCTATTTTATTGATTTAATTACTAAAAAACTTTAACCACATGTAAACTACTAATAATTAAGAATATGTTTGGAACTCTCTCGCTGCATCTGTTCTGTACTGACAAACCAACCTTAGTGATGGTGATCTTAGGGGCTTCCTTGGAGTCCACTTTGCCACCTGGTCCTTGCCGCTCTCCATCAAAACCCTCAAACTCTTCTTCGTCCTGGAAGTGATCAAATTCCAGATCGTCGTCCTGCAGCAAAGAAGAGGGACATTGTTTTGTTATGCCAAACAAGAAATTTGAGTACATACTCGGAATGATTTAAGATGAAGAATAAGAAACCAGATCACTATAATAAATTAAAATAATAAAACTAAATTAAACAAGCCAATGTTACAAAAATAACAGTTAAGAAAGTAGATAGCTCAGGAAGAGAAAACAGTGTTTAAGACTAAGTAAGAAACTTAAGATGAAGTTAGAAAATCGTTACATTAATTACTCTACAGTCTTATTATCCTATTCAGTGTAAATAAAGTACATACTGTACTGGTACTGTAGATGCTCAGAGAACAAGGTACATAACATTTTGGTGGCAAAGTCAGTAACTGTTTGCTATAAAGTAGTTACTTTGTACTGTTACAAATGTTTTTACTGGATAAATGTTTTTATAGCGTCAAGAGCTACATGGACCATGATTTTGATCTTTAATAATTCTTTGTGCATGTTGTATATATTATACCTATTAATCACTCCTTCTCGGCCTTGTGGCCACCATGACCTGTCCTATTAACCTCAACAGTTATCTATACTTGATATATTGATTGTAGGAGAAATGGATTAATAAAAAAAATTTGAATTTTGAATTTTTTTTTTAATTTTGTTATTAAAGTACTGTAGTAACAGAAGTATATGCATACATAGTTGGAACTTCATAACTTCTTATTTGTTTGTGATTTGTGACTTATTAAATTACCTCAACGATAGCGTCATCTTCGTCATCTTCTTCTGGCTCTTGACGTGGAGCCTCTTCTCTCTTGGGTGCCTGCTCAGAGCTCACTGATGGGCTTGGTGTGTGTGCTACATCTTCTTCTTCCTCTTCAAAGTCCTCAAACTCTGCAAACTCGTTGTCTTCGGCATCATCGCGCTGTGCAGAGGCCATCAACAAGGGCACACTCAGCAGCACGAGACACAGCATGAGCTGCGTCAGATGCATGATTCTGGAATTTTAAAACATTTGGCTTTATAATTTACACCATGCAAATACAATTAAAAATAGAATTAAACCTTTATAAAAAAAATAAGTTGCAAATGCCATTTCAGACAATACAATATGCGTACACCATAAATGTACAGTATGCATACAGTATGATACATAGAGTATTATACTAGCTAATGTAATAACAGAAACCCTAGAAATATGCATAGTTTCCTACCTATGCACCTTGACCTGAATCACTTAATTAAATATTCATAAAGTGCATTTTCTGCTTCGTCATGATCAGCAATTAATATTAAATTAGGATTATCGACTTTTCATAGCTTGTTTGTCTACACATAACACGAGAGGGCAAACCCCACTAATCCAACTTCATATTAAAAGCACGTGCCTCAGACGGCTCAGACCTTAAAATAGACCCTGTACAGTATTTAGCTTGGACACTTTAGGGTGCTGGAATCTGGATGGTGCCAAGATAGGGGGGCGTTGACAAAAGCCGGTATTTATAAATAACATGTAGCTGATATGAATGAAATTTAGATCTAATAACATAGATGTAATATTAATACGTACATACAAAATTTCGTTTGGCAAAAATATTAAAATATATGACTAGAATTAACAATATTTCCGTGTATCAGTGACTATCAGTCTTCGTTTCAACTTCAAGGTTCATTGCCCTCACCAGCTGTTTTCAATTTTTTTCAAATGAAGATCGGAATTCAAGATGGCGCTATGCACAGGTACACGTGCTTTAAAATATTATTTATTTTTTCTTATTTTCAAATGAGATTAGTCAAAATTTTATGAAATAAACTATGCCAAATCATAACTTGTATTCCACACTACGATATACGTCGTAAGATTTGGATGAATTGGTAGTTTTACGCACTTAAAATTGTATTGAAATATGCTGTGCAGGCTGCTGCTCTTGGTGGCAGCTCTGCAGGGTATGCATACAGTATAACAGATCTTAGTTTACCACTAAACAGCTCAGTAGACTAGACGGCGCCAGATATATCAGCCAATGAAAAGGCTAAAATGTCAGCTGACCACCTTTTCATTGGCTGATATATCTGGCGCCGTCTAGTCTACTGAACTGTTTAGTGGTAAACTAAGATCTGTTATACTGTACACTGTATTCTATGCATCTATACATATAACATGCATATAGGTTGTATGTATGACTTGTATGATGTGATATGCATACGGTGTACCCAATGCATACTGTATGTTTATTTTGTTTCTTGTTCTGATTAAGATTGCACTCGAGGAGGTATGCATATATGATCAGGTGTCATTTGCGTACATTTCTCAAACTAACCCCTTTGCTCACTATTAGGAGTGTATGCATTATATGCATATGCATACCGGTATACAGTGCTACAAAATTACAATGTGCTTGGAATCGAAATTTCAAAAGATATATTTGTTTATGTCTTGACATTTTGCACATGTACTGCAGTGATTGCATTTTCCATTAAAGTTCAGGTATCATAATTTTATACTCTACTTTCCATCAAGAGATATAGAAAAAATCTGTGCATATATAGACCTCTGTTTGTAGAGAACTTGCATGAACCTAGTTGGAGAGGGAGTAATAGCAAGGCGGGGGGATAAGGATTAAATTATTTTTGCACATTTGTAAAGATTTTATGTGCCAAATCCAGTTTTGACTAACTTCTTCTGCTGGTGACGGCGTGACAGATCTAGGCTGGGTCATCAGGAAAGGGGAGTGAGAGGGAAGGGGAAGTGTGCTCCATTGCTCCCTGAAGGTGCTTTTTAAATTAAAGTTTTTATTGAACACTCTTACAGTATACATATTACATATTACATAAACATAAAAAACATAAAATCCTATATTATACACACAACATGACAAATCAATAAATAATAACTTATACACATATAAATGATATAACATTAAAAATTATTGAGCTAGGAACATAGAAAAAAAGAAATATTATAACACAATTATAATTATTACTTGGAAATAATAATAATAATAAATTAACCCGTATAAATCATACATTATTAGCTAAATATGCTAAAGAATATGTTCGTTTTGGACAAAACAGGGCATGAAATATTTCACATTTTTGACCACAAAATTTACAAACACAGTTGTCATCGGTTTCATGGTATACAAATTTCGTACAAACACGGTGATGGAAACCGTGCATTGCAAACCTGGTTATAATATGTCTGTCTTTATATTGACAGTTTTGCCAGTTAGAATTTACAAATGCTGGGGTAATATAAAAATTGGGATTTATCTCCGAGGCTTTCAAAATTCTGTTTTTCATAAAATCATTGAAATTTGGTGTACAAGAAAAATTGTATTTCTTCTGAAGTTCTGACACAAAAAAAATCTTGATCGATAAGCTTATACACCAGCCTTGAGAATGAAAATTTGGATACTGAAAGAAGCCTTTTAATAAATCTTGACTTTATTGATTCTAAGATTTCAAAATCGCTAACTTTTAAATAAGGCCAGACAATTTCCAGTCCATATGTGGCGACTGGCTCAATCTTAAGATGGAATAACTTAAGGGCGGTATTTACAGATAACAGAGGTAATTTGGAAATACCGTAGGAAGCGGCGAGAGCTGCCTTACACCGATCCGTAATATGGGAAGTAAAGGACGTACCTCTTTGTTGGAACATTACTCCTAAATATTTGAAATTACTAACGAACTCAATTTTTTCATTGTTACAAAACATAACATCAGTCTTGCTAAGCCTACCTCCTTTTCTAAATTTAACAATTTTTGTTTTGGAAGCATTAATAGTTAGACCGTTCCCTTTGGACCAGTCAACCACTTTGTTCAATACTTGTTGAAGTTTAACTAGATCTCTGCACATAATAGCCATATCATCGGCATAAACATCTAAAAAATATACATCTTCTTCGTTTTCAAAAAACTTTTTTAAATATTCGATAATATCATGGGTAAGAAAGTTATACAATGTAGGACTAGACGGCCCTCCTTGTAGGACACCGTTACTCTGACAGATCGGTTTTGAAAGGAGAAGCCCGTCATTAATACGAATAAAATTTATTTCGAGCATTTTAGCAACAATAATTAGAAGCTCTCGGGGGATAACATTTACGCTTATAAGTTTTCTCATCAGAATTTCCCTGTCGACAGAATGAAGGTGCTTTCTCATGGAGCAATGTCAAGCAGGGCTTGGTGTGGCAAGAAAGGCGCACTTGCTTCAGTATCATATGGTGGCCATGTTAATGTGGAAAAATCACTTTCCTGCAGTGATTAAATACCGCTGCAACTTTTTCAGGCAAATATGGCTACCATACAACATTAAAGCAAGTGCACTTTTCTTGTCCCGCCAAGCCCCGCTTGACATCACTCCATGGAAATCCACCTTAAAGCTGGAGACGCTCGCATGGATTAGCTGACGCTTAGCACACCGGAAGTGTTCTCTGATAAGCTGATGCTAAGGGCTTCCCTCTGATTGGTCAATGCTTGGCACCAAGTTTGAAATTTTCAAACTAGGCATTGATCAATCGAGCCCTTAGCACCAGCCAATCAGAGGATACTTCTGGTGTGTTAAGCGTCAGTTGATTCAAGCAGGTGTTTGTAACTTAAAAGGTCCTTCAGTACATGAAAGGTACACATAATTATATACGGCCTTGTCGCATTGAATGCACCCGTTCTCGTTAGATCACCGAAGTTAAGCAACATTGAGCGTGGTTAGTAGTGTTAGTACTTGGAGGGGTGACGCTGTAAAAAGTGACACTGCTGCCATCTACTGGCACGTGCTGTATGTATGGTGGCACAATTGATCACGGTGCTGCCATCTCTCATATTTCCGAAGGAAAGTGATCCCCCCTGTATGTTCAAATACTGCAGGCCTCACAGATCTGGTAGTCGAGCCCAGAAGAGTGCAGGAAAGGGTTCTGGGAGCCTGTTAAGCCCCAGCTCGGTCGCAAGATAACTCTTACACACAAGGTTAAATACTTGGCCACACCCGAAAGGGTAAAACGGCGTCAAAGATATTAACTTTTATTTAATTATAATTATCTCAAATGGTTTAGGTGGAAACTACTGCACTACTGTAAATCATATTTACAGTACATTTATTCTTACAGAGTTTTAATGTAACTTTCATTTTACAGAGCTGAGAAGAAAACTTCTTGATGAAGATGTGCCGGTTCCAAAGAGGATTTGCCTGGCCCACGACGTCTTCACTTCGCAGCAGCTGCGAGTGGAAAGGAAAGAGGAAGTGGCACTGGAATGTCTGTGCAGATGCACAAATGAGGAGTCAGCCACAGAAGCATGGCTGACAATGCTGGCCTGTTTGAAGAGCCCTCGTGTGCACAGCATGCACAGCCTGGACATACAGCCTGCTGTCAAGAAGATGCTTGTCAGAGTAAGTTCAGCCGGAGTAGTTGTGTCAAATTTTACAGTTGATATTGCATGCAACCTATAAAATATACTAAATGTAGAATGTTTGCAGGACGTAAAATGACAATAAAATGTTTGGAATTGTTATGAGGTATTCCCAGTGGCGTGCGGTCCATTAATGCGTTGGATGCGGCGCATCTAGGGAAAATTTGAGCTTTCTTTAAAGAATATGAATATTTTCTTTTTCAATTTCATCTCGTCAAATTTCAATAAAAAAATTTAATTTACCTTTGTCTATGTGAAAATCTTCGTTTGAATTTATTGAAGCGCTTACCGCAAAAACGTAAATGAATTCGCGGTGCAATGCAAAGACGCCCTCTTGCATGAAAGCGGTAGACTCCCTCAGATTTGTTTTCCCCATGCATGAATCTACATTTCCCCTCCCGCGCCTGTTTTTTCGTATAGTTTTATCACCAAAGAAAAAGCTGAGCTTTCTACCGATTTAGGAGGTGGGGGCGAGCTTCAGGCCTGGGAGGGAGTTGAGGGAGGGGAGCGACGACGATAGAGGAGCCGATGTTTTTGCCTCGTGGATCATTGTGGATTATTCTAAATTATATGCTGCCGGGAAAAAAAATATAAGATTTGAAAACTTTATCTCTTATTTTTAAAGCAAAACAAATACAGTATATAGTTTCACAATTATGAAATCCACACTATAATTATTTTAAACGATTAAACTCGTGTTCTTAAATTGACTTTACCTTTCAAAACAACAAATTATTTGAAAGAAATTACGTACAGTATCTTAGAATTCTTAGAAAATAAAATATTGATTTATCGACTGCTATCCTGATCAATCCGCGTCGCGGATCACAATTAGAATTTAAAACAAGTTTTCAGTTTAGCATAATTATGTATTGACTGCAGAGAATAAAATGTGTATTTTTTTTTTACGCATTGCAGCTGTACATAGCCGGAATCACAATACAAAAATTATACGTATTGTTTTTAGTGAAAATATTTATATTATATATTAATTATGTGCTCGATCATGAATATGACTGTCATACGATCGATATAAAAAAAGACATTAGTGACATTACCGACACAAAATTTAACTCGTCTTACAAATTGATTTAAAAAATTATTTGTGATTGATTTTAGAATTGTATAAAACGTCAAAATATAATATATTTTTGTGTTATTTATAATTATGCTTAAAAAGTCGCCTGCCACGCCCCCCTTTTTAAAAAAAAAAACTCCTGCGGCGAGCTATCCGGGGGGCGGAGCCCCCCGGACCCCCCTTTTGCTGTGTCCAGTCCTAAAATTTTGCCGCCGCATTACTGCCTGCTAAACCCACCGCACGCCACTGGGTATTCCGAGTAATGTGATCATTGGATGATTTGATGTTTGTTAAATCCCTGCAGTTTGTTCAAGCAGAGATTGTGAATTTGTGATGAACCCTGGTTGGAAAAGTCTGGCCACTAACAAAGAATGACTCTAATTAACTGACTTGACTGTTATGTTAGCACCTCTACTGCCTGTTGTTACAAGCTCTAAATTCCAGTGGATGAAATTCAACAATCTAACATGAGTGTTAATGTACCTATGGTCAGCTCTGACATATTTATCATATTAGTTTATTTTTGTAAAATTCCTTTCGTAAAAATACAGTGAAAACTCATTATTATAAACTTATTGTTAGGTAAAACTCGATTTTGAGTAAAAGAGATCACAGTCGTGTCAAAAATAATTAGCATTGCGTGGTATAGGAAAAACTTGATGTACACTATAGTAAGGCAATACTTGATATAAGGAAACCTAATTTCCTGGGTCCCTTGACTTTAATTTTATGTAACAACAATTTTTTACTGTTTTTCACTCTTATACTGTTGTCTAGATAATAATTTAATGGTTTGTCTTTTTTTTTTTTTTTTTTTTTTACAGTTGTTAATTTCAACTTTAGAAAAAGGAAGAAAAGAAATTGCACATATAGCTGCAGAATGTTCCCTTGTGATATTGCAAGCTAATTGCATGGAGCATTACCTTAGTAGAAAACCTAAAGAGTTTATACAACTTTGTGAGGCTGTTTTGACATATGTTACCTCTGTGGAACCTTCAACCGAGATCGTTGACTTTGCAAGGCAGGCGATAACAGCAATCCTGGCTTACAACAAGAGACTTCCTCCAGAACACAACTTCAGAGAAATGTTTCTCAACTATCTCTTTATGCTGCTCATAGTTGCTTGCAAGAAATTTGAAAGTATAAAAGATGGGTCACAATTAACTACAGAAATGTTAAAGTGTATACAAATAGTAGTAGTATCCAAACAACATGAAGAATTGTACCAATCTGTTCTAAATTACATTCTAGGAACTTCGTCATTCACAGAGTACTCCAAAGAGACTCTTCTCATTCAAATTAATAAATGTCCTGAATGGTTGGTACCATATTTATTGAAGACTGTTTTGCATACATTTGCAATAAGTTACAAGAAAACTCCGACTCTTGTCATCCAGATGTTCGTAGTTACATGTTACATCATAGGCCTACGTCACCCTGCCAAGGAAGATTCTCTGAAAGTTGTGAACAGCAAACATTTGCGTGAACTACTGGGAGTAGATGAATTGAATCCAGCTTCTGTTCTTCAGCCCGTGCTTAATGCCCTTCAAGCAATGTTAGAAGTACTTGCAAGGGAAGAAGTCAACTTTGAAGAATGTAAAATTGGAATTGAGACTGGTAGAGAATGGTTGGCTCGACTCTTAACTCACGTTTTGGCCTCATTCTCAGTTGAACATGCTCCATCTTTAATTCATGCATTATGTCCATTAGCATCAGTAGATCTTCTGCTACTAGAAACCTCTCTGCCAGATGTTATAGAATGGATGTGTTCAGTTCCGATTCCAGATGAGTTAGGTCAAGCCTTCTCTGACCTCATGGTTCATGCTCTGCATGCAGCGGAAAAACAACAGCGCCCTAATAAGCTCATTGGAAAATTATTAGATGGTCTCAATTCTGGTATTAACAAAAATGAAAATTCCAACATTGAGGTGTTGGTGTCTGACTCATTACTGAACCAAATCCAGATTTGCTGTGTGACAATGCACTCCAAGCATGTTGCCAGTCTTATGGCAACATTGCTGTATCATTTGGACCAGAGCTGTGCCGTCTATCTTGAAAAATTGATATATACAGCAGGTAATGCATTTATCATTGTTGGTTTTAACATTTACAGGCTTGAAATTCTCCCTTATTCTGCAATAAAGAGAAGCAAATGAAATTGAAAATGCTGTTGCTACTTTAAATACTGTATATAACATTAGATTTTGACTTAAGGTGTTTCTGTTCTCCTTTATCAAATTTTGTTTTGTTTCTCTCCTTCTTTTACTCTTCACAACAGTACTATTATTAGTAGTCAAAGTAGCTAAATACTCTATAAAGTAAATTTTGCATTTTCTACAGTTTCAATTTTACTATCCCCTCTGATTTATATTTTTGACTACTTGTGTGCTAAGCTACTTGTTTTGCAGACCTGGGGCATGTGAGCTTCCTGAGCATCGTCAGCCGAATGCTCCGTTGCATGCTGCTGTCTACACGCGGCGCTCAGCACACCACACCTGCTCCAGTGCTTGCCAAACTGTGCTCCCAGCTGGTCAACATGGGGAAAGTGCTGGCCAAGCTATCTGTGGCAATACAAGCACTTAGCGAGGTAACCACAACCCTTGTTTTGTACCCTTGTAGACGTTAGTTCACACCTGACTTGTGAGTTCAGGGAAAGAAATAGTGAACATTTTCCTGTAAATTATGTTTATGTACAGTGAGTACTACAAACCATAGGAGAGGGGAGTATAGTCACAGCACAGATCAAGGTACTTTTTTAAAAGAGCACCAATGTTATCTTATCGAAGCACTTGAATTTCCAAATTCTGTAACTTGCTTTAATATTATTTACAAGTGTAGAATTAAATACTGTACTCTGCAGTAAACTCTGCAGTAAAAAAAGTAGAAAATAATGTTGTTTTGATTGTTTGAGCTAGTTTAATTTACCTTAACACTATTAAATAATGTCATAAAAAATTTCCACATAAAGTGCAATGCTTTTCAAAGGGAGCGCAAGGAACAACAAGCTCTCGCCTTCAATTGTTTTTCTCTCGCTGCACGGCAAATGGACAAATAGAATGGAGTGACAATACGCAAGTACAAGTACTGTAGCTGATGTTAGTAAGCACTGTACATTGATTCTGACCTTTGTCAATTTAATCTTTCAGTCAACATACAAACAAAACACAAGCATTAGTAAAAATTAAAAATTAAAGCACTTTAAATGAAGAAGTAATAGGAAAAAATGTATTTATAAATTATATTACTGAATGTGTACTGAACAGAAGCTCAGATTGCAAAAATGAAATACTGCTTTAAAATCAACAATAATTCCCTACTACTGTATTTAAAATTCCTATTTAATTTGAATTTTGTAATCCTAAAAGTTGTAGTTTAATTTTATAATCTAACACACATTGCAAAAAAAAAAAAAAAAAATTACTCCATCACAAGTTATATTGCGTTTTAGTTAAATTCCTGTTTCTTCTTTGATATTTTTGTTCTTTGGTTTATTAAGATTTTCTTCATCACATTAAACTAGGTGAGATTGGTGATTCTAGAACCTGTTTGTGATGATAGGTGTTTGTTTCAGAATGTGCCTTTGCTGGAGAGTTTCCTGCAGCTGTGTGTGGCCTGGGGGGAGCTACGCCTGCTGCTGCTCCATTATGTTGGCCCTTCTGCGGCGTGTCCCCTGCTCAGGCAGCCCAGGACACCAGTTGAAAGCGAGAACCCCTTCAATGTGTCCATGCTGCACTCGTACCTAGACAATAAGCAGTGGGTTAAGCTGGGCAACAAGCTCAATAAGATTGAATCTTGCAAGAAACACATGGTCAGTGGTCTCAAGCTCGCTATGATAGCCAATACTTATTTCCTGTAGATTTTTTACCAAGCGTTGTTGAGGTTTACTGTGGCCTGTTGATCAACCTCATTTCATATGATTTTATTTTTATGAAAGAAGACCAAATTAATAAATCATTTTACATTGATGAGTAAATGCAATATAAAAATATATTAATTGTACTATTTTTTTTATTCTTTTATTCTCTATTAAAATAGCAATCAAATTGTTAAGTTAGCAATTTCACATCATAAATGTTTTGTGTACTACAGGTGGAGCTTGTGGGACAAAAGTTACGTGTGTGTGTGCTGCTGGAACTAGCTGCCCCTCACTCTACTCTGCAAGCCTTGGCTGAAGAGGTGGCCCTGCAAGGCACTCCTGGGCCCCTCCAGCCTAGTCTGGGCCTGCTGCTGCCGCTGCTGCCCAGTAAGACCAGCAAAAAGGTAGCTGCCAAGGTCGCAACAGACCTGATAGAAGGTGGACCATGGCGCCAAGCTCTCCGGCAGCAAGACCAGTGTGACAGCAAGTTCATTGGAGAGGTCGTCAAGGCCATTCTTCTGGCAATCAAGCAGGAAGGGTAAGTAGCTACCAAATTATTTTCTTTTCAATTTTTTTAGATTACCAATACCAAGTTAACGGAGAACAAAATGACGTATGCACTGTAAAAAGAAAAGAAAAGGCAGTTTGCTTATTTTTTTTATATGTATATTGAGATGTAAAATTTAAATCCAAAGGAGACTTTTAAATGTTTTTATGTTTTCTAGATGAAAGAGTTGGTAGGAGGAAGGCAGCTTACGATTGTCTAAACTCCGCTGGGGTGATTAAGACCGCGGAATGTTGTGCAAACAACATACGTGCCCCGCTAAGAAACGGTACTTAACTGTCTGGCGTGCAGACTGGGTATTAGGAGCCCCAGAGAGCACTGTGAACAATGTTGAAAAGCAAGTTCCGCCATTGGTAACCAACCAACCATATTTTCTATCTTTTGCTACTGCTTTTTAAATTATATTTTACATGTACTAGTAAAATATTTAAATAATAAAAATTATAATCCCATAATCACCCACAAATGTTTAGTCTTTAAAAAATAAAATAAAGGATTCTATAAAATGTACACAACAGCAAAAATCACCAACTGTCAACATTTCTTGTTCATGTAGTCCATGCTTCATGCTACATTTAACATTATTTTTCTAATGGGAAACCTTACTTTTCTGTTTCAGATTTGGCCAGAGTGAAACTGTTCTAGAGAGTCTTGATAAGAAATTGACGCCAGAGAAACTGGAAGCCATGGCCTCCAGTCTCTGCCAAACAATTAGCAAAACTAATTATACAAGACAGGAAGAACTTACTCCTTATCTAGAAGCCCTGGAGATGTTGCCCCTGAAACAAGTCCAAAAATCTGTGAGATCAGCATGTGTTTTGGGAGTTTTAGCAGCTTGCTGCAGTCTTGAAGATACTTGGGATCTACCTGCAAGAATTATTATTCAAATACTCGGAATTACAGGAAAAGACACCCCTCTTCCTACAACCATGCAGTATGGCAAGATAATCGATTGGATTCTAAACTCAAAGGGAATCCAAACACTCTCCAGTAATCCAAAGTAATTATACAAACAGAGGAGAGTTCTGTAAAATCATTAAAGGACTTATCACCAATTTTAGCCTAGAAAGATTTAGTACTAGAATTTGATATGAAATTTGGTACTAAATATTACTCAGGTAAAATCTGCATTAAGTTCTTCGTGCAAGTCCACCCTTCACCTTGTGTGTGAAAAACAAAGCTTAATCTTCCTAATTTTAGGTTGCAAGAAGCTCTCGTATCCTCACTTCTTGGAAACTCTGCCTTGACTCCTGATTCATTGGCTGTTGGCGTGAAGGCATTGAACAACGCATTGTTGAAAAATGCAAGTCCACTGGTAGCATGCATGATCAATTTCTTGTTGCCATACTTGAATGTAAGTACAGTACATAAGTTAGAAGTTATATTTCAGAGGTATAGCTTTTTTATCTACATTGCTAGAATTAAATAGAGAACAATGATTACTACAGTATATATCAGTACTAAAAATGTAGAAATTTAGTACCACAGTATGTAAATATTTTTTATTGATAGTTTACTTTTTCAGGCTGTAACCATTTCAAAATGGCCCTTAATCTTTTTGTTGCATCCAAGAATAGAGCTTACAAAATTGTGCCACTTTTTTTTTTTTTTTACATTTTTCAGTTGTTATTTATTTAGTTATTTATTTATTTATTTATTTATTTATTTATTTATTTATTTATTTATTTATTTATTTATTTATCTATTTATTTATTTATTTTCACCCATATAATGCATACATAATTATTAAAAAAAAAATGAATTTAATAAAATTAAAAATAATATAGACGTGTTTTATGCATTTACAATAATATATTTAGAGTGAGGACCAATGCAGCAGCACCAAAATGGCACCATAACACTTAAAGTGGTATCGGTCCGTAAATGAATACAAAATTATATAGCCCATAGGCTTAGTCAAACAATAAATCAATAAATAATTTTATTATTCACAAGTCAGAAGGTGTCTCCTTAAACTTAAAGAGAAGGAAGAGGTATAACGATAGACAAAATTGTTTTGATAAAGTGATGTACGCAATATAAAGTTATAAAAAATGATTTGTTATAACCATTGCAAGTACATTGCATTGTACATATCATACATGTATCCAAGTTCTATAGTTCCATCAAAACCTTGTAGTTTTTATACACAGTTTATATTCTGAGGCGACGAATTGTAAAATAATTACCCAAAGTAGATGTGGTGAAAATTGTATTTTACATTTATTATTACTATTATTAGTTGTCGCATAATTTATCATTAATCATGAATACTGAATTAATTATAGCTTTTATAAAAATAACACCACTGTTTTAGTTTTAATGTACTGTAATAGCTTATAAATGTATAATAATGAATTCGTTTTTAACACAATCTACCATATGTTCCAGTCTCGTGTAAAGGGTGAGGACAGCAAAAACATAGAGCGTCTTGGGAAGTACAAGAAGGAGTTGTCTGAAAATGTACTCCGATACCACATTTTGCACCCCAAGGACCTGAATGACTTGTTATTGCCGGCCTACTGTTCAGCCCTGTTGTCCCCTGACTGCAGCGACCAAAACATGGCTCAAGGTCTCCGGTTCCTGCCTGACCTTGCAGCGGATGCGATCGCGTATGAGTCAGCAGATGTGCTGGTCAAAATCCTACAATGTGCTGTGGCATTACCGGCCTCTCATAGTGAGCCCCTCATGAAGGAGCTGTGGCCGTACATGTGTCTGGCTCAGGACCTGCCCACAGCTGGGCAGCAATGTCTGCAGAAGCTGCTGGCCGGAGCCTCACAAGAGCAAATGAGCAAGATAGTAGAAGCTCTCTTGGAATATGAACTGGTAATTGTTATTTATTTTATAGTCAATATATTAAAATTATGAATGAAGTTAAACTTTTATCACTAGTTCAAATATATCCCCTTGTTGTCTTTACCGCTTCTTACATTCGTAAATTAATACTATGGTACTGTATTTAAAAATATTAATCATAATAACAAAAAATATTATCCAGTAGTCTGCAGTAAAAATTATTTTTTAAGTACTGTACAGTTCAACAGTAATAACATCATTATCAACATAATCCTAGCTAAAAGATCAAAGATTTTTGTTGATCCTGGTTCTTGATTTGCAGGAGGTTGGCTTTGGCTTGTGGAAGCTTCTGGTTCAGACGAGAGGTGAGCGGACGGAGCATGCCTGGCTGCGAAGACTGCAGGGCTGTCTACGGCTCTGTTTGTCTCGCTGGAACCTTTCTGAGGACAGCCTACACAAACAAGTTCTTCCCTGTCTGGAGCTGCTCATTACCCTCACCAAGAGCAAGGTTGGTTCTCCCCTCAAGCTGTCATGTACAATAATTATTATTAAAAAAAGTTATCAATGCCTAGTAATAAAAAAGTGTCTAATTTTTATTATATGCAGCAGTATTTGAAATTTGAAAACAAATTATCTCACCATTAAGGTTGAGAAAGCTAAATTTGTAGTCCTAAAAACAAAGGAAGGGAAAAAACAATTAAAAAAAAGAATCTCCTTTATCATAAAGGAAGCAATTTGATATGAGTAAGTAAGAATATGAATGAATATAAGAAGTATCTGGGTATGATTACAGTCTTTATTTTATTTACAATGAATAAAAGGAAATTCACTTGAAACTTTTAAAAAGTAAATTGATCACATTATTGACATTTTAAGGTATTAAAAAAATCAAACAAAATTATTGCTCATTATTTCATTCTTACTTAAATTATATGTTGTATTGAAAATGTGCATTTAAAAATTATGCAGAATAAACATGAGAAATTTTCTGTAATTAATAAAGGAGAAAAAATAATAGAAATATAGGTAATTTATGCCTAGAAATTATTTTATTTTATGTTAAAAAAACACACTATAGTAAAAAAATTATCTCTGTGAAAGATGAAACCTTCATATTTTGATGTCTGTGATTTGGATTGGTGCTTACAATGCCTGTGTTCTCAGGTTGAGCTGGAGCCCACCCTGCTGGACCTCTGCCTGGACAGCGTGACCTCGCTGCAGCTGGACTCTCGCTCACCTGACTTTGGGCTTGTACCAGTGATCCGAGCTTCCTTGACCTTGCTCAACGCCCTGCTAACCTCGCGAGGCGCCCTCCTCCTGGAACGTATCCCTGTCCTACAGCAGCGGCTGGCAACGGTAACCTCTGCCCTGGCGAAGACCGCCCAGCCCTCGGTCAGCATGGACCTGGCAAATCAGCTGGCGGCCTGCGCCCATGCCGTAGAGGGGTAAGATATGTGACTAGTTTACACGGAAATAAATATGCACTATGATAACATCAACTATTTATTTGTTAATTTTTTCACTAATTTTAAAAAGTGAGTTTCACATAAATTCATATGTATTTGTTTATTTCAATGAATGACTAGTCTCTTCAAAGGTTTGTTGAACCTAGACATGAATGTTGTCATCACAAGAAACCGACAGGGGTGTAAGGAACTTTTAAATTTCATACCGCTTGAAATTTTTAGTTACAGAAATGTTGCAACCTTCCTATGAGTCAACATGTCTTTGAGTCACTTCGCCGACTTGACCGGCTCTTATCTCTCTCGGACACAACAGGTAGCGCTGCTGCCGATAAGATATTTTTTTAGACATAAAATGTCATATTATGTTAAGAATTTAGAAATTCCTTATGCCCCCAACGGTACAGGTTCTTACCTGGGAAACACAAAAAGTGGTATTGCTTTTACATTAATTGTTGACAATAGATTTGTTTCCGATAGTTGCATTATTTTTTATTTTTTGTAATGTTTTTTTTACACATTATTATTACAGTATATTACTATAACTATAGAAGTGTAATTAATTATAATTATATAAAAATAAAGTAACTCACTTTTTGTTCCAGGATTGGTGTTGGAATTCATGTTTACAAGAAGGACTTTGCCAGAGCTGCACCGTACATGGTGTCAGATATTTTGCTCTTGTTTGAGAACCACAACATTCACCCTGCAGTCAAGGTAAATTGAATTGTATTTACCATTGTCCTTCCTTCTTTTTTTCAGTTAAAAATTATCACTAATACTTCTCTTTTTTGTTCATAATGGTGTACACGTACTGTGAAACTTTTTTTTTTTTTTTTTTCAGATTATTTAAAGTTCAGAATTATGCTTTTTGTTTGCTTGAATGTTGAAACACTACTGTAAATCACCCCTCTTTTTTGTCTGGAATAATAAGATATCTATCAACAATGACCATGTGCAATAATGAACTGTCTGCTCTTTATTTATTTATTTATTTATTTATTTATTTATTTATTTATTTATTTATTTATTTATTTATTTATTTATTTATTTAACATGTTCAACATGCTAATTTTTATGAAGGTCACACTGTAAGTAGTGAATTATTAAATTGAGATTACCCCTCCCATGCTTACATTAAGGTCTGTCGCTATGAAAATATGCAAGTGGAATGAAAAGAGATGTCACTACCAGTCTTTAGTAAATGATGTCCGAGATTGGGTGATTTTAATTCCAACATTTCAAAGGAAATAATAAGATTAACCGTTTTTAAATGAGCAACAGTCATTATAATTATGTTTATCTATTTCCTAGTCTGATTAATTTGTGAATACAATAATTATATGTTAAGTTATTGCAGTTAAAAAAATGCCCCTATAACTCAGAGAGCAAAAGCTCAAGGCAAAGAAAGAAATATGAAGGGCAGCCGTGCCGTGATGAATGCTCCTTCTCTACCGTTGCGAGTGCGCCTCAACATTCCATTGTATTTTAAATCGAATAGAAGGGAGAGTAACGGTAAATAAACAAATATGTATTATTTTGAAAGAATTAATATTATGATTTTTAGGATAGTAAGCATCGAAACTTTTTTTTTTTCGATAAAAAAATAAAATATATTATTGTATTTTTTAATTCCTTTTGTTATATATAATGAATCCAACTCGAATCTAATTAAGTAATAATTAATCCTAATAATTACGTAATTTTATATATTAAAATTTACTATCATTCATAATGCTGTTTCGCTTTATGTGGCTCATCATATCTAATCATATGCTTGAAATAAAAATAATTTGATAATAATTTGTTTCTGGATCCGCGCCTGATTATATTTATATATATATATTAATAATTTTTTTTTTTACAAGGATATACCCCTTAGAGCTTACAGCTCGCGGCGGGGTACTGGGTAGGGATATAAGGTAGGGAACGGATAGTGGCCACGGCCTGCATGCTTACGCGTCCCAGCATTCGCTGAGGTGAGACTGAGGGAACCGTGGAAAACCTCAGTCAGGACGGACACCTTTACTTTTTCTCAATGGACCAATGCGATGTCCAAAGCCTGGGGAACCACACACAAGTGCATCACTGCACTGGGTGGAAAGCGAGACGAATTTACCCCAGGGAGGGAGCAGCGTATTTTTTACTTGAAACGGTCACCCATCCAAGTACTAACCACGCTCGATGTAGCTTGACTTCGGTGATCTAACGAGAACCGGTCAATGCACTGCGCCAATAATATTATTATTAAAAAAAATAATAATAAATATATTTATTTATTTATTTATATTTATATAAATTTTATATTTTTGTAGGGGACAGGGTAAATGAACCGAAAGGGAAATAAACCGAAAGGGAAATGAACCGAAGAGGAAATGAACCGAAGAGGAAATAAACCGAAAATTTTACTTGGCCACGCCCTCGCCACGCCTCCGTTTAACAAAGTGGTGGGAGGTATTGTAAAATCTGGCAACACTGTACACTTTTCGGTTTATTTCCTTTTCGGTTCATTTCCTCTTCGGTTTATTCACTTTTCGGTTTATTTCCTCCTCGGTTTATTTCCCCTTCGGTTGATTTCCCTTTCGGTTCATTTCCTCTTCGGTTTATTTACTTTTCGGTTTATTTCCTCTTCGGTTTATTTCCTTTTCGGTTCATTTCCTCTTCGGTTTATTTCCTTTTCGGTTCATTTCAAATTCGGTTTATTTCCTCTTCAGTTCATTTCCTCTTCGTCTCGGCATTTCCAATTCGGTTCATTTCCTTTTCGGCTCATTTCATTTTCGATTCATTTCCTTTTCGATTGAATTAAAAAAATCTAAATGTATGAATATATAGGGTGCGATTCAGGAAGGAGTTAGCCAGATTTCTAACCACGTTCAGCTTAACCACGTTTAACTGTACCTGTTTTACGTGTTAAACCACCTAGTTAAACGTGGTTAAGTTAATCGTGTTTAGAAACCTGGCTAACTGCTTCGTGAATCGCGTACATAGTGGTTGAAAGTTGAAAGACTATTCCGATCACTTTAACCCCAAACAATGTACACTCATCAACTTGCAAAATTTCCCTTTGCAGACTTGTTAACCACCATGCCCTATGTTATTCTTATGAGACATGATGATTAAAAAGGCTGCAAGTGGAAATTTTCTGAGGCGACGTCGAGTGGTTAGCATGATATGCTGGCATTGAACTGTTCTCGTTAGATCACCGAATTCAAGCAACGTCGAGCTATAGCACATGGATGGGTTACCTTTTCAAGTATATTATGTTGCTCCTTTAAAACAACATATTTTCAAAAAAATCCAAATCCTGAGTCAATTAACGCGTCGATCATTTCACATTATAGTAATAAGTTACTTTATTTCACAAATACCATGCAGAATCAATTAAGTTATTTAAGTAGATTGGAACATTACAAATTCTTTCGATAACTGCATAAACCAGAAATTTTTATCAGCTCTCCCCCTTTTAGCCAATATTAGAATTATCAAACAAAATTCAGGGTAGGTAACGCAATAATATTTTGAGATAATCAAGCTTTTCCTTCCCATTTGATTACCATGTAAAACTGATATTTTTCGTGGAATTTTTGCAGAAAAGTACTCATGGCTCGAAATCCTGTTTGAGAATTTAATGGTATATTTTTCTTTCGGAATGTATTAGTAAAAAAACTCCAAGCTTTGTATTGCAAACTACCGCTATAGGGCCAACTCAATATTATTTTTTGCTAATCAACTTTGAAGATATCAATCTGAGAGTATCCCATGATAAATTCATGGCTGCCATCTGGAAAATCTTAAAAAAATTTGGAAAAAAATAAATGAGAAAACTGAGGTGACAGTTCTCTTCTAAATTTGATTTTCTTATTTGTCAAATAAAATTCAACATTTTTCTAAAAACTTATAATCTTGAAAGGTAAAGTTTAAAAATTTGTCCGCAATGCAGGTTGACTACTTTAAAAATTACCCGAAGAGCTGATTTTCTATCCACACTTTAATACCGAGTAGTGCCGTTGAATTCAGCAGCGGTGCTGTTAATTCGACTATAATATAATTAAAATTAAATCAAATGAGGTGGCCAGCTTGACGGTTTTCCAGCCACCTCAAACCTTTAAATACATGATATAAATGTGAATTGCATCCCAATCATTGCATGGTACCAGAGTGATGCCGTGGGTTGGTGCAGTTTATTTTAGTGGAGCATCATTATATTAATTTTAATTAATAAACCGTCATCGCCGTCATTTCGCGAGGCGATCGAGCATAGCGAGCGATAGCGAGGGCAGAGCCATAGCCCTCTGGTGGGCTATGGCCCTAGCCATAGCCTTCCACCAGAGGGCTATGGCAGAGCGTACTTGATACGCTCTGGCGAGGGCTATGCTGGATCGAGGTAGGGAGAACGCGCGATTTTTTGAAACTCGTATTTTTAAACTTAGATTATTTCTCAATTCCGCGCGGAACATGATCGCTTTTTTTTCAAATCTATAACTATTGCAATGTAAAGTTCCGTTTATATGGTTAAAGTTAAGTTAAGGTTATAATTAGAGAGTTTGCATGATTTACTGCGGCTTTCAATATGCTGCAATAAAAATAATAATATAATGTTAGAGTAAATATTGTTACTTTTTATTAAATTCAAATGTTTATTTATTCGGCAACAGTTACAGAAGCAATGACCAAATATAATAAAATTATCATTATAATATTAATTACAGCTGATTTGTTTTGTTATATCACTTATATCTCATGCAGAGTTGAAGCATGGCTTTTTTCTCACAATTTTATTTGGATAAGTAAACAGTTTTACTTCTTAGAAAAGAGAAAAACCATACAGATTTATAAAGATGAATAATCTTTTTTAGATGCTAGGCCTCGTTTGAATTTGAAAAAGTAGTCCGAAGGTCAGTGCAGTGCACAACATATTTTAATTAATTATAATGCAATATTATTCTTTATTAGTTCAAAACTTTAATAATACACATTCTGTGTAACATTATAGAGTTAGAGTATAACAGGCAAACATGCACTTACTAATTTTTTAAAGAAACTTACAGTTAGTTTTTTTTTATGTGCTATTTTGCAATAGAAAGGTACCCGACATTAACCCTCGTATTAACAGATTAGCATTGCAATAGTTATCTTTGCAATGGCTTTTTCGTGTATTTTATATTATACATTCCTCACAGAAAAATGTACCTTTACAATAGAATGTTAATATAGTAGGGAAGCTATAGTGTAATTTATTCTTAATATTTTTATTATTTTTATTAATAAAAACAATAATACAGGCCTACCAAGGCCGGAAGCCGGACTGTTTTACAATCATCTTACATTTTAGATTAATTTAATTATTAAATTTTATTTATGTTTATTTTAATGTTGATTAAGGGTTTAGGGTGAGAAAATTATTACACATTAATGGATCAATTTTAAAGTTAAATATTACGTTGATTGATTGGTTGATATTTTGGAGTAATTGACACATTTTGGTCAAGTATGCCTATTTATTAATTATTCCAAATATGAATCTATTCAAAAATACTATAGTAAAATTATGCTATTCAGGGAAAGGGGGGGGGGAACTTTTTAACGGTAAAGCTACGCCAAAGGAATATAATTTGGTTGGACAATCTATATATAATAGAATTTTTTTATTTTGAAATAGTGAATGAATTTAGCAGGTCAATTTTTCCAAAATAAATTTAATTTTTTGTTTATATTTTTATGTATATAAATAAATTTACCACTGCTATTTTATATATAATTTACATGTAAAATTTCAATAAAACACATAATTTGTATTATAGTTAATCTGTTAATCAGTAAAAATGAGTTTGTTGAAATTGAAAAAAGTATACAAGCAACTGGACCACGTGCAATGTGGCGCGTAAAAGAAAACTATAGGATAAAATTTTCATGCACTATTAAAAAACATAATCAAAAATAAAATTTTTTATTGTTTCATAAAACAAAATTGCACATTTTTTTTTTAATTAATTTTGATTTTATTGTATATTGGTTGGTTTTGCATTTGAAATTAAATCTTAAGGTAGAGATAACACGGATCAGCTGGCTCAATGCTAAAAAAAATCCCATTCATACAAATTATGAAAAAAAATTACAATGTTCTCCTCTACACCCCTATCAGTATAGGTAAAATATCAGGTGTACAAAAACGAGCTAGTTTTCGAGTTATTAATTTTTAAAGTTGACTAATTTAACATGGAACTTCTATTCCTCCATGTTAAACTAGAGAACTTTAAAAATTCGTTACTCAAAAACTAGCTCGTTTTTTTATACCTGATATTTTACCTACTGATAGGGGATATAGAGGAGAACATTTTAAATTTTTTTCATAATTTTTATGAATGGGATTTTTTTAGCATTGGGCCAGCTGATCCGTATTATCTCTACCTTAAGAATATAACATAGTGAATTAATGCTACTATGATGTATTATCATGATTTATGTGCATTTTAATTAATGTTTGTTTAAATTTTTATTGATAATTCTAAGTGCATTAATACAGTATAATATTGTATCATGTTTAATTTTTAAGGTATTTATAAGTTTTTTGTCTCTATGTTGTATTATGTACATCCACATGATAAATAAATAAATAAATAAATAAATAAATAAATAAATAAATAAATAAATAAATAAATAAATAAATAATCAGCCAAAATTTCTACGCACAGAGACATGATCCGAGTCTTATAGAGTGAATTGCGCTGACGTCATGCCCCTGGTATAATAGAGGGAGCTCTCTGATCGAGGTGCGCCAGAATGCAAATAATTATATTGTGCTGGCATATAATAAACAAAGTGAATTTTGTGTTTAGTGGTTTTACCAAAAGCTATATACTATAGACTTTGGTTTTTACTTAAGGGTAAGATAACACGAACAATCGATTGTTGTAGTCCCATTTGATTAACATGTAAACCTTAGCAACCTCATAATAATTCGGAATTTTTTTTTGAGAGACAGTTCTTAGCACCAAAAATACGTGTAAAAAATTTCAAAACAATCGGACGATTCAATTTTTTTAAATTAATATTTTAAATTTTCAGTATAGGGCTTTCCCATGCATGGAGACCTAAACTAAGAAATTAATTTTAAAAAATTAAATCGTCCGATTGTTTTGAAATTTTTTTCACATTTTTTTGGTGCTAAAAACTGTCTCTCAAAAAAAAATCCAGAATCATTATGAGGTTGCTATAAGGTTTGCATGTAAATCAAATTGGACTACAACAATCGATTGTTCGTGTTATCTTACCCTTAACTGCAATAAACAAAATAAATCAGGTTTAAGTACTGTAAGAATATGGAACAGTACACGGTAGAACTCTTAGAAAAAAACTCGCCACCAAAAAACTATAAGTGTATTTTTCCCACTCAAGTGTTCCTATATTTTCAAACACGATCTTGCCCAATATTCTCTTCCTCCCTCCCCTCTTTCTGCTGCGAGCAGGTAGCGACTAACTGTATCTCTCTTCCCGAGTCTCATTTAAAAATAAGCAGCAATCAAGTCTATATTATGTCCTCAGTCGCTAACTATTATAAATATGATAACATGTGAAATAAATAAAATGAACTTATGAGAGGAAATTAATTGAAAAAGAAAGAATGGAAAAAGAAATTAATCTAAATTTACTGACGAAAAGAATAGAAAAATATACCGAATTCTAAATTTTAGTTCAAATAAGTTACGAGTCTTCAGTAAAATTGTTAATACATATGTAATATTAATATGCACATGTATAGAATTTTACAAAAATGAAGATATAGGAAAAGGGAAGGAAATGGACCGAAAAAATAAAATGATAAAATAAATAGAAACATATATTATGTGTTAATATTCTGTTACCAAAAATATTTAAATGGAATGTTAAAAATTGAAAATAGAAAAGGAAATGAATCGAAAAGAAATGTATCAAAGGGGAAATCAACCGAAATAGGTGTGCGATGTTGCCAATAGCATTTTTATGAGCTGCGCCTTTTCTTTGAGGCGGAGCTAACCCCCTCCACGACGTTTTAAATTTCGGTTCATTTCCTCTTCGGTTTATTTCTTTTCGGTTTATTTCCCTTTCGTTTTATTTCCTTTTCGGCTGATTTCCTGTATCCCTTTTTGTAGATATGTATTATATAAATACATATAACTATACATATAATACTATATATAATATATATTTAGTTATATAATATTATAACTATATTATAAATGTTATAATAAATATTATAATTTTATATAATTACGGTCCAATAATTAATAATAATTATAATAATTAATTAATTTTTCTCTCAATAAAAAAAATCGATACATATATATATAATATATATATTATGTATTTTTTTTTATTATTATTGGAGGAATTTAATAGCTAGAGCTAGGCCTTGTAGGAGCCATCAATTTCCGTGCGCAGACTACCAATGCTGAGCTGCATGAGCACGGCCCATAGGTCTGCACGGCCCACGGGCCCGCCCGTGCAGATCCGTGCGCGAGCCCGCAGAACCTAAGCCGTCTCGGCGCCCTCCCTGCTGCTGGTAAAGCTCAAGCTGGCCATCCTCACTTGCCTCGCTGCTTGCTGGCGAGCAAGCTAGGTGCAGTCCCGAACAATGGGACAATGCACAGTACATCCGAGGAGAAAAAAATTCAGCAAGAGGGCTTGTGACAAAGTGGGGAAATATAGTGTGTAATTTTCTTACTTGTAAAGTCCTTAAAACATTGCTGTACAGTATCCATATTAACTTGTTCATCAGAGAATATATATATAATTAATATTATACAATTAAAAATTAAATATCCTTTAAAGTTTTGTAAAAATGTTGGAACAAAATTCTTCCAATCAGTATTTTTCGAAACGCAAACGTTGCGCCTCTGGTGGCCGGCTACGTAGCGACAGTCCTTAAGCATATTTACACAAACATTAAAATTCCACTGTTATGCCCACAGACACACCTGGAGAAATACCTGCACTTGTTACTGCGTCTTTGTGATGAACATGCTGAGCATTTCCTGCTGCGAGCTCTCTCACCCGCTTCACAGCAGCTGCTACGCTCGGAGCTTGAGCACTGCAAGCGAGACAAGCAGATCCACGTCTAGAAGATCACTTCGAGCATTCAATTTTAGCAAAATTTGTCCTCAGACTCAGACAATAGGCCCCTAGTATTTGTATTTAAAATACTTTGAAGAAGCCTTGTTACACTTTTATTATGGTGGTGTTAATACTACACTGTGTATAGCAATTAGGAAGCAGTGCTGAGATTGTTCTTTGGGTGTAGCTATAATGAAATGTTTTGTTCTCTTTTTTACTGTAATTTGTCTGCATATTTTTTTATTTTATTTTGCATAATTAACATTTATTTTGTATAATAAAATTTATTTACAAATACAGGAAATTATTTATTCTAAAGTAGTTGAGATAAAATAATGTGTCTCTAGTATATTAAACAAATTTATTAATATTCATAGCAATTAACAGTTATAACCTAGCTTTTTCAAAAAAGAATTAAGGGTAAGGTAACGCCACCAATGTTAAAAAAAATCCCTCTCACAAAAATTCTGAAAAAAAATTAAAATGTTCTCCTCTATACCCCCTATCAGTACCTAAAATATCAGGTATACAAATACGATCTAGTTTTTGAGTTATAAATTTTTAAAGTTGACTACTTTAACATGGAGAAATGAAACTCCCATGTTAAATTCGTCAACTTTAAAAATTCATAACTCAAAAACTAGATCGTATTTGTATACCTGATATTTTAGCTACTGATAGGGGGTGTAGAGGAGAACATTTTAATTTTTTTTCAGAATTTTTGTGAGAGGGATTTTTTTTAACATTGGTGGCGTTACCTTTTACCCTTTTAAGCCTAGCTCTTTAAAACATTTCTGCAATAAAGCATTTATAAATGAAATATTTGCTTTGGTATATACTTTAAGATTGCAAAAACTATAAAAGCTCAAGAGGTTTTGATTCAATTAAAAAAAAAATAATAATATGAACGCGGCAAATGTGGCAATGCCACGGTGGCTCGCGAATGTTCACCAACTCTCAAAGATTTTTTAAACGAATCAAAACTCTCCGCCTCAGCAACATCTGCTGCCAACGTATTCCACTCCCTCACCGTCCTGTTTACAAAAGAAAACTTTCCCACATCACTTCTACATCCAACACACTCCAACTTCCATCCATGATCATTTCTTCCAATATAAATATATAACCTGCTCTCATCACACGACCACTCAACTCTGTGTGTTAATTTCTGTACAAGCTAGTGTATTATAAATTCATCTCGCTTTCCACCCAGTGCAGTGATGCACTTGTGTGTGTGGTTCCCCAGGCTTTGGACATTGCTTTGGTCCATTGAGAAAAAGTAGAGGTGTCCGTCGATCCTGACTGAGGTTTTCCACGGTTCCCTCATCAGTCTCACCTCAGCGAATGCTGGGACGCGTAAGCATGCAGGCCGTGGCCACTATCCGTTCCCTAGCTACCTTATCCCTACCCAGTACCCCGCCGCGAGCTGTAAGCTCTTAGGGGTGTATCCTTGTAAAAAAAAAAAAATAAAAAAAAAATTATAATTTTTATAAACAATATAAAATATGGTGAATATAATCTCGATCCAAAAGGTACAATCTTCATGCATACAAGATCTCGAGTCTGCAAGTTTCAAGATATTATAATAAATGGAATTAAAAAGGAAAAATTAATAATTGTAATATAATAATATATATATATAATACATTTTACATTAAATTCCATTCGTTTTTTATTTCCTTTCGTACTTTAAATATTACCGCTAAAGGTAACCTTGGTCCGCATTGGTGGATATTTTCGATATTTTTCTTTTCACCAATCACGGTTACGTTTTTATAGCTCTTGCACCAATCAACAGCCTTGAGCATCTAAAAGAACGGCGTTACGAGCCCGTAAGGGAATCAAGTTTCGACAAGTTTAGTGATTTGTAATTTGTTCCGTATGTTCGCCATTATTGTCTGCTGTTGACGCTTGACGGCTTGCCGCTGTTGGGCCGGTTGGGCGTGTATGCATATGCATACAGTTAAACAAGCCTTAGATTACGCCTGAGATCACAGACTAGACGTCGCCAAGGCGTAGTAATCTTAATTTTTTAAAAATGTCCCACAACAAGGTTATTTTAAACTATGGAATTTTTTAAAAATATTACATGCTTCTATAATATGTATAACTATTGGAAAAAAGTATAAAAAAGTAAGTTTAATTTGATTTCAAAATCGCGTCGCCACCACTTCGACCACTTTGCACCTCTTCCAGACGAAAGCCTGGGGCCAGTGGGGCCGCACGGAGCCGCTGTTGTGACAACACGTCGACACCAAAAATGCTAAAAACTTGAAAAAAAGTGGTGAAATTAAAAAAAATAAGCACCCTTACGCATTTAAAAGTAACATTCTGGATTTATTATAGCTTCTGGAGGCGTATATAGACGTATATTCCGATCTGTCTTTTATTTTAAAACGAACGCCTTTTTTCAGCTCAGCTGATCGGTTAAGTTCGATTCGGTTCGATTTAATTAATCGATTTCAAGCTCCTGTGACGTCACAATAACAAAAATCATGGCAGCGTGCCTTTTCTGTTCTGGTTTTAAAGTTCGCTAAATTAATGAACATTAAACCATGATGTCAGTACTAATAATAGGTTAAAAGTATATTAGATACTTGGGATGGCCGCTAGGCAAGCGGATTGCCGCGCCCACGGCCGTGGCGTTCTCATAAACGGGCAAACTAAACTAGGGATGTGATGTTTTTTTCTAATCGAGCGCCTATCGTTAAAAAATGAAGGTCGTAACGCAAAACGGTACTATTTTCTATTCAAAATGTCTTCCATACGTAAACTAAGGTTTGTGATACTGTACTGCATTGCAGTTTATTCAGTTTATTGTCTCTGTGCTGTCTAGTTGTGTGTTGTTTGTGTGGTACGTGGTTGGGGGTGTGGTTGCTGAATGCATGATTTATACTTAATTTTTATACACATTAATTAAGAAATTGGGTTTGATTAAAAAAAAAAAAAAAATTAAGAAATTTCCCAGCCTATCGTCAAGTCATTTTTATTTTAAGTGTTACACATAGGTGTTCTCGATTATCTCAATATATATATTTCGGTAAGAAAATGAAGTAAATCAACTTTATATGGCTGCATGCATCCAAATACTGTATGCATATGCAGTGTATATGCACATGCAGCGTTCTAATATTTCCATGACACCAGGACGCGCTATATTTTGATCCATACAGTATATATACAGTATATAATATGTATATTATTATATGCATGCATCTCGATCACGACACTGCAGTATCATACGTATGCATACAGTGTATGCATACAGTATATATATATATATACATAACATGATATTATAATAATGATTAAATATATTATATTATGCTGCATATTATTATAAGCAAAGAAAGAGAGATTGTTTAAACTCTCTCGATCCTTAATGATTATAAAAATGATTGATGTCGAGCTGCTTATTATATATACAGTATAAAAGATCTTATATATAGTTTACCACTAAACAGCTCAGTAGACTAGACGGCGCCAGATATATGAGCCAATGAAAAAGCTAGAATGTCAGCTGGCCACCTTTTCATTGGCTGATATATCTGGCGCCGTCTAGTCTACTGAACTGTTTAGTGGTAAACTAAGATCTGTTATACTGTAGCTATCGTCATGGAGCAGCTAGGCATATTGGGGTACGTATATATATGCATACGTCGTTATAAATATTATGGAAGTATAAAAAGCTGCAGTATACAGTATGATACTGATATGTACATATTATTATACTGATGTACAGACTGTACAGTACTCAATATAATATATATATATATATAACTATATGCAATTAATGAAATAACTCGGGGAACCAAAAGGGCTGCATGGAGTCTAGTTGAGCAAACCGTATCATACTGAGAAAGGGCGTTTGTATATGCCTACATATATTCCTTTTTTATATATATATGCGGACAACTTCCATGATTTTTTTTTATTGCAGAAATGAATATATAATAATAGAGGGGGTGCCAAATTATGGTACTGTTTTTTTTTTAATTTTTTTTTGAGCCAACTATTTTTTAATAATAATTGAAAGTGCGGCCACGCCCCCTAGGGGCGTCAATATTAGGCGTCTCTAATAGTTCCTGGACTCAAAAAAAGTCTGAAAAAATTCAGAGTAGCATAATTTAGTACCCTCTATTCATTTGTGCATAAAAAAAAGCATGTAAGTTGTCCATTGAAATGGTTTATAATAAAGATCTCGGTTTTGGAAATTGGAATTCGAAGGGGTATGCATATAAAGCAAAAATGATACTGTATATCATAAATATTGGTCAAATAATGTATTTCCCTAGAAGAACAGTGAGTGCCCCAAGATTACTCTCTACATACTGTATACTATATGTAGAAATGTAGAGGATTGAGTATATAATCTTGGGAGTAAACATTACTCAATTGTTGGATAATATATATTCCCTGATTAATTGTGAGCTATATAGTGCATGGAGGCTGAAAGCGGTAAAAAGTTTTGGAATATGGGCTGATCAGGGAGACAGCCACAAGGGCGTGGCACCGTGGTGGAATTACTGTACAAAACGGCTATACAAAATTTTGAGGGACGCGCCCATATAAATTTAAAGCAGCCAATGTTCATATAATAAGAAAAAAAATATGTAGAGGGGTGGGGGATCGTCTATAATATTGTCCACGTTAAATCCAAATTTTAAAAGGTGCATCATGGTGCCCGCCTTCCACGTACCCTGTATTTAATATCCTCTGTGGCATTGTTCTTTTATATGATAATGCCATTTTTGAGATATTGATTAGTATTTAATTAAGGTAGAGATAACGTCGGTCAGCTGTTTTTTTTAGCTCCATTTGATTAACATGTATTCAGTAGGTTTATGGGTAAAGAGGAAAATAAAATGTATCTCAATATTGATAAATGTAGCACAGTCAAATTTAGTAGGAAAAGAGCAGGAAGCACAGCGATATATAAAATGGACGGAGCTGAACTTAAAGTGGAAAAGAAATATAAATATTTAGGGGTAGTAATGCAATGTAAGCTTAACTGGAATGACCAAATTGTGTACGTCACAAATAAAGGAAGGAGAAATCTGGAGTTTGTTATGAGAAATTTGAAAGGAACGGGTAGGAAAATTAGGGAAAAAGCTAGCGTACAAAACACTTATCCGACCAATGTTAGAATATGGATGCAACGTTTGGGACCCATACAGGACGAAGGGTAAGAAATAACTGGAAAAGATACAGAGAAGAGCGGCCAGAAGAGTGACTGGCAAAATGGGAAGCTAGAAACTGGTGAGTGACGGAAAGGAAATTCGTAAGGAAAGGGAGAGTGTCACACAAATGATTGGAGAACTGGGATGGAGCTCGCTGGAGGAATGGAGGAGGCAAATCAGATTGACAACAATGTACAAAATTACAAGGAACGCCAAGGGTTGGGAGGAGATGAGTGGAAAAGTGGACAGGGGGAGATATTTGGGGAGAAGGGACCATGAATGGAAGCTCGAGTATCAGGGAAGCAACAATGATGTGGGAAAGTATTCTTTTATCAGGAGGACAGCGAGAGAATGGAATCTACTGGGGTCTGTGGAGGTGGGCGTGGACAGGATTG
The DNA here is from genome assembly GCA_949825025.1 of Siphlonurus alternatus. Classification (NCBI taxonomy): domain Eukaryota; kingdom Metazoa; phylum Arthropoda; class Insecta; order Ephemeroptera; family Siphlonuridae; genus Siphlonurus; species Siphlonurus alternatus. The sequence continues at coordinate 27,980,667 of OX463778.1, forward strand.
AGAAGTTCAGGGAGCTGGTGACCTCAAGCAAGACACGAACTGTGAGCCATAGTGGTGTAGCCACAACTGCCGCAGTATAAACTAATCTTTACTTACTTAGCAAATTCACAAAAATTCTGAAATTTTTTTGAGAGGCAGATATTAGTGCCTAAAAGCCATAGAAATATTTCAAAACAATTTAACGAGCCGATTTTTTTTAATTAATTTTTTAGTTTGTCTCTCCATGGGAAAGCCCTCTATGCTGAAAATTAAATAAATTAATTAAAAAAAATCGGCTCGTGAAATTGTTTTGAAACTTTTTCTATGGCTTTTAGGCACTAATATCTGCCTCTCAAAAAAATTTCTGAATTTTTGTGAATTTGCTAAGGTTTACATGTTAATCATATGGAGCTAAAAAAACAACTGACCGACATTATCTCTACCTTAATTATTAATCATTTTGAATCAATATAATAAAAATTAAATTTATAGGTCGCATGTTTATATGCCTCTCTATATATATGTATTATATAGTTATACACCATATAACTATGTATAACATAAATACATATATTCAGTCACGTGCACTTAAACTGCATACTTTTCTGAAACGGGAAGAATGGTCTGTTAAATTTGTGAAATTAAATAATTAAATTATGTTGACGGTGCCACGGCAAAACGACTAATACTGTAACAGCGAATGTTGTTAATTTTTTTATATGTACCTAAAAATTCCAATAGAAAAATGACTTAATTAACAGAGCTAGGTTTCACTATATATATACAGTACATTTTTTTTATTTTTTACCTAGAGCTGTTACTCCGATTTGCCGCGGCATCCTCGATATATATATGTTTATGTAATATATAATATGTACACTGTAAGAGTGTTCAATAAAAACTTTAATTTCCTGTATTAACTATAATAATACATAGCTGCATGGGTTAATTTTTTTGTTGTTTTTTTTTTTAAGGAAATAATTAAAAGAAGCAGAATGGCTGAACATGGACACTTTTACATTGAAGAACTGGCTGTGTGCCCCTTCAATCCTTCACACAGCATCATTAGGTCCAGGATGCAAAACCATCTTGTCAAGTGCAAGAAGGTAACAATAATATTGATACTGATAAAAGCTGCATAATATATTTATATGTCTTAATTTCTGGAACTTTATACTTTCAATTTGAAAGGAAATATATATCAACCAATGGACAATTAAGGGTAAGGTAACGCCACCAATGTTAAAAAAAATCCCTCTCACAAAAATTCTGAAAAAAAATTTAAAATGTTCTCTCTACACCCCCTATCAGTAGCTAAAATATCAGGTATACAAATACGATCTAGTTTTTGAGTTATGAATTTTTAAAGTTGACGAATTTAACATGGGAGTTTCATTTCTCCATGTTAAAGTAGTCAACTTTAAAAATTTATAACTCAAAAACTAGATCGTATTTGTATACCTGATATTTTAGGTACTGATAGGGGGTATAGAGGAGAACATTTTAAATTTTTTTCAGAATTTTTGTGAGAGTGATTTTTTTTAACATTAATGGCGTTACCTTACCCTTAACCTGCATGAAATTTTTTTATTGCAGAAATGAATAGAGGGTACCACATTGATGCAACTAAAATTTTTCAGATTTTTTATTTTTTTCATTTTTTTTTTTTTTTTTTTTTTGAGTCTCAGAACTATTTTTAAATAATTATTGAATGTTCTGTAAGTTGATTTGGCACCCCTGAATCCTTATTAAATGGGATGGGGCCTAGACGCCTATTGACGCCTCCAGCTAGAGGGGGCAAAAGGCTAGCTGCTCTTTCAGTACAGTAATTGTTTAAAAATAGTTGTGGGTCTCAAAATATCTGAAAAAATTCAGAGAATATCATAATTTGGTACCCTCTATGCATTTCTGCAATAAAACATTTTCATGCAGGTTGTCCACATACAACTACATATCCACGGTGCATGTGAAGTAATTATAATTTTAAAATCCCAATGTAGTATGTTATCACACTTCTTTTCCAAATTAAAATGTTAAATTTTTTATTGTTTATTTACTGTGACCTTTTATTTCCCCTTATTACCCTCCTTCCCCCTAATGTCCTCCTTTGGTAATGCTATAGGGTTCATATGTAGGTTTTCTACTTTTTTCTAGATAAACACTAATGTGAATCAGCTCTATATAGATCTGCTGTCAATATTCATAAACAAAATGTAATTTGCCCTAGTTTTTGCTGAGACTGCAATTTGATCACATTTCCAGAGCCATCCTACGGCTGAGAAGGCAACATGTCCTTTCAACGCCACACACCACATTGACCATCCTGAGTTGTCTTACCATCTTACTGTGTGTGAGGACCGTAAGGTTCTGGACAACTTCAAGTATGCAGGTGATGAATTCATGTTTGATTTTGCTGCTACTAGATGACATGTATTTAAGAATAGATTTATATAAGATATAAATATTTTTTATATTATTTAAAGAAAAGGAGAGGAAATACCTGCAATAAAGGCCTAATCGATCGAAAAAGTCATCATGCAGGTGAAAATCTTATCATGGTTATATATTATATATATATATCAGGGGCGGCTCGTACTATAGTACTGCGGTACTGCAGCCCCCCCAGAAATTTTGGGAACAAACACACAATTAGAAATATCAAATAATTCTATAATTTTTCTGAACTTTCCAGCAAATTTTTATAAGTTCTAACATTTAAAATCATGAAATTTTTGCCGCTGCCGCGTAAATTTATTCCCTCAGCGCTGCCCAGCGGAAGGTACTGCCACTACTAGCAGTAGCCCACAGCAGTGTTCCCACCCTCATTCTCCTCTTCTTCAACTCCCACTCAAGCCGTGTGATTTTGGAGCGATCGGGGACTGTGCGATCGGCAGTACCCGCAAGCTCATTGGTTCAACAGAACCAATGAGCTTGTGGTATTTGACATGCGGGAATAATTTGAACAGCACTTCGAAGACATTTCCTGTAAAATGGTTTCATTGAGCAGATTAACAAAATTTTAATTACATTCATCAGTGAATATACTAACAAAGATTGACTAAATATATTGAAGCATCTGAGGAATGAAGACCAGCACTTTTATTTTACTTTAATAAAAATATGACTGTCCCAAAAGAACCAACACTTGTCTTTTGAAAATTAAGTGGTGCATGCATGTAAACAATCGTGAGATATCTCACGTTCGAACAACGACAACAACAGGTTTCTTACTAACCACGCAGTTAGCGCCAGTCTAACTCAATGGCACTAAACGTCGATCGAATTAATTAAGTGAGAAATCTGGATAACTTAATTCGTTCGTGAATCGCGCCCATGTATTTTATTATAAATTATAAGTTTACCAGGAACAAGTCGATATACATGGGAGCTATTTATTTATTAATTATTCACTACAGTATTTTATACCATTAATGTGAAAATTCAAACATAAAAATAAAACAATAAAACAAAAACAAGTTGTAAAAGTGTACGAGCTAGTATACAAAATATAAGAAAACGTTAACTATATACTCCAGGATGAGAAAAATATATAGCTTATTTTCCCGGGTTTGCGTGTACCGGCAGTACATTATTTAGCAGCAAATATGCGATAGTAATCAAAGAAATATTGCATGGCTAAAAAAAAAAAAAATAAAATAATAATAAAAAAATTGGGATCTTTGATCTGTTATACCGCTCGAGAGGTTTCTCATATGCGCGCTCAAGCCAATTATACCGATGTGTCGTAATTATAATATAGGGTGATCAGAACTGCATGAACATCAAATAAATCGATCATGGTATATACAATAATATATGTACCAAATTAGGTGACAACCAGAATCTAATATAAATTTTTAAAGACAAAACTTAATAAAAAATAAGAAATGAAATTTTTATAAGAAAATATTACATTATTAAACATTATTTCATTATTATTAGTATTTATTTAATTGAGAAAAAAATAATCGTAATCCTGTTAAGGTAGAGATAACACGAATCAGCTGACCCAATGCTAAAAAAATCTCATTCATAAAAATTATGAAAAAAAAATATATAATAAAATATTCTCCTCTACATTATCCCCTATCAGTATAGCTAAAATATCAGGTACACAAATTCGAGCTAGTTTTCGAGTTATAAATTTTTAATGTTGACTAATTTAGCATGGAAGTTTCATTTCTCCATCTCCATGTTAAATTAGTCAACATTAAAACAACTTTAAAAATTAATAACTCAAAAACTAGCTCAGTTTTGTATACCTGATAATTTAGCTATACTGATAGGCGATGTAGAGGAGAACATTTTATTTTTTTTTTTTCGTAATTTTCATGACTGAGATTTTTTTAGCATAGGTCAGCTGATCCGTGTTATCCCTACCTTAACAGGATTACGATTATTTTTTTCTCAATTAAATAAATACTAATAATATTGAAATGATGTTTAATAATGCAATTTTTTCTTATAAAAATTTTATTTTTTATTTTTTTATTAAATTTTGTCTTTATAAATTTATATTAGATTCTGGTTGTCGCCTAATTTTGTACATATTGTATATACTATGATCGATTTATTTGATGTTCATTATATACATTGCGTAAAAATTATACCAGACATTCATGTTTCATATTAACAATGCAGTTTGATTGACACTATTATTTTAAAAAAAAAGGCTTAAAACAATATTTATTTTTATATATGTTTCTTACCACGTGAAAGGACTTATGAATTAAAAAAAAATAATTAAAAATTGGATATTATATTAAGTTTGAAACATTCAATCACGATTTCAAAAGGGCTCGCATAAGTGCATGTCATAACAAATTATAAATAAAATGCATGCATTTTTTGTTTTTAGATAATTTCTCCTTCTTTGTTGAGAGCATTATTATATGATTTTGTCATAATTTTACCCTAAAAAAGGGGCGTGTCCTTAAAAAAAATCGCGCCTGCGGCGGGCCATTGGGGGGCTCCGCCCCCCAAACCCCCCCATGGTGTTCTGCTGGTCCCATGTCAGGCAGCACCCCCACGGAAAAGGGGCACGAGCCGCCCCTGATATATATATATATATATATATATATATATATATATATATATATATATATATATATATATATATACTGTATATATAACATAGGTTATCTTCAAATATATATTTCCTGTCCTTTTCTTTAAATTATATAATGTATAATTATAATTAACCTTTTATAATGGTTATTTTTCCTTGAAAAATTAAATATATGTTTTTATAATCTAAAAATACTTTTGCAGCCGCATTCATATCTGGAGAAGTATTGTAGAGGTTTTTCTGTTGTTTAGGGGGGGGGGGGGGGGAGAATGAGAGACTGCATTGGGATCAACAATGTGGGAATGGCCATGCAGTTCCCAACCCAAATAATTTTTACTACAACATTTTAAAGGAGCAATTAATACTGTTTAGAATATATAATTTTTGACATTATATTTTAAACTATATTATATCGTCTGGAATAATAATCGAGCTATCTGCTTACAACAATTTCGGTGTTTAATGAGCTATCTAGCTGCTATTTCAGGTGAGCACAATTATAAGCTGTAAATCGGTAAAAAATAAAGCTCATTTTTGTGCTCACTTAAAATAGCAGATAGCTCATTGTTGCAACAAGATCATGGGTAGGCAGATAGCTCATTATTCCGGACGAGGAACAATATAGTTTTTGGACTATATATTTTTTCTTTGTTATTACTCGATCTGCAATCAATTTAATCAAAAAATCATCACTCATTTACAACCTCTTTAAGATATATATATAGCTTTTCAGATTTTTTTATTACTCTAGTATTTCCTTTAATAATTCTTTCCTGTAAGCACAAGAAAATTGTAAGTGAATTAAAAAAAAAAAAAAAAAAAAAAGCTATGGGGGTAGCAAAAAAACTTTGTTTGTGCAATGCCATCATCGGAGAGATGTCCAGCGAGCTGCAATTAATATGGTTTTTGTGCTCTAACTGCAGTGGGTGTGAGCAGCCTGCCTGAGAATGTGCTACCTGTGGAAAACCGTGATATCCCGTGTGAGGAGAACTGGGATGATGTTGACGTTCCCACCTATGACCCTGCACACCGTCTGCAGGATGGTTCTCTGCTCGTGTAAGTATAGAAGAAGAAAGGGGGTGAGGACAGAGATGACGTGACAGCTGATGGTGTGTGGGCTTGCAGGCAGGTGAAAGGAGCTACCCCCTCGCAGCGGGAGAAGTTTCGGCAAGAGCGGCGCCTGATGTTCCAGACCCAGGGGTGAGTCACCTTCAGTTTTTACCCTGTAATATCAGAACGTATCGCTGATGGCTAAATAATTATATATGTATTATCCATTGTCCTGGAAGTATCTATATTGCCAAAGTAAACTTGGTAAGAAGTTTTTAAATTACCAAAGGCCATTATACTCTAGGAACCCCAGTTTTGCATCAGCATGAATTTAGAAGAAAAATAATAAAAACTGGAAATATAATTACATTTTCATACTTAAGAGTATATAATATCTAAATTTATTGCCATTTTCTGTTTACAGTGGATTTTATGATGCCTCAAGCTTTGACGGCAGAGGCCCTAAGACTCGAATGACTGAGGAGTGTGGTGCTGAGCCATTCTTGCGTCCTGACGATGCTGCTGCTTCCACGTCCAGCAGTGGGGGATCGGCTCGTGATTTCCTCCCAGCCCCTCATAATGGGGTGGCCAAGGGGTCGCACAGAGATGACCAACACAACTGCAGTGCCTCCTCATCTAGCAATGGGGGAACGGCTCGTAATTTCCTTCTTCCAACACCTCGTGATGGGGTGGCCAAGGGGTCGCACAGAGATAACCGCAGTGCTTCCTCATCCTCATTCCGCAATGGAAAAGCTGCTCACGGTGGATACTATGAAGAGCAGACTTCAGACAGAAATGGCCAACACAGTCACGAAGGAGCTGCCCTTGCCTCAAGTGACATCTATGGTGAGAGGGAATCTTACAGAGCTGAGGGTCCTCAAAGCCACCGTGATGATCCACTACCCTCAACTTCTGGCCTTGGAGGAGGGCCTTCCAAAAATAGAATGGCTGCCAACTTCAACATCTTGCCTGGCCCTAGCTCGTCTGCTGACGATGAAAGCACTGGAGGTTCTGCAGATGAGAGAACTTGGCCTGCTCTGGGAGCCAAAGCTCGCAGCAATTTCGAGAAAGTGGAAAGTCCTTCCTGGGCTGGGGTGACCAAGGGCAAAACAGGTGCCATTCCAAAGAGAAGTGGGTTTGATCCAGGCTGCTCTTACGACAGTGGTGTGAGTGGATCACCTTATGTGAGTAATAACTTTCGTTCTGACCAAAGAAATGCTGGTCACTATGATTATCAGGACTATAAGTCCTCAGAATCTAGAGGCCACAGCCGCCATGGTTATCAGGAGAAGTATGAATCTTTAGGCAAGAGAAGCTCATCTCTTCGATTTGACTACAACAAGAGAGACTTGGAGTGTTCTGAAGAGGAGGGGTTATGCTATGATTATCCTGAGAAAAATTACAATTATCAAGATAATCAACGCTATGATTACAAGAAAGGAAGTGAGCGTTCCAATGAAAGAGACCATGGCCACAACATAAAAGAGAATAGAGGGCTAAAACATTATGTTGGTGGCCAGTATGATCAGGATTACGACTTTTCTGCCAGAAAATCTGATGGAGAACGTGATCCTGATGTGAGAGACTATGGCCGCCCTGCTGAAAATCGTCATGACAATCATTTCAAGAATTATCCTGAAATGAAGACCCCGAAAAACTGCTACGACTACAGCTTCAAACCATCTGTCCATTATGATGGAGAGATGTGTAACTTTTCATTTGGCGGGGGCTCATCTGACCACTCTCTGGGGGGCCTAGAGGCTGGCAAGCCTGGTCCCAGCAGTTACAACGAAAGACCAACTGTAAGTGTTGTGGGCTGGCCAGCACTGGACGAGGGGCGCCCAGCGTCCAAGCAAGGTTGGGAGGCTTTTGACTTCAACATGACTGGCATTGGCCGAGGTAATTATTATTATGATATTATAGGTCAGGCATCATTTGTGAAATTAATTTAATTTTAATTAATATATAAATATCCTTCAGTATTTAATATTTGAAACTTTTATAGCAATGTTTTTGTTAGTTATATACTGTATATACATTACAGTAATATAGTCAGTTAATTATAGCTTGGCAGATTCAAAAATGCCAGATTTTTTTTTTCAATTAAATACACATGAACCGTACATGTTTATAGATATTATAATATAGTCTTCTGTGTATTATTATCTAGAAAAGCTCAAGCTTATAATTATATATGTTACTAAAATAAATCACCATAAGGCCAGAAATATTCTGTGCCATTGTATTAAGGTTCCAACATAGAAAATTTCTCTTTTTCTTTCTCTTTATAATTAAAATCTATGTATATATTATACAGATGGCATTTATATAAAAATATAATATCAATTTCAGACCTAGCTGTCCCTCCCCCAATTTTATATTTAAATTAAGTGTAACTCATAAAAGTCGTGCATGAGCACAAAGAATGAGAAACTACATACATATTATACCTATTATTTTATTATAATTATATAGCTTAATTGCACCAAGTGTATAGTGAGATGAATAGTTTTACACTATAAAATTACATACTTTATTGACTCTAGCTCAGTTTTATATTTTTCTTCCTTTTTGTTGCAGGTTCCCGCAGGCGAGATGCCCACTAAAAGTGCGTAGAACCTTAGACTCTGCACACATGCAGCAAAACTATACTTTGATATAGGTTGCATGCAGAAAGTAAATGCACTATCACAACATCTTAATTGTGTACATTTCACTTTTTTTGACCATTTTTTTATATTTAACTGTCAATGAGCTTGTCCTTTAAAGTAAAGTGCGCGTCAGAAAAAAAAGTTGAGTTAGCATTTTCTAAAAATAGTTCAAGTAGTCCTCCATATCAAACCAAAATTCAAAAAATTCTATCTCAAGTAGGTTTGCCAGAAAAAAATTCCAAAGTCAGAGTGAACGCGTCGCTTAACATAGAGCCTTACCTGACAAAAACCCTCGAATATCTCGAAAAAATACACCGTTAGGTGGTATGAAAAAAATATAGTGATGGTTTATGACCCAAGCTTTAACTAAAAACCGATTAAAAAATTTTTCTCTCGAATCCATTTTTCCGTAAAAAAAATCAAGAAAATCTACCATGTTAATTCCCATAAGATTTTTTATTATTTTTTTACGGAAAAATGGATTCGAGCGAATTTTTTTTTAATCGGTTTTTGGTTAAAGCTTGGGTCATAGAACATCACTATATTTTTTTCATACCACCTAACGGTGTATTTTTTTTTAGATATTTGAGGGTCTTTGTCAGTTAAGGCCCCATGTTAAGCGACGCGCTCACTCTGACTTTGGAATTTTTTTTCTGGCAAACCTATTTGAGATAGAATTTTTTTAATTTTGGTTTGATATGGAGGACTACTTGAACTATTTTTAAAAAATACTAACTCAACTTTTTTTTCTGGCGCGCACTTTACTTTAACAATTTTCTGACAACGTACATTTTAAATTATCTTTTTATTATTTGCTGCTCCATATAATATTGCGCTTGGTGTGAAAAAAAAAAATGTATATATATTTTCATATTTATTTTTTAATATTCATTTTTAATTTATCAATGAGCTTTTATTATTTTAGCTTTTAATGACTACATGCATGTTATGAAAATAAGTAATAACAAAATGCTGGATGAAAGTTTCAGTTTAAACTACTCGATAGTTAATCTCAACTGCACTTCTCCAGGTTATTTCCTGATATTATGTAAGTCAGCACTGAAGTTCAGTAACACTAGAAACTTTTTTTGAGAATGCATGGTGAAATGTGTGAGAGTTTTCATAACAAAATATAGGAAACTCTATGTTAATTTAATTACATAATATGTCTCCTTATTTTCTAAAATTTAATTACTTTCAGAGAACAGCTAGAATATCAAACTGGTCATTTTTAAAACTATAATCACAACATGCATGTAGTGATTTTAGAAAGACTTTTCAAAAATTCAATTCAAGAAATGTTCTTTTTCAAGTTGATCTTCTTCAAAAGTTAATTTTAATATATTAAATATATATTTTTTTCCCTAGTAACCATGGATAAATTATAGTGTAATTTCTTTATGCTAGTAACAATATTATAAATTGGCTTATGATTACAGTATGTATGAACAAATTTAATATTTTCCACTATAGTGTTCATTTTTAAAACCAATCTAGCTGTAATCTATATTTAATTTGAGGGGGATTTTTTTTTTTTTTTTTTTTGTTTGTGAAATATCATGGCAGTTGTTTTCTAATAATTGTAATTTAATTCATGAGACGCTGCATTGCAAACAGACCCTGCTAGTTAAAGCGTAACTATAGATTTACAATGTTGGTAAAAAATTACCAATTAAGGCTCATGTATGTGCTTTTATGTAGAGCCTCGATTGTATTAGTATAGTTTTGGTTTTACATAATTATGTACTTTTAAAGAGTTTTTTTTTTTAATTGTTCTTATTTTTTTTTAGTTTAATGACCGGTGTTATGCTTTGAAGTCTGATTTTTAATATTAGTCGTATTATGAGATAAATGAGCTAAATTAAAATATCAATTAATTGCAAATGGACCAATATATACTATATTAGTTTATGAAGGTCTTTATTTTTGCTTATATGCAGAGCCTCATGCAATTGTGTTTATTCATAGAAATATTTACTCATATTTTTGTGTTAACATGTATTTTATGTTTTATGCAATGAAATTTACGTTTTCTTATCATATTATGCATTAAGTAATTTTAATTAAATAGCTGGATTTTATGTTTTCTTATCTCCATTGTCCAGGATTGAACAGACCTAATTTTCTGTTGCAAGCTCCCCTCTATTATATGTTAATGTCAATTCTCTTGCTTGGATTACTTCTGGGGGGAGGGGGGGGGGAAATCATGAAGTGTGTTATTGAAAAATTAAAAAATTATTGAGATATTGTGAGTGTTAATTAAATTAAAATAATATGTTCTGTTGGTTCTTCCCAAGTGTGTGCCTTAAACAATGTAAAAGTGTTTCCAGTAATTACTAATCATGCAAAAGTGACTATATAGATGGGGCATGGCAGATTGTTTGTGTCCTCTTTTATAAGCCCGTTGCGATTCTGGGATGCTGAATATTGAAACCCACAACATTAATGTTAATGTTGGTATACTTATTATACAATTAAAAAATCAGCTGAATAGGGGATAGAATTAAGATTCCACATGAACACATATATTATGTTTTCACAAAATTCATATATATATATATATATATATATATATATATATATATATATATATATATATATATATATATATATATATATATATATATATATATAAAGATATTTGCAAGCAAGGTATCATATGGATAAATAAAAAAGTAATAACTATTACCTTAAAAAACTGGGCTGTCACCGTCGCTGACATGATAGTTTTTACACCAGGTTTACACTTCCACACCATGCACTTAAAATCACATACACACAGTTGAAACATGCACAGTTAAAATATAAAAACGCATTAGACTTTTTTCGTTGTCCTCTTCAGATGTAACTTTGACACGCTTTGAGTGTCAAAGTAATGTAATGTAAAATGTAACATTTGGTTTGATCCAGGGATCGGATGCGGATGCAGATGCAAGATGCACACAGATGCGCAAAAATGGGCTTGCATCCGCATCCGTGCATCCCAGATGCACAGGGAAAAATGAATGCATCCGGATGCGCATCCCAGATGCATGAAAAATAAATTTGCATCCGGATGCGCATCCACGGATGCACGAAAAATAAATTTGCATCCATTTAACACTTTTTTTTTCTCTTTCTTTATCAGGTTTTTTGCTAATGGCCTCTAAATAAATCTTTAACACGAGGCATTTTTTTAACATTTATTTGCCACTTGTCGTTTAAAATTGCAAGAAACAAAGTGTATTATAAAAACCAAAGATCGGATGCAGATGCACAATGATGCGCAAAAATGGGCTTGCATCCGCATCCGTGCATCTGGGATTTGCGCATTTAATTATCGGGAAAAAATTAATGCATTCGGATGCGCATCCCAGATGCATGGAAAATAAATTTGCATCCGGATGCGCATCCCAGATGCATGAAAAATAAATTTGCATCCGGATACGCATCCATGGATGCACGAAAAATTAATTTGCATCCGGATGCGCATTTCGGATGCACGAAAAAAACGCGTGCATCCGGTCCCTGGTTTGATCTCTGTTTTAACTCAACTAGCTGCTACAGCTAGAGGTGTGTAGTCAAAAAGTTGCAACATTCATTTTGTATATTTCATGATTAATATAATAATTACTGTGTACAAAAATTATGTTTAGAGCGTTTTGCTCTGCAACACACACACATATATATATATATATATATATATGTTGGCATCCAAAGCCGAATTCGGGCAAAAGCCGAAAAAAATGCCCACATCTAGTTTTGCGCATCACGAAATGAGCCAAAGCCGAAGTGAGTTTTTTTTTCGGCTTTGGCGCATTTCATTTTGAACAAAACTAGATCTGCTCAAATCGAAATGCGCCAAAGCCGATATGAGATTTTACTTCGGCTTTGGCGCATTTCATTTTGAGCAAAACTAGTTCTGCGCATCGCGGTTTGAGCAAAAGTCGAAATGATATTTTATTTCGGGTTTGGAGCAAAATTTTGAGCACATCTAGTTTTGCGCAAAATAAAGATGATTTTAATGACGAGATGATGATTTTAATTTTAATGATATTTATTTTAATTTTTTAAAAAGAAAAAAAAAACTAATCATAATCAAATGTAATCATACAGTATATACGTACGTACATACCTTATAAAAAATATTGTAGAATCTGTTGATTTTATAAAACACTCCACCATTTCTGTCACTTAATTACTATTTGATGATGTTTTTGTTAAATTAATATTTTTTTTGTTTTAAGAACTGTAGCTCAAATAAAATAGACATATATTATACGCCACACATTTTAAAGTATTCATTTATAGATTCACTCGCTCTCACCATTAGAAATATTTTGTCATGCACGCACTTGTAAATTTCATAGTTCTATGTCTTAGAATTAGGCTATCATGCAATACAGGTTGTTATCGGTACAACGAGATAAGAAAGTAGCCTTTACCTCTGCAATGAAGTTTAACCCCATTTGATTGCCGTATGCATATATGTTGATGTATTGTTGCTGCTACCAGGGTTGTATAAGCCTGTGCTTCTATTATACAATGTTCGTAGAAATAGAACTATGAAATTTATGAGTGCGTGCATGACAATATTTCTATGGTGAGAGCGAGTGAATCTAAAGAATACTTTAAAACTTGTGGCGTATAATATATGTCTATTTTATTTGAGCTGCAGTTCTTAAAACAAAAAATTTATTAATTTAACAAAAACATCATCAAATAGTAATTAAGTGACAGAAATGGTGGAGTGTTTTATAAAATCAACAGATTTTACAATATTTTTTATAAGGTATGTACGTACGTATACTGTTATGATTACATTTTAAAGTTATTATTTTTTCCCTAATAATTAATTTATTTTTAAACAGCGCTTGAAAGATATTAGGTCACAATACTAATATCTATTATAAGTTTAGTCTTAGTTTTTTATTTTTCTTTTTAAAAATTTAAAATTAATATCATTAAAATTAAAATCATCATCTCGTCATTAAAATCATCTTTATTTTGCGCAAAACTAGATGTGCTAAAAATTTTGCTCCAAACCCGAAATAAAACATCATTTCGACTTTTGCTCAAACCGCGATGCGCAGAACTAGTTTTGCTCAAAATGAAATGCGCCAAAGCCGAAGTAAAATCTCATATCGGCTTTGGCGCATTTCGATTTGAGCAGATCTAGTTTTGTTCAAAATGAAATGCGCCAAAGCCGAAAAAAAAACTTACTTCGGCTTTGGCTCATTTCGTGATGCGCAAAACTAGACGTGGGCATTTTTTTCGGCTTTTGCCCGAATTCGGCTTTGGGTGCTAACATATATATATATATATATATATATATATATATATATATATATATATATATATTAACTCAAATCCTGCATGAAGGATTTAATCATTTAATTATTGTTAACATTCCTTTGTAAAACTTGTAAAACACATTGATTAGAAATAAAATCATACTTGCAAATATATATAATTATATTATATATATCAATTTTATCATCTATTTCAGCAACTAATAATTATTACCATTAATTATTTGATTGGTGCAAAATATATATTTTAATAATTTTAATGTTTTTCTTTATGTAATGGAGTATCGCCCTCAAATTTTTTTTATTGCAGAAATGGATAGAGAATGCAAAGTTATATGCTATAACCCTGATTTTTTTCATATTTTTTACAGACCGGGAACTATTTTTAAAAAAATATTGAAAGTTCTTTTTGTGACATCACGAGACGCCGCTCCTTAAGAAAAAGATAGGACTTGCCGCCTTAATTGTGACGTCACAAAAAGGACTTTCAATAATTTTTTAAAAATAGTTCCCGGGCTGTAAAAAATCTGAAAAAAAATCAAGGTAGCATAACTTTGCAAGCTCTATCCATTTCTGCAGTACAAAAATTGAAGTCAATACAAATGCATAAATTTAAACCTATATAAGGGAATTTAAGGTAACGCGCCCACAATGTTAAAAATAATCTCACACATGAAAATTATAAAAAAAAAATTATAATGTTCTCCTCTACATCCCTTATAAGTAGCTAAAATATCAGGTATAAAAAATTGAGCTAGTGTTTTTGTTTATGAATTTGTATACCTGATATTTTAGCCACTGATAGGGCCTGGGATGCAGAGGGGAACATTTAAAAAAAAATCATAATTTTTATGTGTGGGATTTTTTTAACATTGGGCGCGTTACCTTACCCTTAACGTACCCCTTATATATAATAATATATATACATGTATAAATTGATATTTTTGTACTTTTGTTTAATATAATGTAAGATTGCAAAGCAAAAAATAAATAAATGCATTTTGGAGCTCTTAGAAATGTATTACATGCTTATTGTTGTTTAAAGTCAATTTTGACACAACAAATTTCCCTTAATTTTTCTCGACTTTCATTATTCTTATGGCATTCCTCGTTTTCCAGGATTTCATTTTTATACCTGAAATCGCATGTGTTATTCATAAAATTTATAGACATTCTTTTCTGTTATTTGCATGCGTGGAATATATATGACAAATAATCAATTATATTATAATTAACAATTTAACATCTGAAAACATTTTAATTTTCTACTTTGTCAAATTCATGATTTAATTTTTTAATCTAATTCTATGAAGGCTATAGAGGAGCCAAATTTTACCAATGAATAGTACTTGTTGTGGAACAACTATCGGAACTTAATTATATTATATCCTTAATTCTCTCACATTTTACATTTTCGGATTCATCATGCAGCCAAAATGTTGTCTCATGCAGGCTGAAGTAGATTTACTGTATATTATAATTGTACAATCAGTATAATTCATATTTTTGTACTGTTGTTTAATGTAAGATATATTGCAAATATATATATATATATATATATATATATATTGGAGCTCTTACAGTTTACTAAAAAGTGTATTACATGCTAATATTGCTGGTTTAAAAAGTCAATTTGAGACAGGCTGTCGAATATCTGCTATCAAAAGCCATTTTAATTTTTTTGATTTAATTTCCTCTGCTCGAGCTTACAGCTCATATAGAGTCTAAAAGCTAAAATTTATACAAATTGTGACAACATCTTAACTTGATTCTATAATGATGAATTACAAAAATAATAATAAATTTTTTTTTCGATTTTTAACATTCCTTTATAATGTAATATATACATATATATATATGTCATATTCTTCGTTTTCTAGTCCTTATTTACACCTGAAATCGCACGTACGCGTTTGTTATTCATAAAATTGAGACATTTTGTTTTCGTTATTTGGATTTTGGAGTGTCACATAGTCAATTATATATAACATTGAGCTCTATACAAGACTTTTGTATAGAGCTCAATGATATAATATAAAACAAAAAAAAAACATCATCACAATTTTAACGCCACGCTGGTTATGCAACCCACGCAGCAGACGCGCACGAAGAGTTGCCTATATTTCTCTGTGTGAGAATTTTAGGCGGTTTGAAGTGCTGATTACTATCAACCTTGTCTGTGGTTTGTATCGTTATCTGTAATGTTATATTCTAATTACAAAAGCAGCCGCTAATGTTTTTAAGTTGTTGTAATGTACAAGTTGATTGCGATTTGTATACTTTCCCGGTAGCTACGGCATTTGTTTTGTAAATTTTGGATGCAACAGCTGACTTTTGTTGACAAGATAATTACAAGTTACAAGATTGCGGAGAGCCCGAGAGCCGGAGATAGGAACTATAAGGAAGTCTCGCTGACTCCTCTCGGTCTGCATTTCATGGTTCACTCTCTGCATGCCAACGTTTCCAAGTGCAAATCATCTTAATTAATATAATATTAATCAGAAACTCTGAAAAATGGCAAATATTTCAATATCAGATCTGAAGCATTCATTGAGAAAGTTGGAGTTTCCTTTTAATGCTCGAGAAGCATTGGACCGAACAGGTATGCATATTATCTTGGCATCCGGACGCGAATTCGCTTCGGACGTGAAATTTTTGTTCATTGGGATCATTCGAAAATTCCAAGAAGCGAAATTAGCGTTCGGAGCATCGCAAATTTGATCCCATATAATGCACATATAACCTAGCTAAGAGGGTGTACTGTACTCTACGGATGTACAGTATGCATATCATTACAGTACAGTACATGCATCTACTTTATACAGTATAAAAAGCCGCGTTCACATACTCGAAAACTGCTACGGCCTGCATGACGTAGGTCTCGAATATATTCTTGGTTTTCTTATGTTGTGGAGCTACGACATGCATGAATGCCGTAGCGATTTCTGTGTATATGTGAATGCTGCTTAATGCATAACATACAGCACAGATTTTAGTTTATATTATCATGCTATGCATAATTATATAATATATTATACTTTTATTACATTCTAGGGGTGGATCCAGCGCACTGCTCTGGGGGGACCGAGGGAAGTGGGGGGAGTGGTGCTTTATCCTGCAATGTTAAATTTGGGGTGGGACGGTGGGGTGAGGGGTGGTGTGGTTACACATTCAATGTATTTTGGGACCTTTGGGAAGGGGGTTCCTTCATTGCTCCCCCCCGCCCCCCCCCCTCCCCTCACCCTTTCCCTCCCCGTGGATTGTACTTTTGCTATACTACTTTAGTTCCACCGGTCTTATTTAGCCCATGACTGTCGGAATCAGAAATTAGTAGAAAATGTGTCATTGCTGTGTACAACCCCGTGTATTCATATTTGATTTCAGAACAACTTTGCATTGCATCTGAATCAGAGAGATTAAACCCAAAGAATGTAGAAGCTATTCAAGAATTAATAGCAGAATTCATTTTTTGTGAGATTGATAAACGTGGAATTAGAAAACGGGTGAGTTCAATATCTACATTACAGTTATATAGTTTAATTACAGTGCATACAGTACATGCATTTACAGTACAGTATACATATATGGCATTCACATGCAGTAATATATATATATATATATATATATATATATATATATATATATATATATATATTATACCATTCATTCATTAAGGTACAGTATATAATGAACTTTGTTTGGAAAATGCATAATATTGACATTATATCATTTCAGAGTATGAAATCTACATCAGAACTCAGCTTGTTGGAGGTATTGTGTGACCACTTCTCAAAGGCAATTCCAAGTAGCATAAGTGGAGCTCGCACTTCTCTGTTTCTGTGGCTTTTTCACCCAGCAGCCGAGAGTAGGATTCGAGTGCTTGCCAAGCTTGTATCCTTATCAATATCTACTCGGAGGGTCGCTGTTCTAAGCACAGCTGGTCTCTGGATGCAGGTATGCATATTTGAGTTTCAAATACTATTTATGTATCATGTACAGTATATAAATATGATGCATATTGTATAGATCATGGAAAATTTTCCAAACATTTTCTCACTGCATGGATTTTGTCCATTACTGACATTTTTATGCGTCTGGTTAATTTTGTGTCAAAACTTCCCTACAGACACTTGCAAAATAATTAAAATTACAAATTTTAAATTATTATTTAGCTCGTACCATAACTTTTTGTGTTTTTACTGCAGTGCACTCTACCTGCTACCCCTACCGTGACAGTTAACCTGGCCAATATGCTGGTCAAGGACTTCTTCATTCTCACGCCACAAGCTGCCATCAAGCTGCGGGAACTACCCCAGCTGGCTCCACTCTTCACTGCAAACTTGCTCACAGCTTTCACTACAATGTTTGGAGCTCATGCAGGCAGTAAGTAACAGTAACGGTGCTACCCTCAAAGAGAGATAAATGGTTACAGAATTTAATTTAAGAGTTATGAATTGGTGCTAAACTTGTCCCCGCAGGCTCGTACTCCCCTCCGCCGCTGTCTCTGCTCGAGGTGGTGACTCAGTGGGTGTCGGACCACCCCCACCTCTGCTTGACTCCACTGCAACAGCAGAACCACGCCACCATGGCCATCACTGAGCCAGTCACTCCAGTCGTGGGACTCTTCAGGTGAGCAGAATGTGCATCAGACAAGTCCCTCATGGTTACTGCTAATGTTATAAGTGTGGAAATGCAAGTTATTTTATATTTTTCTATTTTAATATTTAAAGTAAAGTGCGCGCTAGAAAAAAAAGTTGAGTTAGTATTTTCTAAAAATAGTTCAAGTAGTCCTCCATATCAAACCAAAATTCAAAAAATTCTATCTCAAATAGGTTTGCCAGAAAAAAATTCCAAAGTCAGAGTGAACGCGTCGCTTAACATGGGGCCTTACCTGACAAAAACCCTCGAATATCTCGAAAAAATACACCGTTAGGTGGTATGAAAAAAATATAGTGATGTTCTATAACCCAAGCTTTAACCAAAAACCGATTAAAAATTTTTTTTCTCGAATCCATTTTTCCGTAAAAAAATCAAGAAAATCTACCATGTTAATTCCCATAAGATTTTTTATTATTTTTTTACGGAAAAATGGATTCGAGAGAATTTTTTTTTAATCGGTTTTTGGTTAAAGCTTGGGTCATAGAACATCACTATATTTTTTTCATACCACCTAACGGTGTATTTTTTCGAGATATTCGAGTGTTTTTGTCAGGTAAGGCCCCATGTTAAGCGACGCATTCACTCTGACTTTGGAATTTTTTTCTGGCAAACCTATTTGAGATAGAATTTTTTGAATTTTGGTTTGATATGGAGGACTACTTGAACTATTTTTAGAAAATACTAACTCAACTTTTTTTTCTAGCGCGCACTTTACTTTAATATTACCGTTTATACTGCATAGCAAACCTCAATTTTGGTTTGAAAACATAAGAACACCTTATGGTCAATTTAATTATTTAATTTTTAAATGTACTAATTACAAGTTTGTGTTACACCTTACCTCTTAAAAGTTGAATACGGTACTTTCTGTGAGCCCCAAATCAATGAATTAATTAATTATGTAATTTATTTTCACTAACAAGTAAGATGTGATGTGGAGTGAGACTCCTCTGGATAATGAGTTTTTGAATTAGATTAGGAAATATTTTGAGATTTAATTGGCTGTTTTGTTGAACCTAATGTAATCACTAAATTTAAGCAGCTTTTAACTCGAAGTAATGGGGAATTCTCTTACAACTTAAATTTTAATTTATCTACTATATTATGATAGGATACATATTAACAATAAGTTTGACTTAAGTTTCAACTTTTTTAACTCAAATTTGGGGACTCTGAAGGGATTATTAGAATAGGGGCAAAGTATGCAACCCGCGTGCAAACCTGAAAATTGTGACGTAGAAACTCCCTAGATAACACACAACAACTACCTGATATCATAGTTTGAGCGTCAAGGAGTAATTGGCTATAAATTTTAGTAACACGATTAAAATCAGCGGGTTTTTCTACCCTAGTATCAATAGTTTTGTCTCTAATATCAGTTTACTTTAAGAGTGATAATCGAAAATATAAATTTATTGCAGGAAAATTTCGCCTGCTAAGCAGTTTCTACGTCACGTTTTGGCTCTAAATTCAAAAGAAGGAAGATTTTTAAAAAATTCCCTTGTCTCCAATTTTGAAAATTGAAACTTTTTTGTTTTGGGACATTTAGTTTCAAGGCATAGAGCATCTGAAAAAAAATTAAAATAAATGTAGGAGAATTCCCCATTTTATTAATTACTTGAGAATTACCATACCTTTTAACTACCGGAAAATCCCATATTGTGTTGGCTTTATAAAGTAAATGTATACAGTATGCTCTTTTGTTTACTAGTTTGCAATAAATTTTATTATGTGTTCTTTGCTCCAGGATTAGTGGCTACAGCTATTGTAATGTATATTTTCTATTTTTACTTCTATATTTTAAATCTTAGCTGCTTTCATAAAATCTTGGTTCTTTTTAGAATTATTTTATTCAATATTTTTCAGCAACTTTCATTACAAGATTTTTTCCCTCTCGCAATTATTTAAAAGTGTCTTGTTGCTTTCATCGTATCAGCACCTGTGTGTATTAAATTTGTGGAGTAAAAGTCAGTTGATGCTGCTCCTCTTATCACTCGCACCTTGACGCCAAACATCTATAAGCTATGACGTTACCCATAAGCCTGTGTACAGACACTTTTAATGCCCCCTCTAGTACACCAGTTAAAGCAAATAAAATCAATGCAAGTTGCGTGTTTAGGTGGTGTATTTTGTCTCCGCTGCACACCGCCTCTGCGATTGGTGTGTCTCCTGAAGCCAGCGAGCCCGACACCCCCAGTATCAGTGCTGAGGAAAAACTATACTCATGTCTGCACCTCTCTCTCATGCAGGTAACCCGCCATGCCAATGTCAATCAATTTGAGCCTCTTGAATACTGTATGTTAGATAGGTATTAAGGTAGAGATAATGCTGAACAGCTGTTTGACGTACTTCCCTTTGATTAACACATAAACCTTAAAAAATTCACCAAAAATTCTGAATTTTTTTTTGAGAGACAGATGTTAGTGCTTAAAAGCCATAGAAAAAAATTCAAAACAATTAAACGAGTCGATTTTTTTTAATTGTTTTTTTTTTTTTTTTTTTTTAATTTTCAGCATAGGGGTTTCCCATGGAGAGACAAACTATGAATTTAATTTAAAAAAATCGTCTCGTTAAATTGTTTTGAAACTTTTTCTATGGATTTTAGGCACTAATATTTACCTCTCAAAAAAATTTCAGAAATGAAATGAAATGAAATGAAATGAAATGAAATGAAATGAAATGAAATGAAATGAAATAATCTTTATTTAGCTTTCGCTATTCAGTACAAATATAGTTTATATATTGTTTTAATTAAACAATATAAAACAAGTGGTTCATAAAATTTATGATAGTTCATAGAATTTTATGCCTACAGTACAATATTTATTAGGATACAAAAACCATCTTAATAATTATACATTTTATAGTTACCATGCAATTATAGCTATATAAAAAAAAATATATATTATTGACTTATGACATATAATTATAATCTTATACATTTATCTGGTATACACAAATTTTTCTTTAACAAATTCTATACATAATCTTTTAAACATTTTTTTTGTAGAACATGTTTTTATATTAATAGGCAATTCATTAAACAATTTTTTACCACAGTTATAAATTGATCCTTCCGATCTATGTTTGTTAACACTTTTTCTAAAATAATTATTGCAGCCTCTTGTATTATAAATATGCATTTCACTATTCTTAATAAGCTCTTTTTTAAAATGAATTTGAAATTTATCATTAATAATATCATAAAAAAATAGCAGCACCTTTAAGGCAAACCTTTGTTTAACACTTAACCATTGCAAAGTTTCTAGCATCAATTTTATATGGGTTCTTTTTTTACAACCCAATACAATTTTCATGGCTCTGTTTTGCAGTCTCTGTAACATGTTAATATTTCTCTTACTTGTGTTAAAAAACAATGATGAGCAATATTCAAAATGAGGAGCAATTATGGTTTTGTAAACCATTATTTTACACCAAGTACTTAAAAACCCTGAAATTCTGCATAAATAACCAATTTTTTTACCAATTTTCTTTGACATCATCTCAACATGATCATTAAAACTACTCAGTGTACAATCAATTAAAATACCAAGATATTTTACATTTTTTTCAAATTTAAGTACTTCTCCGTCTAAAATAATATTTACATTTGGATTATCAGCAAAAATATTATTTATCTTACGATTTGAACTTGCAATTATCATACAAGTAGTTTTTTTTACATTTTTAGTTTTAATTTGTTCATATGAAACCAATAACTTAGTTTTTCCAAATCCTTATTGAGATCCTCACATAATATTTTAAATTTTTTACCTGAGATTGAGATAAGAGTATCATCTGCAAACAAATTAATCAACGAGCTATCTACATGTAAATGCATATCATTTTTATATATAATAAACAGCAATGGACCTAACACTGATCCTTGTGGAACTCCGACATTACATGCCCGAAATTCAGAAGATTCATTACCAATAACAGTACATTGTTCTCTGCCTTCTAAATAGCTTTCGAACCATTGCAACACCATTCCATCAATCCCATAACACTTCAGTTTATTAATTAAAATATTTCGATCAATAGTTTCAAACGCACGCTTCAGATCGATCATTACAGAAATAATAACGTTGTCATTATCTAAATCATCACGCCAATTTGATAATAAAAACTGCAATGATGATTCAGTTGATACATTTTTCATAAAACCTGATTGATATTTGTAAAATAAATTATTTGTTGTAAAATAGTCATATAATTGATTTTTTACCACAAGTTCAAGTAATTTTTCATATGCTGGTAGCATATTAATAGGTCTATAATCAGCAGGGTGTGTTGAATTTTTTATTTTTGCAATCAATTTAATTAAAGATTTTTTCCAGCCCTTTGGAAATTTCCCCGTTTCAAGTGACACATTAATTATATTAAGAAGTTGTATACCAATAATATCAAAAGTTTTCTTAATAATATCAATACTGATTTCATCAAATGATGCCGTATTACTATTAAGATTATTTACAATACTTTTTAACTCTTGAATATTCAGTAGTTTAAATTTGCTAAATTTACAATCGTAAGATACATGATTCGAAAATTTATATAACATTTCATCATTATTTACATTTGGAATTGAGGAAACAATTTCTTTAATACTGTCAATAAAAAAATTATTGAAATTCGTAGCAGTATTATTACTCCCACTTTGAACATTATTAGTTGGAAAAACAACGTTATCTAAATTTTGATTATTATTGCCCTTTTTATTTTCAGCATCTGTCAGTTCTTTAAGAGTAATCCACATTTCTTTACTCTTATTTTTATTTTTATCAATCTTACTCTCAAAATAAATTGATTTCTCTTTCCTTAACACCTTTGAATACTTAAGAATTTTTGTGAATTTGCTAAGGTTTACATGGTAATCAAAGGGGAGTACGTCGAACAGCTGTTCGGCGTTATCTCTACCTGAAGGTCACTATATACCAGTTTATTTTTGTACGGAGTCGTTTATTTTTTCCACCCCCACCATCTTTTTTAATATTTTGTGATTAATCAGATTATTTGGATTTTAATCTAGACATCTGTACATGACTTAATTATTCCAAGTGCTTCAAAATTAGTAATAAAAGCCTGTGTTTAATGTTTTATACAAACATTAACATGTCTTGGCACAAAGACTTTTGTTTGATGTCTGCTTTTCTACAGGGCCTGCTGATGCCACTACCTGGGCTGGAGCTGGGCCAGCTGAGCTGTGCCGTGCGGGCCTCAGATCTGGCGGACCTCGTGGACGATACAGCCCTTGCCCTTAGGGGCAGCTTGGCCGTGGAGCACCGGCGACTGCTGGCCCTTGACCGACTGGGTCAGGCTGTGCAGACCAGTCTCAGTGCAGCACACATCTCCGGCAGCCCACGTAAGTCCTTTGCTTGCAATTGCCTATAAGAGTCCAGTTAATAGATGTTTTTGTGCAGTATTTATCAGTTCCTTTGTCAGTAGGTGTTCTAGTTCAAATCTATCACTGTAATGACAGATTGACAGTACAGTATACTTGTTGTACAGCACTGTTAGAAATTCATCAAAAGTAGGTAATATAAATACTAAGAGGCTTCATTGATAATTGTTATGACCACAAAATATATTTTACTACTCCTTTAATCATAACAATAACTCTCTAAAGTTGTTTAAAATGTGTTTTTCACCTCAAGATAATCAGAATGTTACCCTTGCACTCACTTTCCGGGTCTTCTTGTGTATTTTATGGAGACTATAAAAACATGTTCTAACAAAAAAATGTTTAAAAGATTTGCATAGAATTTGTAAAAGAAAAATTTGTGTATAGCAGGTAAATGTTTATTGTATAAGAAAGATAATAATTATATATTATAATAATTTAAATCAATAATATATTTTATTTTTATAGCAATAATTGGTAACTATAAAATATTATATATTAGATAGTTTTTTTGTATCCTAAAAATGTTGTATAGGCATAAAATTTTATTAACTATCATAAATTTTATGAACTAACTGTTTTATATTGTTTTAATTAAAACAATATATAAACTATATTTGTACTGAATAGCGAAAGCTAAATAAAGATTATTTCATTTCATTTCAAAGACTTGTTTTTTTAAACTGTTTATTTCCGCTAAAATTATTGCAGAGGCTAATGTACTGCAGTCTATTTTGCAGTATTTTACTCAATGCTTACCGGTATCATGTTTAACTGTAATAAGAGCATGCATTATATAATCTTTGCTATATTGTAATATTCAACATTTTAAATACATAATATTTCAAATATTAAAAATAAAAATTGTCATGAATATTGAATTATGTTACATATACATCATATCACTTCTATAAGAATAGTCAAAATGCAAGTCGGATAACTACACAATTTTTTATGGGAGTACGTATGTACATCAGTAATAAATACTTTGAGTGTAAGAGTTTAATTAAGTTATAGTGTGATATTTTTATGTACTGTACCGTAGTTATCAGAGTTGCATTTTGAGGGTAAAATTCTGTATTTTGTTGTGTGCCTCAAATCTTTGTGTTAAAATTTCAATAAAAATTTGAAATATTGCCTTCAGGTGTTCAATTATTATTAACTTTAAGGGTAAGGTAACGCCACCAATGTTAAAAAAAGTCCCTCTCACAAAAATTCTGAAAAAAATTTAAAATGTTCTCCTCTACATCCCCTATCAGTAGTTAAAATATCAGGTATACAAATACGATCTAGTTTTTGAGTTATGAATTTTTAAAGTTGACTAATTTAACATGGGAATTCCATTTCTCCATGTTAAAATAGCCAACTTTAAAAATTCATAACTCAAAAACTAGATCGTATTTGTATACCTGATATTTTACCTACTGATAGGGGGTGTAGAGGAGAACATTTTAAATTTTTTTTCAGAATTTTTGTGTGAGGGATTTTTTTTAACATTGGTGGCGTTACCTTACCCTTAAGGTGTTTTTACCAACACTTTCATTCAAATTAACTTTAAAATCAGCTATTTCAAGTTCAACCATAATTATGCTGTGTCAGCCAGAAATTATATTTACAATATTTATGAACATGCACCAAATGTTAATTGTATTGAAAAAGTGATGCAGTGGTACCAAGTCAAATTAAATTTGTTTTCAGATATTCTGCTAGCTAAGCTGACACTTCTGCCTCCGACCAGACTCCTGGGGATTCTGCTAACAAAAGAGAGCCATAGCATTCCAATTTAACACCAGTGCTATATCAACCTTTGTAAAATTTTTTATTAATTTTAGACTAATTCAGGTTTTTCTTGAATAAAAACATTTTTTTATACCATGCAAGTTTTATTCATTTTCAAATGTAACATATGCACAAACAATTTCTGCTGCTTTTGGATTTTGATTATACTGTCTATATAGCCAAAAGACAAAACACATTTTTTTCTTCTTCTTTAAAGTTTAAAGGCACTTCGGCTGGTTAATAAGTTAAAAAAATAGTAGTATTTATTTGTACCGTAACATGGAGCATGGATATCGCAAGCAGTAGAATATGGCCCTTTTAATTGCTACTGTATGACAAATTATGAAAACTTTTATAAATAATGAATGAAATAAAAAAAAAAAAAAACAAAAAAAAAGTATATTATAGAATTAAGGGTAAGGTAACGCCACCAATGTTAAAAAAGATCCCTCACACAAAAATTCTGAAAAAAATTTAAAATGTTCTCCTCTACACCCCCTATCAGTAGGTAAAATATCAGGTGTACAAATACGATCTAGTTTTTGAGTTATGAATTTTTAAAGTTGGCTATTTTAACATGGAGAAATGGAATTCCCATGTTAAATTAGTCAACTTTAAAAATTCATAACTCAAAAACTAGATCGTATTTGTATACCTGATATTTTAACTACTGATAGGGGATGTAGAGGAGAACATTTTAAATTTTTTTCAGAATTTTTGTGTGAGGGACTTTTTTTAACATTGGTGGCGTTACCTTACCCTTAATAAATTAACGTGAACGGGTTAGGACAAAGCTAGCACAAAACCAATGGCAGAGCTGAAGCTTGTAACATCAGGTTTATGTGCAGGCAACATAGGAACTTCTCATTTCTAGCTATAATAAAAGGAAATTATTTAACCCCCAACAGTTAATAAAATAGGAACAAAAAATATAAACACAGTATATATATATTATAATATTTAAAAGTTTCAAATACTGTATATAGATATATATATATATATATATATATATATATATATATATACTTAAAAAAAACTGTTACAATATCTAATTCTAAAAGAAAAGTTTTTCAAGGGCAAAAAAAAAAAATAATAATAATAATAAAATAAATGAATAAATAAACAAATTTTAAAAAAAAATATATGTAGTAAGGAATGTAATTAAATTCTGCTCATGGGAAGAAAGTGCTCAAGAGTTTAAAATACATGTCATGAAAGAATCTTTGCTGCAATATCTTTTATTTATTTTGTTCATGTCAAAACCTACAAGAGATCCATTTAAGCATGTGAAACAATACTTTCAATGTTTTTTTTTTTTTTTTTTTTTTTTTTAAGAATAGAAAAATATGTAGAATTATATTGAACTGCATTACAATACTGCAGATCAATTTTGGAAGGTTTTGTAGAAAAAATTAAGAGTTGTGAAATGTTTTTGTTTTACAAGTTTGTTAAACATTTTCATTTTCTGAAAAAACTTATTAAATTTTAAGGACATAGAAAAAAAGAAAAATATATATATTGTTTTATTTTTTGATTTTTCAACTTAGAGAATAGAGCAAAAAATGAAATTGTATTTGTGTCCATTCATCACAACAAAAATATAAAATATTTCTACAAATTACAAA
This sequence comes from Siphlonurus alternatus, assembly GCA_949825025.1. Taxonomy (NCBI): domain Eukaryota; kingdom Metazoa; phylum Arthropoda; class Insecta; order Ephemeroptera; family Siphlonuridae; genus Siphlonurus; species Siphlonurus alternatus. The sequence goes on from OX463778.1 coordinate 28,008,173, forward strand.
TCATTAGATAGGACAAAATTATTATGATGGATGAACACCTATCAGAAATACAAAAACAAAATTAATAATTTCAATTTCTCTTCAGTTATGATTTTGAATTAAACTTAAAGAGTCCAAATTATGGGTGGCATAATTAGGCTGTAGTTTTTCACTCAATGTCTGCGTTTGTGAGATGTACCAGCAGCCTCGCCATTTGAATCACCCAATTTGAGCATGGGCTCTCTGATCTTCAACGTCTCAATGATATCCTGCAACAAGCATAAACATGGTCATATCACCTGTGTAATAAAATAAACTGTTGTATATGAACTTAAGAAAAATCTAGGGCACAGTAGGTGCAGCATTACCCTTAGATTTTTCAGTAATTTTCTCACTAAACAATAATTCTAGCATATTTCAGCACTTTCAAATTTTCACTTTCAGCAAATTCAAAAATATTAAGAAAAGTCATTTTGAGACCTCCACAAGCATTCCAATCAATTTTCAGTTACATATCATACAGAGATGACTAGATTTAATTTTATTATTATTATTGTTATTTTTTTATTTATTTATTTTATTTTTTTTTTTTTTTTGCTATGCGATCCACATGAAACATTTTTATTTTTTATAATTAGCTCTTGAGATAAAAATTCTAACATACCTTCCCCACAAGTAACTACCCGTAATATTTCTAATTATTGTTATGAATATTTAAATAGAAACATTGTTTTAAGTATTTTTTAAGCTTTCATCAAACATAGATTTAGATTTTTATTAAACGTAAGTTCTGTGACATACATGTATGTTTTGAACAAGTCAAAATAGATTAAAAAAAGATTCAACATTTATTCACTATGCAAAGTTTCGAATATGTTCATCTCAAGGTTTACTAACACATATCCATATGAGCATATCCACTGCAAAGATGGCACGTTACAAGGAAGTCTCAGGAGGCTGCTACACATACCTTCCACTCTTCATGGGTGATGCTTGTTACCAGGGCAGTCTTGTCCTCTCGGGACTTGCCAGTCTTTTTCTTGGCGCCCCCTTTGCTTCCAGTGACTGGCACAATCATCGGCATATCTCCTTCGTCTACTGAAATATTGCAGTGTATTAAACTATTAATAAATACATAATAATACATATATAATAAATACAATAATATTCTCAAAAAAAAAAAAAAAAAAAAAAATCATTACCCTGTTTGAAAATAAATAATAATAAAAAAAATATATATATTATATAAATATATACTAAGGTTGCTCCTGAAAGAAACTGAAATGTAAGGTTTCTGCCTGCTGTTAGTTGCAAGATTATCTATTTCAATGATCGTAAAAAACTTTTCACTTGAGAAAGTGGTACGAGCATGCTGTTTATAATCGGAAAGTCATTATTTCAATCATGCCAGACTTTTTCACATGGAGGCAGATTAAGAACAGCCACTTGTGTATCCGAGAGGTGATTGATGGCGTTCTCCATCAATTGCTGACTCCTTACAGAGGTTTCTATGATTCCCTCATTCACAACCAGACAAATGCTCAGTGCTGGGATAGATCATTAGGCCATGGCCACCTTGGTTTGGAAGGGACCCACAAAATCCTCAGCAATGCTACTGGTATGTCAGGTCCACAAACAGTCAGGAAGTTTAAGTATAAAGTCAGTTCTGACCAATTCAGGGTTCAGTTAGGAGGGAAAAATTATTATTTTCAAAGCTACAATGTTCATGTAGGAAGACATTTCACTACCAGCAATCTTCAATGTAAAGTCTAATACAAATGAAGTAAAGGACTAGGTATAAATAAAAAGATTAAGTGATTAAGTGAGATGTGATTGCAGAGTGTTTCAAGAGCTGGGGTGTAAGAAGCCCTACGAGTGATAGAAAGTGCAAAAGGCAAAAAGAGTATCAAGTGTATTTCCGAAACAAGTGTAATGTGCAAGAATCAAGTGTTCTGGAGGTCTATTTGTGGACGATCAAGTTAATAATGATGCTGGCTTACCCCATATAGGTTATGGTGTCATGTTATGTATGTGTATGTTTTGTAAGACTCAAACCAGAAAAAGCAATAGAAACTTTTGTTCCGACTCAAATAAAGCTGGGCTTACCTATGAAGATATGGGCCAAGGAGCTGTTGACGAGGAAGGAAACATGAAAGATGTTTTCGACAGTGCTGGAGAAGGAGTGTGGGTTCATGATGAACTCTAGGTAGTTGATGGGGTTGCCACCATTTTTAGTGTAGGCCACCTCCAGCTGCCGCTCCACCTCCTTCACTGTCTCCTCCAGCGTGCGGCCCACGATCTTGTCCACCTGGGGCAGGAACGATAAGAATGTAAGAAGGAGGTGTGAAGCATTTCTTTTATATTTCATCCAATTTCAATACTAAACCAAAAATTGGATGAATGATAACTTTGTAGGTTAATTGTACTGGGGGATATACAAAAGGATGGATACACACTTTAATATGAGATGAGATGACAGAATGTAATTACAGAATGTATGAATAGTGATAGTAGTAGACAGTACAGTTTAATGATCTAATGACATACTGAGCTCAAATTAAAATATCCCATAAGGACAACAAGAACAACAATTTTTTCACAGGCTTAAAGTAAAGTGCGCGCTAGAAAAAAAAGTTGAGTTAGTATTTTCTAAAAATAGTTCAAGTAGTCCTCCATATCAAACCAAAATTCAAAAAATTCTATCTCAAATAGGTTTGCCAGGAAAAAATTCCAAAGTCAGAGTGAATGCGTCGCTTAACATGGGGCCTTACCTGACAAAAACCCTCAAATATCTCGAAAAAATACACCGTTAGGTGGTATGAAAAAAATATAGTGATGTTCTATGACCCAAGCTTTAACCAAAAACCGAATAAAAAATTTTTCTCTCGAATCCATTTTTCCGTAAAAAAATCAAGAAAATCTACCATGTTAATTCCCATAAGATTTTTTATTATTTTTTTACGGAAAAATGGATTCGAGAGAAATTTTTTTTAATTTTTTTATTCGGTTTTTGGTTAAAGCTTGGGTCATAGAACATCACTATATTTTTTTCATACCACCTAACGGTGTATTTTTTCGAGATATTCGAGGGTTTTTGTCAGGTAAGGCCCCATGTTAAGCGACGCGTTCACTCTGACTTTGGAATTTTTTTTCTGGCAAACCTATTTGAGATAGAATTTTTTGAATTTTGGTTTGATATGGAGGACTACTTGAACTATTTTTAGAAAATACTAACTCAACTTTTTTTTCTAGCGCGCACTTTACTTTAAACTAGAAAATGCAGCTTGCCTTCTCAGGTTTCTTGACAGGTTCGATAATGTCCTTGGTCTTCTTCTCTCGGGGTAGGCGCTGCTTCTTCTCGGGCTCCGTGGTTTTGAAGACGCCCAGCATGGTGTTCATGTGTGGTGCCTGATAGCACAGCTGGTTGGCACTCGTAGACGCGAGGGTCTGCACCAGCTGCTCGTTGCCAACCACGCCACCAGGAGTTCCTTGGTCACAGTGGTTTAACTGCAAGCAACAAGCGGGGTGATAAAACGACTTATACAGTAAATGAATTGCTAGTCTAAAACTTGAAGTTCTACATAATGTTGTAGAAAATTTTGACCTCTAAAAGCTGTGAGAGCCTATTTTATTAAATGTTGAGAGTTACACTAAAGTGACTCACGATTCTCCTTGCAAAGTCCATGGCATTAAACTCAAATTTCTCAGGGGCAATAGTATCTATGTTGAGGTGGGCCGTTTTGAAAATAATTTCCATCAAGCGAATATCGATCAGCGACATCTCAAGGCTTTCATCTGTAAAAATAAAACAAGACATTGTAAAATAAAGCTGCTCATAATGTAATGTATAAAAATTCAGGACATTCAGTACAAATAAATGCAAAATAAAAGGTACAGTATGTCTCCTTATTGACTCATGATAAGAGCATCTTTATCACATTCATTGTAAGTAGGAATTAATGACACATAACACCAAGCTTACGGTAAAATATCCCGTAAGAAGGAGGGCAAGAGAAACATATTTTCTCCTTCAGTAAGGCTAAAACTAGAGAGTACACCCCAAATAATGCTAACTAGATGGCCAAGACACAGATCAAATATTACTCCATGATCGGGAAACCTGATCTATGGTTACATAATTCATTTCAGTGTAAAATTTGACTGATGAAGGCGAGGGGAGATATTGAGGCAAAAGTAATGGCTGACATTGTTGTTTTCTCTATACAGCTAGTCAATCATACTGTGAAGTTTCACCAACTGCCAGCCCCGGTCTGCGAGGTCCTTCATCTTGTCCAGGTTCATCACTCCTTGTTCAGCGTCAGCCACTGAAACAGATCACCAGAATGCAAGATACCATTTCATTTTAGCAAAACATGCAGTTGCACACAAAACAATATTATCACTCAGCATGCATTTTACATTTTAAAAAATATCACACTTCCAGGATTTCTTTGTTAAAAAAAAAAGTAATATCAATAAAGGCTTTAAGTCAGCTGATTGATGTTCCACCTATATAAATAATAATAATAATAATAAAAGGAATTTTATGTAAATTATTTTTATGGCATTTATAACAGAAAAATTATAATAGAAGTACATTAGAAAATTACATTAGAAGTGATGTGGGAAAATATTCCTTCATTAACAGGACAGTAAGAGAGTGGAATATGTTGAAGGCAGAAGTTGTTGAAGCGGAGAGTTAGTTTTTGTTTAAATAACAATTAAGGGATAAAAAGGAGTGGTATGCATACATGCATAAGAGGTGAGCGAAATAACAAAGACAGGCAGGTTATGGCAGATATGCATATATGGGAAGATAAAAGACCACAGCTTAAAGTATGCATATGATAAATGCATACAAAATGGGAAGCTGGAAACTGGTGAGTGACGGAAAGGGAATTCGTAAGGAAAGGGAGAGTGTCACACAAATGATTGGAGAACTGGGATGGAGCTCGTTGGAGGAAAGGAGGAGACAAATCAGACTAACGACAATGTACAAAATTTCAAGGAAAGCTAACGGTTGGGAGGAGATAAGTGGAAAGGTGGAGAGGGGGAGATATTTGGGGAGAAGGGACCATGAATGGAAGCTCGAATATCAGGGAAGCAACAATGATGTGGGAAAGTATTCTTTTATCAGGAGGACGGCGAGAGAGTGGAATTTGTTGGGGCCTGCGGAGGTGGGCGTGGATAGGATTGAGAAGTTCAGGGAGCTGGTGACTGCACGCAGGACCCCAAACTGTTAGCCATAGTGGTGTAGCCACAACTGCCGCAGTATAAACCAATCTTTACTTTACTTACAAATTCCGTCTAAAAAAATTGGAAAAAAGATTGGTTATTCATGTAGAATTTCAAGTGTTTTTTTTTTTTTTTTGCTAATTAAGGCTTTACATACGTATGCATACATGTATGCATGCATGGCATACATCATGGAGTATGTATAATCAATCAATACAGTATGCATTATATGATACTCAATCAACCAGAAAATTAAGTACGTACAGTAGGTGTCATGGGGGCAAAGCATGGAGGAAATAGTATAATTTATCCATGGGGCAAAGTAAATCAAATATAATAATATATTAATTATGCATCATTCTTTACACAGAGTGGAACCTGCTGGATCAAGAGGTGGTAGAGACAGAGTTCGAGGAAGTTGATATTTTATCCATGGGGCAAAGTAAATCAAATATAATAATATATTAATTATGCATCATTCTTTACACAGAGTGGAACCTGCTGGATCAAGAGGTGGTAGAGACAGAGTTCGAGGAAGTTGAGGAGAAAGAGGAGCTATAGCGCCTATATGCATAGCCGGCTCTGAGGGCTGAGGAACAGAGAAAGGTCCGAGTGTCTGAGAGGATGCATATATGCATACATATCACCATATTCGCCGCCAAATGAAATCTATCTTCATAATGTTTATATGCACACTATTATCTATTAAAAATTAGAACAATTTATCTTGGCATCCCCGAGGCCTTGACCGCCTCCATGCCAACTCCAGAATAAAACTTACTGTGTGCCTTAGCCTCTCCGATGAGGAGCATGAAGTTGGCCCTGCATCTCTTTTGCTCTTCCGTAAGAGTAGCCATTGTCTTTTTTATGAAAATGTGCAATAGATTCACACAAAAGTCAAAAAAGTAAAAATTAACTTAGAACAACAACAACATGTGTCCCCTTTTTCACCGATTTTGAGCGGGATTGAAGAGATTTTGTGCGCATGCGCAATACGGGTCGAACGGAAGCGGAAGCGGCGGAAGTTGAACAGCTGACTTGTGTTTTAACTAACCGCGCGTAAATTGTGTTGTCGTTTAAAGGGTTTTAAGTATATTATATAATATAAATAAAATGTAATTAGAAATATATTAATATTTCTCTTATTATTACTCTTATCTTATCAATTATCTCTGTACACTATGCCTGTGTTCAATAAAAAATTAATAGTGGTTCCCCAGGCTTTGAACATCGCTTTGGTCCATTGAGGAAAAGTAGAGGTGTCCGTCCTGACTGAGGTTTTCCACGGTTCCCTCAGTCTCACCTCAGCGAATGCTGGGACGCGTAACAGGCCGTGGCCACCATCCGTTCCCTACCTTATCTCTACCCATTACCCCGCCGCGAGCTGTAAGCTCTTAGGGGTGTATCCTTGCAAAAAAAAAATATATATATATATATATATTTCTCTTAGCTTTTAATTATTTTACTGGCTTTTACACCATGATGAAAAAGAAATAATTTGATACATAATATATATATATATATATATATATATATATATATATATATATATATATATATCCATTCCTTATATAATATATGTGTATTTAAAAAAAAATAATTTCTACATAATTTTATTATATAAATTAACACGTGACGTATATATATACTGTACAGTGGCGTGTATATACCTACTCATGCATGCACGCATTGCAGCAGCTAGGTTGAGTTGCGTTGAGTTGACAACCAATGTTTGTTTTTTATTTACACATGCGCTGATGTGAATAGGATATAACAAGCATGATATATGACTTTCGTAATATCAATAATATAATAATAAATTATTCAAGTAGCATTCCAGAGCTTTTATTTTCTTGTTGTACACATACGCAGTCATTTTAAAACTGGCTGTTAAAATTTTCAATTTCGTATATATATTATATATAATATCTACTTTTCTTGCATTAATATAATTATATTATTATCATCATTATATCACTGTAATTATATAATAATTGTATATAAAATAATATAATACATTTAATTAGCAAGAAAAGATTTAGACAAGTACGTATATATTACTATATATATATATATATATATATATATATATATATATATATATATATATATATATATATATATATATATATATATAGTAATATATACGTACTAATAGTACGTATATATTATGTTTTTTTTCTGATTTAAACAAAATCTTAATTAATATAATATAATAAATATATATAATATTTTTTAACCTTTCCCAGGTACGTATAAATTGCAAATTATGTTGCAGGTTGTGCACACGAGAGACAACGTCAAAGTGTGTTATGAGGTCATTCAGTTTACACGCCAGTCCTCTAGCTGTCTCGCGTTATATAGTTTGTTTTAAAGAAGTCTCGGCAAACGACGCGCGACCACTCAGCCTCTTGGTTAATAATTTTTATCTGTCTTGATCCTGTTGCTGGCCATCACCCGTGTATAAGGTCACATTTTTTCATCGTTGTAGTCGTCTTTTTAAGTGTTTGGAAGATTATATTGTGTGCCTGAATGCGAGTGAACTCAATACACAATCAGTCGTAATATCATTCATTTTATCTTTCGCTGCTTAAACGAAATATAACCGACGAAAGTGCTTTTGAGACACTCTTGAACAAAAGTGATAACATTATTTGTAACAGCTATTGTGTTAATTTGTACTTGCTTGTGATGTCAATATCTTAATTTTAAAGTGTTGGAATTTTTTAAAATATCACTTCAGTTGACAATATTATAAAAATGGCAGCAAAAAGAATCGAGCACATTTTAATGACTTTGTTAATTATAATTGCATCTGTATTGTTTGGCGTCATAAATTCAGCACCTGGTAAGTTTGCATGCAGCAGCAATAAAAATAATGTAATACAGAATACTATTTAACATAGAGCTAATTATACTGAAATGTATATACTGTATGGCGTAATTTATATTAATTTTTTGCTATACAAATTATCATACAATAATTTCGATTAGCCGGTTTCTATATAAAAAATTATATGTTATATGTCTTAAACTACTATAGAAGTGGTCCATTAATTTTATAGTTTCTATTATACATTTAATATTTAAATTTATTAATTTAAAAATATTTTTATTAGATTCGAGACTTGTATTTTAATTGCTGTCAATTTTATCATTTCAATTTTAATTTTAATTTTTCATCCTTAATTATGTCATGATGTGAGAGTTTGTTAATAAGGTTAGTTAATTAGTGTTAGTTTGTTTGTGAACGTGCATGTGGTGTATCTACATTATTATATATTCCCTGTAATGGCTGCATGCATGTAATAATATAATTTCAATTTCTATACAGATTTAAAAATACTCTCTTTCTTATTCTCTTCTAAAAACAGTCCCGGTTTCCACGCCCTGACCTGCATAAGCTAGGTGCTATATTATAATTTAAGACAAATACAGAATGTATATTATAAACTATAAAGGCCTTGATTAACGTAAGAACATGCGAGGACACAATATATAAATAATAAACAGTGACTGGCGCGCATACAGCATGGACAATAAGGAAAAAAAAACACAGATATAAAAAGTACCCATGCTGGGGATTTCAACACTCCAAGACTTCCTCGTCATGCAGCTAACTTTTTTCGCATACTTACATTAAGTTTTGCAAAATCTTCTACAAAAATGAATGCAAAATATGTTTTGCGTACTTTTACCAGTAAAAAATTTAAAAAAATATTATATTAACGACTTGTATTATACTTACAATATATAAGCAAATTAATATACTTTATTTATTAGGGAGAGGAGAGTTTAACACTGCGACTGATGTAATTGGGAGTATATATATATACCATGCAGGCTAATAGTAATAAAATAATAATAATTTATCCCCCTTCCTGACTAATATACAGTATATATATATATATACAGTATATGCCACTGATTTCGGAGCAAGAGGGTTATTCTTATCATTTTTTTTATCTGAATATATGATCCTTTTTGGGAGAAAACGGATTATAACAACCAATATACAATGATTATTAGTACATATTGGAATAATTCATCATTATTTTATTTCTTTATTTTAAGGGGCATTCACAAAGTCTTAAGGCCACATTTAAGGCTCGATAATTTAAAGCTTGATTTTAGACGTGTTTTTTTAGACCCAAAATTTCTGGTCTTAAATTATTGAGCCTTAAATGTGGCCTTATGGCTTTGTGAATGCCCCTTCTTATAACTTAATAATACATATAATTTTACATTATTTTGCTTGTTATAAAATTTACAAATTTAATTCATCTTGACTTATTAACACTGTGAACAAAAAATGAACATTGACGCCGGATAGTTCGGACACTAACAATTAACATTTGTGGTTGTCGCAGCCCCCCGCGAGCCATGTACCGCGGGCCTCCGCGTTCACCTCACGGTGTCCCCGCTGGTGAACGGCTCGGTGCGCCAGCTGGAGGTCCACTGGAGCGGAGCAGAACCCCAGGATGGCGACTGGGTGGGACTCTTCCAGGAGGACCCCGCGGGTGCTTCGCCCCTGCCCCCGGACTTAACGAGGGTTGACCCCGGGGTCAGCTGCTCTGGCTGGCAGCGTACTGACGTCACGGAGGAAAACCGCGTCAACAACAGCGTGGACCTCGGCTTCGAGCCGCGTTGTGTAGGTGAGGAAGAGTCGCACTTAATTTGTCACCATGCAGCAGTGTTGATGGTTATAGTGTTAGAATTTAGTTTTACACATTCTCATGATGTATATTATAATTAATTATAATTGTTCATTCAAACAACTGCAATTAAACTTTTAAAAGCAATTAAGCTATACAAATGTGAAGAAGTGCATTCGCAAAAAAATGTCTTTGTGCATGCGTGTTATAACGATGTTTATTGTTATTAGCCATGCAGTGAATGAAGTATTTATCTTCAATGAATTAAGAATCAGATCAATGAGACAAGAGAATGGAAAAATTCCTCTATAAATAATAAATATATACATTCAATAATTATACAATTATATATAAAAATAATATAATAAAACGTTAACCGTTTGTCTCTTAATATAAAATATAATTATCGATCCTTCTTTGTAAATATTTTGTTCCGTAATATATATTCCACAGGAGCAAGAAAAGGCAAAGTATATATATTATATACACTTACATTGATTAAGTGCAATTTATATCTAACATAAATATCTATATCTAAATAAGTAGAATATGTTAATAGGATTCAAATAATCATATTTGGCAACTGTAGGTTACTACGCGGGCTACGTGCGAAACTCCACCGTGCTCGCCTCCACATGTCTCCGGCTGGAGCCCACCTGGATGTCCGAACGTCCGGACTTGGGTCTGTTCCCGCTGACGGACGTGTTTCTGCCCGGTTCGCACGACTCAGGCGCGTATGGCGAGTTCGACCCCGACATGGGCGAGACACAGGTTACTAAGTACACTGTGACGCAAGACGAGGACGTGCTCTCGCAGCTGATTCGTGGTGTCAGGTACCTCGACATTCGAATCGGCTACTACAGGTATGGGTAAATACACTTGCCAATACTATTGCATGCACTGCGGATCAGAAAGGGAGGAAATGACTGCATGCTAGCTATTATATATTAAAAAAAAAAAGAAGAAAAAAATGTAATATAAAAAAAAGTCTAGTAATTTTGGAAAGATAATGTAAAAAACATAATATAGAAAACACACGTTTATTTATTATATTTATTCAGAAAACAGACTACAGGTTAGATAATCCGATTATAAAGAATACAATAGTTCATACAAATTCTTTGTTAAAATACACACGTACGAAAATTATTATATAACTAAAATCTTGGTAACATATAATACATTATATCTATATTACATAATTAAACATGCATTTAAGTTATTTACAATTACATATCCTTGCAATTTCTTGCGAAGATTGATGGAAAATGTCAAGCTTGTATTTACTGTACAGTTCATTGCAAAAAATGATTGAACTCTGGAAATAAAAGAATGTTTATCAATATCAATTCTTGGGTTTGGTATGTAGAAAAGGTGAGATGATCTGTTTTGTCTCGCTGGTACATTTAGACTGAGCTCAGCTAGAATTTCAGGACAGTCTAATTTTCCATCGATTAACTTCTTAAGAAAAAAGATATCACTCACATTACAATAAGCAGGCTCATGGATTATACCATAATGTCCATAATTGATGTAACTTAATATATAAAACATAATAAAGTATTATGATTTACGGTATATGCAATATATTATTTTGTATTAAATCGTTTAAATCAAGCCAATTTAAGAAGTGATGTGCTATTTCCACTTTATTTTCATTTTAATTTAATTTTAATGTAAAAATTAAAATTGTGTCTTTTACTCCCTTTGTATCCGCAGTGATGAGTTAAAACTAACAAGCATGCAATATTATTAACATTAAGAATGATGTCATGTTGATCAAAAAACATTGTGCAATGTTGTTATCTGTTGTCTTTAAAAGCTATCAAGATTTTTGTGTTGGCGTTACAGTTGTTTATCATCAAAAGCTCAGCGCACTGATAAAAATGTCATGAGATAAATACGAACCTAATGACTTTGAAAGTTGAGTGTAACTTTTCAATTACAAATATTGAATTTAAAGAAAAGGGGTTTTGCTTGCGATCAATTTACTTTCAACTCTTTCTAGATTTTTTTCAACATTAAAATATCATAATTAATAACGATATCTTTGAAAATCTGTTAATTTTATGTTTTTTTTTTTTTTTTTTGCGATAAACAGTCAACTTAAGGTAGAGATAACACGGATCAGCTGGCCCAATGCTAAAAAATTCCCATTCATAAAAATTATGAAAAAAATTTAAAATGTTCTCCTCTACATCCCCTATCAGCAGGTAAAATATCAGGTATACAAAAACGAGCTAGTTTTCGAGTTATTAATTTTCAAAGTTGACCAATTTAACATGGAAGTCCCATTTCTCCATGTTAAATTCGTCAACTTTAAAAATTAATAACTCGAAAACTAGCTCGTTTTTGTATACCTGATATTTTATATCTACTGATTGGGGATGTAGAGGAGAACATTTTAAATTTATTTCATAATTTTTATGAATGAGATTTTTTTAACATTGGGCCAGCTGATCCGTATTATCTCTACCTTAAAAAAAAAAAAAAATGAAATGCACAAATTAATGAAGGGAGCGTTAAATTATATGCCATGTTAAATAAATTTATTGTTTGCTGATTTTTCCAAGTTTGGGAAATAGTTGAATTCAGAGTTAATTTCTAATTAGTCTGTCTATATGATAGTCTAATAGTCTATCTTTATTCAGATATGATTATTAGTCTGCAGTGCTGGATTATTAATTAATGTAACAGAAATATATATGTTGTTAAGTTTTTATTTTACTTGTTATAATTCTAATTATTATGTTAAAATGTTTTACGACAAACAGCATGAGGTTGTTGATAATACTGAGATGTGACGTGCTTATATGTATTGTAATTAATATAAAATCGAAAAATAATAAAAAATATGAATATGAATTATATTTTTGATGAGCGTATACGTATAAAATTTTAACTATATGGTGTGCTTGATCATTAATTAATCTATTAAGTGGGAAATAATTTACAATGCTTACTTGTTTTTAAGCTGATATTATAAATATATATGATACAATTTTTCTAACTAATTCATATTTTTTTCCTTACAAGAAAAACTTCAACTCCATTAAATTTTGGGTTGTATGCCATGGAGACAAAATTTTGTCATGGGGAAAATTTTTATCAAATTGTATGATTTGTATGCAAAAATTGTATCGTGTAATACAGGATTTAGCTGCATGCTTTCATTATACTCAATGTGTCAAGAATAAATTGTAATGCAAATTGAAAATAGTGAAAATACAGTATACATATAATTATGAATTGTAATTTTATGTGTGTTGTGTCCCCCTTGCATGGGTCTGTGTATCGAATCTCGCACGCTTCTGTCCGGTCTAATTGTGCGTGTGTGACCGTTTCATGTGCACCTCTGCAGGCAAAAGTTTCCTTTCCCCTGGCGGCCGTTTTGCTGGCGTTGCTCCTTCAATAAGTTCCGGTAAGGAGCTGCAAGTCAGTCGAAAGCCGTAAAAGTTTGTTAAATGCAGGACAATTAAATAACAAAAATCTGAGCAGGCGTTTTAAATTTCAACTAAAAGAATATATATGAATATATGATATATATAATAATATATATAAATATATATATATATAGGAAATAGGAATAATCGAGTTTTGATTTTGTTAATTGTTTCGTATATAAGTCATAATTAAGTGTGTTGTAATAAAGCTTAATTATGCTCAAAGAAAAGTAGAATAGATCCATATTATTATAGTAAATCAAAGATCAGCATTTAGCATAGAGAGGAACAGAGAATATTAAAATTTGTAATAAAATTAGTAATTTAATTGTCATTATTATATAACTTTATTTATAACTGAGAGATATTAGTGATATTACCATAATAAAATATTCTCTTCAGATTGTTAAGACACATAAAATTTCAATTAAATACTGTATTACAGGATAGGTATTTTCATCAATATTCAAATATGCACAATTAATTCAGTATTATATAGCAAAAGTTTAGCAAGAACTTATAAATCTGTAGGAAATCGTGATTCAGAAGTTATATGCTTTTATGAACACAATTTTTTAGTTTATTTAATTGAATGTTGAAATTTTTTGTCATTGTTTATTGAGCTAAATAGTACAAGATTTATGCTATGATTTAGTTACGATTGAAATGATTTTTTTTTACTTTAACCTCGTGTTCTCCCCCCATATAGTAACGAAAACGCGTCTGGTTTCTGGCTGAACCACGGAGCGTTCAGAATGCGTCCGATGGAGGAAGTGACGTCACAGGTGCGCACCTTCCTAGCGAACACGCCAGACACGGAGATCGTCATCTTCGACGTACAAGAGTTCACCACGGGCTTCAACTCCCCGGCTGAGCACGAGAAGCTGGTGGCCTTCTTCGCTTCTGAGTTCGAGGGCTACTTCATCCCTGGAGATCAGACTCGAGGTGAGGCACTCTTCCCCACGTGTACTTCACTTAGGATTTTTTTAAAACAACTACATGCGTACAAATATATATAGTAATAGGTAATAAGCCAACAGAGTGTAAAAAGCAAACTTATAATGACACAATATCTTGGGAGTGATTCATCAGCAAGCGTTAAGGAACGTGTACGATTTGAGATTTTTTTTTAAAGAAAACACCTGATATGAAAAATGCTTCTTGAAAAAACGCTTCTCGTGCATGTTTTTTTATTGCAAATTTGGATATAGAAGAAAAATTTCAGTCTTTAACTTTTCGTGACTATTATTTGAGTATTATTAAATGCAAAAAAAAAAAAAAAATAAATAAATAAATAAAAAAAAACGTTTATTTTAATTAAGAGTGCTAGAGGATTCAATGAAAGATGAAAAAATTAACAACATTACGAAATTTCCTATTAACATAAATTGCAGTAAAAAATTTCATGCAGATATATTTAATTATGAAATATCCTTTAGTGTAATTTTTATTATTTTCTACACTATTATATATATATATATATATATATATATATATATATATATATATATATATATATATATACATACTGTATATGCTATAAATAAATGAAGTTTCTACTGTATAACCATCACATTGAATTTAAATATATCATGTAAAATTCAAAGGCAATATTTTTAGCACGTAAATGTAGATCACAATTACTTATTCAACAAACTTCTTTTCTCTATATACGAGTAGCTAGCTAGGTTCTTAGAGATTTCCTCAAGGATTTTTCAGATTTTGAATATACTGAATTAATGATCTCAAATTAAATGTCATGCAGGATTATAACGACGTGTCATGGTGACCTACAGGCTGGATGACTCCACTGTCCGACCTTTGGTCCACCAAGAAGCGGTTGATCGTGTCGTATGATGACACCGCGATGACCACCGAGCACCCCTGGCTGTGGCAGAGCGTTAAGCACATGTGGGGTGACGTGCGCTTCGTCGAGGACCTCTACACCTACCTCGCGGGTGAGACAGTCGCCAGGATCGTCTAACTGCATGCACAAATTTATTTTTAAAGCGTAAAATGTTAACCCTTGCATTACCAAGGACTTTTTGTGTCCTACGCTATACCAAGGGAGGGGGGGGGGGGGGAGGTGTCCAAAACAATCCATTAATCACATTGTATTAATTATTATTATTTTTTTGGAACTTTGGCTATATATACAACTAATGATTACAAATATTTTCAATTTTTTTTAGCAGTATTTCACACTTTCCCCCCGTTAAAATATTCGAGTTGTGGGTCGTCTTTAAAAAGTCACCATCAAAGTGCCCCATGATGCATCACAAATTAAGTTTTAATACATTTTTTGTAAATGTATATTTTATGTATAGCAAAAATGAAGTTACTACTTCGATTCTCAACAAGGCTTATATATATTTTACTGATAACAAAAAGGCAAAAAAAAAAAAAAAAAAAATTGTTGAAAATAATATTATGGAACAAGGGCCATTTAGAACACTAATCTCAGGAGTCTCAGGACACATATTTCCTTAAATATTAGTGCTGATCGAGGGAAGACATAAAAATTAAAGAAGCTGCGTTTATGTTCTCTTTCATTTATATAAGCAATTTTTTTGTGTTAATGGTCCATTGAACATGCAATCAAAATATCATAACAATATTAATTTGGTAGAATGTAGAATTACAATTATTCGTATTATTATATAATTTTATTTATTTATTTATTTATTTATTTATTTATTTATTTATTTATTTATTTATTTATTTATTTATTTATTTATTTATTTATTTATTTATTTATTTATTTATTTATTTCACAACAGTACATATACAATAAATATAGCACTGAGTGGGGACAGCATCAAAAGGACCAAAGGCACTACATCACTAAAAGTGGCTACTATCCTATAAACTGTACCATTTAAACTGCAGCAAAAGCTTACGTTATTATAAAACTAATTAAATTACAGAACTTTTATCTAAATAACATTGTTTAACAAACTTTGAGAAATTTTGCTCATCACAATTCTTTACAATATATGGAAGTTTATTCCATGCAGCAACTGATCTAATATATTACAAAACCTTTTTTATACATTTCTAACCTAGCCTTGGGAGGAATGAGTAAAACAGCACCCTCTTGACCTCTGATTGAACGACCATTTTTAACATTATCAGTAATTGCTAGGTCAGTCTGACCAGTTTGGCATATTTTGAAAAAAATTAGATCAATCACCTCAAAATAGTCTGCAATTGGAATAATTTTTTATTTTGAACAATCAGGAACACTTTTATTATAAATAAATTTAAGTGCCCTTTTTTCAATAACAGAAAATTTCTTCATGTTTTTATTAGTTGTTGGATGCCATGCAGGTGCTGTGTATGTTATAATTGACCTTATTAATGCTAAGTAAGCCATTTGCTTCACTTTAATGGAACAGCCATACAAATTACGTTTTAAAAAACCAAGTAATTTAGCAACTTTGCACCTAACATTTTCTGACTGCAAGTAAGTAATATCTTACCTTTTATAACTTTCGATACTTTTTAAATGATAAATAGGAACGTGATTAGTAAATTAAGATGATAATTGTAGCACAATTTTGTATTTTTTAAAAAAATTATGTCATTTATACTATTGCACACAACAAGGGAGAATGTGTGAATATTGTTTGTAAACGTATATATTATAAGTAAGTCAAAGTAACTGCAATGAATATATAATGTTATTATGCGATAGACTTGTCAGTGTGTTGACTATAGTGTTTTGTACTAGCTCGCGCTCCTGTAATTTAA
Organism: Siphlonurus alternatus; assembly: GCA_949825025.1. Lineage (NCBI taxonomy): Eukaryota > Metazoa > Arthropoda > Insecta > Ephemeroptera > Siphlonuridae > Siphlonurus > Siphlonurus alternatus. The sequence goes on from OX463778.1 coordinate 28,025,238, forward strand.
TATATAATAATCATGCAGCATTCTCAGTATAATCAGAATCACACTTGTGTAATGTACAAAAATTTATGCTTTACTTATAAAAAATATTTATGCTTTGAAATAAAATGTTGTTAATTTATTGTCAATCCACATGCATAATGCTTCAAATAAAAAATAGCAAAGTTAATTAAAATATATAGTGGGTGCGATTCACGATGGAGTTATTCAGAAAGTTATCCAGCTTTCTCACTAACCGCACACGGACAAAAATTTTCACACAGAGATAGTAGAATTTTACCGACTTTAGTTAGCTCAAAACCCACGAACCTCGCAAGTCGGTAAAAACTCCCAATCCAACATTGTAATACAAATCACACAAACGGGTCGGTAAAAATTACAAACTTAATGTGTTAAACCAAAAATTACACATAAGTCGGTAAAATACTAACGATCTCGACTAGTAAAACTATTCCACTCTGATATGTAATATTTTTGCCGACTTGATTTTGTTATTTTTATTTTTACCGACCTAATGTACCAACTTTTACTGTCTTGTATCTTTAAAAATTAACTCCTTCAGATGGGTTGATTTTTGCCTACTTAATTTATTTGTAGCTATAACTATTTTATGCTATTTTACGTACTCTGAAACATAATAAATATGAATGATATGACATTATACACTAGCTGTAATATTTATGGAAAATCATATGAAAATATCATTAATATTACACATATTACAATGCATTATATACTAATAAAAATTACGATAATCATACAACTCATACTCTACCATGCACTCTCGATCTACATAAGACATTTAATTGAAATAAACTTAAGCACATTATCATGGAATATAATAAATAAAAAAGGAAAAGCATATTTGTTTCATATTATAAATGTAATATTTTTTTATTTATTTGCGACAATATACAAATTAGGGAAGTTATTTTTCAAGAGCGAAAAAATCAGGTAAAAAGAGTTAACTGACATAAAAAAAAGCAATTAATAATTAATATATTTGAAAAAAAGTCACATTTTAGGTCTTCAAAATCGCTTTCAAGTTAAACACCGAGAATGATTGTCACCTTGATACACTACACAGACCGTAGATAGTCCAATCTTTTAGGTGAAGAGGCCTGCTGTTCGTTGATGCAAGGGTTTGAGGAATAACTTCTCCAAACGTGGTGTGATTATGCAGAGTTGCATCGCAGATGCATCATGAGTCGCCCACTGCACCCAAACACCGTCGGTAGACGCATCATTGCTGCAAATATTTTTTATTAGATATAAAATATTTATAAGGCACATCAATGCTGTATGAGAAAATACAATATCTAACAATTCTGCAGCGAAAAATAACAAAGACATTTACATTAAACCCCTTTTAATACGAGCCTGCATCTTATAATTACAATATTATTATACTATACGGCAAAAATAGTACGAAATGAATCGGCAAATTCATATTACATGATGCAGCGCATGCATGAGATTTTAGAAAAGGTACATGCATAATATATAATATAGTGATCGAAGACAAAGACACTTTGCACTAATAGAGGATATAATAAATATATAAGATAATAAATAAATGCTAAAAATGCGTCAGTAAGTATAAATCGAGAGATCGGGGACATGGCATACATACAATAATACGAATTTCTGAAAATAATTTTATGCTCACCTTAATTCGATCTTCATGGAGTTCACCGTGAGGAAAAATCTTGGATGTACGTACTTGTAGTGAAGAATTAATTAAATTAAACGTATTAAACACGCACAGCAGTTCAACTTTCAGCACAGATTTATAATATCAACCAGCTCTCTCAAGGACGCATGAAAAATAAGAGGAAGTTTGCCCAAATCTAACGGACATTTTTGAATAAAGCAACCAAGTTGGTGATTTTTTACAACGTTATGGGCTATGTTTGCAAAGTTTTGAGCAGCTAAAATGGAACATGCTAAAATCGCAGATTTAGGTTGGTAAAAAATGGCTTTGCAAAGCACAGATGTGAAGTTTTTACCAACACTTTTTAAAAACTATTTTACAATCCTTAGACTTCAGTTTTTACAGAGCACACTGTAATTTTTACAGAGAACACTGTAATGATGTCGGTAAAATATACAAACATACTGTAAATGGCATTTTTACCGACCTTTCTTATCAAAAATTTTTGTCCGTGCAGTTAGTGTCATTGATTTAGGCTGGCACTAACCGTGGTTGGTGCGGAAGCTGGATAACTTATTAACTTTCTTCGTGAATCGCGCCCAATGTATACTAACATAAAACCAATTTAAAAATATTGCAATTCCAAATTTTTTAATGAACTTATAAAATAAAAAGTATTTAAAAAGTGCATGAGTAAAAAATTATGCATTGCTTGGAATTAGAACAACGAGATTGAAAAAACATTTCATGCTATATATTATAGAATTCCTCAATGCAATACAGAAACTTAGATAAGATTCCCGTAAAAATAAAAACTATAAAACTACATTACATAATATTATAATATTATGTAATGTAAAATTATAAAATAAGTATGATTTTTTGTTCAATAAATAAACAGATGTTATACAATATCGGATTTATAAGCCTTCATGGTCCGACATGGCCGCGCGAGCTCCTCTCAGCCTCCTCAGCCTCAGCAAGGGAGACACACGGACTTAAATTATTTGTTATTGTACGGACTCTTGATAACAACATGAACTAAATTGGTTGTTTCAGATGTCCAGGTGAACCATCCCACCACTCGTGCTTGGTCGGCCATGGCTGAGCTAACCCCCAACACGTGGGACGTGATCACGGATGTGTTTGGTGGGTTGCGGCACATGGCGGACTCGGTGAACCGTAACGTGACCACATGGTACCTGGGCTCGTGGGGCCGCACCGTCAACACCGTGGCCGTGGACTTCTTCCGGGGAAGCGATATCGTGAGGACGGCGCTCGAGTGGAACGACCGGAGGGTGGCGCGCAAGGGAGGCCGATGTGCGGACGACTGGGAGATGACTCGTTGATTTAGTGATCGAGTCACTGGGAAATAAGAGAGATTAAGCAATCAAGTTTGAAATTGGCAAAAAAAAAAAAATATATATATATATATATATATATATATATATATATATATATATATATAATTATATATATATATATATATATATATATATATATAATATATTATACTGTATATGCAGCACTTAAAAGAAAAAAAAATCATAATAGTAATTATAATATTTAAGGTCGATTTACAAAAAGCACCTGTTTATGTATTAAGATTTAAAAAATAAATTTATTTTTATAATCTTTCTATACTACATTTAATTAAAGCACGCTTTGATCTACATAAATTATGAATTATAGCTATACATATATATTATATTATTTATTACATGAATGTTCAATTTAGCACAATTTGGGTACAAAAAAGTTAGCAACGAATCGCAACGATCGATTGAATTTTCACCAATAATTTCCATGATATATTGTTGTATTAATAAAAAGGTCACTAGAATTAACTTGACATGCTGGGATATGTCGATAGGAGATTAACATATCGCCCGCTGATATATTGTATGCATAAATAAAAACAATAATTATAATAATATTTCAACTGCTGACGAAACTGCCAGTTGACATATATAATAATGTTTAAAATCCTGTATTTTTTGTTTTGTAAATAAAGAGAAAAATAAAATAAAAATATGTATATATATTTTTAGTTAAAAAGGTAGATATTATCCTTTCCTCTGTTTCATGCAGTCATGTAGGTAAGTAATATGAGAAAGATGGGGGAGTCAGGGGGAGGGAGAGAGAGAAAAAAGTATAATATATATATATATAGTCAGAGCTATATCATTTTGTGAGGGGATAGATTTTAGTCAATAAGAAGAAAGAAAAGAGAAGAGTGTAAGCCATGATGCAGCATTTCTATTTCGTCTATATCTTAATTATTAATTATTACATACAATTTTCCAAGCCAACTCCTCTTGGCTTACAAAATTAATAGTTTTTGTAAAAATTGATTAAAAAAATTCACTTACAAGAAGTTTAGAACATTTTCTTAAAATTACAAGAAAGCTGAATGTCACTCAAGAAGTCATTTAAAAGAAAATTTTTAATAAAAGGATAGGTACTATAAACGTCTCTATAATCTCTCTATATGTAAACATAATATCATAATAAATAATTTGAAAAAAAAAAAAAAAAAAAAAAAAAAAAAAGTTCCCGAGGTCTAAGAGAAATGTATGAAAAAAAAAATAGAGCAGCATAATTTGATTGGTACATTCTTTTCATTTCTACAATAAAATATTTCATGTAGGTTGCCCCCAATAATTGCACCATTATTATTTTTTTATTCAATTCATTCACCATATATGATGCATTGTACGTACCATGCAAAACTGAATTTATATATATAATATATATTAAACAAAAAAAGGCATGTATGTTAATTAAAGTTAATTCTATTGAAACATGCAGTTATTAATAAGTTGTTCGAGGAGAACTCCGCTACATGAATATTATAAAATTAATGCTGTTATAATTATTATACAGGCCGCGTATATGGCTGAAGTATGAAATGAATATTTTTGGTTGAAATGAAAGTGCTAGCTGTTCGATATCCATCTTTATTGATAATTTTTTAGCACGTTTTATTTAAAATGTGTAGCTAAAAGAATTGTACGTACGTTGAATATTAATTGATCACCCCATGCATGTATATTTTAAGTTATGCACTGTACGTCGATCATTATCTTTCATTTATCGTTTATTAAAATTATACTATCACAGCTAGAGAAAAAAAAAAAAAAAAAGAGATAGAAAAGGTCGAGGACTATATATACTGGGAAGACGGCCTAACAGGACAACTTATTGAAGAACCTCGATACTCGACAATAGACAATAATGGTTGCATTTTTTTATTTCATAATTAGAAAATATACATAAAATTATGCTTTTCTGAATTTTTTTCAGATTTTTTGGAGTGCGGGAACTAATTTTTGAAAAATATTTAAAATATCTGAATTAGCATCTGATGGGACAACCGTGACGTCATCAATAGCCAATCACTGCAACCGTGATGTCATCAATAGCCAATCACAGCACGACAAATGACGTCACGGTTGTCCCATCAGGTGTACCACCCTAATTCAGAGATTTTAAATATTTTTTTAAAATTAGTTCCCGCACTCCAAAAAATCTGAAAAAATTCAGAAAAGCATCATTTTAGGTATATTTTTTAATTATGAAATAAAAAAATGCAACCATTATTGTCTATTCTCGCCAACCTCTTCGGGGAAGTCTGCTAAATGGGCCACGTGCTCGGGCGGTTTAATTCTTTGAGGAAGTCAAAGATTTGACAGCTTGACAGATGGCTAATAAGGCGGCATCTTTGACCGCGGTATCTTTGTTATTAGCTGACTCTATGCCAATCAAATGCGGTAGAACAGTCAACGTCGTGACGTCACTGGGTTAAGGAAATGGTGGCGCGTTTTGGCGGCAAAAAAGTTAGGCCATCCTCTTGTATATAGTCGATCCTTGAGAAAAGGTCAGACAAAAAAGAAGCACGTGTATTATATGCCATTGCCATGCATGCAGAAGATAATATATGTATATTTTTTTAATGGGGAATTCTCCTGCATTTATTTTAATTTTTTTTCAGATGCTCTATGCCTTGAAATTAAATGTCCCAAAACAAAAAAGTTTCAATCTTCAAAATTGGAGACGAGGGAATTTTTTAAAAATCTTCCTTCTTTTGAATTTAGCGCCAAAACGTGACGTAGAAACTGCCTAGCAGGCGAAATTTTCCTGCAATAAATTTATATTTTCGATTATCACTCTTAAAATAAACTGATATTGGAGACAAAACTATTGATACTAGGGTAGAAAAACCCGCTGATTTCGATTGTGTTACTAAAATTTATAGCCAATCACTCCTTGACGCTCAAATTATGATATCAGGCAGTTGTTGTGTGTTAACTAGGGAGTTTCTACGTCACAATTTTCAGGTTTGCGCGCGGGTTGCATACTTTTTTGCCCCTATTCTAATAATCCCTTCAGAGTCCCCAAATTTGAGTTTAAAAAGTTGAAACTTAAGTCAAACTTATTGTTAATATGTACCCTATCATAATATAGTAGTTAAATTAAAATTTGAGTTGTAAGAGAATTCCCCATTGCAGACTTTCATTTAGATAAAATTATCAGATGATTTTTAAAAACTGATGTAAACATATAACAATGTTTTTTTTTTTTAATCAAGGAAAATAATTGGATTCTATTTTTTAATGGGAGAAAAAAAAAGACAATGAATTAAGGCAAAACTTCTATGTCTTCTATGCTTGTAAAATATATGATGAAACATATAATCTAAAATAAACATAAAAATGCAGGATTATGTTTTTATTGTTAATTCTTACTCAATATATATAATTATATGATCAGGTGCAGGCCGGTGCATGGCCAAAAAGGATCTTGTATGTACAAAATCCTTGTGCATGGCATATAACAGACACATTTTAAATTTCACATGGACAGTTTACTATAATTTAACCCTTTCCCTAATAGCAATTTCTGATTTTTTTTTTTTTTTTTCATTTAATTGCTTTAAATTCACCTGGGGGGTCTTCAAATAACACAAATTACAACAATCCTAAAATTAAGACAGTCTTAGTGTATTCTTTATTGTTGCACTAAGACAGTCTTGGGCTAAGTTTAGGTTAAGTGGTGTGTTATTTGAAGACCCCCCTGGTCGCTAAACAAAACTTTATATAGATCCACGCGCGCGCCCATAAAAAAAAATTGAAAATTATTTTATGTCAATTAATTAATGTGCAATTATATTTAATTATTATTTAATTATTATTATTATTTAATTATTATATTTATTTATGTGATTATATAATATAATATATTTATTTTCACGTAATTAATTCTTAAAAATAATTTAAAACATCAATTTTCATATCAATTATAATATTTCCTAAATCTCATTATTGAGTCCTTTTTAATTAAGTGTCTCAAAATTTGCAAAGCTTTTGAAAGGCTTAAAAACCTTGAAAACGCTTGAAAAGCTTGAAAAGCAAGATGAAAAGTTGGCGCGAGTCGTACAATCGAAAATTCAAAATCGACTCGATGAATCGATCCGATCGAGTCCGATTTCAGAACATGTGTTTTTTGTTTTGAATGTAGGCATTGTAGGCAAAAATTGAATTTTGTCAAATAAGCTACAAAATATAAAATAAATGTTACAATATATATTTTTTTTGTCAAACTAATTAACACTATTAATAGGTGTCATTACATTTTTCATACCATTTAAACTGTAAAGCCTTGAACATTTTTTTACCTAGTGTTCACCGAGTCTGTGGAATCTTGCTCCATGGCAGCCATGGCTTCTCTTCCAAGATCTTCAATACTTTTGATTGTTCATTAAGTTTAAGAGCCTTCGGATTAGTTCCTGAACTTCCTGAAGATACCATGTATCACCGAGGTGGCCATCGAGGGGGTAGGGGTGGTATGTATGCACACAATATGGGGGGAAATCTGGGCCCGTTAACATATTAATAATAAATTGTTTATTGAACACAAAAACAGTGTATATTAAAATACGTAATATGATACACATACAGTATGCATACAGTGTACAGCATGTATAATATGTATATATCGTATTCATCTAATGTTTGAACATATAAACTTGTCTTTGTATAATATATTTAACAATGAAGTACAAAGTATTACAGTACGTACTATTATGTTAACATATTTGTAACCATCACTCAGGAGGGCGCGGAAGGGGTTGGCGCCAACACAGCCACCACTCGAACAGTTCAATGGATACTGGAGAGGCAGGAGAGTCCAGCACTGGAGGGAGTGGCCATCACGGGAGGGGGAGAACCCGTCCACCTGGACTGCGTGGCAGGGAGATAGGTATTACTTTTGGTGTTGATATTTGAGTTGTAACAAATACTGCAGCTTTTTAGAAAGATTTGGATGGAAAACTTCTGTCACTTTTTTGTAATTGAATATTTAAAAGAAATTTAAATTTTAACTTTTTAAAAATCTTATTTGTTATTTAACGAAAAAAGCAACTCCTGAATAAGAAATGTTTGGATTATGCAACCCGTTGACTGTAGTGTATAAGGTACAGTAGTATATTATTCATCTTTGTGTATTCAGGACTGTACTACGCCTCTCTGGTTAGAGAGAAGAAGGAAAAGGAGAAGCGGGTGAGGAAACTGAATGTGAGGCTGGATGAAAATCGGCAGGAGCAAATCTGGAAGCTGCTGAGCCGTCCAGACGACTTGAAGCACTCGAGGTACTTGAAGCTCGACAAGGGCAAGTCTGTTTGAAGGTTCATGGAAAATTACATACTTTAATTTGCACCCTCTTTATAATATGGAAATCATTTCCCCTCCCCCTTCTTTTCCTCTCATCCCTTCCTTGTAATCATAGCTAGTAGCTCAACATTTTTTAACTCTGCTCCCAATTACCTTTTGTAGAAATGAATTTCAATATTTCTTTAAAAAATGCCTTCAAGAATATATTAACTGCAGAGCTCATACATAATATAAATCATTGATTGCTTATTGATTCAATTACTGTAACCTTGTATTACATGAAGAAATAAGTAATTAGCAATTTAGTGAATTTCATACCAATTATGTTCAATTTTTTATGCATTTTTTTTTTTTTTTTTTTTTTTTATGTTACTGCATAAAAACTACTGTATTGTTGTCTTAAGCTTTAGTAAAAGCTACGTATTTAATCTTATTTTCTTTTTAGTGCTTTTAAAACAAAATTAAAAATTAGGCAACAAATTATTTGTGACTTAAAGATGAGCGAAATCATAAGATTTTGTAGTAATACAGTATGTAATATTTTGTCTTCAGATCTACAAGCCAAGAAACCAGTCAGTCAAGCAATAACACACAAGAGACGGCTTCAAGCAGGTATCTAACAAACTCTGCCAGCTGTTGCAGTGATGATGTCAAAATGATTCACTGCTTTCCTTTTTATGTACCAGTTCTTCAATCAATAAAATATGCTGTAAATGTCTTACTATAAAGAACTTTATAAAGATTCATAAATAATAATAATATGACAGCTTGGTTTATACAGTCATGAAATCTTTGATAAGGTAAAGTTCCATGATGCTCTTTATTAACCGTTGTAATTTCCTTGACAGTTCAGCTAATAGGGAGCTGCACGCCAAGTACAGTCACATTGCAGACAGCGCCTTCAAGAGAAGGTTCCTGCACAACTTGGAGGGCAATCGACGTGCCTCGTTGGGCCCCACTGAGGTGGTGAGAAATGCCCTTGAGCGAATCCCTGAGCTGGATGCGAAGCTCAAGAGAGAGCTTGAGGATCGGTTCGAGAATGACAAGGAGTACCTCAACATGAAATTTGCTCGGGCTCGCCTGCCAGCACACGCCAAGCGAGAAGACATCCTGGAAGTGCTGAGAGAGAACCAAGTGGTGGTGATCAGCGGAGAGACTGGTGAGCCACCTGGCTTTGCAGGTTTCTTGGACATCTTTTATAATTATCTTGAGAAAATGCATTTTTTCAGAACTATTTTCTTACTAGAAAGATCTTGCATAATTAATTTGTTTAAACCAATAAATCTCAAGAATTTTCTTCTATTTAAAATACTTGGCTTATAATATTTTTTGGTCATGGTTCTTGAGTGTATAATTTTTGTTACATATTAAGGTAATTACAATTTAATTAAACAATGCATACATATGTAGTAGAATTGAAAAGCATTTTAAGTCAATTTAGAATAAAAATAAATAAGTACAGTATAATGAAAGGTCAAGAATCATCAACTTGTGCCTTTCTGTTATGTAGCCTATATGACAATTATGTATATTTAAGAATTGAACACTTTAATTATTGTTTTAACAAAACCAAATATAGCAAATATATTTTGTTTGTTATATATTAATATCTGATATAACATTTAATTTTTATTACCATACCAATTAATCAATACATCCCTTGACGAAAAAGAGGTTTTAAAAATTTAAGTCTCAAAACTCTGCTAAAATAGCGTCTCATGTCCCCTAGGCTGTGGGAAGACCACCCAGGTGTCTCAATTCATCTTGGATGATGCCATCGAGCGAGGTGACGGTTCACTGTGTCGCATTGTCTGCACACAGCCTCGCCGCATCAGCGCAATCTCAGTGGCCGAAAGGGTGGCTGACGAGAGGTGTGAGCCAGTTGGGAGCAGGAAGAGTGTCGGCTACCAGATACGACTAGAGTGGTGAGTTGTGTGATCTGACACAGTTGAGAGTCCTGATATAGGCTGGATGGATGGTTGGAAAATGAAAATTTATTTAAACATTTAACTGTACTGTTGAGAGTTTTCAACTTTTCAAAGCATAAATGGTTTATATTTTTTATTTATTAGCTACCATCTTTAACTTTTTCTTGTCCCATATTCATGACCAATATTATTATTTTTAATTTATTCTCCAATGCTACGACCCAAAATAATGATTCTTCCAGAGTTAACTTCTCTATTTTTGTCTACAGCCGCCTTCCAAGAGAGCATGGCAGCATTTTGTACTGCACCACTGGCATATTGATCCAGTGGCTTCAGTCGGACCCATGCCTTGAGAAAATCTCACACCTCATCGTTGATGAGATTCACGAGAGAGACACTCTGAGCGACTTTGTGCTCACCGTTATGAGAGATCTGCTGCCTCATGTAAGCATTTTTTTTTTATTATTATTCATTAAAAATATTACATTTATGGATTACAACATTTTTGTTTACCTTTCAATGAGAGAAGACTTCTTGGCTTCATTACATCGTATTGACAATAGATTCAGATTCAGGTAAGAGGATATTTTGGCAATTTTTAAAAAGTCACAAGCACTGAACTATATAATATGGAAGGCTAATGCTTAATTGCTCTTTTACACGGCTCGCATTGAATCCACTTTTGTGGAAGAAGCAAGTAAGAAAAGTCTCTCCTTCCGGTCTTATAAGAGGAAAAACAACGGGAGAATTTTTTAAAGAAGTGCCAATAGCCAATAGCAGAAGAGAAACTTTGAATGATACAGTGTTGCCGAATTGTAGTTAACGACTTGGCAACGCAAAACCTTCCCAGTAACTACACTTGCCTGTTGTAAAATTTACCTCAATCCCGAGCATGCAGTCTCACTGTCTCACCCCTTGGTCACAAGTCCATTAAAAGAAAGTATGACCTGTTTTGTTTAGCGTCCTAGTATGAAGCTGATCTTGATGAGTGCCACTCTCAATGCAGAGTCTTTCTCTCGCTACTACGGCAACTGTCCTATGCTAAACATTCCTGGGATGACCTTCCCCGTCCAAGTGTACTACCTCGAGGATGTGCTTCAAATGACAGGGTGAGTCTCACTGTAGCAGTCAAAATGGTCGTCTCTAACTCGCTGTATCCTCAGGTTCAAGTTTCTCGAGAAGTCCCACAACGACCGTGGTAGTGTGTGGAAGAAGCACACCAACAGAGGACGAGAAGACGTAAAGAAGAAGATGGATTACCAGGAGCTGATGGAGCCGTACATCAGGTTGGCAAAACTCTCTTAATTTAAGTTGTACTTTAGTAAAAACTCTTTTACCCCCTTTAATCAAAATAATGTGATTTCGACTATTGCACTTATGGTCTATTCCATGGCTGCTCCATGAGCTCATAAATCATACAAATTAAAGTTTTTGCAGGTTCTGATTTGTAAAGTTTAGAGAGTAGTTAGTAAGTAGAAACTTGTACTCAATTGTGGTTTGATAGATTATAAAATATTAGTTGCTTTGTTTATTGAATTAATTCAATACTTAATTATCTATTTATTGACTAATATCTAAGTTTGGATGCCTTAATTCAGTGTATTGAATGTTCTCCTGTGTCTCTAGAAAGCTCCGGCGTGAAGGTTCCTGGGACAGACACGTGCTTGAGTCACTGACCCTGCAGGAGAGTGAGGAGATGAACCTGGAGCTGATCGCGTCCCTCGTGAAGAACATCTGCAACACACAGGGCGAGGGGGCCATCCTCGTGTTCCTGCCCGGCTGGGACCAGATATCCAAGCTCTACTCGCAGCTCACCGAGTCCAGCTACTTCTCGAGTGGTGAGTAGGGAGATAGGACTATAGTTGAATTAAGTTTTGAAACCATTATTAAAAGCAAATTCTTATGCCATGAAATACTGAAGCATTGATGCATATATTTTATTTTAAATTTAAAAATTGTTTTATTTTAATAATTGTGCTTATTGAATTGTTAATAGTAATTAGTTATTTAATTATTATGTTTAATTATTGGTAATGTTTTAATGCATATCTAATTCGTAACATGAAATTTTAAAAGTAAACCATAAGGTTTTTACAGTAAATTTATGTTAGCATTTTTCTTTTACAATAAACAATGAACTGTTACCTTGCTGTTTCTCACAGCTCGCTACCGAGTTTTGCCTCTACATTCTGCCATGCCTACTGTGAACCAAAAAGAGATCTTTTTAAGGCCACCTAAAGGTAAGCAAGCACTAGTCTGTGGTTTCTTTAAATGCCATGTAGTAAAGCTTGTGTTGTTTTGTCAGGAGTGAGGAAGATCGTAATAGCGACCAACATTGCGGAGACAAGCATCACGATCGACGATGTGGTGTATGTCGTGGACTGTGGCCGTATCAAAATGAAGAAGTTTGACGTGGAGCGAAACCTTCAGACTCTGCAGCCCGAGTGGGTGAGCCTTGCCAACGCCATCCAGCGCCGCGGCCGGGCTGGCAGGTGAGAAAATATAACTAATTAGATTGTGATGATGATTTCCTGGCATAGCAAGGAATCTTTATTTATCTTTGTATGCAAGTATACTTAAAAAAAAAAAAAAAGAAATGGTTTCGGAAGGTTTGGGGTATTAAACTTATAAGTTAGTGAATAATTAGCAAGTTAAAGTACCCAATTATTGTTTGAAAAAAATTAAAGAAAAAAGGGGGGAAGGGATTAATTGATGTAATATAATTAATTTTGTTTTTCTATGTCTCAGCTAATTAATTTGAAACAAACAATCTGTGTCTCATTGCCCATGCAGGGTTCAGCCAGGGGTGTGCTACCACCTGTTCTCTCGACGTCGTGAGATGACGTTGGACCAATACCCTCTGCCGGAGATGCTGCGCAGCCGACTGGAGGAGGTGGTTCTGCAGCTGAAAATCCTACAGCTCGGCGAGGTGCGGCCATTTTTGCAGAAGGTGCTCGACCCCCCCAACCCTGTCACTGTGGACAGGTCCATCAAGGTGAGTCACTCATCTCTTATAATGGAGACAGGTAGAACAGCATTTTGGTTACCTGGACAGAAATTCTCAACTCTAGGTTTTAAATTAGAATCAAAAGTCTTCATTTTGCAAAAAATTAACCATGACAAAAAAATCTTATTAAAAGAAAAGGATAGGAATAACCAGCAAGGCCTTACCGATCGAAAGATTCACAGCAGGTGGAAATTCTTGCGGTCACAGAGGTTCACTCGAAAGTTTTTACATTTTTGATGTAAAATGTAAAAACTTTCGAGTGAACCTCTGTGACCGCAAGAATTTCCACCTGCTGTGACTCTTTCGATCGGTAAGGCCTTGCTGGTTATTCCTATCCTTTTCTTTTAATAAGATTATCACAACCTAAATGGTTTATTTTCCTTAATTTGAATATCCATGACAAAAAAAATTGAACTATCAATTAAATACAGTAAATACAATTAATAATATTATAATTAAAAATATCAATTAAATACAGATTTTATGGACTCAGATTTTGCAGAATTTGTGAATTTAGTATTTACACACTTCAACCATTCCGAACCTTTTAAAAATATATTTAAATTACTGTACCTTGAATTAGAAGCTACAATTGTGATGAATGATCATATCGTAAAATATTATTTAAAAAAATTGATTCAATCAATTGAAATTGAATTGAGCTCTTGTTATGTGCAATCAAAAAGCAATAAAATATTATGAATGATATATGATATACATAAATGTACGTTTTACTGTACATACATTATAGCTTTTAATAAAATTTCAAAAAATTCAATAAAAATTTGAAAATGGTGATAAAAATTAGTTAGGACCTATACATTTACCACTATAATAAAAAAAAAAAAGAAACTTATCAATGTAGTTCATGATTTCTTTGTTATAGTACTGTACTTGCTATGCAATCCTGGATATTTCTGTTTACAAGTCATGTCGATTTTGAAGTAATTAAAATAATACTGTACTGTATTTTTCAAATATAAATTCCTTTAAAGGAAATTTTTTCTTCCCTTAGCCAATAGCCAACACGTGGGCATAAGAAAAGAAGAAGTTCTTCCCCTTTTCGTTTAATGCAGATTCATTTTATCAAAATTTCCATTTAATCTGACTATTTTTTTTTTTAATATAAATGAAATTAAACATGCATGCTAACTGACTCATGAAATCCCAGCTGCTGGAGACGCTGAATGCACTGGACGACCAGGAACTACTCACGCCACTTGGCTTCCACCTGGCCCAGCTGCCCATGGCCCCACAGATCGGCAAGATGATTTTGATGGCTGCACTTTTCCGCTGCCTCGACCCCGTGCTCTCCGTGGCCGGCTCCCTCAGCCACAAGGACGCATTCACGTTACCACTCGTGAGTGACTTTTGCTTGGTTCAGTGGATCAATGGACAACTTAACAATTTTTGCAAAGTATTGTACTTAAAAAAATATATATAATTATTTGGGTTTCCTTAGCAGCCATTTTTTATCAAATCATTTGTCAAAACACTATTGTTTTATATAAGGACTGTAACTTTTTAAAATTGTTCCCTAATTAAAAAAACACACAAAAAAAAAAAAAAAAAAAAAAAAACTGTACCTATAAGTTATAACATAATTTTGAACCGTGTTTCATTTATGCAACAAGATTTGTGTGTGTAAGTCTTTCATCAACCTAATTCAACTTGAAAGTTTGTGTAGACGAGATAATTAAGTAGAATGTTCCAATAGAGTATGCAGAAGTAAATAAAGTAGTTATATTATTATGTGCTGGGCAAAAGGTTCTAACTTCTAACTTCTAACTTAAATATTTTATCTTGAGTATTTTAAAAGGCCATGGTGTTTTTGAAATAGTGTACTGTACAATTTATTTTAATTGTTTTTTAGTTTTTGTATATAGCAAAATTATCTTGCTCTCTTGAGCCAGCTGCTAATAGGTAAACATTGCAGGGCTCTGAGCAGCAAGCTAACGCCAAGAAGGAGGAACTCTCGCTTGGCCTCAAGAGTGACCACTTGGTGTATGCTGAGGCCATGAGAAGGTGGGAGCAGGCCGAGAAGAGTCGTCACGGCAGGGACTTCTGCTGGGAGTACTTCCTCTCCAGTAGCACCCTGGTCATGCTCAGGTGAGTGCCTCGGAGGTAACAAGAAAACATTAATTTTTAAGAAGTTGAAGGGACTGATAATTCCAAAATTTGTACCTTGAAAGTTAATAAAACCGAAGTTCTTGCAGACACAGTCATAGAGGAGGAGAATATTTTGTTAAAAAAATAAAAAAATAATAAAC